>CM021101.1:608922229-609458651 GCA_007115665.2 Sequoiadendron giganteum
TCTATTTTTACTTCTTCTTTATCACTTATTCTCATGTTTCCTAAATTCTTGCTTTGTTTCTTATTCTTAAGCTAGTATTTATTTGCTAAACAATTTTTTTTTTAATTTTTTAATTGTTTTGACTCTCCTCAGCTCTCAAAATAGAAATGATCTTTGTTGGAAGTGCTCTAAATTTCCAATACTTGGTGAATCTGGATCCATTGTTAGTACTAACTAGACAAAACTTGTTCCGACAACCATATGGAAATGGGTGAAGTGAATGGGTAATAATCAATGGGCTATGCAAGAGGCTATCATATTGTATCATATACAAATGATAGCCTCCCACACAGCCCATCAATTATTTCTCATTAATTTTTCCCATTTCCCTATGGTTGTAGGGACAAGTTTTGTTTAACTATTACTAACTATGTATACATACTCAAAAAGTATTGGCAATTTGGAGCTTAACACTTCCACATTGCACCGAGGTAAAAATTTAATGTATTTTTAAATGAGTTTTCACATCACTTTAACAATTAATTTTTTTCCATTTGCATGCCTTAGAAATAAATGAGCTTTACACATTTTTTCATTTGTATTCAATTAGGTCATTTATATTTAATGGTTTAAGGGGATTTTTAAACATTTATCTTACATTTTCAAATTACAAATTTAATGCAGGTTCACTTATATCTAAATCATGGATCCACACCCTCCAACTCCACCCACTCCACCTTGTAAATCCCCAGCACCACCTGCATATGATGGTGCTTGCTTTCAAGAACAAGCCGATGTAAATGTTAGAACCATTTAGGATCAATTTAACGCTATTCAAAATGAAGAATGTGTTCACCCATTATTGAAGCATTTTGCATCAAAAATGCAAATTGTTCTTGATGTGGCTAGGTCCATGAATGTGGAATTAGATGAGCATCAATGATGGCTAGAGGAAAGAAGAAATTCCCAATCTAAAGAGGAAAACACAAAGAAATGAAGAGATGCAACTGAGAGTCACAAAACTTTCTTATGACAATGATCTTATTTTTTATAAAAAAATTTATCTTGGATGGATATTTTATAAAGAATTGGGTTGGATGGATTATTTTAGAGTTTAATTTATGAGTATAATTGTATAATGATGAGGAAAATATTTAGTAATAAATATTAAATAATCTATTAATTTAGTGTTTGTTCATATATAATGTTTATTCATGCATCATGGTTGACTAATGTCTTATCTGTTGATCATAATTATTGCATAGATTTAACATGAATAATATAATTAACATGTATCTTGATGTCTTCTAAGGATTTTGTTTGAAAGTTGCATCAAACCCCTTTGGTGTACATAATATTCATGTTTATGTATCATGATTGGAAGATAGTGATTCTTATTTATGATGATTTTATACCTTTTACATGAATTATTTGATGACATGTTATTAAAATTGAAGGTTTTAATGGCATGAATGTTGAATTGATTTGTAATGGTTTTGTTTGATGGTTGTACCACTTATTATTCTAGAAGGTCCCAAACACAGGAAAACACTCTTCCTCTCAACTCTCTCTCTCTCCCTCTCTCTCAGGTCTCTCTCTCTCTCTCTCTCTCTCTCTCTCTCTCTCTCTCTCTCTCTCTCCTTCTCAACTATATATCTCTCTTTCTCTCCCTCTCATCTTTCTCTCTCTCTCCATCCATCTCAGGTATCTCACTCCCTCTATCTCTCTTGTAAACTGGCCACACATCAATAAATATATAATATATACTATGTATTAAATATATTATATAATATATATAATCTATATTACATAATATTAATATAATTTCATATTTCATATATATACTATATTCTATATATAATATATAATATAATAATATATAATATAATAATATAATAATGTTGTAATGTCACATAATTGCACCTAGGGGCTATTGGAAATGAGTGAAACTGAGAGGGAGGGGAGTGAATCCATGTTGTGCAAAAATTAACTTTCTTAACCTTTATGTTCAAAGCATTAACAATAGTCAACCACAATGCATAAACATGAATTAAATGAACACAACACCATAATACAAGGATTGTTACATGGAAACCCTATTAGGGGAAAAACCATGGTGGATGGCCAATCCACAATTTAGTGTAGCTATACTCAAATGAAGATTACAATAAGGGGAACACACTTGCATTCAAGCACACTGCCTATAGCTCACTACTCAAAGGGAAGGCTCACTACCTTTCAATGAAAGTAAGATTAAAACCATATGAGAGTTTGAACTGAGACAAATAGAATCTAAATATGCCTCATTATAGTTCCGATGAAGTACAATGTTTGATATTATGTCCTATAGACTGATTTTTCACTTCTACTCTATTCTTCTTACACTTACAACACAAATTATCTATGCGCAAGTGAAAATGCGCATTGTCTCTTTACTTCTCTGCTCTAACTAGCAATTCACATCACAATACATTTCATACTTTCATAAAAATGATACAGATGATCTTATATATATATTCGCAACATAGAATTCAATTACACCTTGTCGGCCCCAATAGAACACAAAAATAATTACAACCATCAGGTAGATCCTTAACTAAATATTTATGCGCATCCTTTAAATTCGGTTAAGACATAGAGAGGACACAAACAAACATAATCAAGCTTGAAAAAATTTAATTAATTACTCCTTATACATCCACTATATAATGCATTCATGAAGTCGGCTTCATTATTGATAGAACAAAAAATTGGCTTAATCGGATCTTCTAACTCACACGAGGATTGATATGAGCCACTATTATTCAATAGTAATAGAGATAATATACCAGAAAACATTTCTTGAGATGCACAACACAAAACACTAACAAAATGTCTTCATACAAATCGATGAACACTGAAATACCAAATACTCTGTTCTTCCTTGTCAATATTCAATCTGTCTGCCAGTATGATTGAATGATGATATGTGTATCTGATGATTGATTAGGGTTTCCATCAATGACAACACAAAATGATACTAGTAGTGTCTATTTCCAACAATCTCCCCCTTTGGCATTGATGGCAACATTTATTGAAAATGACTAAGTGTTGGATCAACCAAGATAAATTGCATTGCCATCCCCAAAATTCAAAATAAAAATTCTCACCTGATTTAATTATTCATTTTTCACTCCACTATTCTCCCCCTTTGACATCAACGGAAAATGCATTGATTGCATACAAAAAATGGACCAATCAATAAAAATTTTATACAAAAATGCTTCTTTAACTTACATAAGCTAGAAAATGTCTACAAAATCTTTCTTTAGCTAGATGAGATTTATGTCCCAAACTCTTATGAGACTCTCCACAATTTTTATGCGACCACAAATCAGGTAGGAGTGTGTCTCTATAGATTCCAAGTTGGCTGGATCACCAACTACCATAGTACCTTCTCCTTCCTTTAGAGTGCTAGCCATTACCTCAAATTTTGGACCAATTATGCCTTTGAGTTCACATAATATCGCAACAATTTTATCATTCTCATGCTTCAAGATTTTTATTTCGTTAAGTACATACATCACTTCGCCTTCAATTTTCCCAACACCACTAGTTAGAGGGTGAAATGCTTCAGAGATAGTACTTAACTATTTTTACAAATCTTTAACCTTCTTCTCATTAGCTTCAGTAAATTTTCAAAGACACAAAATGATTTTTAGATCTTACCACCTTCTGACAAAGAATTTTTCACATTCTTCACATATGTGGCTAGGATGGTTTTTCTTTAGAAATCAATACTTTCAATCGACTAAACCTTTTGACATCAAATTATTTTTGCACTTTAACCATAGCTGATTTTTGAGTGACTCAAAGTGAGTACTCACAGAGATGATAAGCTTTTTCAATTCACTAGAGGAGGAACCAGTAAAATCTTTCACATAAGATGGCATTATCTTCTCCAATACTCCAGATTCAAGATTTAGTAGTTCACTGTCTTCAATGTGTGACTTCAGTAGCTCTTCTCTGGCTTGGGCTTGAGACAATGAAGCTACTTTCATCTTATGGATTGGACTCAATGTAGATAGGTCAATGGGAACTTCAATCAATTCTGGATCAATATCTTCCTTTTGTTCAACCAAAAATTTCTTCATGCTACCTCAACAGTGTATCTTGCCTCAATTGGGATTTTCTTTACATCATCTTTCTTTTCTTCAATCATTGCTTTTTCAATGACATGTTTTGATTTTTTTTCAGGGATCTCTACCTTTTCAATTGATACATTTTTAGGTAGCTCAACTTCCATAGGAATTTCTATGTTATCCTCTATAGAAGGAATTTGTAAATCCTCAGTTGTATCAAAATTTTCTTCTTCTGCTTCCTTTTCTAGACCAGATGAGGCAACTTCAACATGTTTTTCCTCACCTACAACACCAGTTCTATCATTTAACAGTATCTCCCCTCAGGATTTGCTCAATCTCTTTTGTAAGTTCATTAGTTTATTTACCCTTGTTTTTATTTTAAATTTCCTTTTGGCTTTGTTTAAGAATTTCTTCATGTCATCCATAGACATCATCAAACATAGTTCTACAAGAATCCTTTCTCTCATCTATTTTTCTTCAGTTCTAGCATTAAGTCTCCTTATTTCTAGAATTTCATATAGACTTTTGGGCAGGTTAGGCATAATTTCAATTGAAATTTATTGCAAATATTCATGTGCTTTATTGTCACTTCTTCAAGAATTATTTTACCGAACTCATCAAAAGAATAATACCATTTATGGAGAGGCTTAAGAATTCCATATTGAACTAGAGCCTTTTCTACCTCCTCTACTGACATACCTGGCTTGCCAATTTTTGTCTTCTTCTTCACTTGAACATCTTTACCATAAGATTTTTCTTTTGTAATAGTTGCTGCCATGGTGCCTTGATTTTTGATTTCTTTGGCACCTTCGTTAGATTTAGTTTCCTCATCATCTGAAACTTCTACATAAACTCTTTTTCTCTTTTCTTTCCTTCTTTTCCAGATCCCTTGGTTTCCATTTTTACAGGGATTGATTTTGCTATAGGGCCTGAATGAGATGTGGAGCTTCTGGTAGATCTAGTTTGGGAAGATGGTGCTACCAGACCAACTGATTGAGTTTTTTCTACCTCCTTAGCTGCATGTTTTGCTGCTTCAACTTCTTTCCTTTTCTTTCTAGCTTCCTTCAATTTCTCTATGGATATCCACAAACTTTCTACAAGAACTTCTACCTCTTTTCTAACTCTTTTGATTACCATAGGTGTCCTAATCTTGTTGTGAACCTATATGTCCTTCTCAACATAGGTATCAAACCTTTCTTCTATCAGATCCAAAGGTTTACTAAGCAAGTGTTGATCATACATATCCAAAATGTTCTCAACTTCATACCCCATAGGCATGATTCAGATAGTTCTAGGATCAACAACTTCCATTATACACTGATTAACATCCACCATGAAGAAAATTGAATCCTTGTACTTCTCTACAATAGAGGTGGGAATCCTCTTCCTAGCTTGCATCATAGTTTGGAAACTTTTAAAGTATCCCCATATAGTTGCATTATTTGTTTTGGTGTCTACAAAATTGTGTAACAAATCTTTGATCTATGCGGCTACTGACTTGTCCTTTTTCTAGTGAATCTTTCCAACTCCTAAAACTTCACCCATAAAATAAAGGAATAAGCACACAAGCAAGTTACCATACTTGAAGGAGTTTTTCTTATCTTTCTTAATCTTTGCAAGATTTTGCATTAGTTGTCTCCTCAGCAGTTCATAGAGATCATAATTTGCATTTTACTTCAACATTTGATAAGCGACATAAATTGTAGTACTAGAGACAGATTTGTCTTTACTGGAGTGATAAATCTTGTAGCCAATAACCATGGATGCAAACTTGAATTCTATATGAACAAATTTATCAATAGTCATTACTCTTCTATCATATGCAGATCTTATAACATTAGTGACAATTTGATTTTTCACAGACTTTAGAATTGGTAACCCATCGATAGAGTTTAAAATTGTTACATCACTAATAGCTTCCTTGGTGATTTTGAATGGAATGCTTAGCCACATAAATTCATCGTGGACTCGACTCAAAACATAACATACCCATTCCGACTCTTCAAATATGGGAAATTTGACAATATGTGTGAATTTATTTGTTTCCAAGATTTTATGTTCTGGTTTCATTTGGAAATATTCACCTATGATGTGATTATTGTACAAATTTAACAATTGGGAATTTCTGAGTTCTTTAATACTTGCATGGATATAAACCCTAATATCCTTCGTGTGTAATACTTTATGCAGAACAGACAAAAATGCTCCTAACGGATCAGTCTCAAGAGATTTGTAAGGATGCCATTTAAATTTAGGACAAGGTATGTCCTCTACTTTCACTACCAGTGGAGTATTCATTTTGACCAAATCACGGATTCACAAAGTTTTTTGATTAATACCTATTTCGCCAAATCAGAATTTGATTGCCGAATCACTTCCACACTTGAATTTTGACTTAATTCACCTTAGTTTTCTTTAGATCTCTCCAAAATTATTTTCTCCTGAATACAAAGTGATAAATGAAAAATAGAAATAACTTTTTATCACTTGCATACCTAACCCTTTTTGTCGCAATAAATTCTTTATGTCTAATTCATCATGTTACCATTTTTTTATGCACTGTGATAGGTAAATCTTATGTGGACCTCCAATACGACATACCAATTCCTAAAATGAGTTCAACAACATCTATTTAGCATCCATGCACCTTCTATACACATCCACATCTGGTGTTACTTACTGATTAGGGGGTTAAAATATTTTCTTGACAACTCCCCCTAGGCCAAAATCCTGAGACTAATTCCCAAAGGAATTATCAGAAGCAGATTCTGGTGTTGGCACATTTCTTCAACAAAGGGATCTTTCTTCACCCATTTCTTTTGCATATGTTTTCTAATCACATATGTAGTTATTTTTCATTTTCCTTTGATATCCTTCTACATGTTTTTCCTTTTATTTATCGAACCTCTTCTATTCCAACAAAATTTAGCAATGTATCCAATCTTGTTACAGTTATAGCACACAACATTTCTCTATCTAGACCTGTTGTTCCACTGATTTCCTCTTGATTTGCACTGGTTAGCAGTATGGCCAAGTCTATTGCATGTATAACATCTGATATTTCTATGAAATTGATTCATCACATTTCTGCATTCATTTTCCTTATGACCAACCTTATGAAAATTAAAAAAATGACCTGAGAATGATGGACCACTTGATCTCATTCTACTTCTACATTGAGTAGCCATGTGTCCAAATTTACTGCAACTAAAATAATATACATTAAATCTCTGAGCATTAGGTTTCCTTAAGGGATACCTTCCAGATTTGTTCATTTGATTTCCTTGTCTGAATGTCCTTTGCTCAGATTTCGATCTTTCTCCTTCTTCATATCCAAGACCTCGCTTGTCACCATGAGTCCTCTAACTAGTAATTAGTTCATCAACCATGGCAAAGGTAGCTTTGAACTTCTCCTTGTACTCATTTACAATAGAAAGTTGATTTATGATATCATCCATCTGTTTTTCAAGTGCCTCTTCATTGTTTTTCGATTGTTCCAATTCATCATCCAATCAACTACATACTTCAGATTTTTCTTTCAGGGATTGAGCTAGGTTCTATTCATTCTTCTTTATGTTTTCAATTCTCCTTGGTCATCTTCATTATGATAGATTCCATCTCATGTTTTAGGACTGTATTATCTCTGATAATATTTTCACATTCTTCTATCTTTTCCTTCAAGTCTTGACTGAGTTCTTCTTCTTCAATGCTCTTATTGTCACTCTGCTTAATCTGCTCATAAAGTTCATTTCTCTTCTCTCTAGACTTATTGATTTTGTCTTTCAAGTACTCAATGAATTTCTCAACATCTAAGAGATTTTCTTGAAATTTTTGAACTTCAGCCTTTGACTTATCAAGATCATCTAGGGCCACCAAAATTTGTTGTTGAGGACTACTTGAATTGATTGAAATATTTTCCAAGTTCTCCCCAAGCTATTAGGCTTCTTCTTCTGAGGAACTAGCTCTAATACCAATTGTTGGAAACAAGCTACACTGAGAGGGGGGTGAATCAATGTTGTGCAAAAATTAACTCTCTTAACCTTATCTTCAAAGTATTAGCAACATTCAACCATAATTCATAAACATGAAGCAAATTAACACAACACCATAACACAAGGATTTTTACATGGAAACCCTATTAGGCGAAAAACCACGGTGGATGGCCAATCCACAATTTAATCTGAGTATACTCAAATGAAGATTACAATAAGGGGAACACACGTGCATTCAAGGACATTACCTAGAGCTCACTACTCAAAGGGAAGGGTCACTACGTTACAATGAAAGTCAAATTAAAACCATATGAGAGTTTGAACTGAGACAAATAACATCTAAATATGCCTGATTATAATTCCACTGAAGCACAATATTCGATCTTCTATCGTATAGACTAATTCGGCACTTCCACTTTGTTCTGATTATACTCGTAAAAAAAATTCTCTATGCACAAGTGAAACTGTGCATTATCTCTTTTTTACTCTGCTCTAACTCATAATTCCATCACAACACGCTTCATACTTCCACAAAAATGATATAGATGATCTTATATATATCCACAACATAGAATTCAATTACACTTTATTGGCTCCAATAGAAGACAAAAATTATTACAACCATCAGCTAGATCCTTAATTAGATCTTTATGTGTATCCTCCAAAGTCAGTTAATACATAGAGAGGAACCAAACAAACATAATGGACACAAGACCATTTAATTAATCTCCTTATACATCTGCAACATAACGCATTCATGAAGTCAGCTTTAGTATTGATACGAGCCACAAGAGGATTGATATGAGCCACTGTGCTTCAATAGTAATAGAGATAATATACTAGAAAAAATTTCCTAAGATGCATAAACAAAACACTAACATAAAAGCTTCATACATATCGATGAACACTGAATTACCGAATACTCTATTCTTCCTTGTCAATCTTCAATCCATCTGTCGGTATGATCGAATGATGATATCTGCATCTAATCATCGATTAGGGTTTCCATCAATGACAACACAAAATGATACTAGCAGTGTCTCTTGTCAAAAGGGGCAATTCCATATTTTTGCATTTTGCCTAGCATTTATGACACCTTAGAATCATTATTGATAAAATCCAATGAGATGGAGTTTTTTTATTTTGACTCCATGTAGACACATGAAAAAATGAGAGAAGCTTGACAAGGCATTTCCCGAAAATGTAGGCCTCAAAAGCCTACGTGGCACGCGGACATCCACGTGACGTGCTAGCATCTCGATGATTTTCTGAGTTTGAAAGGAAGAATCTAGAACCTTGACCCTTGCAACACATGTCTTGGCAGTTAGATCTCAAGCTAAACAACTTTGTGTCACCCTTACATACATTAAAACTCCTTTTTGGCCCTCATTTTGGTGTTGGAAGTCTTCAATTCAAGCATGTTCACCACTTTCTCTAGTCTTGGGTAAGCTCTATCCTTGAATAGCAACACTTTTACTGGAGAAGCCATGCTGGACTGAGGTCCCTACAGTAGCTACTAGCTCTCAAGCAGGCACATCGCAGTGTGCCCGTGTGCTCCAGAAGAGGGTCTTGACCCATGGGTAACACTCTCTCTCCCTATCACTCCTTCCTATTAGTTCATTTACTACTTTTTGGTGTAGGTCTTGTTTTCACCACACACTTTGTTTATTTCCTTTACGCTCTTTTCCAAACTTGGGTATTTGTGGAGGTGGGAGCACCAAAACAAGGGTCTGACTGAGGCATGGCCCTATATAGACCCAACCTTTTCCCCTTGATCTTTTGTGTGCAGGTTACAAAAGGATGCTTGGAGTAAAGATTCAGATGCACAAAGATAATATTGTTTCAAGTTCTCTTGTATTTCACATTAATTTGGATTTCTATTGATTATTTGATCCTTCACTCGTTTTGACCCAAGTTGAGAAGTAGGATTCAATCCTATCTACCTAAGTTCTTGAGTTCCTTGTAGCTTAGGACACCAATGCATCTTGTGGATGACAGTGCACCACGCTAGCGTCTTAAAGCTACACTGGCATCTTTTGGTTGAGGTTAGAAACCTTGAGGTCTTGCTCTTTTGGGGCCTAAAATTACTTTCTTGCTTTTCTTCATATTTTTATCGATTCATCTAGTTTGAGGTGTATAAGGGAAGTTCATTCCCTAGTGATCTCTTTAGAATAAAGAGACCCTTGTGTAGCGAATCCCTCTTATATCACAATTTGGTGAACCCGACGTGAACCGTCAGATCCGTTTTCATAATTTCGCATGGTCATATGGATTCTTTCTTTGAATAATATTTTGATATGTTGGAAGATGCTCTAGATGATTTCTTAGAAGCACTCTGCCCTATCTGTAAATATTCTAAACAAAATCCTTCCTTGCCAATAGAGGGGTTGGTAAATGTGGTAGTAGTTTATGTGGCTCCTCCAAGCCCTCAAAAACCCATCATTTATCTGACCCCAGCTAAGCCATTCCCTAGAGATGACTATTTTTTCTATGGGATTTTAGGTCGTAGCAATCCATCTACCCTCATCCCAACCCTACAAGGAGAAATAGGAAAAACTTAGAACAAAAATCTGGTATTCCTACAATGCAACCATTTCAAAGTCCTACTTATTTACACTCATCCCAACTTGACCTTCCTTCCGCTCCTAAGCCCGCGATCAAAGCACCAGGTGATTATGATCTTCTCGAGAAACTTTGTGTTACTCTGGCTAAGATCTCGCTTTGGGATTTTCTTCAGACCACTTCAGTTTACTAAGAGATGTTGCAGGAAGCCTAAAAAAAATTCTCTTGCCTGCCTCGACTAGGCCTATAGATGTTGATGTGTTGATGGTGCATACTCGAGCGGATTCACCAAAGATTATGTTCCACCCGCAAGAACTCCCACCTTCAGATGTGCAGAAACAAGTAGATCCTTTGATGATTCTAGTAAACATTAACAACATCAGTATTAGACATACCCCCATTGACACTAGCTCAACTCTCAACATTTGTAGTATAGATCTACTGCCTAAAATTAAATTTGATGCATCCTCTTTAGCACCTTCGTCCTTGTATATTCATGGGTTCGATAATGCTGGTAGCCAAGCTCTAGGTATGATAATGCTACCTTGCCTATGTTCATCTATGTGATGCCTGACGTGTTACCATACAATCTTATTTTAGGAAGACCTTAGATCCATGATATGGGTGCAGTAAATTCTACCCTACATCATTCATTAAAGTTTGTTGCTAACAATCAAGTGGTTACGATTAAAGAAAATCCAAAGGTTGTGCATCTTTGCTTTCTAGTCATTTCTGGTCGTAATTTCTCCATGTCCACTCTCAAGAATTGTATTCCTTCCTTAACCGTTGATGGTATGGCATGTTGCTCATTGATACCCTCTATGGAAATTGTCCCTAGAGCAAGTACCAACCGAGACAAACCCCCTAAAGAAAAATATTTTGAATCTCCCTCATCCTCTGCTTCATCCCCTGAATCAAATGCTCTCTTAGGAGATGAGTGGGGTTCCTTGAATTTCTCCAAATTCTTTATAGCGGAGTATTAGTTGGACCCCTTTGGTGTAGAACTTCCAGATTCTAGTAATATGAGGATGAGTGACCCTCTTGTTGAGGAAGATAAGTGTGATTCTATTCAGGAGACCATTCCTTCCCATGAGAGTGACTCCACTCCCATAAAGGAGGTTAATGCTTCTGAACTAAGTAAGGGAAGTGGGACCGCTCCCGTAGAAACTTTCACCATCTAGTAGTGGAGTGAGACTGTCTAAGTGGAGCCCCCCCTCTTAAAAATCCACAAGATCGCTATGGGTTTGGTTATGAATTTCCTTCTCGATATGGCTAGGATGTATCAAGCAAGGATTACAAGTCCCCATCTAGGTTGAATGATGACAACATTGTCTGGGTTTGGGATTCCATGTCAAACAATCTAGACAAAAAAACTGGTGGAGTGTTAATATGATTTTGGCTGAGCCACTAAACTTGGTCCATCCTGAGTTGATAGAAGAAAGGGGACAAGCTGAGAAAGTTCCTATAGATGTCTTCTCTTTGGATGAAGCATTAGGGGAGTTTTTGGTGCTTACTCTCCATTTCCTCCTTATCATCATGAGAAATGATTCTCCTATCACTTACATAAGCAAGCATACTTTGGAGAATCCATTTTGAGCATTGATGAGGAAGACCCTCTATCTAATGTCAACGATAATGTTCTAATATCTCGTCCTGAGGACCATAGATCTCCTCTCAAAGGAGATACTGTCAAAGTCCCCATGAATACTAAATCTTTGGAAAGGGTAATCAAGATTGGGAAGTGCCTCTCTTCCAAGGAAGTAGATGAACACTCTACCCTCTTGCATTGTTACCCTAATATCTTCACTTGGACATATGAGGATATGCCCAATATTGATGAATCCATAGTGGTCCATAATATCACTCTATATTTTGATGCCAAGCCTGGTAAGTAGAAAATTAGAAAGATTAGTTCTAGGGTAGCTTTAATGGTCAAGAATGAGATAGAGAAGCTGTTGAAAGTAGGCTTTATCCATCCTATTGACTAATCTCCTTGTATTTCGAATATAGTTTCTATTAGAAAACCTGACGGCCGTATTCGTATATGCATTGAATTTCTAGACCTTAACAAGGCTTCTCTTAAGAATGATTTTCTATTACCTAATATAGATATGATTGTGGATTCAACTATAATCCATGCGTTGTTATCTTTTAAAGATGGCTTCTTGGGGTATAATCAGATCCGTATTAACTTAGGTGGTCAGTATTAGATAGCCTTCACTACCCCTTGGGGAAATTTCTACTATGTGGTCATGTCCTTTGGTTTGAAGAATGTAGGGGAAACTTACCAATGAGCGATGACATATATTCCATGATTTCATTCATAAAATATTACAAGATTATGTTGATGACATCTTGGAAAAATCTTTAAATCATCAAGATCATGTTAAGAATCTTTGTTTTTTCTTCAAAAGGCATCGAATTTACAACATGAGACTTGATCCCCATAAGTGCTTCTTCGGCATAGATGCTAGAAATATTCTTGGGTTTATAGTCTCTTGCTGTGGAATCAAATTTGACACAAATAATATTGATGCTATTGTTGACATGTCTCTACCAAAGAACAACACTAAGTTGCAAAGCTTACAAGGAAAGATTCAGGAAATTCATAGATTGATATCTCAGTTGGTTGATCGTACCCTTCCTTTCACTCATCTACTGAAGAAGGATGTTTTCTTCATAAGGGATGAAGAATTTCAAAGAGCTTTTGAATCCATAATAGCCTATTTGACCAATCCTCCTATATTAAAGTTGGTTATGCAAGATAGATCCTCCCTGCTTTACCTCGTTGTGTCTCCATATGCTTTGGCAGCTCTGATAGCTTAGTATGATGATGTAGGAAGAGGTAGATCAGTCTACTACATTAGCTACATCCTCATCGATTATGAAACCCATTATTCATCCATGGAGAAGAAATGCCTAGCTCTTGCATTCACTACACAAAAGTTGAGGCACTATCTCGTCCATGTCGAAACTCATGTCATAGTAAAAATAGTTCATTTGAAACAATTTTTCTCTAGCATTGACCTTGTTGGGAGATTAGCAAAGTGGGTTATGTTTCTTTCTGAGTTTGATATAAATTTTGTCACTCTAAAATCGGTAAAGGGACAAGTGGTTTTCGATCAATTGGCGGACACTCCCTCACCTCACTCCTTCCCTAGGTTGGACCTTTTCCTTGATGATAATATGTTCACAATCAACTATGACCTCGAATGGAAGATGTACTTCAACATATCGAGGTGTCAGATTGGTTCTAGAGCGGGTGTGGTCTTGATATACCCCAAAGGAAAAACCAGTCCCCCTATCCTTTCGATTAGATTTTCCTTGCACTAATAATATCGCAGAGTACAAAACTCTTATTTCTGAATTACATGTTATGATCACATTGAAGATTAAACATCTTTGTATACTAGGTGACTCTGAACTTATCATGAATCAAATCATGAGAACTTATCAAGCTAAACAAAGTAAGTTGTCTTGGTATCAAGACCTCTCTTTGTCTCTGCTCAATCAACTTTCCTCTTTCATAATAAACAATATTCCTAGGTGAGAAAATAGACATGCGGATGGAATGGCAAATGTTGATTCCTTGGTACCTTGAAAAGAGGATACAAAGGAATATAAATTTGTGGTTTAGGTCATGAAAACCATAGCGGTTCTCGATCAACCCAAGCTTGAGTCTCTAGTTTTTTTTCAGGTAGATTCAAAAGAGTGGTTCTCTAGTATCTATAACTATTAAAATACTTGAAGCTTTCCTGTGACATGATGAAATTTGATCGTACTCATATACGAAATCTTTCAGTGTGTTACGTTATCTTAGCAGACGTTCTCTATATAATGATTTGTTGTTAAGATGCCTCACTAAAGTGGAAATATCCCTTGCCCTTAAAGAAGCTCATGGAGGCTCTAGGGTGGAAATTTCGGTGGTAGACCTCTAGTGAGGAAACTGAAACACATGGGTTATTATTGGCAGAGAATGGAACAAGATTCCTTTGGTTTCATCAGGAAATTCCTTCAATGTCAACAACATAGCTGCCTTATCCACACTCCTGCTCAGGAGTTGCAAAATCAAACTTCTCCTTGGCCTTTCACAAAATGGGGGTTGGATATTATTGGAAAAATATCACCTCCCTCTTCCAAAGGACATACCTTTATCATTACCACTATAAATTATTTCACAAAATGGGTTGAAGCTATTCCACTTTGATCTATGAATGCTGAAACAATTTTTAGCTTCCTCTTGAACAACATCATTTCTCATTTTGGGTTGCCTTTGTATGCTTGTTTCAAACAATGGTACGCTATTTAGAAATAAAGAAGTAAAGTAGTTCTTGGAGAAATTTCATATTCAACATAGGTTTTCTACACCATATTATCCACAATCCAATAGTCAAGCAGAAGCTTCTAATAAAACGCTTGAACTCATTCTTTGTAAGACAGTTAATAAACATGGTAAATATTGGCATATTCAGCTGACATATGCTTTGTGGGCCTATCACATAAGTGTTTACATGGTGATGGGAATGATGCCTTACAACTTCATGTATGGCACAAAAGTTATCATGTCATTGGAGTTGGGAATCTCATCTTTGTGGGTTTCCCTGAGAGGGTTGATTGATGATGAAACGTATTGAGCTAACCATTTGAGTCAAATAGAGGTGCTTGAAGAGCATCGTTTACAAGCCCTCAATCATCTTAAAGCTTATCAACGGTCTCTATCAAGACAATATAATCAAGGTGTGCTTCATAGAACCTTCAAACTAGGAGACCTAGTTCTATAGGGAAATTATGCAAATATAAACGTGCCACTTGATCAAAAAGGGGAATTTAGTCTTAACTAGTTAGGTCCTTACATCGTGGTTTCTATAAATGGTCTGGGTGCCTATGCATTATCATCTATGGATAAAACAACTTTAAAAATACTTATTAATGCAATGCATCTTCATCGATATTACACATAGTGTTCTAATGTGCCATGTATGTGGTGTTCTCCCTAAGGGTAGTAATACTGCATATATTAAAATTTACTCATTTTCATAGCATGAAATTTTTGTATAACCATGTGTGTGTGCGTGTAATAAAAACATACATATGTTTTTCTGACTATGCTAAATATCCATACATCAAATCACATCATTAGATCATCATAGCATTCAATTAACATGTAAACAAACATGTTTAATTAAATCATGATTAGCATCTAATGAAAGTATACATCCATATAAGAAAATAACATCCATAGCATGAGCATACATGAAAATGGAAAACATACACGTAAGAAAAGCCATGATATTGAAACCAATGTATATATATATGTCCAATGTATGAATCAAATTTCATATACATGTATCGGGCCACTACTATAAAAAATGAGTGGCTGCTGAATATGTTTCCATACAAAATATCTACAAGTATGTATGTATATCTACATCTAGCTACAAAAATGATATACAAAAAGGGTGTCCTATCCCCATGGCATATGGTTCCCCGAGCCCTCTGGATCTGGTGGCTGCTTTGGTGCTCTAGGAGGAGGTTGTAAGGTAGTCTACGATCGGGATTAGTGTGAACGTGATGGAGATAGACTCGCCCATATCTCTTTGAGCTCCCCCTATAGTGAAAAAATGTGCATCTTTTCCTGGATGATCGCCTACTGTAACTGTTGAACATCTGTTGAGATCACAACTGCCAACTGCACGTCGAGCTCATCGATGCAGCTCTGAAGAGAATCACATGCCACCTCGGTGGCATTAGATATCCTCACTGTCGCATCTCACTCTATGAGCATCATCTGCAGCTCCCTTGACAGTTGATCTCATTGTCCCTTGGTGGTTGTTATCTCTACGGTTAGTTGCACCACCTCCGTACCCCACTCCTTGTATTCAGCCCACAGACATGCTTCCAGCTCAAAAGTGGGGGCATGCCTCCCTTTTGAGATAGGCTGGTAAGCCTCTAGGATTGTCCCCTGGATTGACATAGTAGGGTCTACCTTTGAATTGCACTGAGCTATAAGTTGAGTCCATCCCTATGCATCCTCTACAATCACACAAAGAGAGACAAGGATCAGTATCATATGGCATGTGTTTGTATATAAGCATAAATAAAAATATGGAAACCATGAAAATAATAGTAATGCACTATGTAAACCTGGATCCCTTGGCTGCCATGTGGGATTAGGGTGTGGCTCAATGCTGGGGTCTGCACCGCCAATATAGGTGGCCAAACCAGGCAATGCTAGTGTTGCTACTATTGGGATGGTGGAGACTGGTGGTGTTGATGAGATAGGGGTAGGTGGGGGGGACATGATCTCCTTCATCATCGTGGCCTCATGGGCACTGCCTCCTTCTCCTCCTCATGTGCTAGCTCCTCCTCCTCCTTTACACCGCTTTGCTAGCGACCTCTCCTCCTGTCCTGTGGAGGCTTGTAGGGCTCATCCTCTTGTGAGCTAGGGTCCCCTCTTGGAGCACCCTTATTGAAAGTTGGAGTAGGGTGATGCGTCTCCCACCACCACCATGGCTGGTAGATCATGATCGGGCTCATCATCATCTAAAAAGATGATGTCTTTAAGCAAGGGGTGACGGCGATTACCTACCCTCATTGTGCTACAATGTGCCATAGTGTATGTGGGAATGTCGGGCGGTATAGTTTGTATATGGCCTTGCTATGACATGACCCAACTCCAATAATAAGGTATAATAATAAAATCATGGTGACCCACTAGAAAATAGTCCCATTGTAGGTTCGTAAGGAACCTGCTATCATCAACCCACCTAAAATAGTAGTAGGGTCTCCAGCGAACCTCTCCCACAATGACAGTGTCAAACTATAGTCTCCAAAACTACAAATCCCCGAAACACCGAAGGTCTGTCATGTCATACTAGTGGGCCATCGGGATCTCATACAACCATCGCTAGGTAAAACCAACTGGCCAAGTGCACATGATGTGGGAAAATTCCCACACCTACAAAAGTGTGCAAATAGTAAGACTATGGTACTCATAATGAATGTACCATCCAAGCTCATGGTAGAGGTGTGCAAACATGCTGTGCCCCCAGGGAAAAATTGTCTTGTGCTCAACCATCTCTTTGATAATTGGGATGAGGCCCTATGTAGATGTGATCCACGCCCATCTATGGTAATCCAAAGAGAAACAGTCACTACCATCACCCAGCATAGCAACGGTGTTGTAGTTCTCGCTTGATCATACCAATGGGTGTGAATATGACCAGTGTCGTCGCCGTCATCGATTTTCCCAGTGTGGTACTGAACACCCTCATTGCGCTCCTGCACCAATTGAGTGTAATATAGGGCCACCCACCTTCCACGAATGGGGAGCCCAAGGATCGAATAGATGTCCTTAAGGGTGATGGTCATCTCTTGACATGGTAGATGAAAAGATGACGTGGTAGCATCCCATCACTCCATCAGAGCAGTGAGAATCTCATCTTGCTATCAAAACACTAGCATGGTGAATACGTGCCAAAGATCAAACTGCTTTAAGTGTGTGACCTCATCCGGTGATAGGTGAACCATCTTCTCATAGATGAGGTAGAACGCTTATCCTCCAATATGCTCCTAGATCTCTGGATACTCCTGCAAAAGGAAAAAAGGTTCTACATCAAAAACATGATCATGTTAAGCAAGCATATAAAACGACATTTGCACACCACACAGACGTCTACGCAATGCGCTTGCATCCTAGATTACCATGGTCACCCCAAAGGATGCTAGTGTGGATCTAGGACCCCAACGTGTTTCCTAGATGATATCATAGAAAAGGGACGCGAACACAAATTTTAGATGCCTGCACAACTCAATTCTTGAAAAATTCCAAAAAATGAACTAAAATGCACAAAGCTCGAGACTAAGAAGCCTACCTGGTCAACCTCACAACCAATGATCATGTCATCACGTAGCTGCTCTAGCCTTGGTGCCTCGTAGTATCTCCTACTTGACATTTGGCTGACTTTTCTCTCACAAAAGTCAACAATCTGCTCGTGGTGAATAGTGAAAATGACCCTTATGGGGGCCCATTTTTCATAGAGCTCGTTGCCCCTCAGTTTCTCCTAACTTTACTCCACCATGCTAGGGGAGAAATCAAGAGAGTGCATATAGTCTTCTCTTGATCATATTTTTCCCTTGAATTGACCACATTTTTCTTGATCATTCTTCTCTCTGTGGTAGTTTCCTCTGAATTTTTCAAAATTGACTCAAAATTTTGGTTTTGCAGGATACAGTTTTGAACATTTTTTCATGATCATTGTGTTGCTAATTGTTGAGCTCAAGAACTGGGGACATCCTCAATTTTGGTTAGCCCAACCTTGGTGATCTCTGCGGTCCCTCTTTTTGGCACGCATTTTCGTAAAATTTAGAATTCAGGTGAAATTTTTCTTCTCTACTTTAGAGAGGCTAATTTTTGCCAAAATCAAGCCTACTGAAGTGGGGGGAAAATGTAATGTCACAAAATTGCACCTAGGGAAAATTCCACATTTTCACATCTTACCTAGTATTTATGACACCTTAGAAGCATTAATGAAAAAATCTCATGAGATGGAGTTTCATGATTCTGACTCTATGCAGACACATGATGAAATGATAGAATCTTGATAGGGCTTTTCCCGAAAATGTAGGCCTCAGATGCCTGCACGTGGCTTGGATGTTCGTGTGGTGTGCTAGCATCCTAATGGTTTTATGAGTCTGAAATGATGAATCTAGAACCCTAACCCTTGTGACACGTGTCCTGGCGGTTAGATCTCGAGTGAAACGACTCTGTGTCACCCTTGCATGCATTCAAACCCCATTTTGGCCCTCATTTTGGGGTTGGAAGTCTTCAATTCAAGCATTGTCACCAATTTCATTAGTCTTGGGTAGGTTCTACCCTTGAATAGAAGTACTTTTACTAGCGAAGCCATGCCGCACTGAAGTCCCTCCATCAACTAATAGCTCTCTAGTAGCTACCAGTTCTCAAGCAGGGACATCGCAATGCGCTTGTGTGCTCTGGAAGAGGGTCTTGAACCATGGGTAATGCTCTCTCTCCCTATCACTCCTTCCTACTAGTTCATTTACTACTCTGTGGTGTGGGCTCTACTTCAAAGTAGGTTTTGTTTTCACCACACACTTTGTTTATTTTCTTTACACTCTTTTCCAAGCTTGGTTGTCTGTGGAGTTGGAAAAACTAAAATGGGGGTTTGATTGAGGCAGGCCCCTATACAACCCCAACCGTTTCTCATTGATATTTTGTGTGCAGGTTACGAAAGGATTCTTTGAGAAAAGATTCAGAGTATGAAGGTAATCTTGTTTCATATTCTCTTGTATTTTCCTTTAATCTCTAGCTTTCTATCGATTATTTGATACTTCACTCTTTTTGACCTGAGTCGAGAAGTATAATTCAGTCTCGTATGCCTGAGCTCCTGAGTTCCTCATGACTTAGGATGCCAGTGTGTCGTGTGGATGACAACGAACTGCTCTGGCATCCTCAAGTTGCACTGACGTCTTTTAGTCGAGGGATCCTCAATCAGGGATATAAACCTTGAAGTCTTGCTCTTTCAGGGCCTGAAATTAATTTCTCTCTTTTCTTCATAGTTTTATCAATTCGTCTAATTTGAGGTGTATAAGGGTAGTTCATTCTCTAGTGATCTCTTGAGAATAAAGAGACCCATGTGCAGTGTATCCCTCTTATATTACAAATGTATACTATAATATAATATATAATATATTACATATAATACATAATATTATATATATTATAAATATATGTATTATAAATACATAATACATATTATATATAATATGTATTATAAATAATATAAGTAAATATAAATAACAAATATCCAATTAAAAATGGATATTCATTACGTAATGGATATCCATTATGTAACGAATATTCATTTTGGTCTGGTATTACCAAACCAAAATGAATATTAGCTCAGGATTGGGTTCAAAATTACCTAACTTGTAAATTCAACCCAAAAAAGTGTTTTTGATTTTTTTTTAGTTTTTTGAAGTTCGCCCTTGGGGCTGACGAAATTTTTTTACCCGAATTTCATCAAACAATAAGGGTTTTAGAAAAAAATGTCATCCTTCCACCAATATAACTTTTGCATTATTTTGAATTTAATTAGCAATTACTATTGATTTTCTACTTACATTACTTCTAAAGTCTTGATTGATAGGTTGATTGAAAAACTTCTATAACTTTCAAAATACTTAACATTTTTCAAATCTACAAGATGCATGAAATTCTATGCTTCACATACTATACGAAAAAAAAAATGAATTTCATAATTTTTTGACCAAGTTATGGTGGTCAAACACAAACATTTTAATAATTCCGCAAAGTTCTAATAAAAAAATCATAACTAATTATTTACATGGAAAAAAATCACAAAAAAAAAATCGGCACATCCGGACATGTGCCCTCTACTTATATTGAAAAATTTAGAAAAAAATATTACTTTTTTTTGTAGTTAGTGTGGTTAGACATACACCTGCTTCTTATCTTTTTCTTGAGAATTTAATACCACTGCATTGAAATTTCAAATTTTCTTAAAACAAATTTACTTTTTTCCAAAAAAGGAATAGTAGCCTAGAAACTAAATTCAATTTGCTACAAATTTTGTTCTTACATATTTTTCATATTATGTTTATAACCTATTCAAAATTTTATGTCAAGTTTCCTAACTCTAATTTTATGAATTTTGATCACCACTTAGAGGCCTAGTTTGGACCCCCATGATATTTCACTAAACCTAAAGATGGGTTCACCACCAAGCTAGGGCTTGGAAAGACTATTGAAATATAAGATCTAATGGTTAACCCTAATATGATGCAATACTTCACTAAATGACCTAAAAATGCATGTAAAACATAATAGAAAGGGAAGAGATGAAAGGTGTGCACTTGGAAACCTGAAGAGGACTGGAATGAGCTCTGAAATGATAAAAATCTTGAGATTAGGGAACACTTGGACTCATACACCACTTATGGTGTATCAATGCCAAACTAGGGTTTTTGTTCTGGAATAGGTTTCTGGTAGTGTAGATTTAGGATTGGGAAAAATATAGAAATTTTCCCTAGAGTGGGATTCATATGCCACTTCTGACACATTAGTCCCATTTTTAATATTCGAGAATTCAAATTTCAAATCTATGCTCCAATCTCTACTCTTCCCTTCCTAATTGATTTCTAGAATCAAACCTTTAAAAAGACCTACAAAACAAAACATATAATTAATTTTCCTATGGAGGGTTTGCCTTAGTCAAACCCCTACTTTGGTAATTAAACCTTGATAGAAATAATGAATCTTGAATGCAAATGTGAATATAAACCCTAACCTTAAGTATTTCTAAGATTAGGAAATCTGAAACGCAATGCAACCCTATTCTAATGTGCTAGAATGAGATGAATGAATGAAACATATACATGAATAACCCACTTTGAGAGATGTCTAGTCACTTAAATGATCTCTAATAATGTATGAACCTTCCTTAGGTTGAAACTAGAATGATAATGGAGGATGGAATCACTTAGGCAACAAGTTATTAGGCTTGGCTTGATGGCTAGTAGCATCTCCCCAACCTAGAATCCATCATGATTCACCATAGGCAACCATAATAAACCATTTCCAATGTTATATCTTGAATGAAAGTGAGCTTGAAGACCTACAAAAACATAATAATGTTGCTACAAGGATTCAACTTTGCTGATTAATTATTCTTGAATGGTCTTGTAAATAATGCTTGAATGCTTAGATCTTGAAATTTATCTTCTACATTGTTACTTAGATGAAAAATGACTTTATAAGTTTGTTTATATACGCATTACACCTAACTTACAATTATTTAGATCTCAAAAGTTGACATCAACCCAAAATTTGAATTAAAAAGTTGAATCTCCTTCTAAAATCTTAAAAATGCCCCAAATGGGACTTATACGCCACTTGTGGTGTATGGGTCCCACTTAAGGGGACTCATATGCCAAAGGTGGTGCATGATTCCCACCCTAGATATTTTCAGGGTAGGTTGTTAGTAATTTTAGCTCTTTTGATGATTTTGTCAAATGTTAAGTTGAAATAAGCCTTGAGATCCAAAATAAAGGGTTTTAGGGGCCTATTAATGATGATTTAAATGGGTATTTAAGACAAGGGTGCTAAAATAGGTCCAAATTAGGTGTGGAATTGTACCATTTTCAAAAGCGTACAATTTGTTACACTACAGTTTATGATATTGTATTCTCCCATGAATGTTGGTGTGAAATCTAAAGAACCCCAATCATCTTCTAAAAATTTAGTGACTTCAACAATGTTCTTGTTGTGTTCTTCCTTCGTGGCTTCCAATTTTGTATTTGATTGCATTGCTTTCAAAGGATCTCATCCTTCTCTCTTAGCAATTAGACAAATTTTAAGTTTAGGATCAACTTTGAGTGTGTAAATTTTATGTCATAGATGTACTTCATTTTATGTTAAAGAGTAGAAGGAACCCCATTCATATCATGAATCCATGGTCATCTAAAATTATATTATATGAAAGATCGTGAGGCATAACATGGACAAGAGTTTTCAAGGTAACCTTTCCAAATTTAATAGGTAATGTGATGACTCCAAGCAGTTTTTTTCCTATGTTATCAAACCCATGAATAAACAAATAATCAAGTTGAATTTGGCTTTTCTCTACTTCAATATTATCAAGAAGGTTTATGCTACACAAATTAAGGGTTGAGCCACTGTCAACAAGATTTCTCTTTATCGCTATTCGATTAACATGAGCTATTATCATGAAAGCTTCATTTTATTTTTATTATTCTAAAGAATGTAACTCATCTTGATGAAAGGTAATGTCTAAGTTGGCTGAAGTTGTAGCTTGAATTTGGACTACCGAATCATTTGATTTCACATTAGGAGGGGTAGAAACTTGTTGTAAAGCACTTTTAAGAATGTTATGGTAACTAGGTGAGTCTTGAATAAGGTTCCATAAGTATATCTTAGTGGGAGTATTTTTAAGTTGTTCAACAATATCATACTACTTTCCACTATGTGAAGGAAAATGAGGAGCACTAGGTAGGATAGGTTGAGGCAATGGGAGGGATGTTGGAGTTATTTTTCTTGGTTTCGGATTGTTCCTAGTGTTATATGTATGAGCAACATTATTATAACTTGATTGTTGTGAAACATCATCATTATCAAGTTACTTTTTAGGTGGTTCTAAGATAAGCATGATTTTATTTTGAAAATTTGGTTGTTGTGAGTGTGGATAGATGGTAAGAAGTTTCTCATGAGACCACTTCAAGGGATATCAAATGTGAATAACCTCAAAAGGATTGTCTTTATTTTCATGATCTCTTAGTGAAGGGGAGTCTAATGTCTCTTTGTCATCTTGATCTAAGGAATTATTGTTGTCAATGTTCTGATTTTCTTCCACCATGATATTTTGCCTAGTAAGTGAGCTACAAACTAGATGTTCAAGGCATTCAAAGGTTGGTTCTTAGAAAAATGACTTCATCACAAGTAAGGGAGTTATCACTAGTTGGATTGTCTTATTTACAAATGATGGTATCTTTTTTTTCATTAATGTTTTTCCTAGGGGAAGGGGTACAAATAGGATTCTCACGACTCTCATTGGTTTTTTCTTCTAACAAAAAAATATATTCTTCACAAATAGGAGAGATATTAGGAGAAGACCAAATTTGACTGCCATGATTTTCCATCATTGTATTCTCTTTCACTATAACATTCTCATAAGTTTGAGGGATGAATGTTTTCTTAGAATTATTAGAAAGATACGATACTAACATTGTGTGACCAGAAAAGAAAATTAATTCTAACCATCTTATGTAATACATTAAGAATTTAAACAATATATGTTCAAAGATTAAAATAAATTTTATCCAATTTATGAAAAATTCAAGAATACAAACAATGTCTATCCAAAAATAGAAAGAAATTTTATCAAACTTATGCAAAGATTCATGAATGTAAACATTGTGTATGCAAAATTTAAAATTACTTTAATCCTTATTATGCAAAGTTTCAGTAGTGTAATTGTTTTTAGATCTGATGATTTTTTTTACTAAAATGATTTTGGAATGATTCAAAACTCACTACACTAAATGGATGATTTTGACCTAGATTCATAAATAAAAGTTCCTAAAACTTTCTAGACTGATACTATAGGTTACTAGTAAGCCTAGGAAGTACAAAAAATCACCATAAAGCTCATAAAATTCATCTTTTGTAGGTCTCTAAAGACTCATTTGCCCAATGGCAAATGGGTCCTGGTATGCTTTTCTAGGAAAATTTGAATATGATATTGAAGCTTAGGAATTGTGAAAAATTGCTGCCTTGATATCTTAAAAGGACTCATTCACCATATGGCGAATGGGTTCTAGTACATAGGTTTTTAAGATTGAAAAGTGTAATTTGTGAGTGATTAGATATGTTTTTGTTTCAAGTCTTTAACAGTCAATTCTATAACAATATTTAGTATTTTAGGATTCTAAATGCAATTTTGACTAAATTTAAGATGAAATGTGAATTTAATTCTTTGAATGATGATTTAAATGTTAACACTATGCAAAAAAAAGTCAGATCTAATGCACTTTTTCTAATTTTTGGTGAATATAAGCAATGAAAACATGTAAAATTTACCCTAAATGCAATGTTCACTAATGGAAAATTAAAGAACCCTAAATGAAATATAAGTAATTCAAATCTAATGCAAACTATTGAAAACTAATATGTAAGGTTTTAATGCACTTCAAATTAGAAATTAGGATGTTCGAAAGGTTGGGTTCACCAAAATGAAAGAAAGAAAAATAGGCTCATCCCCAAAATGGTGGTAAAAGGGGATTTATGGACCTATTTCTCTAATTTCATTCAAGGAAATGAGATACATGTCAAAAATGGCCAACAACCCTTAGGAGAGTCATCCTAAGATGTGAATCTTCAGATTTCCCATTTTGCTAGGATGGGCCCATGTGAACTAAATTGCACTTTGGGGATAAATATTTAACACAGAAAATAAACTCCAAATTACAAGCTATAAAGTATTTTAAAGCTAAATCATAATACTAATGGAACCTATAGACTTTAGGGAGAGATTGGAAGGGATAAATGATGTGTACCTACTCCAAAAAGTGCTTTTTCATGGCTCACTGAGGACTCATTCAGCTAGTAGAAAATGGGTCCCTGCTAGGGCTATAGAAATTCAATTTTTGGGTTTTGTTCTTTAATGCCTACACTCATAGATCCTAGGTGTTCAAATCCCAAAAGTTGGAAATTAATTTTGTAGAAGACTTTCTATGACTGTGTAAGAAAGATGGCAACTTTGACAACTTTTGCAACTTTTTTTCTCCACTTAATCTTCAACCTAAAATCTGCAATAAGACATCAAAGGAGATTTTTAATTTTTTTAATTTTTAGGGAAAAGTTGTTTTCCTTGTTCAAGCCCAATTTTGGTAATTAAACCTTTTGATGAAACAATAAACATAAAGGATGAATATGAAACATGAAACATGAAACATGAAACAATGATACCTTGGATGAAATCTTGGATGATAATTCTGCAATCTTGCATGAAGTGGCTTTAAGGAATGTAGATCTTGAACTTGAATTTGGATATGGAGCAATGATTGAATTGTATCTTCAATGCTACACCATCACATTAGGTCTACAACATGCATTATGCCCTATGCCTTTGATATGATGGTATGATCTTTGATTTCTACAATAAACTTCAATAAATCTACCTTTTGAATGCCTTAGGAATTCTCTTGTGAACTCTTGATCTCATAAATTTTCTATAATGAGGGTATGTGCATGATCATGATGGGCCAAAAAGTGGCGATATCTAAGTGATATGATGACCCATGTGGCTGACGACTTTTTTTTAACCCAAAATTGATGAAATGAAAAGGGTTTTTAAAGGAGATTCTCAACTTTCCACCAATATAAATTATGCTTTAATTTGAATTTAATAAATAATTATTATTCATTTTCTATTTGAATTATGACTAAAGTCTTGATTGATAGGTTGATTTAAAAACATTTATAACTTTCAAACGGTATTGCATTTTTTGAATCCGAAACATGCGTCACATTCTACGCTTTGCATACTATAGGATTAAAAAAATAAAATTGAATTTCATGAATTTTTTATGAGGTTAAGGAAATTAGACATACGAGTTTTTACATTTTTTAAAATTTGTAATAAAAAAATCATAATTAATTATTAGTTGTAAAAAAATTACAAAAAAATATGCATCACATCGGGGACATGAATCCCCTACTTATATCTAAAATCTTAGAAAACAATATTATCATTTTATTGTTGTTAGGGTGGTTAGACAGAGACCTACTTCTTATTTTTTCCCTGAAATTTAAGTACTACTGCATTGAAATTTCAAATTTTCAACAAATAGATTTTTATTTTTTTAAATAAACCTAGTAGTTTAGAAACTACATTCAAATTGCTACAGATACTATTCTTACATATTTTTGAAATAATATAGATAGCTTATTGAAATTTTTATGTCAAGTTGCCTAACTCTGATTTTTTGAATTTTATTGCCACTTAAGGGCCTATTCTTTCCATGATGATCTTGCACATACCCATGAGTTAACACTTTAAACATTAGATGAAACTATGTGAAATAACCTTGTATTTATACATAGCTTAAGATTAAATCTTGAAATTCAAATAACACAAGCTGACATCAGATCTAGGATTTTAAATCACTAAAATCTTACCAATAAAATGTCTAGAGAGGGGTTTCCTAAGTTAAGGAGGACCCATTCACCATAGGTCGAATGGCTTCTAGCATACTTAACTAGGCCTTGTTTTAGACAATGTGAAATAACATGCAAAAAGGGGGTCCTAGGACCTAGTGAGGACCCATTAGCCAAGTGGTGAATGGGTCCTAGGTCACTATTCTAGGACACAAAACTTGCAAAATTAAGTATTGTGAAATATTATTAATGAGTGTTGGTCTTTATCCCTCAAAAAATGAATTAAATAAGGCTTGGATTTTAATTTAGGGGCCAATTAAGCTGAATTAGCGTTAATTAATTAAGAAATCCCTAGATTAGTGTGAAAGTGTAAATATACACTTTACAACACCCTAAATAAGGCACCATTAAGTTTATTTTATCAAAAAGGGTCCTACACTTAATGTAAATGTGTAAAATGTATTAAAACACTAAATCAAGGCAACATTAGGCTCATTTATTATTAATTATTCCCAAATTAACTAAGGAAAAGGGATACTCTTTATGTTATTACAAGAAAAAATATAATTTCAAAATAAATATTAAATTTATTAAAATAGCTCTAATTTTAGCTTAAGAGATGATCTTGGTGATTGGACTAAAAATAAACCTAGTTAAATTTTAAAGAAAAATATATTTTTCATCTAAGCTAGCCCTTGAATATCTAGAGTAATTTGAGTTAGAATTATTAAGAAGTTTAGATTTTTTTTTTTGGACGATAACCTAAGATAGATTTATGAATTAACTACTAATGACTACAAATTTTTGCAAAGCATGTTTTGCACATTATAAGTTTTATAATTTTCTTTAAATAAATAAATTAGGGTAAGTGCATGGATCTGTGACACAATTTTGATGCCAAATTGAAAAATAACTTGTAACAAGCCAAATTGTGCTCACCAAATTTAGATAGCAAAAAATTTGCTACTCTCCAAATGGATTTACCATTTGGTGAGTGCCAAATATGTTGCTCACCAAATGGCTTGAATTTTTCAATGAATGTTTGTGAACTCTTTCTTCTTCTCTTTCTCTACCAGGGAGACTATATACATGAGTATACCTTTAAATCTACACATGAAAATTTACTTTCTTATACTCTAAGTTATATTTACTATATATAGTCAGGATGTTTGAGAGTGGTTTAAGATCTCTAGGATTTATAATGCAAATTCTCAGTTTTGGAAGATCTTAAAAAATTTATACTATCAAATTTTAGTAATCAATATGTCAAATTTCAGTAATCACAAGGTCAAATTTTAGTAGTCACCAAGTTGTATAATATTTCTCCCTCACTCTCTCCTTCTCTCTATTCTATATCTCTCCACTCCCTCTCTCTCCCTTCATCCCTCTCTCCTCTCTCTCTCTCTCTCTCATACCCCTCTATCTCCTCCCTACATCACCTCCCTCCCTCCCCTCTCTAATTATTTCTATCTCTTCTCTCTCTGTACATCTCCTTCCATCTCTACTTATCTTTATCTCCCCTCTCTCTCCCTCTTTAACTACCTCTCCCTACATCAATTTTTTTCTCACCTATGTCTCCCTTCGTACCTCTTTCCCTCTCTACTCTCTATCTCTCCTCTCCCTCCCTCTACCTACATCTCTCTTTAATTCTCTATCCCTCTTTTCCCCCTTTTTCTCTCTAAATCTCTCCTCTCTATCTCATAATTATCTCTCCCTCTATCTAACTCTCTCCTCTCTATCTTACCACTCTCTATCTCTCTCTCTCTCACACACAAAAACCCCTATCTCCCTCCCTAACACTCCCTCGCTCCCTCCTTCCCTCTCTATTTCTCTCTATCTCTCCTCTCCCTCCCTCTCTTGACCACACCCTCCCTCCCATTATTTTTCTATCTCCTCCCAATTTTTTTTCACTATTTTCCCTCCCTCCCTTCCCCCTCTTTCTCTCTTAATAAATCATTTTATCTATCTCACCATTCTCTCTCTCACTCACACACACACACCTCTATCTCCCTCCCTACCTCTCCGTCCCATCTGTACTCTCTATCTCTCCTCTCTCTTTCCCTCTCTATAACTACCTCTCCCTCCATCTCTCTCTCCATCCCTTTCTATCTCACCTATGTCTAATTCCCTACCTCTTTCTCTCTCTACTCTCTATCTATCCTCTCCCTTCCTCTACCTTCCTCTATCTTTGTCTCTCCATCCCTCTCTTTCTCTCTCACTCTCTCGTCTCTATCTCACCACCATCTCTATCCCTACCTATCACTCCCTCCTCTCTAAATTTCCATTCTCTCTCTCCCACTTTCCCTCCTTCCCTCTCACTCCATCCTCTCTAAATAACCATTATCACTATCTGAATTTCCATCCTTCCCTCTCTCTTTATCACCTATCCCTTTCTACCTCTCCCTCCCTCCAACCACCCTCTCTCTTTATCTCTCTTTCTCATTGTATCCTTACGTCTCTACTCTCTATCTCACCACTCTCTCTCCATCTCACTCTCCCTCCTTACCTCTCTTCCTCCTATCTCTCCCTCTCTCATTCCCTATCTACCTAACTCTCCTTCCACTACCTACCACTCTCTTTACCTATCTTTCTTCCTTCCCCCCTTTCTCTCTCACTCTTTCCTTCCCTATCTACTCTCTATCTCTCCCCCATTCCCTCTCTACTCTCTATCTCTCCCCCCTTCCCTTTGTCTCTCCCCCTTGCTCTCTACCCTCATTTTATCTCCTCTCAATCTCTCTCCCCCTCACACACACTCACCTCTATCTCCTCTTTTACTCTCCATCCATCCCTCCACTCTCTACTTCTCTCTATGTATCATCTATCTCTACATATCCTTCTCTCTCTATTTATATTTATCTCACCTATCCCTCTCTATATTTATCTCGACTCTCCCTCTCTTTACCCACCTCTTCCTCCATCTCTCTATATATCAATTGTGTCTCCTCCCTACTCTCTATCTCTCCTCTCCCTCCCTCTACCTATCTATCTCTAACTCCTCTATCTTTCTTTCACAAACACACACAATCACTTATATCTACTCCATACCTCTCCCTCCCTCCCCTCTCTACTTCTCTCTATAACTCCTCTCTCTACATCTCCTTTCCTCTCCACCTATATTTATCTCCCCTCTCCCTTTGTTTACCTACCTCTCCCTTTATCACTCTGTATCTCACCTATGTTTCCCTACCTACCTAGGGTTGAGGGATTAAGGGTTGAGGGTTGATAATTGAGGGTTGAGGGTTTGATGTATAGGGTAGAGCATAGAGGGTAGAGGGTAGAGGGTAGATTGTAGAGGGTTTAAGAGTTGAGGGTTTAGGGTTTAAGGTTGAGGGTAGAGGGTAGAGGGTTGAGGGTATAGGACTGAGGGATTAGGGTTTAAGCACTGAGAGCTGAGGGTAAAGAGTTGAGGGTTGAGGGTTTAAGGATTGAGGGTTCAGAGATTAGGGTAGAGAGTTTACTTGGGTGTAAGGGTTTAAGGGTTTAGGGTATAGGGTTGAGGGTAGAGGGTATTGGGTTGAGTGTAGAGGGTAGAGGGTTTAAGGGTTAAGGGTTTAGGGATTATGCTTAAGTGTTTAAGGGTTTAAGGGTTGAGGGTACAAGGTTCAGGGATTAGGGTAGAGAGGGAGGGATGGAGGGAGGGAGATATGGAGGGAGAAGTGAGATAGAGAGAAGCATAGAAGAGGAGGGAAGGACAAAGATAAATGAGGGTTGAAGATGCACTATATAGGGTAGAGGGGAGAGAGATAGAGGGAGTAAGTGAGTGAGAGAGAGAGAGACTTGAGAGAGGGAGAGGGGTAGGAAGGAGAGACTTGAGAGAGAGAGAGGGAGGGAGTGGGAGAGAGATAGAGGGATGGAAGGTTAAAGGTAGAGTGTAGAGGGTTTAAGTATTTAGGGTTTAAGCATTAAGGGTTTAGGGTTTATGGTTAAGGGTATATGGGAGAGAGATATAGGGAGTGAATGAGAGAGAGACAAACCTAAGAGAGGTAGAAGAGGTAGGAGGGAGAGGGTTGACAGAGAGAGAGAGGGAGGGAGTGGGAGAAAGATAGAGGGATAGAGGGTTAAGGGTAGAGAGCTTAAGGGTTAAGGGTTTAGGGTTTAGGGTTAAGGGTAGAGGGTTAAGGGTTTAAGAGTTTAGGGTTTAAGGGTTAAGGGTAGAGGGTAGAGAGTTAGGGTAGAGGGGAGAGAGATTGAGGGAGTGAGTGAGTGAGAGAGATACCTGAGAGTGGGAGAAGGGTGCGAGGGAGATACTTGAGAGAGAGAGAGGGAGAGAGTGGGATAGAAATAGAGGGAGTCAAGGTTAAGGGTAGAGGCTTTAAGGGTTTAGGGTTTAGGCTTAAGGGTAGAGGGGAGAGAGATAGAGGGAGTGATTGAGAGAGAGATATACCTAAGAGAGGGAGAGGGGGTATTATGGAGAGGGTTGAGATAGAGAGGGAGGAGGGAGAGAGATAGAGGAGGGATGGTTAATGGGTATAGGGTAGAGGGTAGAGGGGTTTAAGGGTTAAGGGTTAAGGGTTAAGTGAGGGGAGAGATAGAGGGAGGAGGATTGAGAGAGAGAGACCAAGAGAGGGAGAGGGTGGAGGGAGAGACTAGAGAGAAAGAGAAGGCTGGAGTGGGAGAGAGATAGAGGGAGGGAGGGTTAAGGGTAGATGGTAGAGGGTTTAAGGGTCGAGTGTTTAAGGGTTAAGGATTTAGGGTTCAGGGTTAAGGGTAGAGGGGAGAGAGATAGAGGGAGTGAGTGAGAGATAGAGGGAGTAAGTGAGAGAGAGTGAGAGAGTGGGAGAGAGATAAAGGATAAAAGGTTAAGGGTAGAGGGTAGAGGGGATAGGGTTAAGGGTAGAGGGGAGAGAGATAGAATGAGTGGGAGAGAGAGAGACCTGAGAGAGGGAGAGGGGGTAGGAGGGAGAGACTTGAGAGAGAGATGGAGGGAGGGAGTTGGAGATAGATAAAGGGTAGAGGGTTAAGGGTAGAGGGTAGAGGGTTTAATGGTTTAGGTTTTAAGGGTTAAGGGTTTAGGGTTAAGGGTAGAGGGGAGATAGAGGGAGGGAGTGAGTGAGAGAGAGAGTTGAGACATGGAGAGGGGGTAGGAGGGAGAGGATTGAGAGAGATAAGGGGTGGAGGGATTAGGAGAGAGATAGAGGGTAGAGGGTTAAGAGTCAAGGGTAGATTATTTAAGGGTTAAGGGTTTAGGGTTTAGGGTTAAGGGTAGATGGGAGAGAGATAGAGGGAGTGCATGAGAAAGAGAGAGAGAGATGGAGTGGGAGAGAGATATAGGGTAGAGGGTTAAGGGTAGAGGATAGAGGGTTAAGGGTAGAGGGGAGAGAGATAAAAGGAGTGAGTGAGTGAGTGAGAGAGATACCTAAGAGAGGGAGAGTGGGTAGGAGGGAGAGACTTGAGAGAGAGAGGAAGGGAAAGAGTGGGAGACACATAGAGGGTAGAGGGTTTAAGGGTTTATGGCTTAAGGGATAAGGGTTTAGGGTTAAGGGTAGAGGGGAGAGAGATAGAGGGAGTGAGTTAGAAAGAGACCTAAGAGAGGGAAAGAGGGTAGAAGGGAGAATCTTGAGAGAGAGAGAGGGGGTATGAGGGAAATTCTCTATATCTCCTCTCCCTCTCGCTCTCTCTCAAGTCTCTCCCTCCTACCCCCTCTCCCTTTCTTAGGTCTCTCTCTCACCTCTACCCTTAAACCATTATCCTCTACCCTTAATCCTTAAACCCTTAAACCCTCTACCATCTACCATTAACCCTCTACTCTCTATCTGTCTCCCACTGCCTCCCTCTCTCAAATCTCTCCATCCTACCTCCTCTCCCTTTATTAGGTATCTCTCTCAGTCGCTCCCTCTATCTCTCTCCCCTGTACCCTCAATCCTAAACACTAAACCCTTAACCCTTAAACACTAAACCCTTAAACCCTCTACCCTCTACCCTCAAACATCCCTCCCTCTATCTCTCCCCCACTCACTCCCTCTCTCTCTCTCAAGTATCTCCTTCCTACCACCTCTCCTTCTATCTCTCCCTTGTCTACCCTTAACCCTTAAACCCTAAACCCTTAAACCCTTAACCCTCTACCCTAAACCCTAAACCCTAAACCCCCTACCCTATACCCTTAAGCCTCCCTCACTCTATCTATCTCCCATTGCATCCATACCTTTGTCTCTCTCTCAACTCTCTCCCTCCTACCCCCTCTCCCTGTCTCAGGTCTCTCTCTCTCTTAGTTATGTTAGGTCTCGAAAACATTGGTTTGAAACCACAAGAAGTTGCCAAGCTCTTGATACATTTTTGGCTAACGAACAAGGTTAAATGGTGTATTTGAACCTTCTTCTCTTCAGGCTCTGCTAGACCTAGGTGAGTGTACCTATGTAAATGATGCAGACTTGAACTGTGTGATTCCTACTTGTGCAATCTATCCACAATGGAAAATAGTGAGGGATAGATGAAAGATTAATAACTACTCCTACCAAAATTTGAGATGTGAATGTTTGAATCAGATTTTATGAAATTATAAAATGGAATTGGTATGACTAGTGCCTAATTCAATTGGGTAAATGGAGTCAAGATGTAAATGATATGTGACTTACTAATTGGCTACAATTCTATTTGTTTGGCACTTATACTTGTTTATGCCTAGTACAAATGTGCAAGGATGTGACTAACATACTCTTATTATTGATCCAATCAAGACCTATTAGGTTATTGCGATCCATCTAAGAGGATTTTAATCCTTCCTTGAAGGAACTAGTTAAAAGGGATCACAGAGTGACAAAAAATGTGTACTGAAAAAATAAAATTTATAATTGATATATTCAGTTTTGAATAACTTAATAGGATTGTCCGGAGACAATATGGAAGCCTTCAATTATAGAATCTTCTTATTGATCCAATTGATATTCCCAAATTATAGTAATTTTTTTAAAAGGATTTTTAATTCCTACTTGAAGAAACCAATTAAGAAAACTACACAAGAACAACAATTGTGTTTGATGAATTTTACTATTCTTCTTGGAATGAATTCAAATGATAAGGAACACAAACTTGGAGATAGCCGAATAATTGTTTAACTTAACAAACAATTGAATCCAATATTTGAGTCACTAGATTAAATATTCTTATCCATTATATTATTCCAAAATATTTTGCAATACATAACATAAAATTTTGTTTCAGCAACTAATCATCATATCCAACTATTGGCAATTTCCTAACCTACTACTAATATTTGATTCTACCCCTTGATCATTTGATTTCATCTGGTATATATACATTATAATTTCAAGATCTCTGACCCTTCATGCATCTGTTCACTGCATCTCTTCAGTATTATTTTTCTTTGAAAAAAATATTTAATTAATTGCCTCTGACAAATTGAATATTTTAGTCTTCATCATTTGTTTCACAATAGTTCTTTTGCTAGAAAGTTCACATCCATTTTTTCACCCACTAAATATATAATTTGGGTAAAAAATAATTACCCTCCTTTTACCTCCCTTTGGTGGATAATCTTTTACATCCTAATTAAAAGTACTTCTTTTCACTATAATAATATTCCATTCAATCTATTGTTTTCATTTTGATCATATGCATTCATGTATCATGGTAACTCAAAGTATCAAGGAGACTTTGAGCAGTGTCCACCGATATCATGTTTCTCACAGATAAATTTTTTATCAGATCTACACATCATTTTTCTTTATTTCAATCTCATTTTCACATTGTCTATTGCAAAAGTTTAATTACATCCTTTATTCGGAAGAATCTTTCCCTTACTCATTCGTGCCCCATGTATTGTTCTTTAGCTCACATTACTTCAGGGAGAAATTTGTAATGTTCTCTCAATGTCAAAATAGTTTGGACATTTAGAACTTCTTTTAACCATCACCCGATGTTGCTCTAATGAATAGTGATCCACTCTTGTTCCTATCGACGTGACCAAGACCATCGCTAAGAGAATAGAGGGTTATTTCGATGAACTCTAGTCTCTATGATGTACATTTGATTACCGTTGTGTTCACTAGGGTAGGTCGATGAGACACTTCCCAAAAATATTCCAATCGGCATGACCATCATAGTTAGAGAGATCTCCTCAACTCATTCTGATTCTATATGTCCCTTTGATGTATCTTTTCCACTACTTCATTGATTTGGACATATCGGTAAGACTCTTCTTGAAACCTCCATCAATGTGACCCATAAAATTGGTGGAATCTAAGGGATTCCAACCAATAATAGATGTTTCCCCGATATAACAGTCCATCAATATTATCAGTAGGAGTATGTGTAGCTCTTACCAATGAGGTCTCCATCGGTGTGAACAATGTGATCAGGAAGATCTTGAAGGTCTTGGCCCAAATGTGTAAGTTCATTTGATATAATTGTTCAAACACTTTATCGGTAGGAGGCAATATATTTCTGATCGATGAGAAATCTATTGGTATGACTTGTGAGCTCGAGCTCATTTGGAAATTCTATTATGACCACCTTGTTCTTATTGATAAGGCCTCTTTGGTAGGATGATAAGAATTATCATCTTGATGATGCAAATTTTTTATGTTACAGCTTGCTTGCATCGATGTGACCCATACATTCAATGAGATATAAAGAACATGAGTCGATGATATGTATCTCCCCAACACAACAACCCATTGGCCAAACTTTGAATGGTTATAAAACCTTTCATAAAAATCATTTGACATAAGACACTCATTACAACTTTGCATTTTACATTCCTTTTAGTCTTTTTCTTCACTATGCATTGTCACCTTGCATCATACATAGTCTTAGTCTTATTCTCATTCCATCCACCATCACATATTCAAGTCACTATGACATGCTTGCTAGTCGAATTGAATTCCAATTCATTAGTAATGGTCAAGAACAACTAGCTAGGGACTTCAAAACACTATAAATCCAATCCAAGTCAAAATTTACAGCCCCTATCCCTCCATCCATCTATCCCTCTTACCAACAACCTATAAGTCCTAGTCCTCCATAAATTTCCCCTCCCTGTCACAAATCTTTGAACACAAATCCTAGCATTCATTCACAACAAACATCCACCTATTGTCCCCACCCTAACATTGACAAGGGAAACCAACCATCCACATCATATCCTATTCCTTCATTCATGTCATATCATAGTCCTCCAATCACGTCATATCCTAGTCCTCCATCCACATCATATCCTAGTCCTCCATCCATGTCATATCCTTGTCATGCATTCATGTCCTATCCTAGTCCATCATCCCTCAACCAAGTCTAAACCTCCATGTCATATCCTATTCCATTATACACCAATCCATTCCAAGACAGTCCATGTTTTCATGGAAACATATCTAGTCATGGTCTCCAAAGTCCCATCTTCTTAACTACACTTGAGGATACATGTCAAGAGGCAAGTCCAAAGCATGACATCATAACATCACCGTCTTGTCCAAATTAAAGTAGTTTATTCGACCCCATCTTTACATCCATTAAAGAAGTCCTCCTAGACAATCATGACATACCAAAGACACCTATCCTTGGTCAATAGTCCATCCAAAACCATGTCATTCAAGATGAGCCTATCCTTCATCAAGACCCTATTTTTGATCATGTCATTCCAACTCATCCCATCTTTGATCAAGACACTACTTTTGAAGAATTCCAAAATGATCCACTCCTTGACCTTTATGCCCTTGATGATGAAACACTTGAAGATGACCCTCTCCAACTTTCCAACATTGACACTACAAACAATGAGACACTTGCCTCCACGGGACACATAGATGATCTACCACTAGAACAAGAGTCTCCTAGCATGGACTTATTTGCAAATGATCAAGCTATAACTGAATTCAGTGGGCTCTATGACAATGACCATGAAGATGGTTTCAACATCAACTTCGAAGTACCAACATAATCATAAGAATATGATATGTCAGAAAATAAAATTGAAGATGTCAATCAAAAATCTGTCCAACATGTCAATGCAGCTACAACATCCTATCAATTAGGATCATCTATCTTTTTCAGAGAAGGCTTTGTTACAGATGAGAAAATTATGAGAATTATTTTTCATAATAAGGATGGGTTAGCATATTGCTTCCAAAATAGCAAGTACCCCATTGCAAATAGAATTTTTTAGAACATGCATTATCAAGGAAAAGGACTAGGCCTACATGAGCAAGGAATTATAGAACCTTCTACAAGTTTGATCAGATTATAAACATCAAGGTCTTCTCTATTTATCAGTTGGAAAATGTAATGATGTGAGTGGTTCCTCCTCAATATTGGGGGCAACATTATTAAGTATAAACATCAAATTGGGTGTCATGCGTAGTCCTTTTCATAAGATTGTTGTCAACACCCCTTCCCTCCACACCAGAAACCGTCATTCTATCATGAATAATCCTTCCATTTGGAACCAACAAAAGTCTTACAAATGAAAAATCCAAAATCACATTTCAAAGGCCATGGAATCAATCAAAAATACAAGTGGACAAATGAAGCTAAAATGGATCCCAAACCAAAATGGGTCAAGTCAAGAAAAGATTGAATCAGGAAAAGAAAATATACCGAATCCAAAAGTCAATCAAAATGTGGAGCCACAACACAAGAGGAATCCTACATATAGTACATGTCCAGCCCCTCAAAAATGGCCATCAAGAAAGAAAAATATAAAAATGTTGGTTTTGAACACCATCCTAACCTGACACCTAAAGTTTGGAGAATAAAAATGGCTATATCCAAACATCCAAACAATCCTCCCACATCTACCCTCATCCATCATAATCCTACATCCTCCTTAAATTCAAAATTCCCCATGTCACAAATCTATCACATCTTTGTGGCAACTCTCTAGCATAAGGACTCTCATGGCACTCTATTGTGATGTGTGTATTCTGATAAGGCCAACTCTAGTATCAACAAGGATCACAATGACACCGATCAACTATATGCAAGCGCTATCATCCTGACAAGGAAACTACTTCAAAAAGGTAACTATTGGCATGTCATGGCACCAGTCTCTACATCGACACCATCAAAGTATTCAACAATGTCAGTGGTCATCTAAAGCAGCAAGGCTATCTGACAAAAAATAAAAAATCAAAAAAATCATCACCTTGATGAAAACCTAGCAAACAAGCATCTTGGTTCCACCAAAAAAATAAAAAATAAAAATAAAAATGGAAAAAATAGTAAAGATAAAAATTTCATCTAATAGTGAAAAGCATTCCTAAGGCGCTTTGGATAAGTACCATGATGAAAACTTGGTGAACAGGCATCATGTGCAGAATAAATCATCTATGTGGACTATAACATTTGCGGGAAATTTATCTCATCTCCCTTACCCTCTGCATAACACATTTCTTGTGAGATTTCCATCCATCCATCTAAGCCCTATCATGTCCATCCATTTTCCCACTTATTTTGATCTTGACAAAGACTAAGGCACAAACACAAATCATGCTTTGGAAAATTTTTGACATTTTCATCCTTTGGTCATACACTAGTCACTAAATATCATGTCATTACCTTCATAGCCTCTTTTTCACTATGCACCATCATCCTTGGAGACCATATGATAATTCTCTTTGTCCAAGCCATCCATTTTCCTTTTATACCTATCACCCATCTTGGTTTCCCTGTCAATGGTCTAAGGATCCCTTGTAATCCCATTTCATCCTAACCAAGTCATTCCAAATGAAACATTATGGAAAACCTATCCCATCATCCAAACCATTCCTTGACTTTGTCCCTGTCCCTACAACAAACTTTTATCCTCTTGTCATATCATTGTCATCTTCACGTTGTTTCGGGATGTGTCCTTCCCACGTGAAACAATGTTGTCATTGCCATTGTCACCTGTCAATTGGTATTCAACTTGAATAGTAGAAAATCATGGTTTTCCTTGGATTCATGTGTGTTGGCATCATTCACACACATTTTTCACAAAACATGAAAAATTCCTAAAAATTGTAAAAAGTCCTTAATAAAGACCTAAAAATTGAAAAATATCTTGAAGAAAACAGAAAAACATCCAAATCAATGTCAAAAACCCAAAAAATAGTCAAAGTCAGTCATATCTTGTCAAGTCTGTCAAGTCTATCAATCTTTTTCATTTGTTTGGACTACGTTGTCTCTGTGCATTTGCTACGTAGGCAAGGCTCATCTTTGAGTCCCTGAGACATTTGGTCAGTCCTTTTAGGTTTGTCAAAATAAAATCATAAGTCAAACATGGTCGTGCCAGTCAAATAAAGTAGACTTAGTCTCACTTGACACAAGAAAGTCATTCAAAATGTTAATGTTAAAATTGGTCAAAATCAAACAACATAAGCCAATCAATCAACTTGCCAAAACATTAGTGAGAACGTCAATCTTGTCACTTTTTGGTCCTCTTTAAAATGTGTCCTTGGATTTGGACCCCATCAAAATATCATTTTCCTTTTCAGGATATGTCCTTCCTGACCTTAGGCACTATCAGACCATCAAACTGTCAAAACTATCAAACTATCAAACAATTAATCTTTGGCAAACACAACTAAATTGCTGTTAATTTTTCTGGTCTATTTTGTCTTATCTTTTTATTGACTTTTCTTTTGTTCATGTTACTAGCTACCTCGATGAATGTCCCATGAAGGATTTAGAGGTGTGATGACGTCTGATGACCTATTTTGTTTTCTTTGACTATTGTCTCTGGATTGTCTTGACAAAGAGACTGGGGAAAATTAACCTCTAGTATGAGTTCGGAAATTCCTTGTCTACGACCGTTTGTCTTGCAAGTGAATGACCTTGTACACCTTTATCTATGTCATACCCTGGTATTTTTTGTCATTTGTGTCATTTATACTGCCTAATGATTATTCGAGCAACACTTATTAGTACCTTGAAAAATATTGAAGGATTCTAACATTTTTTATTTTTTTGCACACTAACTTGCATTTCATTCTACACACTAACATCCATGTCTTTCACGAAAACATTTCTTCTATTCCTTCATTCTCTAGTCTTCTCATCCATTTTGAGAGCACACTCGTGCCCTCTGAACCCAATTGTCTTCTCAAGGGGACATACTGCAACCCTCCTCGTCATTCTTACTCATCCTATTTTGCATTGGGGCATATTTTTGACTTATTTTCTTTGCCACAATGCGACAAGCTACATTATGACAAAGAGGGGCAAGTTTATACACATAAAAATGGACTAGACCTGCAAACCACATTTTTCTATATCATGCTTCACCTCAACATAATCACAATATTTAATTATGTCCTATAGTCCAATGTCAACAATTAATTAAATAATTCTTAATTATATTAATTAATTCACGTCTTTCATTCCTCCTAACTTTTTAAATAAATAAGTTACATTATTATTTAAGTAGGTCACTAATTTCTTATGTCACTCTATAATTAAATAAATTCCTTAATTTATTTAATTATTATTAGTCCATTACTTCCTCATGATTATTTAAATAAATAAACTTTATTTATTTATTTAATTTGTCATTAATTATTTATGTCTGCTCATAATTAAATAAATTATTATTATTTATTTAATTATTATCCTCTCCAACTTTCTTTCTAATTTTAAATAAAATCACCCACTTTCTAATTTTCCTCCACAATTAAATAATTTTAATTATTTAATTGTCTTTTTGATTTTTTCCCTCTAAATTTAAATAAAAGCATTTTATTTAAATTGGCAATTTCCCTCTTTCCAAGTAAATAATTTTAAATTATTATTATACTATCACATGAATTCACCATTTTGGGATGAATTTAAAATATTAATTTCAAAATAGCTTTTCTCTCCACAAAGTAAGTTATTTCTAAAATAACTTGATTTTCTAAATCATCATTTTTCTACTTGCTAATTCTCATCTCACTGTCATGATTATTCTCTTCCCTTGATTTAATTTCTTAAATTAAATCTCATCCACTTAATTTGAATTTCATCCTAGAGTTTCCTTAACCCTAATTAAGGGGTTATTATTTTGAATCTTGACCATAGATTCTAGAGCACTTATCAATATTTAATCTAATCCCATCCAAAATTGCATTTTCTATAAAATGTCAATTTTGTTCTCATTTCGACATCTCTTAATTTAATCTTGAATCTTGCATCTCTTAATTTTGCATCTTATAATTTGATCTTGTGTCATTTTAGTTACTTGCATATAGAATTCAATTTATTTTGCATAGCTTATAGGAAATCCTTCAACACTTGGCTTATGACTAGTCTAGAGCATAGAAGTTTTCTCATCAAAATCTGAGGGCATACTTTACATTTCAACAAAGTTAGAATGTAGAATAGAAATCAGTCATGGAGGATAAGGGATTTGATGAACTCGTTTCACCTATCTCTTAATATACTTGTGGATTTGATTAATATACTTGCATGTTGCTAATAATTTGATCCTGGAGAAAAATCCTCAGTTACATTGGTGAACCCGATTGTTTTTTTTTTGACACATTTTTGCAAGTTTTCCGTATGTTTTTTTTTCGTTTTACAAGTACATGTACGAAATAATGCTTTCAATAGATCTCATGACACAAACGCTTTGCTGCACCACATTTGACACCTCATGTGATGCATGTGCTTTGTCGTGACGCAACTGACACTTCATGCAACACAAATGACAGAACGAGCTGCATACGATTGACCAAGAGCCACGATAGACATAAACCAGGCCACATTCGACATTACATGACACATGTGCATACTTGAGAGACACATTCACTCTACTGCGACACAATCAGCAGGTAAAATAATTTTTTGAATGTTATATTTCAGATTTCTATTTTTTTTTTTTCGTTAGTTATTTTTTAGATTAAAGTTCTTCTTTATACCAATTTGTTTGTTACAGCTCGTGTCAAGCTGGAGGCTAACCAAGGCTATTTTTTTTTTTGCAATAATCAATCATGCGTTTCACTCATAGTTAAAAATAACAACCACATAATTGCATGAGGTTAAAAAGAACATTCACAATTTTCATGAGTTTAAAATAAACTATTAGTTAGCTCACACTACAAATGGTTAAAATGAACCCTTTGTTTGTAAATGCTAAAAAAGTCCAAATGAATGAGTGCTTGTACTGTTATATGATTTAGTTAGTTATCACACTTCCACTTTTCAATTTTGGCTTAGAAAGAACATGCGAGTGTGAGCCAAACATATTTATGTGCTCTCTCTTTGTTTTTAAACAAAGATTGATTGAACTATGAATATGTTTGCTCACTTTTGTTAGCCTTAGAAACAGGGCCTGCTTTGGTGGGAAAAATTACTCACCCCAAAGTGATTCAAACTGACAATGAAGCTCTTTAGCCGAGCTACTCCCAACTGGTATATAAATGTGAATCCTAAGAGAAAGCCTAGGATTACGAGTGCAAATATTTCATACGAACCAAGTAGTACTCCCCAAACCCTATTGATCTTAACCTCTTCAGGCTAGAGTGCCTCCTTAATGGAGCTTAATCTTGCACCCCATGTATGACCACTCGAATGGGTGCTTGAATTAAAACCTTTGTTTTTAGTGACCAAAAACTTTATATTTTCTTTGGTGTAGTAACAATCATTGCCAAGGCACCCACACCTGCACAATTTTTAGTAGAGATGATCAATCTTCCATGGGATTTTCATGGAGGTTGGAAGCTTGGTTTCCCTGAGAGGTGAGTGCACTATAAGGGGGAGCCCATGGGGCCAAGCTTTTGAATTCATTCGCTAAGAATATGCATTTGGAGTAAAATCCGTGTGGGATCCAAAAGAATACTATCTTTGCAACCAAAGGATTTTGTAAATGTTTTCTATGTGGTTTTTTTTAATTTTTACATCATGTGTTTGCCAAGTGTATTCAAAAAATTTGAACAAATGAACATCAACCTCCAAATTTGAAACAACACTGTCAAACTAAAATAAAATCCTTGCAATCCACCAAAATTTTGCCACAAATTGCTTTTTGTGACATATCTACCAAATTAAACCGCAATTGCTTATTCCTGAGCTGAATTTGATCTTTCAAGCTCCAATTGGCCTCTATAACACCACAATTGACATTCATTTGACATATTTTCTTGATCAAACACCGCATCTGCCATATTGAGCAGCAATTGCTTATTCCCGAGCTGCAATTGCTCTGTTGCACTGCATTTGCTTTATGAAACATTGCAATTGTCTATCTCACAATGCATGTGCTTTACTAAATGTCACAATTTATCTATCACACTGCATTTTCCATTCTACACAACATATGCTAGAATCCTACAATGCATCTGTCAAACTACAACACATTTGCTAGACTTTGAGGCACAACTGACTATTCTGCAACACATTTTCTTTCCTAGAATGCAATCGCTTCTTAGAACGACGCATTTGAAACTACAATGCATTTTAAAACTTAAGTGACGTATTTTCCCATCATCTCGAAAATCATTATTATTGTCAAAAATGTGAGACCAAACATTTGTAAACATCTTTTTCCAACAATCTCTATCTGAAAACAAAAGCACTTTTCCAAGTCATTCATCTTTGCATTTTTAGTTTTACCTTGCAATTCACCATCATCTTGGACAGAGGAAAAGTCTTAAGTCCTCAATTTAGCACACTTTGGGATAGGAAAAATTTCTTTTATCAAATCATTGTCTCAAAAAGTAAATTATCATTAGACCAAGTCAAAACAAATCCATCCTTAGTCATTGACCTCTTGTGAGACCTTTCCAACTCACAAGTCTAGTGTGGAAATCTCACCTTGTCATTTTGTCATCTTTTCCATCAAACTAGTCCTTTGACAATCCAAATTGAGACACTAGCCAAACTTTGAATGGTTAGAAAACCTTTCCTAAAAATCATTTGACATAAGACACTCATTACCACTTTTCATTTGACATTCCTTTTGGTCTTTTTCTTCACTTTGCATTGTCACCCTACATCGTACATAGTCTTAGTCTTAGTCTCATGCCATCCACCATCATGTATTCAAGTCCCAATGACATGCTTGCTAGTCGAATTGAATGCTAATTCATTATTAATGGTCAAGAACAACTAGCTAGGGACTTCAAAACACTATACCTCCAATCCAAGTCCAAATTTACAGTCCCTAGCCCTCCATCCATCTATCCCTCTTACAAACAACCTATAAGTCCTAGTCCTCCATCCATTTCCCCTCCCTATCATGAATATTTGAACACAAATCCTACCATTCATCCACAACAAACATCAACCTATTGTCGCCAACCTAACATTGATAGGGGAAACCAACCATCCAGATCATATCCTATTCCTTCATTCAAGTCATATCCCAGTCCTGAAGTCACATCATATCCTAGTCCTCCATCCACGTGATATCCTCGTCCTCCATCCATGTCATATCCTTGTCATGCATTCATGTCCTATCCTATTCCATCATCCATCAAACAAGTCCAAACCTCCATGCCATATCCTAGTCCATTATACACCAATCCATTCCAAGACACTCCATGTTTTCATGAAAACATATCTAGTCATGGTCTCCAAAGTTGCATCTTCTTACCTACACTTGAGGATACATGTCAAGAGGCAAGTCCAAAGCATGGCATCATAACATCACCATCTTGTCCAAATCAAAGTAGTTTATTGGACCCCATCTTTACATCCATTCAAGAAGTCCTCCTAGACAATCATGACATACCAAAGACACCTATCCTTGGAAAAGAGTCCATCCAAAACCATGTCATTCAAGATGAACCTATCCTTCATCAAGACCCTATTTTTGATCATGTCATTCGAACTAAGCCCATCTTTGATCAAGGAACTACTTTTGAAGAATTCCAAAATGATCCACTCCTTGACCTTTATGCCCTTCATGATGAAACACTTGAAGATGACCATCTCCAAGCTTCCAACATTGACACTACCAACAATGAGACACTTGCCTCGATGGGACACATAGATGATCTACCACTGGAACAAGAGTCTCATAACATGGAAATATTTGCAAATGATCAAGCTATAACTGAATTTAGTGGGATCTATGACAATGACCATGAAGACGGTTTCAATATCAACTTTGAAGCACCAATAGAATCATCATCAGAATATGATATGTCAGAAAATCAAACTAAAGATAATCAAAAATTTTTCCAACATGCTAGTGAAGCTACAACATCTTATCAATTAGGATCATCTATCTTTTTTAGAGAAATATTTCTTACAGATGAGAAGATTTCGAGAATTAGTTTTCATAATAAGGATGGGTTAGCATCTTTCTTCCAAAATAACAAGTACCCCATTATAAATAGAACTTTTTAGAACATGCATTATTAGGGAAAAGGACTAGGCCTACATTAGCAAGGAATTATAGAACTTGTACAAGTTCAGATAGATTATAGACATCAAGGTCTTGGATATTTATCAGTCAGAAAAGCTAATGATGTTAGTGGTTCATCCTCAATATTGGGGGCAACTTTATGAATTAAAAACATCAAAATGGGTGTCATGCATAGTCCTTGTCATAAGATTGTTGCCAACACCCCTTCCCTCCACACCCAAAACCATCATTCTATGATGAATAAGCCTTCCATTTGGAACCAACAAAAGTATTACAAATACATAATCCAAATCACATGTCAAAGGACATGGAATCAATCAAAATTACAAGTGGACAAATGAAGCTAAAATGGATCCCAAAACAAAATGGGTCAAGTCAAGAAAATAATGAATTAGGCAAAGAAAATATGCCAAATCCAAAATTCAATCAAAACTTGGAGCCAAAACACAACAAAACTCCCACATATAATACATGTCCACCCCCTCCAAAATGGCCATCAATAAAGACATATAAAAATGTTGGTTCCAAACACCATCCTAACGTGACACCTAAAGTTTGGAGAATAAAAACGGCTACGTCCAAACATCCAAACAATCCTCCCGTGTCTCCCATCATCCATCATAATCCTACATCCTCCTAAAATTCCAAATGTCCCATGTCACATATCCATCACATCTTGGTAAAAAATCTCTATCATAAGGAATCTCATGTCACTCTATCACGATGTGTGTATTCTAATAAGTCCAACTCTAGTATCAACAAGGATCACAATGACATCGGTAAACTATATGCAAGCGCTATCATCCTAACAAGGAAACTACTTCAAAATAGTCACTATTGGCATGGCATGGCACCAGTCTCTACATCGGCACTGTCAAAGGATTCAACAAAGTCAATGGTCATCTAAAGTAGCAAGGCTATCTGACAAAAAATCCAAAATGGAAAAATACAAAAAAAAAGAAAAATAAAAAAAATCGTCACCTTGACCTGGCAAACAAGTGTCTTGGTGACACCAAAAAAATAAAAAATAAAAATAAAAATGGAAAAAATAGCAAAGAGAAAAATTTCATCCAATAGTGAAAACCATTTTTATGCCACTTTGGATAAGTACCATGGAAAATAGGCGTCGTGTGTAGAATAAATCATCTATGTGGATTATTACACTTGGGGTAAATTTATCTCATCTCCCTTACCCTTTGCATGACATATTTCTTATGACATTTCCATCCATCTATCTAAGCCCTATCATGTCCATCCATTTTCCCACCTATTTTGATCTTGACAAAGACTAAGGCACAAACACAAATCATGCTTTGGAAAATTTTTGACATGTCCATCCTTTTGTTTAACACTAGTCACAAAATATCATGTCATTACCTTCATAGCCTCCTTTTCACTATGCAACATCATCCTTGGAGACCATATGATAATTATCCTAGTCCAAGCCATCCATTGTCCTTTTATACATATCACCCATCTTGGTTTCCCTTGTTAATGGTCTAAGGATCCCTTGTCATCCCATTTAGTCCTAACCAAGTCATTCCAAATGCAACAATATGGAAAACCTGACCCATCATCCAAAAAATTCCTTGACTTTGTCCCTGGCCCTATTGCAGACTTTTATTCTCTTGTCATAGCATTGTCATCTTCACGTTGTTTTGGGATGTGTCCTTCCCGCGTCAAAAAATGTTATCATTGTCATCATCACCTGTAAATTGGTATTCAACTTGACTAGTAGAAAAATCATGGTTGTCCTTGGATTCATGTGTGTCAGCATCATTCACATGCATTTTTCACAATTTTTCACAAAACATCAAAAAGTCCTAAAAATTGTAAAAAGTCCTAAAAAAATCCTAAAAATTAGAAAACGTCCTAAAAAAAGACCTAAAAATTGAAAAATGTGCTGAAGAAAAAACACTAAAACATCCAGATCAATGTCAAAAACCCAAACACAGAGTCAAAGTCTGTCATATCTTGTCAAGTTAGTGAATCTTTGTTATTTGTCCGAACTACGTTGTCTGTACGGATTTGCTACGTAGGCAAGACTCATCTTTGAGTCCTTGAGAGATTAGGTCAGTCCTTTTAGGTTTGTCAAAATAAAATCACAAATCAAAATGGTTGTGCCAGTTAAATAAAGTAGACATAGTCGCACTTGACACAAGACAGTCATTCGAAACATCAACAGCAAAATTGGTCAACTTGCTAGAACATTAGTGAGAACGTTAATCTCTTCACTTTTTGGTCCTCTTCAAGATGTTTCCTTCTTGGATTTGGACCCCGTTAAAATCTCATTTGCCTTTTCAAAATGTGTCCTTCCTGACCTTAGGCACCGTGAAACCATCAAAACTATCAAACTATCAAATAATTAAATTCTTCGGCAAACAAACATTGGCAAAGATAACTAAATGGTTGTTAATTTTTTTGGTCTATTCTATCTTATCTTTTTATTGAATTTTTATTTGGTCATGTTACTAGCTACCTCAAGGATGTTGTTGATGGTGTTTTTATGCACTTCTCAACATAGGTAATACGTAGGCGCATTACCTCTCTTGAAAGACAATCTTCCACAATCAAATTGCAGAACATTATCCCAAGGTCTCTCGGGTGTCAGGTCATGACGAGGCTTGGAATAAATCAGTTGTTTGGTGTGATTTTGCTGGAATCACAAGGTGGTCTTACATGGTCAAAGCTATAGGAGAATTGAGTCAATGAATGAAGTTTTATAGGTCTGGAATTACTATGCTTTGCTACAGGTTTAGGTAGCATTCTTAGACTCCATTGTTTCGTCAGATTTGGCTTTACAATGTGCAACGAACCTTAACACAAGTTTCTAAAAAAAAGAAAAAAAGAAAAGGGCGAGGAAAGGTGTTTCCCCAACCTGCAACTACCAATGAATAGTGATAATGGAGGTTCCTAGTGTGGACATTTTCCTTAAACAAAATTTCACTTAATCAAAATTCTCACAATATCATGAAACCTATGGTATCTTCTAGAGACTGCAGATATTCATCATTCATTTACTATGGGGAGGTGAATAAGATGAAGTTTAATGAACAACAATGAAATCAAAGTCCAGACTAACTTTGCACAGTCATCTACCTTCAGCAAATGACCAAAAGTATGGACAAGGAAAGCATACACACAACAACAATCTTCAAAACTAGAGATAACATACTAGATCTAATCTAAAGACATTAGAACAGTAGAGTAACTTAAAGAAAATCTATTACTAAAAGGGAGAGGAATCATGAAAAATATGTAGAAACCCATAAATACTCCAGAAAATGATTGTATTTTCTATTATAATTTCTGCAGTATGCCTTTACAACAACTCAACTCTCTTAAAATGAGAGGAGGAGAGCCCTATTTATAGTTTCAAAAAGAAAAAGAGTGGCCAAGATTCAATTCTATTGTGTGGCTAGGATTCACTTTACATTAGGGTTTCACCTACCCTCAAATATATTACATTTATAAATAATTTCTTGTTTCTTCCCTATTTTGTCATCTAGTGATGACACTATAGCAAATTTGTCCTTTAGCCATTTGCCCTTTGCTGTAGCTATTCTTCAAGGAACTCTTTGTCGATGACAAGATTTCCCTCTTGCTTCTTCAACATGGCATACTCCATGAAATTTAGGATCAAGGATTGAAACTTATCCAACTCCATGATGTCGGATCGCAAAATCTGGTAACTCCATTCCTGGGAATTGCTGCTGAGCTTCTTCCAGTCATCATCACACTTAGCAGCATTGTCTTGAAAGAGTCCCAATTGTGAAAAAGCTCGGTCAGCGAAGCACATGAATTCAGTGGTGACCTCAATAGACATCCCATCTTCGATGATCTTCAAGAAGTATGGCTTTATATTCTCAGGATTGATCTCGATTGCGGGCAGCTCGTACCTCGTCATCAGCTTGAGGTATCGAGCACACTCCTCTCTGGAATCCCTTGCCCATTCAATGTCCAGTGCTATCCGTTCCAAAATATGCTCAAGCCTCCTCTTCCGGTGATCAAAATATCGCTTCCAGGTATCCACTAGCCAGTGATCATCATCCTTGAAGGCAAGGTCCTTTTCCTAGACATCAGTTGGCAACGCGAGTATGGCCTCAATCTTTGGGTAGGCCACCTCGTTCTTCCTCCGGAACTCTTCACAAATCTGCCTTGTGCCCTAAAGAGTTTTCTGGACTTCCAAGAACCTATTTGTTGTCCAGACAACCAATTTGATGCCCGTGTTTCCCATATCAAGACCTATCAGAACTAGTTTCTTGTAGTGTTGTCCAAATTTCATCTCTTCTCTAGCTGGTTAATCTGCTCCTAGGACAACAAATGAGGTGGGGCCAATGACGTCGTGGGTTGCTCATCTTGAGATGATCACTACTGAATATAGGCTGTTAGATCAGCCACTTGCTCCTTTAGTTCTTCTTTGGAGATGTTATCCTACTGGATAAGGTGCACCACTATGGCGATCGACTCTTGGAGATGCTCAACCTTTTGTTCCCTCGCAACCACTCCCAAGTCGATGGTGGAGATGTTGTAAGTTATACCTTGTTCTTCAACCATCGGTGTTCCTATTTGCACTACCCTTGATCTTGAGGCATCCATGGTTACTTTTGATCTGACCTTCGGCCTCTTGTCTTTCTTGGTGCTTATTTGTGCTTTGGCCATAATGGATTCCAACCTCACCTTGGGATCTTTCAAGGTGGGAGCCTTTTCTTTAGCTATCTTTGTAGCCAATTAGGCACTTGGGGCTCTTCCCTCAGTAGTTCACTTCGAGTCCCATTGTTCTCATTCTTGAGTTCGACGGTTCTGACAACAAGAACCTTCTCCTTTGTTCCTACATTTTCCTTTTCTTCATCAGAGTCTTGTTCAAACACTTCATGTGTAGCAGTGGACTCGGTGTGCAACTTCTCTTTGGGTGAATCTTTCTTTTCAGTATCCCCCTCTTCTTCATTTAGAATATATTGATGTTCCTCGGGGTTCTCCCCTTGTTCGTCCTCATGGACTAATGCTTCCTTGTCATGCTCTGTGGTTTGGCCATGTCCCTCGGTTGGAGACCTATTTCCTTCCATCTCTGGAGCAGCAATCTCCTCTTCCCTTGCAAGCCGGTCCTTGGCCTCCTTATCCTCAATTTGCTTGAGTTGCTTGCCCCACTCTGCATTGAGCTTGAGATTATTTGACTCTAGGATCGGTTCAACATCAAGGTCCTCACTGCCTTCACTAGAAGACTCATAGGCCACCTCATCAATCTCCCAACACTTGAACAAGGGATGTTCGTGATATTCAAACTCCTTGTCCTCTGGCACCTTCTCAGCCTCTAGCTGCTATCATTGAAGCTCATCTAATATCTGCATGGTTGCCTTCATCTTTGGTGATTTAGTAGAGGGGGAGGGAGTTGGAGTGCAAGCCATAACCTGAGCTATTGTAGTCTAGACCATCAGATTGGTGAGCATCCCTGAAAGCTCAGATGACACATTTTGCATGTACTTTACAAAATACTTTGGAAGGCAAAGGGAAGGCGTTGTAGCAACAGAAACCAAGGGAAGGGAAGGAGACATAGAGGAAGAGGAAATTGGTGAGGTGGTGGCAGACGATGAATCCATGGGAATAACTTGCAATATTGGAGGAGTGGAAGCAAGGTGGACAGAGATGTCCACCACAGGTGGGGAGGAAGTAGAGACTGCAAGTGAAGCATGAGGGGTAGGGAAAATAGTAGTAGTAGTAGTAACAATGGTAGGAAGGGACCTTGGTGAGCTAGAACCTCCTCTCTTGATCCCAAGGGGTGAACCTTTGGTTAATACAGTCATCTCCACACTGCCAGTTGGTTTCCTCTTCTTTTGGGAAGGTTCTGGTTCACTTGACTTGTGGGCATAGACCTTTGGTTTGGGCAGCTATTCACTAGCCTCCTTTCTTTTCTTGGTCTTGACTGATGGTGGGGTTTTGGATGTTTCCCCAGTTGTAGTGGTAGCCAGTCCACCTTTGGAGCCACTTGGTTAACTTGCATGTTCACTTGTAAGCTCACTGAATTTTAAGACAACCCCTTGTTGTTTCAATTGGGCCACCTTCTTGTCTATCCATGCCCTTGTTCGGATCTCAACAGGCCTAGTGAGTACACCGATGTCATTAAGCTCTGGTCCATTCCAGTCAATTGCAGGTAGCAGCAAGTTGGAAACTGTATCATAGCCTGGATCAATCACTGTGTCCTCATCCTCCTCAAGATGGTCAGGGAATGGACACAAGTTTACCCTTCATACATAGATGGTGGTCATGTGCATGTAATGTCACAACCACACTTCAAGATCATCTTTGTAATTGGCCCAAAAGTCCTCAATGTTGTGGAGGTGGGCATATTCATGTCCCAGTGCCTTTCTGATGTGACCATAAGGATCCATTTGTGGTCGTGCTGTGTATTGCTCCAATTTATATTCGGCCAGCTCCTTCTCCGAATAGCCTACACACTGAGAGGTGTGGATTTTATACATCCCTTGACCAAGGTTGATGGGATAGGCGGGGCCTGCCAAATGCTTTTCACTCAGGATGCTATGACTGTGTTGTAGCTGTCGGGTCAAATCCAAGAGGATGATCCATTCATTTGGGTACTGGGGCAACTTGTTTGGTCTCTCCATGAATCCCTCAGTGTGCATGTAGGTGAACTTGGGGAACTGAATGTACCAGAAGGTGTACCGCCTGAGGAGGTCCCTAGTGCTATGGGATGTCCTCTTATGAAAATCCCCTCCTAAGGACCAAATGATGTGAGTGATGAACGCATTGTTCACCCTCCAGTAATTCTTATTGAAGTTCTGGAACTAGAGCTGAGGGTACCTGTCATAAGGTTTGAGCTTTGGCCCTGATGGATTACTGGGCATTAATGTCAATCCATGATAGTGCCACTGATTGGTGAGGGAATACACCAAATAGGAGGTCATGGAGAATTTGGTGGTCTTTTTCATGGTGGTAAACTATTAATTTGAGTAGTCATTGATTATCTCGTCCCAATAGAAGGCGGTGCCTCTACTGTAGAGAATCTGCTCTATAAAATAGAAAATCCATTCTTGGAAGAACGTTGCGCTGGGAAGGCCCATTACCCTACTGAGTAGAGTTACTAGGTCATTGTAATCCTCAAAAAAGTTGCTATGGAAGAGCTCCTGAGGAAGCTTACCAGCACTACCTCACTTGTCCTTCAACAAGTACTGGTTGATAAGCTTTTTTCATCCCAATAGGTTCTATTCCCACAACTCCTTGCATTCCTCCATAGTGGGGACCTCCATGCTCTCAAAGGCAGGAATGTGGAAGGTTGCCGTTATACCTGACGGAGACATATTTGCAAGGATATTTTTGTGCTAGTCCACTATAGTTCTAGTATCAGGTTGGTAGGCCTCTACACATGCCATTACCAGCTCCGGAGCCACTAAGGCCGGTGGGAAACCTGCAGCCTTAGCAATTCCACTGCTCTTTATTAGCCTTGCATTTTTTGTTTTGGGATTCATTCTAACTCTCTGTGTGAATTCATCAACATCGACCTATTCGATGTTGGTATCTGTGACATCCCTCCAAAGGGTGGTGATCCTGGATTGTATAGGGACCCCCTAGAACTTGTACCTCATTAGGTCTTTGTCTTCCTTGCCTCGTGGTGGCTTGGTTGTTCCTTTCCCTTTCTTGGAGGCGCCGAAAGTCTCTGCACTGGATTCCGTAAATCCTGCACAAAAGATGTGAATTAGTAACAATAAACTTGGAAAAATGGCCACCGACAAGTCCCTACGGGTCAAGATTAGTTTTGCAATCATAATTCATATTCAATGAACATGCAAAACTTGATACTTCATCGTTAGCAAGCAAGGTAAGCAATCCAGGGTTCCAGAGCCAAAATTTCCTTGGAAGAATTTTATTTGAAAGGGCAAAATGAGGATGGAATTCCCAAAGGCACTTCTCGAGGTTGGATTTGAGTGTTTGAGGTGTGATGTGAAGGAAAACCTAATTTTAGCACATGGGTAAAAATCCAATCTGGATTTGGAGGTCATTTGAATCTTCATTTGGGAGTTCGGGTATCATCTCCAGGAAAGCTATCTGAAATGGCACAGAGGACACAAAATTCTAGGCGTCGAAATCCGGGTCTCGGATTGTTGTCACTAGGAAGCAGTTATGGGTTGGCCATTGAGGACGGTGAAATGGAAGTGGAAATTTGAAAGACAATTCCCAGAGGCGGTCAGAGGGTTCGGGACAACCAGGCGGCGAACAGAGCACTGGGACCTAGGGGTCAGGAAGCCATCTTGAATTTGTAGTTAGAACAACGCCGATGGAATGGAGTCTCGAGAGGGGAATTTCGATGTTTAGATTCTGGAAGAAGCTTGGAGGAGATATTTTACCTGAATTTTGGTTTTGGCGGGCAGCTGACCTGGGTTCGAGAGCCCAGAAGATGTCCCAGGACAACTATTTGGAACAGCGAACCTGACACGGAATTTCGAGGACGGAATTCTGAGGTCGGGGTCTAGGGGAAAGTTTGGTTGAAGGTTTCGGCTGGGAACTGGAAGACTTTACGGTCGGGAACTGAGGTTCGGAAAGCCAGTCGGAGAAGGTCGTCGAAACGGCGAAGTGGTAACAGAATTCCGAGAGGGGAGTTCCGAGGGCCGAATCCTGGGACTGGATTGAATTTAGTCAAAGGCTGAAATTTTAGATGGACTTTGGGAGTCCAAGGTTTGAAGGTCAGAAAGACGCTCGGGCGAGGCCGTTGAAACAATGACGATGCAACAGAATCCCGGGAAGGGAATTCCAGAGGTCGAAATCCGAGGTGGGTTTAGGCATGGAGAATTTTGAAGTTAATTCGTGGACAGCGGTGGGAAAGGCTGGGCCCGGGGATGTTGGCGGTTGTTCTGAAGAACGGCCGCGAAGGGATGAAGCTCTAGATTGAATTTTAAGCCATTACGAGATCGATTTTTACATTTTCAAAACATGGGTTTTGAGCGGAGGGCATAAATTTACTTAATTTTAGCTTCATTTTATATTTTACCGTCATCAAAACATGAAATTTCACAGAACAAAGGGGGAGGGCACGTGGACAACAAACCTACCTCAAAGTCCCAAAGAGCAAATTGCCGGATGCATGGTGGATGTCCAAAAAGTGCTCGGACTGTAGGGTGGAAAATGCTAGGACGTCGAGAGTTCTCCAACCTTTCTATCACTCGAATAATTGAAAATGACGACCGAAAAATTAGTTTTTATAGCCATACCCGCCATTAATACAGCATTGAATTCCTTTGTACGATGGCAGGTAGAGTTGGTAGGTTTTAAAAATGCAGACAACGGTGAGAGGTCTGGAGTCTAGTGGCCGGGAAGCCACCCTGCCACGACCATTGAAACGGCGAAGCCCGAATGGAAATCCAGAGGGGAAAACCCGAAAGGCGAAACCCAAAAATTTCCACAGATGCTGGAATGGCATTTTGACAAGGAAAACCCGAGTTAACCCTAGATTTAGCAACTTTAAAGGGGGTGACTTTGGCCAAGCTTAAAATATGGCATTGAGAAATGTACTGACCCTTTGGGGCACAAAATTGGGTACGCAAAATGAGGCAAAATAAAAGGGATCCGACGATCGAAAGGAGGGAAGAGAGGGTCCCTGTTCTGAATGGGGCGTGTGTGCAAAAGGAAAAACATATGTCCCATGAAGGATTTAAAGGTGCGATGAAGTCTCATGGCCTATTTTGTTTTCTTTGTCTGTTGTTTGGGGATTGTCTTGACAAAAATACTGGGGAAAATTGGCCTCTAGTATGTGTTAGGACATTCCTTGTCTGTGACCATTTGTCTTGCAAGTGGATGACCTTCCACACCTTGGTCTATTTAATACCTATTGGAATGATGGATGCACAGGTAGACCTTTGCCAAGAAGAAATATTCAACCACAAATAAAGTATGATAATGACATGCAAATATAGATTCTATTATGATCTATCAGATTGATAGATAGATGGATATTTTACAAAGAGTACATATGCCTGATTATATAGGCAAGTACTAAACCTAGAATGAAAAAGATATTGCCAAGTGTTCAAATCACACTTCATGTGACAACAAGAAAACCCTAACCAACTACGTAGGGAATTGGAGATAAGTTCTAGAAAAGACAACTCATCTTCTAGAAGGGAATCTTATCTCAACAACTTTATTAAATGATTAAATGCAACTTAGGACTAATATGATTAATTAATATTTTTGAAGAAAATATGATGACGGCTCCAATAAAAAATGGCTTGCAATGAATCTCACTAGCCAAACTTTCTTTATCCTAGGATGAACCTTCACTGGAATAGCTCTGATACCATGTTGGAATGATGGATGCACAGGTGGACCTTTGCCAGGAAGAAATATTCAACCACAAAGAGAGTATGATAATGGCATTCAAATAGAGATTCTATTATGATCTATCAGATTGTTAGATAGATAGATAGATGGATATTTTACAAAGAGTACATATGCCTGATTATATAGGCAAGTGCTAAACCTAGAATGAAAAAGATGTTGTCAAGTGTTCAAATCACACTTCATGTGACAACAAGAAAACCCTAACCAACTACCTAGGGAATGATAACAAGATGGAGATAAGTTCTAGAAAAGACAACTTATCTTCTAGAAGGGAATCTTATCTCAACAACTTTATTAAATGATTAAATGCAACTTAGGACTAATATGATTAATTAAAACCTAAGTTAACTTATGCTAGTGTAATAATTAATTAATTACACTAACAATACCTTGGTGTTTTTTGTCCATTTGTGTCATTTTTACCACCCAATGATGATTCGAGCAACACCTATTAGTACCTTGGAAAATATTGAAGGATTCTACGATGCATTTTTTTTTTCGCACTAATTTGCATTTCATTCTACACACTAACATCCATGTCCTCCATGGTAACGTTTCTTCTATTTCTTCATTCTCTAGTTTTCTCATCCATTTCAAGAGCAAACTCGTTCCCTCTGAACCCAGCTGTCCTCTCGAGAGGGCATATCGCCACCCTTGTCATTCTTCCTCATGCTATTTTGCATTAGGGCATATGTTTGACTTATTTTCTTTGTGACAATGCTATAAGTTGCATTATGACAAAGAGGGGAAAATGTAGACACATAAAAATAGCCTAGACCCGCAAACCACATTTTTCTATATCATGCTTTGTCTCAACATAATTAAAATATTTAATTATGTCCTATAGTCCAATGTCAACTATTAATTAAATAATTCTTAATTATATTAATTAATTCCTGTCTTTCATTCCTCTTGACTATTTAAATAAATAAATTACATTTATTTAAATACTTTGCTAATTGGTTATGTTACTCTATAATTAAATAAATTCCTAAATTTATTTAATTATTATTAGTCCATTACTTCCTCATGATTATTTAAATAAATAAACTTTATTTATTTATTTAATACGTCATTAATTATTTATGTCTGCTCATAATTAAATAAATTCTTATTATTTATTAAATTATTATCCTCTCGAGTTGTCTTTCTAATTTTAAATAAAATCGCCCACTTTCTAATTTTCCTCCACAATTAAATAATTTTAATTATTTAATTGTCTTTTTAATTTTTTCCTTCTAAATTTAAATAAAAGCATTTTATTTAAATTGGCAATTTCCCTCTTTCCAGGTAAATAATTTTAAATTATTATTATTTACTGTCACATGAATTGACCATTTTGGGATTAATTTAAAATATTTATTTCAAAATAGCTTTTCTCTCCACAAAGTAAGTTATTTCTAAAATAACTTGATTTTCTAAATCATCCTTTTTCTACTTGGTAATTCTCATCTCATTCTCACGATTATTCTCTTCCTTTGATTTAATTTCTTAAATTAAATCTCATCCACTCTATTTGAGTTGTATCCTAGAGTTTCCCTAACCCTAATTAAGGGGTTGTTATTTTGAATCTTGACCATAGATTCTAGGGCGCTTATCAATCTTCATTATCATCCATCCATCCAAAATTGCATTTTCTATAAAATGTCAATTTTGTCTCTCATTTCAACATATCTTAATTTAATCTTGAATCTTGCATCTCTTAATCTTGCATCTTAGAATTTGATCTTGTGTCATTTTAGTTACTTGCATATAGAATTTAATTTCTTTTGCATAGATTATAGGAAATCCTTCAACACTTGGCTTAGGACTAGTCTAGAGCATAGAAGATTTTTCATCACAATCTAATGGCATACTTTACATTTCAGCAAAGCTAGAAGGTACAATAGAAATCAGTCATGGAGGATAAGGGATTTGGTGAACTCGTTTCACCTATCACTTTTATTTATTCCTATGCATTCTATTGATATTTGTGGATTTGATTAATATACTTGCATGTTGCTAACAATCTGATGTTGCAAAAAAATCCTCAGTTATAGGATCCTCAACCCTCATCTATCTTTGTCCCTTCATCCTCTTCTCTACTTCTCTCTATCTCACTTCTCCATCCATCCCTCTCTCTCTACAATAATCCCTCAACACTATACCATCAACCCTAAACCCTAAACCCTTAACCCTTAACCCTTAAACCTTAAACTTTAAACCTTAAACCCTTAAATCCTCTAGCCTCTACCCTCAACGCTCAACCCTATACACTCAACCCTTAAACCCTTAAAACCGAATAAACTCTCTATCCTAATACCTCAACCCTCAACCCTTAAACCCTAATCCCTGAACCCCTATACCCTCTACCCTATACATTGGACCCTCAATCCTAATCCCTCAACCCTCTACCCTCAACCTTAAACCCTTGACCCTAAAAACTTAAACCCTCTACCCTTAAAACTTCTATCCTCTACCCTCTATGCTCTACCCTATGCATTAAACCATCAACCATCCTTTTTGAACCCTTAACCCTTAATCGTTGAACCCTAGGTAGGTAAGGAAGAATAGGTGAGATACAAGGTGATAAAGGTAGAGATAGGTAAATAGAGGGAGAGGCAAGATAAATATAGGTAGAGAGGGAAGAAGACTTAGAGAGAAGTGGAGAGGGGAGGAAGGGATAGGTAGGGAGGAGATAGAGGTGGGTTTTTGTGTGCATGTAAGAGAGAGAGAGAGAGAGAGAGAGAGAGAGAGAGAGAGAGAGAGGACGGAGAAGAGAGATAAAGAGTACAAAGGGAAAGAGGTAGGGAGGAGACACAATTGAGATATAGGGTGATGGATGGAGAGGTGGGTAAAGAAAGGGAGAGGGTATATAAATATAAATAGAGTTGGAAGGATATGTAGAGAGTGGAGGGATAGAGGGAGAGGAAAGGAGGAGATAGAGCTTAGTGTGTGTGAGAGGGAGAGAGAGTGAGAGGAGAGAAAATGTGGGGAGAGAGGAAGGGGAAGAGAGAGAAAGAGAGTAGAGAGTGAATGGGGGAGAGACATAGAGTAGAGAGGGAAGGAGAGAGTAAGAGAGAAAGAGGGGGGAGGGAGAGAGAGAGGTAGAGAGTGGTAGGTAGTGGAGGGATATGTAGGTACAAAGGGAAGGAGGGAGGGAGGGATAGGAAGGAGAGAGGGAAGGAGGGAGAGTGGTGAGATAGAGAGTAGAGAGGTAAGGAGAGAGAGGGAGGTTGGATAGAGGGAGAGGTAGAAATAGATAGGTTAGAGAGAGAGGGAAGGAGGGAAAGTGGGATAGAGAGAGAATAGTGATTTAGAGAGGAGGGACTGAGAGGGAAGGAGGGAAAGTGGGGGAGAGATAATGGTGATTTAGAGAGGATGGAGTGAGAGGTAGGGACAAAGATAATGGTGAGATAGAGATTGGGAGAGAGTGAGAGAGAAAGAGAGTGTTGGAGAGATAGAGAAAGAGGTAGTGAGAGGAAGGGAGAGGAGAGATAGAGAGTAGAGAGGGAAATATGTAGGGAAGGAGATATAGGTGACATAGAGAGGGACGGAGAGAGAGAGTGATGGAGGGAGAGTAGGGATAGAGAGGGAAAGAGAGAGGAGAAATAGAGAGTAGAGAGGGGAGGGAAGGAGGGAGAGGTAGGGAGGGAGATAAAGGTGTGTGTGTGTGTGAGTGAGAGAGAAAATGGTGAGATAGCGAAAATGAGCAATTGAGAGAAAGAAAGGGGAGGGAGGGATGAACAAACAATAGTGAGAGAGATTGGGAGGAGAGACAAAAATAAGGGGAGGGAGGGTGAGGTAGAGAGAGGGAGGGAGAGGAGAGATAGAGATAAGTAGAGAGGGAGGGAGGGAGTGTTAGGGATGGAGATAGAGGTTTGTGTGAGAGAGAGATAGAGATAGGTGAGATAGAGAGGAGAGATTGAGAGGGGGGGGGGAGAATTATGAGATAGAGAGGAGAGAGTTAGAGAGAAAGAAGGGGAAGAGAGGGATGTAGAGGGATATAGAGTGAGAGATATGTAGGTAGAGGGAGGGAGAGGATAGATGGAGATTAGAGAGGGAAATAGGTACTAGGAAGGGAGACATAGGTGAGATACAAAGTGATGGAGGGAGAGGTAGGTAAAGAGAGAGAGAGGGGAGATAAATATAAGTAGAGAGGGAATGAGATGTAGAGAGACAAGAGATAGAGAGAAGTTGAGAGGGGAGGGAGGAGATAGAGGGGTGAGAGAGAGAGAGAGAGGGGTGAGAGAGGGAGGAAGGGAGAGAGAGGGAGTGGAGAGATAAAGAGTAGAGAGGAGAGAGTGAGAGAGAAAGATGATACAACTTGTTGAATACTAAAATTTGATCTTCTGATTATTGAAATTTGACATGCTGATTACTGAAATTTGACTAAGTCTAAATTTTTTAAGATCTTCCAAAAACTAGAATTTGTGTTTTAACTCCAAGAGATCTTAAACCACTCTCAAACATCCCGCCTATATATGTGAAATATAACTTAAAGTATAGAAAAGTAAATTTCCATATGCAAATGCAGACTTATAAGAAAGTAAATGTCCATATGTTAATGTATAGACTCTTCCTAGAAAATAAAGAGAAAATGAAAGAGTTTTGAAAACTGCATTCCAAAAGTCATGAATGACATTTGGTGAGCTCCAAATTTGGCACTAGCCAAATGAAACAACCCACTTGGTGAGTGCCAAATTTGGAACTCGCCAAATGGGTTGGATTTTGCATTGGGCATATGACCCAAAGGTTTGGACAACCATTTCATGCAAACAACGTGATGTTTTGAAAGGGTGACAAAATTTCACACATTTTTTATTGTTCTCACCATCACATTTGCATGTTTTTCAATGAAATTCTATAAAAAAATTGTGATGGTGTTAACCTCTCTCTTAGATATCTAAATATATAGTTCTTTTTAAATTTTGATTCAGTTAAGGTTTCAATCCATAACATCTCTTGTAAATTCCTTTGTTTTTGGTCAAAAACCAACATGTGCTAGTTTTAGGATAGATTTTTACTTGTTCATCGAAACGTGAAACACATTACATATTTTAAAACTAGACTCCATTCTACACATGATGAAAAAAAAAGTTTCAATTTTTGATTAATTTTCAAAAAATTTAAGGGGGAGCATGCTCAAATTTCAGCTTTTTAGGATGTGTCCACTTTCAAAATTCATAAAATATTATATATTCATTAAAAAAATTTCTAAAAAAATGAGGATAAACTCCATGGTGTTAGCTAATTTCTCAGCATTGGGATTTTTGAAATTCTAAAAGAACATTAATCACAAAGGGGGGAGCCCTTAGGCACTATGTTGTGTTTTTGATAAAAATAGGACTTGTTTTGGGCCCTCCCCTTTTTGATACCCTTAATCTTCATTAATGTCAGAAAAATTAGTAGCTTAGAAATTAGACTCGGAGCACTTCAATTTTTTTTCTTGATGCATCTTTAATTTTTGTGTGTAACTATCTTCATTTTCTCGTGCAAATCATAATTTTCTAATTTCATAAAAAATGTAGCATCTTAAGAGCCAAAATTGTGTCACAGATCCATGCACTTGCCTATTATTATTATGTTAATTTAATTTGGATGTGAATATTGTCAAGTGATCAAGTAATCATGATATACATGTGCAATAAGACTTAGATTAATTGAAAACTGTTGTTACTTGATAATGTGAAATATATTAGTCATCATTTCAATATTCCATGTGAATGCTTTAAGATTCGTCCATCTTTGCATCTACTAAAAAAGTGCATATGGTATATATTTTATTTGAGATATTTAATAGAAAACCCTAAAATTTAGCAATTATGATATTGTTACTGTGAATGGTGATCCTAGACCTACACAAACACAAAGAAAAAACATATAATTAGCTCATTGTGCTAGTTAGAAGCAACATTCCCCATGAGATTAATTTGAAACATAAAAACAAGAAATTAAATGAAGAACACAATAACAAAGCTTAGTAAATCCTATTCAAATGAGCAAACTCTCAATCCCATGGGTGAATTGCTTCAATTTTGATGTGAAAAATGGCCCTTTCCCAATTCCTTGCAAGCTTGATGATTAATGATGAAGATTTGATGATCCTTGGTGCAATTTCTCCATAACCTAGCTATGAAAAATGTGAAAATGGATGCAACTAGATGGAAATTGCTCAAAAACTTCAAGATAATGATGTTGCATGAAGTTTTGAATCTAAAATTCAAATGTGAGTGTTCTATAAATAGAAGAGAATGATGGAGGAAGAGGCAAAAGGGATGAATGTGGGATAAAATTCCAACCAATAGGAAGAGGCCACTTGTCAACATGTGATTGGAGGAGAAATGAGCACCTTTTGATGAATGTGCACATAAATATGGCTAGGTAGAACTTGAAATTTATGAAATGACAAGTTGGAGGGAGAAAAGAATGGAGTAAATGCCACTTGGCTCAAGGGAAATGACATGTAAGAGGCCTTTAATGCCTTGTTGGATGTACTCATCCCTTTTGGAGGGATTTTTTGAATTTGAGGAATATTCCCTTATTGATGCCAAGTTGAGACAAAATAAAATAATTTATAAATCAATTAAACTGATTTATTTGTGCAAGTTGTAAAATCTAGAGGATTTGATGGATTAGGATTAGCATTAATTAGGATTTGATTAATTTAGATAGAATTTGGTTGATGTGACAATTTGATTTAGATTTTAGGATTTAAATAAATCAAAATGAGATGAATAATGGTTTAGACTTAATTAAATAAAGTTTGATTTATTTTTAATTAAAGAAGGTGGTGTTAGATTAAATCAAATACAGATTAATTTATTTCATTTAAAGGAGATTAATTTAGAGATTAATTAAATAAAATGATTTATTTAATTAATAGGATATGATGACTCAATCAGATATATTTGATTTATTTGATTAAGAGATGAAATATGATAAATTTAATCGAATAAAGATTATCCAATTAAATTGATTAGTAAAAGAGATGATTCAAGATGAAATGATGTTAGTAAGATTAGGATAAGGTGTATAGGATCAATCTATATATTTTATGTGTCTATAGTTACCTTGGGATTTTTACATCAAGGGAAAAGATCTACTTTAGGAGATGGTTTATATATATAACATTTTATTGAAGTCCCATTCATGTGAAATAAATTTTTAATATATTATCTTTTAATCGTTCCTCCAATTTTTACAATTTTGTGCTAGATCATGTTGGCTAATGATGCAAGAGCATCCTTGGTTCTTGGCCATCTTGCATCAAGCAAACATATTTTCATTTAGTTTTATTCTTGTTTTGTTCTTGTTCTTGTTCAAGTTTGGAGATCCGATATTTCTTTGTGTTTTCTCACCAGATCTCGAGCACCTATGGTTTCATCGTGGACATGCTCAATTTAATTATTCCAAGTTTTTAGATTTTTTGGATTTTTTTTCGACAAGTTATCACTTTCAGGTTGAGTGATAGTTTTTGGAACTCGGCCCAAAATAATTTCAAAACATAACGACTAGTTTGATCGATCGTGGATCCTTCCCATAACTTGCGGATCCTCACAGTGTATTTCGCATTTTAATATGGAGTGTCCCCAACCTTGATTTTAGGTGCACACTTCATCATGTGCATCTACCCTGGAAGAAATTCGAATTTGAGGCTAACCTATTCTTGCACATGTTACATTTTCTTCATCAGAGATTGTAAAGATCTTTGGCTGACGCGGATGTTTATTGATCCACGGAAACGATATAAAGATTGGAATGAATCATGAGGATGATAGCGAATCAAGATGAAGTAGATTAGGATGTACATAGAGTTTGATCTATATGATTTTTTCTCACATGTATGAGCACTGTATTTTGAGCATGTTGTAAACATGCCTGTGAGTTGAATTTGTATGCCCGAATGTGGCCGACTATCTGTAATTTAATTTGATGATAATAAGAATGTATTTATCTCCATTTACCTCCATGTTTTTTGTTGCTTCTATCATGTTACTCTAGCTGCATGGACTGGATTGTTCTCTTTGAGGACCCTCCTACTGTGGTTGTCACCAGATTGGTATTAGAGAGAGATTTGTTCTTTGCGAGATCATCAGAGTTTGCGTAGTCTTGTTGAAGATTTGTTGTGGGTTGGAAGACTAGGGATCCAAACTATAGCTATAAAATACTTTTGTAAATATGGTGGGAAGAAGAAATGGTAGAGGAAATGGAGCATGTGGAAATGTAGACTCAGTTGTAATGGAGATGTTGAGAGGAATTATTGCTATATTGGAAGTAGTTGAAATGACCTAGAGGAGAGGTCGATTAGTTGATGATGTGAGTGATGAAGAAGTAGAAGAGCAAGAAGAAGTTGCAAGAGAAGAGCAACCTAGCCTTGATCAGGGAGAAGAAAGGTTCATAAGAGACCTAACTAGAGTAAACACTAAGCCAAATTTAAATCCACCAGATTATAATGGTAAGTTGGATTCAAATGAATTGCTAGATTGGATAACATAGATGGAAAAGTACTATGATTTTGAAGGTACCCCAAAAGATAAGAAGGTGAAATTTTCTTGTACAAAGTTGAGAGGACACGCATCCCTTTGATGGGAACATTTGTAGTTAGATAGAAAAAGAAAAGGAAAGGAGAAGATAATAAAATGGGATCAGATGGTGAATAAGCTGAAGAAAAAGTTCATGTTTGCTGACTATCAGATCAATTTGTTCAAGAAGCTGTAGAATCTGAAACAAAAGGAATCAAGTGTGATGGAGTATACTAAGGAGTTCTATAATTTGAACATCAGATCTGGACATTCAGAGGATGAGATTGAGCAAGTAGCGAGATATGTAAATGGTTTGAGGTCATCCATACAAGATGAGATAAATTTGATTAAGTTGTTGAGCATGGAAGAAGCACATCAATGTGCCCTAAAAGAAGAAGAAAAGCTAAACAAAAGACATGAGAAAAGATAGAGAGGAAGAGGTGGAAGATTTCAGATAGGAATAATTTTAACTCGAGGAGGAAGAGGATATTTCTAGATCAGAGCAAGGATAAGGATGTAAAAAAGAATGAGAATTCATACCAAAGAGATGATGGAAAATCTTACAGAAGAGGAGGATATGGTGGTTACCAAAATTAAGTATATATAAAATATGATAGAGGACATGAGAAAAGAGTATTTAGGGGAACTTGTTTCAAATGTGGTGAAGGAAATAGAGCCTTGGAATACAAATAGGGAGAGACAAGCAGAAAGAATGAGAACAATAGAAGAACAACCTTTATTGAGGAGAATCATGTTGGATCACCTAATCAACCAGAAGAATGAGAAGTTTTGGTGAATAGGAAAGTCTTGTGTCAAAGTGAATTTGAGAAAGAACCATTGCAAAGAAAGAATTTTTTTTAGACCAGATGCAAGGTAGCTGATAAATGTTGTAAGGTAATCATTGATAGTGGAAGATAAAAGAACCTGTCTTCTAAAGAAATGGTGACAAAACTAAAGTTGGAATGACTGTAACATTGGAAGCCCTATCATATAGCTTGGATTCAAGATGAGCATAAGATACTGGTAAGTGAACAATGCTTGGTGAAATTGAAGATAGGAAATTGTCATGATGAAGTTTTGTGTGATATTATGCCTATGGATGTATGTCATATTTTGTTGAGAAGACCTTGGCAATATGATAGATACGGTATCCATGATGGAAAGAATAACATATACACTAGTGTTGCTAATGGGATGAAGAAAACTTTGTTACTCTTGGAGGATATTCCTAAATTTGAGGTTTGCACAACTACTAGAATTTGTTTGGTTGATGGAAGGATATTTTTGGATGGACTGAGACATGAGAACATGTGTTATGCCTTTGTGCCTAAGAAGGTGGAAGAATTGAAGCATGTAGAAGGACAACCTGAGGAGATAAAGGAATTGTTAGTAGAATATGAAGCTATCATTTTAGATAATGTACCTGATGGATTGCCACCTATAAGTAGTATTAGTCATTGCATGGATCTGATTCATAGAGCGAGTTTAGCTAATAAATAAACACACCAGATAACACCAAAAGAGAATGAAGAATTGAACATAAAAGTGCAAGAATTGTTAAGAAAATGTATGATCAGAGAAATCTTAAGCCCTTGTGAAGTATCTACAGTACTAACACCTAAGAAGGATGGAGAATGGAGGATGTGTATAGACTCTAGAGCTATAAACAAGATCATAGTGAAGTATAGATTTCCTTTACCTTAGATGGATGACATTATGGATTTTTTGAGTGGAGCTAAGTACTTTTCAAAGATATATTAGAAGAGTAGATATCATTAGATCAGAATCAGAGAAGGAGATGGTGGAAAACAACATTCAAGAAAAATGAAAGACTGTATGAGTGTTTGGTGATGCCTTTTGGACTGACAAATGCACTGATTACTTTCATGAGGTTGATGAATGAGGTATTGAAGAAATTCTTGGGTAATTTTGTGATTGTCTTTTTGGATGAAATCTGGATTTTTAGTAAGACTAGAGAAGAAAAAATGTTGCATATAAGACAAGTTTTGTAGAGGTTAAGAGAAGAGAAACTGTTGATAAACATTAAGAAGTGTAGTTTCATGAAGGAAGAATTGGTATATCTAGGATTTTTGATATTAGTGGATGGATTGAAGATGGATCCTAAGAAGGTAAGAGTTATTATTGAATGGCCTACACTTGAGAGAATTGGAGATAGAAAATATTTTAGATGGCCATCGAGAGTAGACAAAAGTTTTGAGTTGTTAAAACAGAAGGTGATTGAGCAACCTGTGTTGGATTTACTAGATTTTAGTAAGGCATTTCAGGTAGACTTTGATGCAAGTGGAAATGTAATTGGAGAAGTGTTAAGTCAAGAAGGAATACCAGTAGCTTATTTCAGTGAGAAGTTGAATGATGCAAGGAAAAGGTATTCAATGTATGATCAAGAGTTTTATGCCATAGTTCAAGCCTTGAAGAAGTGAAGACATTACAAGTTGACTAACGAGTTTGTGTTGTATATAGATCATCAGGCTTTGCAATATTTGAACAATCAAGATAAGTTAAATTAGAAACACATGAGATGGGTGGAATTCTTGCAGAGATATACCTTTGTTCTTAAGCATATGAGTGGAAATTCAAATAAATTTTTTGATGCTTTGAGTAGAAGAAGGAATTTATTGACCCAAATGAAAGTGGAGGTATTCAGATTTGATGAATTGAATAATTTGTATGAGGGAGACTCAGATTTTGTAGAACCTTGGAGAGCATGTAAAGAATCATTTTTGGAGGATAAAATTTAGTGGATAGATTATTTCATTAAAGAGGATATGTTGTTTAGAGGAAATCAATTATGTATACCCTGAAGTTCTATGAGGGATATCTTGGTAAAAGAAAAGCATGGTGGAGGATTGGCAGGACACTTTGGAATTGATAAAACAATGGCATTGGTAGGTTAGAATTACTTTTGGCCTTAGATTCATAAGGATGTCAAGAAATTTGAAAAGAGTTGCAGAGTTTGTCAAGTTGCAAAAGGGAGTAGTTAGAATGTTGGATTGTATAAACCTTTGACAGTTCCAGAAAGAACTTGGGAGGATAACATGATGGATTTCATACTTGGTTTTCCGAAGACAGAGAGAGGTAATGATTATGTATTTGTGGTGGTAGAAATATTTTCTAAAATGGCACATTTCATACCTTGTAAGAAGACAATAGATGTAGTACATGTAGCAGACTTATTTTTTACGAGAGTGGTCAGATTGCATGGATTACCTAGGATTATTGTTTCAAACAGACATACAAATTTTGTTGGATACTTTTGGAGGACACTTTGGAAGAATTTGAAGAGAGATTTGAAGTTCAATTTTACTTTTTACCCACAGACTGAAGGACAAACAAAGGTAGTGAACAAGAGTTTGGGAAATTTGTTGAGATGTTTGGTTGGAGAGAAGATCAGAAGTTGGGATTTATCCCTTGCACAAGTAGAGTTTTCCTACAATAATTCAGTAAACAAGAGTACATGAAAGACACCTTTTAAGATTGTTACTAGATTTCATCCTAGAGGCATATCAAAATAGCGAGACATCAGTAAAGAAGATAAAATGAGTGCTGAAGAAAAATAATTTTTAGAACATATGAAGAAAGTGCATACTCAAGTGAAGCAACATTTGGAAGATATGAACCGAAAGTATAAGGAGCGAGAAGATGAAAAGAGAAAACATAAGGAGGTCAAATTTTTTGATCAAGTAATGGTATATTTGAGGAAGGAAAGATTCTCGTTGGCACATACAGTAAGCTTAAGATGAGGAATTTTGGACCCTGTAGCATTTTGAATTTTGATTCAGGAAATGCATATGAAGTAGAGTTACCAGATGGCATGGGTATATCACCTATATTCAACATTGTAGATCTACATCACTACCATGAAGAAAAGTTTACTGAATAAAGTAAAGAAAATTTGGAAGAACAACTTCCTAAACAACAATCAGATGGGATAAAAGAGATTTTGGATGTCAGAGATGGGAGAAAGACTCGTGGAAGGTAGTATAAAGAATATCTGGTGAAGTGGAAAGGAAGACATGTGGAGGATTCTTCTTTGATTTCTTAGGCTAAGGTAGATCATATTGATTTCCCTTTGGCCCTAGAAAATTGAGGGACTCAATTTTCATTAACCTCGGATGTCTGATGTAGGAGAAAACTTGGTTCTTGGAATTCTTGCATCAACCAAAAATATTTTCATTCAGTTTTGTTCTTGTTCTTGTTTAAGTTATAAGATTCATTATTTCTTTGTGTTTGCTCACCAGATCTCACATACCTATGGTTTCATCATGGGTATGTTCAATTGCCTTTTTCCAAGTTTTCAGCTCATTTGGATCTTTTTCTGGCAAGTTATTGCTTCTCGATTGAGTGACAATTTTTGGAACTCATCTTGAAATAATTTCAAAACATAACGACTAGTGTGATCAATCATGGATTCTTCTCGTAACTTGAAGATAATCATGGTGTGTTTCTCATTGTTCTATGGAGTCTCCTCGACATTGATTTTAGGTCCACACTTCATCATGTGCATCTACCGTGGAAGAAATTCAAATTTGAGACTGACTTATTCTTGCACACATTACATTTTCTTCATCGGAGATTGTAATGATCTTTGGCCAACATAGATGTTTCTCAACCCACAAATATGATATAAATCTTGTAATGAATCAAGAGGATGGCAATGAATCAAGATGAAGTAGATTAGGATGTACATAGAGTTCGATCTATAGGATTTTTGCTCGCATGTATGAGCATTATATTTTGAACATGTTGTAAACATGTCTATGAGCCAAATCTGTATGCCCAAATGTGGCCAACTATCTATAATTGAATTTGATGATAATAAGAATGTCTTTATCTGCATTTTCCTATAGATTTTGTGTTGTTTCTATCGTGTTACTCTAGCTGGATGGCCCAAATTATTCTCTTTGAGGACCCTCCTACTGTGGCTACCACCAACTAAGGAAAATAATATGTTTCTTTTCTATCTAGCTAAAATATTTTTTTTTATATGAAACCAATTCCATAGAATTTAACATGAATTTCAATAAACGTCTAATGGTAATAGTGTAGAAAAAAATTATTTCTTTCAATTTCACACTTAACTTGGGAGTGATTAACCTTAGAATGAACTTAATGATGCCTTGATCTAGTGTTGTAATGTGTTTTTCACATTCACTTTGGATTCAAGGACCTACTAATCTAAATAAACCTAATTGTGGCCTTAATTTAATGTTGTAAATTATATTTATTTACTTTACACATTGATTTTTGAGCCGTCTTGCATTTTTTACCTTAATATTGTGCATCTCGAGGAATATTTTAACAAAAATCCTGACATAGACATCAAATAAACTTAATTTATTAACACCCTAACACTTTTTCCACCTTAAAAGGCCTCGTGGGACCCATACGACACCCTAGAAATATGAGTCCCACCCAGGTGGAGCCCATATGCCAAGTGTGGCGTATGAGTCCCATTTGGCCCCTTTTTAGGGTTTTGAGTGAGAAATCTGGGTTTTAAGTTTAAAACTCATGAATGTTGGCTTGTGGGATCTAATAAATGAGATATTAGATGGATTTCATATATAAAGGATGTCTTAAATCATTATTTCATTAATAATTCATGATATCAAGTCAAGCACTCAAGAGTTAAGCATTCCAAGACTTTACAAGATCATGAAGAGAGCATTCAAGATCATTTCCAAGGCATTCAAGGGTATATTCTTCATCATTTTTTGCAGCAATTCAATATCCATCATCATGTCAAGGGTATCAAGCATCAAGCATGTTAGTGTGCTAGTTTTGTGATGTTTTATTGAAGATCCAAGGTCAAGCATTGTTCTATAGTTATCTCGAGATCTAGATCTGCATCCTTCATGGCTATTTCATGTTAGATTGCACATTTGTAAGGTATCATTCAAGTTATCATTGTTCATGTTTCATGTTCCATGCTTCATGTTTCATTTCCTTGTTTCATTATCTCATTATTTTGTTTAATTACCTAAAAGGGGTTTGACTAAGGCAAACCCCCATTTAATAACAAAAAAAAAAGTCTTTCTTCTCTTTGATTTTGAATAGAAAATCTAGGTGTCTTGGAGCTCGAAGATCCCTTGACTATTAGTTTACAAGCTTGGATGAAGTTGTTGGAGTTTTCCCCTCACTTGCTAGGTTTCTATCTTCACAAAAAGTCATCTACAAGTCTGAAATCAGTGTTTGAGATCCAGAAACAATATGTGGAAAAAAGAGAAGAGATAGGAGGGTAGAATTATATCTTAATCCTCCAAGAAAGCACATTGGGATTGATACACCACCTTGGGCATATGAGTCCCATTATAGCCAATTTTTAGGGTTTCTAGAGGTTAAGAATCAAAACTTGTAGATTCTAGTTTTGGTGAAGAAAACCGAGTTTGGGAATAAATCAACTAGACTAGAATATGAGTCCTAGTCAACATCAAAATTATTTTTTTTAACATATCAAGTCCTCATTCAAGACGCTACATGTTTCTAGGTGCACACTTCTAATTTTGAAGTTTTATGTTATGATTTTCTTACATTTATAGGCCATATAATTAGCTCTCGCATATCATTAAGTTTCATAATTAGGTATTGTATTTAATTAGTCTTTCCAAGCCCTATCTTTTTGGTGAAGCCCTCATTAGTATCTAATCTATCCCTAGGATAAATTATTGCAAGATATCTTTCTCCCTCTCTACATTTAGATTGAGATCTCGAAGGTGTCCTTGAGTGTAGCAAATGTGAAATAGGAACCCTACCCTTCTGCTATATTCCTCAAAATTTGGGCATACTATTTTTGTTGCCACATTTTTTCTGATTTGGAGTGCATCATCATCCTAGATCTAGCTTACATTGAATTTGCATAAGGTTTCTAAATCTTACATTAGTGAAAGTGCATATAGGTTGCATTTTTGCATCTTACGTCATTGAATTTCATCTAAAATCTACATTTCCACTTAGCTTAGACATCATTCAATCCAAAAAGCATAAAAATCACTTAAAATTTATTGAAAATTATGCAGAAAACCCTCATTGGGACTCATACGCCCCTCTAGGCGATTTAGTCCCAATGAAGATCTAAAACTGCATTTTACAACATTTAAAACCTTGTTTTTGCACTTATATTTGTTTTCATTACTTATATGTTTCAGTTGGCTAAGTTTCTATTACATTCATTTCATTATACCTAGCCTAATTCAGTTCATTTCATGCATTGGAATTTACATTTCATTTTCACATTGTTACATAGCATAATCAGTCAATTATAATGTTCAAAATCTAAAAAATTGCATTATCCTTTTACATGTTTTATATATCATTGTTGCATTTCAAATTTCTAGGATAATCATTACATCATGTTTTCATTGAAAAAGTCTATAGTTATCATACTTAATGTTCTATTTTCATATCTTGCTGAGTTTTATAAGAAAGCTTTGTTATGTGCATATAAATATGAGGTTCTTTCCCCTCTCTTTTTTATTTGTATTGATCCCTCTCCTAGTATTCCTTATATGAGTGAGGTTAGTCTAGTGAAATAAACCTTGGGTAATCATAACAATCACATTTTCTCTTCTCCTAATATCTCTCCTCCTTGTGAAGAAGATATTTTAGTGTTAGAAGAACTAATCAATGAGAGTTCTGAGAACCCTAGAAGTTTATCTCCTCGTACCTCTCCTATTAGGAAATACATTACTAAACAAGAGGACATAAAAATAATTAATCATGAATATCATATGACACAAAAATATACCATTAAAACCTACCTGCATTCATCTCCCAGCATCTTCCTCTCTTGTGATAATGATGAGGACATGTTGGTTTTAGATAATCAAACCTTTAAGATATATGCCAACCCTCTTTATGATTCATCCCCTACCTATCCTATTTTGGAAGACACTATGGGACCAAGGAGTGAAAATTTGGACAATATTTCCAAACACATTTGTCCTAGTATCTCTCCTAGTTGAGAAAAAGATACTTTTATAAACACAACCAATAAAATTCATGATAATCTTATGTGTGAAAAAATTATGGAGCAATAAAATAACATCATAGATGAACAAGATAATTCAACCATTGATCATTCCCCTACTTGAAATGAATTCATTGTAGAAGAACCAACATTTGAATGTCACAAACATTTAGTTTGTAGTTCTCCTAAAAAATCTCCCCTTAGGGAGGATATCATAGTGCAAGACACGTGTGATGAGGCTTCCTTAGGTGAAGATGATGAGGTGACATTAGAATCCTCTTCACTAAGAGATCATGTGAATAAGGACAAGTCTTTTGAGGTTATAATAACACACATTGGATGTCTTTTAATTAGTGAGCCTCCTAAGTCACCTCTACATAAGAAGAAAGATAGAGATTTCTTGAAATATCTAATGCAACTTAACAACAAATTATTTTTACAACAACCAAGATATAACACTATAGATACCTGAATTTGACCACTCCCAAATGGTCAAATTTACTCACATTCCTCTATCTTGCATCCCTAAGCCATATTAAATAAATAATTTATTATTTGATTAATATTTCATCTCAACCTAATGTCCCCTAAGGTATTTAATTAATTAATCAAACGCCTTATACCATTCCTCTCTAAATTATATAAAGGGTTAATTTAGTCACTTTATCTAAATGAATTAAGTCAATTTTTAATTAATCTTCTTCTCTCTCTTCATGTCAACATCCTCCATAATCCCCTTTTAATCTAGAATAATATGATTAATCCATGATTAGGGTGTGCACATCCCTAATCATCCTTAGGGTCACATCCTCCATAATTTTCCACTTTCCCTTAATCTTTCACTAGCCCATCTAATCTTGCATTTGCACAACCTTAATAATTGATTTTGGCTAACCTAATCCTCATCCCATTTACAACATGCGTCCATATTCAAACATTATTAAATGCTTTCTCCTTTTTGAGAAGGCACCCTCTTCCTCATGTGAATTTAATATTCATTTTTATTCCCCCATGCATTTTAAGGAATTTTTAATTCCATCTCCCATCCCCATGAGGATTTGTGAGGAATTTTTAATTCCTCACTTTTGGTCTCAAGGTACATGTGGAAAAAGACCTTTATGTGGAGATGTTGTCCATTTCCAAGGTACATCCTAGTACCTCCACATCATCTCCACTTCATCTCCTCTTGTCCTCCTCCTTTGACACATGCCCGAATGAGATGACTTGTGAGTTCTCAACTCACCCTAACCCTTGATCTCCTCCACCTTGGATGCATCTCAGCCATCCATTGGTTTAGAGGCACCTCCCTTAAAAGTAGTGGAATTTACCTCATTTTGGCTACCACTCAATCACTCAAACACAAACAATTATTCAACTTAGCCAACTCTCACAAAACCTAGCATACCTCCATTATTGCAACACTTTACAGCCATCATCTTGCATCTAATCAACTACCCACATCCACCATTGTATCCTCCATCATCTTAGCCTCATTTTTCACTAGGTTACATACCATTTTTCAAAGCAAGGAGCACTCAAAATGAAGCATCAAAAGGGCCAGCCAACTCAATAATTCAAGCAAGGTAAAAGTGTAATTTTTCTTGTATTTTTTTTGAATTCAACTTATGCCAATCTTGAGGTTTCATTTTTAATTTATTGTTTAGCATTTTTTCTTGATTTTACAACATTAAAATAGAGAAATTCACCTACACACATTTCTGGCACGCTCGGTGTGACCCACATTACGGGTCTACTTTCATGGTTTTTGTTGTTTGAAGTTTTGTAGGTTCAGGTTTCACACACAGGGGCGAATCCACTCTCGATGAGAGAATCCAGCCAATGTAGGGGCGGACCTAAATTAAGCATAAGAGAACACCTATGTAGAGATTTCTATAAGAAAGGCAAACCTACTAATCCTAAACCTGACTGACACTTTCAAAGGTGAATACGCTTCGATAATCCTAAATGAGTGAACTTGCTAAAGGAAGTAGCGATCTTGATTTGACCTCAAAGGTGAATACGTTATCAGATCTCCACTCAATAGGTGATTATGATATTTCCCATTTCCCAAAAATGCAATCCTACATCGAAGAGAAAGGGTGAATTCGCTTCACACAAAGGCAAACTTGAGGTATTCCAGAATGCTGAATTTTTCAATTTTTGTTCTCATTTGATTTTAGATTTTGGTACTAAAAAATTCACTCATTTTTTTGTGTGTGTGATATTTTACTAATGTTTGTGTATAAAATCATATGCCCAAGATCAAAGGTCAAAATTTCTAATGTGTGTGTTATAGGACGAACAGTTGAAGCCTTTAGTTAGCTCTGTTTGTTTTTTTCATACTAGCTAGGCAAACGTAGACTTAATTAAAGGGTCAATTAACTTGTTTTCTATGTTTAGGAGCATTTTGTTGTTGTATGCTCTCCCCTTGCACTATATGGTGATCTTGGGTGACCAAAAATCACAAATCATTCTAGTCTAGTTGATTCTATCTAGGAAGTACTAGTGCACGTACGCTTTCCCCTTGCGCTATGTGCGAGCCTAGGGACCAACATAAACATCTCTTATTTACTTCCCCTTAGTGAGACCTTCTTGGGATTTTATCACCTGAGGGACGATCTCAACCATGTGTTACCAATGAGGTATATAAAGGGGGGAGAATGAAATTTATACCCGAATCCAGTCACGTTGTGTCTAGTGAAGCATCAAACCTAGGGTGATACTTAGATAAGACATGCAAGGTTGGTCTAAGTTTCCAATACCTAGTTGGGGCTCCCAATCCATGCTTGTGATGGGTTTTTGTTCATAGTTGTGCGTCACACACCCTCTTGGTGTATCGAGGATGCATGAGATAGCCTAGATAGACACATATGTTTTAGTTCGTGGTTTGGTGTAGTGTAGGAGATGCAGACCATACCATGAAGTTACTCACTAGGTACTCCCTTAAGTTGAGATAGAAATCCTCGTGGTGAACTATGATAGCTCTTGAGGAGAGATAAGATGAGCTCGTGGTGTCTATTGACGAACCTATGACACTGGATCTCTAGCTATCCACCTTCATGAGAGAGGGTGCTTCCACCCAATTTCACAAATTATTAACCTTGGGGTGTCCCCTCAAGATGGTGGGCCTACATCGAGTTAGAAAACCTTTACTACTAATTTTAGGCTTGTGATATTTGGAGTGTCTTCTTGTGATATACCAGTGCTTGTTGTTAGTTTGAGTCAGTCCAACCTACTACTTTTTGTTTGCTATGTTTTCAATCCTTTGCAATAGTCTTCCACTACCCTCAATCGAAATGATTCTTCACATAGGGGTGAACTTGGCTTGTGGACAGGTGATCCTACCCTCACATGGGTGAATCCATGTCTTAGTCTAGTTAGGTCATCTGATAGGTGAAGTTGTCTTCGTCAAGGGAAAATTTTCTTGAGGGTCTCTTAACTAGGTGACCTTGTGTTTTCCAATTATTTGAATAGGAAATCATGTCATCATCATAGGTGATTCGGTGTCTGAGTCTCCTATTTTTCCATCCATACATCTCCTTAGCTAGGCAAACCTATTGTCCTCAGAGGTGACCTCGTGTCTAGTTCATACCATCCCTATTTGTATACCCCCTAAAATAATCAAAACTATTGTCCATAGGAGTGATCCTATGTATGGTTTGTACCTTCTTCATCTATAAACCTCAATAAATAGGTGAGCTCATGAATCATGTCTATACAGTACAAAACATAGATAGTCTTGTGAATCCTAGAGAGGCGATCCCATGAAACATAGGGGCAAGTTTGTTACCCATAGAGGCAATTTCATGCACCTTATATAGGTGATCCCATTACCTAAAAGGGTAAGCTCATTACTTATAGAGGAGTATATGTGTCCCATACAAAAAACTCAAGGCTAAATCCTCTTAACCACTGAAAGCCTATTGTTTTCCAAGTCTATTCCTATGATCAATTTTTTTTATCACCATCCATCTACCCATAATAATCATTTTAGTGCATCTACATTTTTAAAAGCTGTCAAAACCTTAATTAAATAATATAGGTTCATCTTAGAACATCCCTAGATTGTATATCCATCATCGATCCATCAATCCAAATCACATAGGCATTGGTTTAGGGATTTTTTATCCAATTGGGTTAGGAAACTGACCTTAATCAATATCATTTATGATTAATTAGGATTGTGATATTTCTTGAGTTAGTAATCCTTCACAACCTTATCAATCTACTTCCATATTGAGGTAGGTTTTGTTCCATAATCACCTTTTTATCATCCAATACAATCAACAATGTCTTACATCATCTAATTGAGCACTTGAACTTGGTTTAGAGTTAATCCTATCGATCTAATCTAATCAATCATCTTGTGTACGTTAGAATGTGTAAATAAAAATGAATCTAATCTAATACACCAATGAAACATTAGATTAAAGAAACTAAATTAAAGAAAGCAAAACACAAACTCTAAACACATGAAACTTCTTCAAATTCGTCCCATTGTCCTCTATCTCCAAGAATTCATTTCAAGATGTTGGCTCTCAGTTGTTTTAAGCAGCAACTTGTAGAATGGCAGCTTGAGAGAATGAGATTAATGAAAATGCATATGCATTGCTAATATTCTTTAAGCTATGAAATTGAAATGCTAAAATGCTGATTATGCTAATATGCTAGTTTGAATGTGACTATAGTGATTGCGTATGAAAGCTAGGATATAATCTACTTACCGAATGGTTGTATTTATAGATTTTCGGGAGGCAAAAACACATTTAGTAAAGATCAACAGTTGTAATTCAGACTTGCCAGAATGAACGGTGTGAGATCGAGAGGTTGAGATGAATATGGAAGGTTTAGAAGAAAGTGGAAGAATGTTTTCAACCCACAAAACCATCCTCATTCAAAAATGGAAATAAACATGGCATTTATTTCTTTATTTATGAAAATTGGTTGAAGTTGAGGATAATTTCTAATTAAATAAATAAATTTATTTAATTATGTGTGACATGTGAAATTGGAAGTTTCCATAAATTAAATAATTACTATTTAATTATGTGTGAGAAGTGAAAGAAAAATGAGTTAATTAAAGACTTGCCATATTTAATTAAGTGAGAAGTGAAAGTAATTAAATATTTATCATATTTAATTAAATGAGAAGTGAGATGGATTAGAAGAATACTCCATAATTTAAATTTAAAAATTGAAATTATTAGAAATGGAATGATAATTAAATAAATAAATTATTGATATTTATTTTGTTTAATTAAGAGGAAAGTGGCAATAATTAAATAGACTTATTTAATTAATTAAATTAGAAGAATTGGAAGAATGAACAATATAAATAAATAATTAAATTTATTTATATGTAGATGACTTTAGAATATCAATTAAATAATGCATATTTAATTAATTGACAAGTTTGAATAATTGTGACCATTTTTAGATGTGTACACATCTAATCCAATCAATCAATCCAATCAAATTATCATTCCAATTATCAATCCATCATTGTCCTAGAAATCATCCAATCAATCTATCTATCATCTTAATAGTCCTTTAGGCCATTATCTAGGACATCACTTAAGAACATCTTAGGTCTTAGAGTCACTATAGTCACTTGGTCATTTGCATTTTCATGCCCATTACCTAATGATAGGAAATGAAACTCATGGAACAACAACAGTACCAAGGTGGTCAATTTCAGTATACTCCAAATCCGCCCACCAATGGTGCCTCGTTGCAATCCAACATAGAAGTCCCCATACAATCCACCCCAAAATAAATCATGTTTAACCAACCTAAGCTCATCGTTGAAGAATACCTTAGCAATCCTACTAATTTGGAAATGATAGATCATCTTCTCGATGAGCATGGGGATATAATCCTCACCATGTTACTCACAAGGGGTGTCAAGCCACTACCATGGTTTGATTTATCACAATTTGTCAATATTACATCCCCTTCTTACCATAGGATCCATCAAGCTCTCAGGTTACTCTCGCTTCATCGATGCCACAAGTCCCTAAGGTTACCCCACAAGACACATGGTATCAACCTGGCTTTGGAAATGATGTCTGCTATCAAATACCACCTTCCCAGGTTCATATCTTGGTCATGGGTGTTGCATCTAATCCCAACAATCCTAAAGGTCATGATCCTAATAATCCTCAAGGCTTTATTCATCATCGAAATCCAAAATATCCCCAAGGTTTTGGTTCAGTTAATCCACAAGCCATGAAAATTCCCTTAGGTTTCATCTCCATACCATCTGCACCACCTCTTCCACCACACCAATCCAACCCATTATTGGAAGTACTGGATGCAATACATGTAGTCATTTTTATAATATGCTTCCTCATATACCTCCTAATCAAACACACACATTTAATCTCCCACCACCTCCATTTACATCCCACCATTAACCTCAACGAAATATTCCACCCCTACATCAACCTTAGGGTAATCCACAAAAAATACCATCACAACCATCCTATCAACAACCATATCATCAACCTTAGATCCCATCACAACCTCCACTTCATCAACCTCAAATCCCATCATTGCCTCAACCACATCGCCCCCAAATCCCATCGTAGCCTACGCACCAAACCCAAATCCCATCACAGCCTCCACCACATCAACCCCAAATCCCATTGCAACCTCCACACCAAAATTAAATATCATCACAATCCCATCAACCATGAAACCAATCTCAAGGAAATCCTTCATAGCATCCCCATCAGTCACAAGCCATTCTGTAATCACAACAATCATCTTATCAACAACCACCCCATTAGACTCAAATCCTATCACAAGTTTCACCTCATCAATCCCAAGTCCCATCACAATCATAGTAGTCCTCCCAAAAAATCCTAGGAAACCCTACTTCCCAATACCTATATCACCTCCAAAGCACCTATTATCCATAGGCCAGTACATCAAACCCCAATCCCATTATTATTACTATAATCCATAACAATCCCAACAATAACCATCTTACACCGATCCCTTGCACACACAATAAAACACGTACTATCAACAATACAATCCATAAAAACCTCCATATAGTTCCCAACAACAAACTATGTACAACTATTAAGCCAATTTAATATACTCCCAACCATCATCATATCAACAAGGTGCTTCTTCATCATATTATCAAGCCCAACCATCATATAAAAAAACCTATACCAATCCTCCATCCACATACATTGGCCAATACCAACAAGTCCCTTCATATCCATCTCTATCATTATATGATTAGTCCATTCCACCTCCACCTCCATCACATCAGCAGTATACCCCATATGATTAGTCCAACTCAGTAGGCCCTTCATCATCAATGCCAATTAATAAAGAGTGGGAAGGAATGAAAGCTTCCCTTAAAGAATTGCAAGTGAGGACATCCAAGAAGCCCTTTAAATTTGAGGAGATTTTCCCTTACCCATTTGACCCATCCATCTCACTTATCCCTTTCCCTAAACATTTTGAAATGCCAAAATTAGATAAGTATAAGGGAAAGGGTGATCCAAGGAATCACTTGCAAGAATTTTACATGCATTTCCAAGAAGTCCTACATAATAATAACTATATCCTCAGGTTGTTCCCTAGAAGCCTAATGACACATGCTCTAGAATGGTTCATGTGTCTTTCAAAGGGATAGATTTCTTCCTTTGTGGAGTTACCAAAAAAAAGAATTCACACTTCTTCAATATGAAGAATGAAATAGACTCTTTAGACCTCTTGAAAGATAAGAAACATGAAGAATAAAATTTTGTGAGCTACCTACAAAGGTGGCAAGCCTTCACTAGTTGACTAAAATCCAATCTCCATGAGAAGGACTTGGTAACCATATTTTTTGAAAATTCGCACCCTGAAGTGGCCCATAACCTACACCTACATTGTGTAACCACCTTTTCAAAGGTCATTGAGAAGGGTGCTACCATAAAGAGGCCCCTTATTGCTAAAGGCCAAATCAAAACATTTAATTAAGATAAAGATAAATTGTCTAGGGATAAATCTCACTACTGGAACAAGAACAAAAAAAGATGTCAATGATGGTGTCACCGAAACTAAACACATCCAAGTAGCTAGCACTTTGCAAAGGTTGCAGTATTTCCCCAATCCAAAATTGGTTTGCAATGTCATATTTGTGCCACATGGTGCACCCTTATCCCCTACACAGTCCAATAAATATAGTCAAGGGAATAATAAGTGTATCTTCACTCCTTAGGGAGAAACTTTAGATGATATTTTTAGGAGGTTGCTTCAAGTGAATTGTGTGGTTAACTATCCTATGACAAAGCCTTTTTATGAGTTAAAGCCTAAACCCACCTGGTATAGAGAGAATGAGTTTTGTGATTACCACAAAATTCAAGGACATTTCACTAATAAATGTCAAGGACTTAAAGGTTATATCCAAGATCTTATAGATTGAGGGGATATTGTAGTGGATGCAAATCAAGTTGCTTCATCTAATTCTCAATTACAGATTTATCAAAATTCCTTCCCTAAGCACAACCAAGGCCCAAGCACCTCCAATGGAAACTATGGACTCAATAATAATAGACAAAATAATAGAACTAATAATATCAGCTATAGAAATGTGCCTTATAAATATGAGAACATTATTATGTGCATCACTCAATGGTAGCCATGTGTATCTATGATTCATGTCAAAGGAAAAGACTTGCAATGTGTTGTTACCACATGTCATACATGCATATTAGTCCTTGGACCTTCCACTTCATCTTAGCCAACTCCTATGATCTCACAATATAATATCCTTGATCATCTAGGTAAGACACCTGCTCAAATATCTATCGTATATTTTCTCAAGTCTTCTCTAGTCCATCATGATATCCTTACAAAATTTCTATAGGATACCCACGTTCCAAATGGCATTGACCTTTCTCAGTTCTAAGCTTTAGTAGGATATTTTTCATCCACCTATCAACTAGGATTCAACCAAAATGATATGTTGTCGATTGATTCATCCCATAACCTTGCCTTATACATTGAGGTCCTATTCACCCACCATAAGGTAAAATGTGTCTTGGTAGATAATGGCTCTACCCTCAACCTATGTACATTAAATTTCATAAAACACAGGGTATACTCATGCTGACTTAGATAACCAGACCCTTACACTTAAGGCCTGTGAAAATACATAAAGGGACTCAGAGGGCACCATTTGTCTTCATATCTAAGTTGGCCCTGTTGTGCAATACACTACGTACCACGTCCTTGATTTGGATTTTCAATACAACCTTCTCCTCGACCGATGATGGATTCATGCCATGTAGTCCATTCCTTCCACCTATCATCAATTTTTGAAGTTCCCATATAATGAGGTTGAATTCTCCATCCACGTTAACCCCCATCCTTTTGAGTATTATCGTGCTCTTGAGGATTTCATACCAAACTCACAACGTTATCTAGGAATAGAAGTAGGAACTCCATAGACAACATCCTTCATTCCATCATCCATTCCAGTTTCTAATCCATCATCCAATAAATCTTCCATCCCATCCAGTACATCTGAATCCACCATTACCAAGGTCTAGATCATAGACAAAGGTTGTGGAGAATATGAGATGTGTACAAATCTTAATGTGGTAACAATTCCACCATCTCCTTGCACCTATGGCCAACCTTCTCAGTCTTCATCGAAGAGAGACTTGAAGAAAAAAACCCGCAATTCTAATAATATGTGCTCGACAACATTTCAATCTTTGGGTACACTACAAGATTAGATGGAGGATGGCATTAGTCAATCGGTCTACAAAGAATAACTTGAGCCTTCACCTCCCTTCATTGAATATTTGCAAGAGGTTTATTCCCATGCTTCAAAGATGGTAGAAAAATACAACTATTGAGGGGGAGGTCTCTGCCTAGGAGAGCATGGAAGACTATAACCCATTAGGACACCTGTGCGACCTAAAAATTTGGGCTTAGGCTATGACAAAAATAAAAAGGGTCTCACATAATCCACTAGCATTTCCAATAATGTTAACTTGGATAATGATTTCCTTGATGACATACTCGAAGAAGAAACAATTGTAATCTCATACGATGATGTAGATCTCCCTTCCCTTTTTGAATCTACCTTAGTCTTTTCTATCAGCCTTTCCCTTTGCCACCCTAACCTAATTGATTGGGTCATGTGAGGGAGTGCACCTATGGATATATTTCCTTTAGAGTAAACTCACATACATTTCATTGGATTGGGGGAGGATGAACACCCTAACCACAAAAGAAAAAAATAAAACAAAAAAGTGTCACCTAGTGAAAACCTCCTCGAAGCACTTCTTCACTTGTCAAAAGTAAAAATAAAGGGTGTATCCTCTAGTGAAAACCTTGATGAGGTGCTAGAGGATGGGGATGTTCATCTTCCCCTCGTTGGATCTCATTTATTAATTTAGTCTTCAATTCTGATCGAGGAATCTGAGAACAAAAGAAGAATGCAAGATCACCTTTGTGGAAAAGTCATTATCTGAGGAAGAGTACCCCATCATTCTTAAACTTGCTAGAGGAGGGGATTGTTAAATTTGCATGGTCCTATTCAGACATGATAGGATTGGATCCAACATTAGTTGTACACCATCTTGATGTCCATCTAGGGGAAAAAATAGTTAAATAAAAGCTCAAGAAAATGCATCCCTAAGTGGCTCTACTTGTCAAGAAAGAATTCAAAAAATTTCTAGAGGTTGGCTTCATCGAACCTATTGATTACTCTGATTGGATATCCAATATAGTACATGTGGCTAAACCTAATGGGAGCATTAGAATCTATATTAAAATTTGGGATCTTAATAAATCTTACCCAACAGATGATTTGTTTCTTCCTAAACTTTTACATGTTGGTAGATCTCACAGAAATACATGTCATGCTATCCCTTGTGGATGGCTTCTCAACCTATAATTAGATCAGAATTGCACCTGAAGATAAATACAAGACCCCTTTCACCACCCCCTTGGGCACTTTATGCTATAATGTCATGCCCTTTAGTCTCAAGAATGTGGGGGAAACCTATCAGTGTGAAATAATAGTCATCTTCCACAACCTCATTCACATCAGAATGGAAGATTATGTTGATGATTTAGTACATAAGTCAAAAAAAGAGAAGAGCATCTAGAGATATTGAGTCAAATCCTTGAGCAGCTAGAAAAATACAAACTGCACTTGAATCTGAAGAAGTGTGTTATTGGTGTCATATCTAGAAAATCAGTAGGATTCATTGTATCTAGAAGGGGCATCGAAGTGAATCCAATGAAAGTGAAGGATATAATGGAAATTCCCCTGACTCGCAATCTAAAAAAGTTGAGAAGTCTATAAGGAAAATTATAATCTATCAAGAATTTTACTGACCAACTTGTTGATAAATCCCAATAATTTACACACATCTTGCGTAAGGACATAACTTTCAAATGGGATCTAGAGTGTCAACAAGGCTTCAATAAGATCAAGGAATATCTAGTCAACCTTAATGCCTCCTATTCCTGGAAAACCACTATTCCTATACATCTCATCTACTTGAATTACATTGGGGGCATTGCTGGCCCAACATGATGATTTTTCTAAAGAGTGTGCCATATATTATATCATCTGTACACTTGTGCGCTATGAGCTTAATTATTCACCCATGTAAAAATATTTCTTAGTAGTTGTTTTCAGTTCACAAAACTGCGTCACTATATGCTTATCATCCTATCAAGCTCATATGAAAAGTTGACCCACTCAAGTATTTGTTATCAAGAACATCCTTAATTCAACACATGGCCAAGTGGGTTATGCTCCTTAGTGAGTTTGACATAGAATATATAGACCATAAAGAAACCAAAGGAAAATTAATAGCATATCAATTGGTTGATGCTCCTCTAGTACATGCATATCCATTAGTACTAGAGTTTCCTGATGAAGGGGTCCTTGTAGTCTCATAATCAAATACATGGACATTATATTTTGATGGGTCATATACACACAATGGAGCTAGTGTGGGTATTCTTTTTGTCATCCATCAAGGTGAATACATCATGAAATCATTCAATTTGTCATTCCCATGCACAAATAACATTTCTAAATATGAAGATCTAATCATAGGCCTCAAAATCATTGTTCAATGGAATATCACTCATCTCCGAGTCTAGCGATTCTCAACTTATAGTCAAGCAAGTCAATGATGAGTTTCAAACTAAGGATGACAATATTATTCCCTATAAATGCATGATGGATGGTTTCAATAAATACTTCACCCATATCCAATTTGATTAGATTCCTCGAATACAAAACAAGGCAGCTGATGCTATGGGTACAATTGATTCTCTCATTGACATGGCCAAAGACTGAATGGATTGTGAGTTCCTTGTGGAGCGACTCTTAATCCCAACATATGATATTCCCAATAATGAGATGGCATCTGATATTGTAGGTCCTGATTCACCTTGGTATCATGATATTTATGCCTATCTATATGAAAACATCCTACCACCTGACCTTTCCCATAGCCAACACAAATCCTTTATTGAATGCACATCCCACTACACAATCATGTGAGGTACACTTTATCATGGAGTGTATGATGGCACTCTCCTTTGGTGTCTAAATGAATCAGAATCTCATGTTTCATTAAACAAAGTACATAATGGTGTTTTCTGGTCTCATTCTAATGTGATTACCTTGGTGAAGAAAATTATTAGAGAAGGATATTACATGCATACTATGGAGCACGATTCTTGTGAGTTTGTGAAGAAATGTGTACCTTGTTAACAACATGCAGATGTAATCCATGCTCCTGCATAGGATTTAAAACCTATCATTGCATCACGACCTTTTTTATAATGGGGTTTCAACTTAATCGACAAGATCCAACCTCCTTCATCCGATGGTCACACCTTGATCATCACCACCACTGAATACTTTAATAAAAGGGTTGAAGCCATTCCACTCTCTCAAATCATAATTCTTCATATTTTCAAATTTATCCTTCACCATATTCTCTATAGATGTTGTATCCCCTCCACTATCATTACCAATAATAGCAAGTCCTTCAAAAAACAATATATGAATAATCTATGAGAAACCTATTATATTCAACATCATTGGCCAATTCCTTATTACCCTCAAGGTAATGGACAAGCTGAAGCTAGCAACAAGACTCTTATATAAATCCTTAAAAACGTTGTTAACAACACTAGTCAAGATTGGTACCTCCAGCTTAATCCTGCCCTTTGGGCATATCACACATCCATTTGCATCCCCATTGGAACTACTCCATATTCCCTCATTTATGGTGTCGATTCCATGTTTTTGATTGAAGTTGAGATCCCATCACTCGAAATCTCTTTGAATGATTTAATCACTGATAAAGATGCTCAAGTTGTATGGTTATGTTAGTTGGAATTCCTAGATGAGAAACACATCAAGACCTATAATCATCTCCAAGCTTAGGAACATTGGATCAAAAGGAGCTACAAAAAAAAGGTCCATCCTTGCCAATTCAACATTGGTGATCTGATTTTGATAGAAAATCAGCGTACCTAACAAGATTGAGAAAAGAAAGGTAGGTTTGAGTAAAATTGGTTCAGTCTTTATGTGGTGATTGTAAAATATGGATCTAGGGTATATAGGCTTGTGACACCTAAAGGGGAACCCTTGGAGGAACCCATCAACATCATGCACCTGAAGTGATTTTCCACCTAGGCCAAGTGGGTTATCCTACCTTGAAAATTACTAAAAAAAAGAAGTAAAGAATCATCAAAAATACAAAAAAAAGGTCAAAAAATCCAAAAATAGTAAAGATAAATAATGCATCCTATGGTGAAAAGAACCCCTGGTGGCACCTTGGATAAGTACATTTGGTGAAAACCTAGTAACATGCACCATTCGAAGAGGGCTTAGTCATTATCTATCTTGCATCATATTTTACTTTATGCTTCCATCTATCTTATCTATGTATTCTATCCTCACACCCTATTATACCAATCCTCCCCTCAATATCTTGTTATCCATCACTTGGTATATTTTTCTTGAGTATTGGACAATTCAGATTGGCTATCCAAGGCCATAATATTTTATCCCAAATCCTAGCTTTTCACCACCTATATATTGGAGTCATTTTTTTGTCTCACATACTCATATAGGGTTCTTCATCATGTTGGTCATCACTAGGTCCCATGTTGTCTTTCATCCATTATGTCAAACTATGTTACCTCTGTGCGTTTATGTAGGCAAGGCTAATCATTTCATCAAACCCCCAGGCTTTTATCTATCTTGTTGTGTTAGTCTTTGTCATCTATTAATGTCTTCATTTTCCTCTTTCTGCTCTTATTCATGGTTGGTTGTTAGTCCTTTTATCGAACTACATTGCCTCTATGCTTTCACATAGGCAAGGCCAATCATTTGATCATCCCCCTAGGATTTGGTCTATCCCATCATATTAGTCTTTTCCATCCATAAATGTCTTCATTTTCCTCTTCTTCTCTTATTCATGGTTGGTTATCAGTCATTTTTTGAAACTAAGAGGTATTTACACTTTCACATAGGCAATTCCATCAATGGATGATCCCCTAAGACCCTAGATCTTTCCTTAGGGTGTTTCTTGGTGTTGTGTCATGTCGTCAAGTATGCCCCTATCTAGTTGGTTCCTAAACATAAAATTTATTAGTACCATGAGGTTTAATCCATTTTCAGTAGCCTAAGTCATGTCGTTCACCTAATCTATCCTCCATATTTGGTCTTAATAGGATGTGTACTTCCTCAAATCGGACCATATCAATCCCATCCACCTAGTAGTCCTATAGCAAATTATGTTTGAAATTTATTGTCATCTTTAGATTCTTTTTGCATTCTTTTTATCATTTGAGATTGCTATTATACTTTGTCAAGGTCGCCATGATCCATCATATCATATGCACTTTGACCGGTAAACATAGGGGTGTATCTTGATTTTTGGTGTGATATTTTCTTCTTGGTTGTCCCACGTAGTACACACCAAGATCCCTATAGTCTTGTGTTAAACTGGGGCATCCTTTCTACTTGTGGTTATTCCAAAATCAGTCCTGACCAAAGCCCTTGTAGCTTTGGGGTGTTGGGACAACCTTCATGTTTGTTGTGTTTTTCTTATGCATTTGACACTAATCAACCTTGGTTCTTCATACCCTGGCATATCATGTCCTATGCTATAGTAAAAATCAGTGCTCCTAATATGGAAAAATGGCATTAGGTTTTTCATTTCATTTATCATCCTATTGAATTTCATCTATCCCCCATCCATTCTTCCTCTAGCCTAAGGTTAGTGATTTTTTTTTGTGCAAATTTTATTCCCCCACCTAGTCTTCCTATCAGGGCTCTTATGGTTTTGATAGGTGCACTATCACACCCATCATTATTCATCTCACTATGCATGTTCACTAACATCTAGGTTCATTTCACTAACTATGACATTGATCAATTCTATTATTTCATCTCATATCACTTTATTGCATTATCATTTTCATTATTATCCTAAGTTATTTATATTAATATAGATTTGTTATTCTAAGCATCTTAAGTTCATTTCATCTCATATCACTTCATTGCATTATCATTTTCATTATCATCTTAAGTTGTTTATATTGATATATATTTTTTATTCTAAGCATCTTAAGTTCATTTCATCTCATATCACTGCATTGCATTATCATTTTCATTATCATCTTAAGTTGTTTAGATTAATATATATTTTTAATTTTAATCATCTTAAGTTCATTTCATCTCATATCACTTCATTGCATTATCATTTTCATTATCATCTTAAGTTATTTAGATTAATATAGGTTTGTTATTCTAAGCATATTAAGTTCATTTCATCTCAGATCACTTCATTTCATTATCATTTTCATTATCATCTTAATTTGTTTAGATTAATATAGATTTGTTATTCTAAGCATATTAAGTTCATTTCATCCCATATCACTTCATTTCATTATCATTTTCATTATCATATTAATTTTTATATATTAATATAGATTTGTTATTCTAAGCATCTTAAGTTCATTTTATCTCATCCATTATCATTTTCAGTTGTTTAGACCTATTATTCTAAGCATATTAGTTCATTTCACCACATACATTGCATTACATTACATTCATCACATATATCATAAACATGATCACATATGCATATTACATCCATTACATCATTTTCATATCACATCATACATACATAATTCATCATCCATACATTATTCATCATCCATACATTATTCATTATCTATAACATAACTCACAATCTTATCACCACCTGGATCATACACCATTAGTATCATTTCCATAACATATATCATGAAATCATAAATCATGTCACTTCATATCCTACATAAAAAGGAATTAGACATAATGAATCTCGTCCACATCATACATAGACATAAGCATAAACCATAATAATCACATCCATACATCATAATCATAATCATACACATGAGCACAATAAATGTCTACAACATCACATAATTATCACATATCATCATCAATTTCCATCACATAACATATATATATATATATATATCAAAAAATATAGTGTCCATCATGAGTCCATCCTATATTCATAAACATCCATAAAAGTCCATCAAATAAAGGTACAAGTGCAAGTAGCTAATAAAATATAGATGACTACATTTTACACATCATGGTGTCTTGAATCAATAAAGAATAAATAATAAAGGAATGAATAAATTGAAATATATCCAATATGTGCAAAAGAATATATACTCTTCCTATATTTACTAAACATCCACCCTACACCTGTCAAAAAAATGGGAATCTTGTACCCACTCCTCCTTGAATTTGATCTCTATGGGGAGTCTACTCTTGAACCTCAATCCTGGGTTGGAGTCTCTTGATAGTCACTATAGCGTCTGGTGTGAGTTTACACCGATCAAGAGGGTGCTGGCATCTACAGGGCTACCCTGACATATGGCAAAACTCTCCACACTAGATCATAAACCTCGCTAAAATATGCGCTCATCCAATAGCCCACCTCAATCCTAGCATCAGCCTCTCTTGATGCCTATGCCCTATCCATCTCCCTCTCTAGGAAGTGCCTATCCCTTTTCTGAGTAATCCTTGCCCTCTCCTACTCCCAGGCACCCTATGCCAATATCATCTTCTCTACCTACCCCTCTAGCCATGACATCCTCTGCATAGCCTCATCCCTCTTGCTCTATAGAGTTTAAATATAACAGTCAGCTACCTCTATTCTCTCCAATTAAAACCATGTCTCTGCCACCACTGCCTTTGCACACTTTTCTCTCTCTCAAGCCTCCTCTCTCTCCCCTCATGCCTCCTCCAACTATCTCCTCAAATCATCCCTCTTGGCCTGTGTCTCTACTAACCTCCTACGTACCTCTCCTCTAGAGTCACATACTCCTTATCTTTGTCTTTCTATGCAACCTTTGCTGCATCTTGCACCCATTGTACCTCTCCTTCTAGTCTCCTCACCTTCATTTGTAGTGTATCCTTGTCAGCCTCTAACTCCCTCAATATGTGATATGCTATACATAGTCTAGCTAGGGCTCCTGTTAGTAGTATTGTTGGGTCCTCTAGTGGTGGTGGTGGTACATATGTACCATGGCCAGTGGGTCCACTACAAGAGCATCTACATCCATCACCTACTCCTCTCTCTTTTCCTCCAACAGATCCAAATACACCTCTCCCCTCTATCCACAATAAATCCTCCTCCTCCATGGACTCACTTGCTCCTGCTCATCCTCCTCACCAAATCCTATAGTTGGTATGATCAGGTCCACTATAGTAATCCTCCCCAGCCTATTCTAGACCCACCATGTTGAATATTTCATTTTAGTGTCTACATCCTCTAGCCCTCCCCTCCACAACCATATAGTAATCAAGACTATCCCACATCTGTCTAACATACTCTACTTTCAATCTTTGTTCCCATATCATCACCGACTTGTGATTGTTTTGTCTAAACATATGAGGCCCTATGGGGATGTCCTGTTACAATCCATATTGTCAAGTGATCCTTATAGGCCTATGTATCTCTATAATAAATGGGTCTCTACCTATCAAATAGCATCTATAAAATAGATACCCCATCCATAGTCTTTCATCCTCCATCCATCCTTGAAATCGATGCCCCATATAGGGCCTCCAAGTAATTTCCTCATCTACCATTCCATCAATCCTCCTTCAGAACTCCTCAAAAATCCCTACCTCTTGGTAGTGTAACCTCCATCCATATTTTGATCCCCACCAATAAGACCCTAGTAGTATCTCATCCCTAGGTCTAACAATCAAAATGTCTAGTTATGTGACTCAAATATACTCCTAGGGCCATACCTAGAGAAAGTGATGTGGGTCACATTGAGTGCCCACCTATATCACACCTCGTGCATGTCCTGATATAGCTAAGCAAATACAAATGAACCCCATGCAAAGACACCCTCTCTTATCTCCAACTTGTGTTTGACAACCTCAATCATCTTGAGGCTGAAAAATTGACCACTCTTCTCAAGGAGGAGGATCACACTGATGACTGGTGCTTGTCCTATCCCTAGGCACACATGAATATTCAGATATTTTACTAGGATTAAAATTTCCACATCTCCAAATATTTCTCGTAGACTCCTTGCTACCGAGGAGGAGGGAACCATAGTGATCAAGTGTCCTCTAATAGGCAATATCAAAATCTACCATACATCCTCCAAATTCACCATCATCTCCCCTGTCGGGAGATGGAATGTCGAAGTCTTAGAGCTCCACCGTTCGATCAATGCTATCACGAGAGCTCTATGTGCTCTAATGTTGGGATATCCCAACATGTGGAGTAACCCTCTTGATCCAGTGTCACGTGATCATCCTGAGTCAATGCCTCCATAGTCACCTTTGTAGAATAGTTCGAATAACTGCGAGGGGGCTGAATCATTTATTCTAAAACAATTTTCTTATCCTTAATTAATCTGGAACAAACTCAAATCAATCAAATATAAATTAAATAGATATGAACATGAAAGCACTTAAAAACACCATGCATAAGGAAGACCAAAATTTATGTGGAAACCCAAGATGGGAAAAACCATGGAGAATGCTAATTCTTAATTATAAAATACCAGTTAAGGTGACACCGGTTAAGGTAATTTTTATAAGGGCTCACTACCAAGTTGATCACTGTAGGGTGGCTCACTGTCGTTGAGCTCACTGGTTGGCTATTATAGCTAAAGATCCAAAAACGATCACTACTAAAAGAGAGAGGATCACTACTAGAAGAATGATGAAAATGAAATCCACTGTAGAAATAACTATCGCCAACAATCACACCAAAAGGAAATCACTATCTATTGTCTTTGGTACAATGTCTGGGTTTTTAGATTTTGATTCACCATACTTTCTTTCATTGAAGGGATCAACTTCTACTTATACCAATCAATGCCTTCATAATGTTCTCAAGTCAGCCAAGCACTATTTCATTTCATGCTTTCATAAATTCCTAAGTTGGTTGAACACAATTTGACTTAGGTCACCACAAAATAATTCTCGTGGTGCAAGGGAATGAAACGTGGACCAGACATAACCTCCTCGCTCAAATCAACATGCTACATATTAACCATGATATCCAAAAACAAATAATAGGATACATATATTACAATGCAAGCAATGTTCTAGGACACAATAACTACTCTCCAAATAGACCCAGACCCAAAAGATTATATCTCACTATGTTGTAAGATGTATGGGACTAGGAAAAGCATGACTGATGATAGATCATCGCAGCACAACATTCAAAGTATGCCAATCTGGATCACCAAAGTAGCAAAGTTGAACCTTGATCAATCAACCAAGATATTTTGACATCAATGACAACCATTAATGGAAACAATCAACATCACATTCCAACAATCTCCCCCTTTTTAATTGATGGAAACATTAATAAAAAACAAACCAAACAACTCAAAAACAAAATCAACATCATCAAGGAACCTCTTTTCTTCTCCCCATTTGACATCAAGGACAAAGGGAAAATACTCCCCCTAAGAAACTTAATTTGCTCCCCCTATGAGGAAACCACCAAGTAGTGATCCAGATAAGAGTGAGCATATAATATCCTAGACCAATGCACACCTTGGTGCACATTCTGTAGACTTGGAGGGGGTAGAACCCCTAACTTTTTTCAGAGATACTCAAAAGTATCTTTGCTCAACAATTTTGTGAAAATATCTACAATCTTCTCTTTTGTGGGTACATATTCAAGTCTTACCTAATTCTCTAATACCTTCTCTCTCAACAAGTGATATCTAATGGACATATGGTTCATTATAGAGTGTTGTACCAGATTCTTGGAAATGTTTATTATACTAGTATTATCACTAATTATTGAGATCAGTTCATCAGATGATATTCCTATATCCTTCAACATTTGTTTCATCCACAATACTTGAGTGCAACATGATGATGATTCAATGCATTTAAATTTAGTAGTAGATAGAGATACATAATCTTGTTTCTTGCTTGACCAAGAAACCTACTAAGAGCCAAGTAAATAAGCTCCACCACTTGTGCTTCACCTATTATCAAAACATCTGGCCCAATCAACATCACTATAGACTGTCAAAGTGAAATTTGAATCCTTTGGATATCACAATCCCATATCTTCTATACCCTTCAAATATCTAAAGATCCTTTTTGTTGCAACATGTGATTCCTTAGGTTCTTGCTGAAATCTAGCTACTAGACAAAAAACATACATAATGTCTGGTCTAGTAGTAGTCAAGTATAAAAATCCTCCAATCATTGACCTGTACATAGTTGCATCAAATTTAGGTGAATCATCTTCTTTTGTCAACTTACATCCAATAAAGATAGGTGTAAAAATTGGTTTGGAGTTCTTCAATCCAAACTTCTTTAGAAATTCTTTGGTATACTTGGATTGGGAAATGAATATTCCTTTGTTGTTTGGTTTAATTGCAATCCAAGAAAAAAAATTCAACTCACCTATCATAGACATCTCAAATTATTTCTACATTTAATTTGCAAATTTTCTACACATATCATCATTTCCTCCAAAAATTATGTCATCAACATAAACCACAATAATCAATATTTGATATGAATGAAACTTGTAGTATAAGTTACTATCAATAGATCCCTTTTGAAATCCTTGTCCAATCAAGTACTTGTCTAATCTACCATACCAAGCTCTAGTAGACTATTTCAATCTATATAAATATTTCCTTAACCTATAAATATTATTTGAATGACTTCCGGACTTAAATCCCTCTGGTTGCCCAATGTAGACTTCCTCCTTCAGTTCTCCTTTCAAGAATGCAGATTTTACATCCATTTGGTAGACTTTGAAATCCTTAAAAGTTGCAAAAGCTAATAACAGCTAGATATCTTCCATTCGGGCAATATGGGCATATGTCTCTTCAAATTCAATACCTTTGATATGAGTATAACCTTTACAAACCAATCTTTCCTTGTTTCTCATTACGTTTCCATTTTCGTCCAACTTGTTCCATAATACCTAGTTTGTTCCAATTATATTTTTGTCTATTGCTCTAGGCACAAGTTACTAAGTCTAATTCTTCTCTATCCAATCAACTCTTCTTTCATTTCCTTTAACCAATTCTGATCATTGAATGCTTCTTTCATAGTCTTTGGCTCAATTTTTGAGAGTAGACACAATCAAAATTTGTCTTGGGTTTCTTTGCTTCTTGTGATGATTCCTTTATTCTTATCTCTAATAATATACTTTTTTGAATAGTTTCTCTATACATACCTTGAATATTTGGTTAAAGTTTCTAGAGCCTCCTTTGTCTCTTCTTCTTCTTTCTTATCCTTTTCTTCTTTGACATTTGAGTCATCTGATTCATATTCAATATGTCGTTCAAGATTTCTTTGAACATCTTCATTGATATTCACATCCACACTTTCAACTATCTTATTAAGTGTCTTGTTATAACACCAATATGCTTTGGTTCTTGTAGAGTAACCTAAAAATATACCTTCATCAACTCTACTATCAAACTTTCCAAGATTGTCCTCATCTCTCTAGATGTAGCATTTGCTTCCAAAAATTTTGAAGTACTTTTTTGTGGAAGGTCTTTGATGACATAGATCATATGATTTATTTACATATTTCCTTCGGAACAGTACTCTGTTAAGAGTGTATATTGTTGTGTGTATCACTTCTCTCCAGTAGACATGTGGTAAACTTGCTTCCATGATCATTGTTCTAGCTGCTTCTTGAACTTTCTAGTTCATTCTTTCCACTACACCATTTTGTTGTGGTGTTCTAGGGGCTGATAGCTATATTTTAATTCTATGTTTTTAACATAACTTTTTGAATTCATTAGAAGTGAATTCTCCTCCTTTTTCAGATCTTAAACACTTGATTCTCCTTTCAACTTTATTCTCAACTCTTGCCTTAAAAATCTTGAACTTTTCTAGAGCCTCTAATTTTTCTCTTAAAAATGTGACCCAAGTTAGTCTAGAATAATCATCTACTAATAGCATGAAATATTTCTCACCTTCCAGGCTTCTTGTTCTAGTTGGACCACATAGGTGAATGTGTACAAGGTACACAAATATGGTAGATGATGCTTCTTTTCCTTGGAATGTACCTTTGGTCCGTTTTCCTTCTTGACATCCTTTATAGATAATGATTTTTGGTTTGGTCACTCTAGGGAAATCTCTGACTTCCCTTGTTGAACTTATTCTTACCAAGTTTCCAAAGTTGATATGACACATCCTCTAGTGCCAAAGTTAGTTGTCATTTTTCTGAGAAAATAGGCATCTCTTTGTAGCTCCTTCTAGTTGATATATACCCCCACTTGTTCATTTTTCTGCTGCAATAAGAATTCTGGAACTCTTCCAGATATCACAACCATCATCCTAAAATACAACATTATATCCATTCTCTCACATTTGTCCAACACTCAAGATATTATGATATAAACCCTTCACATAGTAAACATTTTCAGTGTTATGTTTTCCATAAAAAATAATAGAACCAATTCCAAAAATTTGTGTTATTTAATCATCTCCAAATATAACATAACCTCCATTGTAATTCTCAAGATTTCCAAAGTTAATTTTATCACCAGTCATATGATTCGAACATCCACTATTGATCAACCATTCATCTCTATTTATTTTGACAAATAATGTAGCTTCAGTATTATCATTAGATTTCAGATTGTAGACATGGAAAATGTACAATTCGATCCAACACACTGGATCTTGATTTACTAACACCATTTCACCCCGAATCATCTCCTTTACTAGTCATTTAATCGAATAATCTGTATTTGATTAAATTCACCACTCTTCATCTCTTAATTAAATAAATCAGCTTTATCTAATTAAGTCACCATCTCCTGTTAAATAAATCAAATTTATTTAATTATTTATGTAATCCCTCTTTAACTGAATAATTTATTTTATTTGATAAAATTCTCTAAAGTCCTCTTATTAAATTAAATAAATTAAACCTTATATGATTTAATCTAACATATTCCCTCTAGATTAAATAAATCAAATCATTTATTTAATTAAACCCTTTCTCTCAATTTGATTTAAATCAATTCATAAATTTATGTCTAAATTGTCACATCTCTTAATTCTTCATTAAATTAATGAATCTTTGATTAATTAAATCCTAATCTATGTCACATTCTCTAGAGAATGCAACTTACACAATAAATCAAATACTTTGATTTATTAATTCATTTATTTTCCCTCACATGGCATCAAAAGGGAATATTTCCTCATTTAAATTCAAAAAGTTCAAGTGGACTTGGTCCTTCCAACAAGGCACTCAATGCCTCTTACATGTCCTTGTGCATTGAGCCAAGTGACATTAACTCTATTTCTCTTTCCCTCTCACATGTCACATTCAAATTTCAAATTTGAATCTCATGGAATTTGTCATGCACATTGACCAAAATGTGTTCATTCCTCAACCATTCACATCTTGACAAGTGGCACTTGGCCATTGGATGTTGAATGATCCCACATTGCTTATTTTCCTTCAATCTTCCATTTTGGAAATCTATAAATGAGAGACTCTTCCCCTCATTCAAACATCCACAATTTGAGTAAAATTACTAGACTCAACTTCATTCTTATCCACAATCTTCATACAAAGTTACTCTCTTCAATTGAGAACTAATTCTGCTCATATCATCAATACATTCATCACATTTTCACATTTGCACCAAGGTTATGCTCAAAATCTCTTTGGAGATTTGATCATTTCTAGATCATCTTCATTGCAACATAGGAATTGGGAAAGGGCCAATTGTAACACTTAATTGGCACCAATTCCCCCATAAGATCATCATGCTATAAGCTTAATTAGGATTGCTTTCATTGTTATTTGAGTTTTGTTATTTATTTCCTAATTTTAGCTTGAATAGATGGATTTTATGGGGAATTTCTCATATTTGCATACATTTTCATCTAGCATCTAACCATGTATGTCGTCTTTGTGCATTTGTAGGTCTAGGGGTTCACACAGATAAATATTAGAGATTTCAAATCTAGGTTCATCCTTTTTTATCAAAAACAAACAATCCTAATGATTTGATTCATCATCTGAAATACTGGAATTCTCATTAACATAATAGGCCTTCTTATTGATCTTTTTAAATTTTTTCTTTGTTCTTTGCTCTAGACACTTATTTGCTAAATGACCAATCTTTCAACATCTAAAAAATTTAAGAGGTAGCATACCTTTGTACTTGCCAGTACCTTTCTTTAGTTTACTTGTGAATTTTGCTTCCATCTCATCTGAACTTTCACTATTTGGATCATCTTCTATTTTTGGATTTGAAGGTTGTTTTAGATTTCTCCTTTTCTTTTCTAAATTTTCTCATCTCAAATATGGTCAAGGTGCCAAATAGTTGCTCTCTGGTGAATTTATTTGGATCATACGCTTCCTCAATATTTGAGATCTTGTCATTGTAGCTCTATGGTAGGGTCATCAGAATCTCCTCCATAACATCTTCATCTGTTAGCATACCTCCTTGATTTTTAACTTCATTTACTACATTGTCAACTCTCTCAAAGTATCTTGCTATATCCTCACCTTCTTCCATCTTCAAGTTTTCATATTTGTGCTTAGTTGTCAACTTATTTGATAAGTTGACTCTCATTTCCTTCATATATTTCTTTCAACTTTTCCCAAACATCATAAGCAGTTTGAATGAAATAAATTTTATTAACTTAGTCTTAGATACAACACTAAAGATTGCATAGCTTGCCTTCTAATTCTCTTCATAGTCTAAAATATCATCCGCACTAGAAGGACCACTTGCTGGTTCAACATATTTTGTCTCAATAGCTTTCCAAGCTTTCTACCCTAGAGAAATTAGATAACCTCTCATCTTCACTTTCCAGAAACTATAGTCAAATCCATAAAACACCGAAATTTTCAGTTTGTGCATCATTGGATCTGCCCCAAGGAGTTAAGATCTCCTTCAAGGAACTAAATATCTGATACCAATTATAGAATAATGCAAATAACTGAGAGAGGGGGTTAAACAGTTATTCTAAAACAATTTTCTTATGCTTAATCAATATGGAACAAACTCAAATCAATCAGATAGCAATTAAACAAATATGAACATGAAAGTACTTAACAAAACCATGCACAAGGAAAACTAGAATTTATGTGGAAACCCAAGATGGGAAAAACCAAGGATAATACTAATTCTCAATTATAAAACATCGGTTAAGGTGACACCAATTAAGGTGATTTTTACAAGGGCTCACTGCGAAGTTTCTCACAGCAGGGTGGCTCATTGTCAGTTAGGCTCACTTCCCAAGTATTATTTCCAAAGATACAAAAAGGCTCACTGTCAAAAGAGAGAAGCTCACTTCCTATATAAAATGGCTCATTTCCAAAAGAATGGTGAAAACAAAATCCATCATAGAAATAACTATCGCCAATAGTCATACTTTAAAAAACTCACTATCTACTATCTTTTGTATACTTTCGCTCAATGTCTAGATTTTTAGATTCGAATTCACCATACTTTCTCTCATCAAATGAGATCAACTTCTACTTATACCAATAAATGCCTTCATAATATTCTCATGTTGGCAAAACATAATTTTATTTCATGCTTCCATAAAATCCTAATTTGGTCGATCGCAATTTGACTTAGGTCACCAAAAAAAAATTCCCATGGTGGAAGAGAATGAAATGTGGACTACACATAACCTCCTCGCTCAAATCAACACATTACATATTAACCATGATATTCAAGAACAAGGAATAGGATACACATATTACAATGCAAGAAATGTTTCAGGACATGCTAATTGCTTTCTAGATAGGTCTATACCCAAAAGAATGTATCTCATTATGTTGCAACATGTATGGTACTAGGAAAAGCAGGACTGAAGATAGATCATCACATCACAACATCCAGAGTACACCAATCTAAATCACTAAAGACATAAAGTTGAACCTTGATCAATCAACCAAGATATGTTGACGTTAATGACAGCCATTAATGAAAAAAATCAACAACATCACATTCCAACAACCTCAAGAATGACTAAGTGTCTCTCCCTCGTTGTCACAGTCTTGAAACTCTACATCCATGCACACCATTATGTCAAACCTTTTAACATTTAATTCCTATCCTTTTGTATTTCATCCTTTCCCCAGTCTGGTGAGTTCACCTTTGTGTAAGGCGGGTTCACTTATCCCTTTTCTAGTGCATTCTCATGCCTTCACCCGTGTTCTTTATTTTCATAGGTTCTCCTCTTCCATAAGCACACCCACCCCTTTTTTGTCTAGGCATAGATTCACCCTTCTTGTCCGTAGAGGAAAACTGGCATTTGCCCCTTTCCCCCTTTTGGGAGGATTCATGTCCACCCTTTCTCCCGAAAGATAATTTTGCAATTTCCTATCCAGGGCACATTCACCCTTGTGTATTTTCACATCTTCCCTTTTTCCCTTTTGGTGATTATGCAATTGCTTATCCCCCTTTCCATTTTCCACTACGTTATACATGTTTTCCCTTTCTATAGAGAGGTGATTTCACAATTTCCCCTCTCCCAGCATATCCACCCATGTGAGATAAGTGTCCACCCCTTCTCTTGCCAATTTTCCGAACATGCGAATGCACTTGGTCATAAGGGTGAATCCACCCTTCCGTGTTAAATCCTTTTTCCTAGCTACCCACCCAGAAATTAAAGCATGTGCTTAAACTCAAATAAAATCACAAAAATGGATTTGAATCCTACCTAGCAGGGTAGGACACACTTGTAATAGTAGGCCTACACCTCCTCTCCTCGATGCATCATCTCATCATCACTCATCCTGTCAACTCTCTCTCTCTCTCTCTCTCTCTCTCTCTCTCTCTCTCTCTCTCTCTCTCTCTCTCGAATCAAGCGATGACAAGTGTGCATGAAAATTAGGTGAATAGTGAATTTTCAAATTTACTATTTATATTTTTTATTTTTGACCCTTTTTAGCCTTTTAATTTTTGGGTAATTTTTTACATTTAATTAACCCTTTATTAATTCATTTCCCCCTTTTCTTTTGAGGGCTTCCATTCGCACCTTGTTTGCTCATTTTCCTCCATTCAAAATCCATTCTTCGTGGATTTTCACACTCTATTGCATGGTACCCTCTATTTCTTCATATCAAGAACTGTCCCAAGGCCCCTTTTCTTCCCCATCTGCCCTCTCGAGGGGGAATACTCTACTAGATTTATGAATTATTCCTTCCTATCCATTTTCCTTCTATACCGAGGTATCGTCTAACATTATTTACTTCTATTGAGTCGTCTTCACTTCCTTTTTCTTTGAAACACTATTATTCTAACAATATTTCAAAGAGGGGAAAAATGTAGAAACATGAATTTGACCACTCCCATATGGTCAAATTCACTTTCACATTCCTCTATCCTGAATCCCTAAGCCATATTAATTAAATAATTTATTATTTGATCAATATTTCATCTCAACCTAATGTCCCCTAAGGTATTTAATTAATTAATCAAATGCCTTACATTGATCCTCTCTAAATTAAATAAAGGGTTAATTTATTTAATTTAGCCACTTTGTCTAAATGCATTAAATCAAATTTTAATTCATCTTCTTCTCTCTCCTCATGTCAACATCCTCCATAATCCCCTTTTAATCCAGATTAATCTAATTAATCTATGATTAGTGTGTGCACATCCCTAATTATCATTAGGGTCACATCCTCCATAATTTTTCACTTTCCCTTAATCTTTCATTAGCCCATCTAATATTGCATTTGCACAACCTTAATCACTGATTTAGGCTAACCTAATCATCATGCCATTTATGGCATGTGTCCTTAGTCAAACATTATTAAATACTTTCTCCTTTTAGAGAAGGAATACTCTTCCCCATGTGAATTAAAAATTCACTTTTATTCCCCCGATGCATTTGAAGGAATCTTTAATTCCTTCTCCCATCCCCATGAGGATTTGTGAGGAATTTTTAATTCATCACTTGTCCACTAAGGGTACATGTGGAAAAAGACCTCCTTAATGAGGAGATCTTGTCCATTCACAAGGTACAAAGAAATTTTTTTCAAAATGTGATGATAAAATTTTGACATGCCCCAAACATAAATCGAGGGATTTTTAAATTTTTCATGATATTTGTATTTTTTTAGAAAATTTTGATGATTTTGAAATTTTCAGCATGCTTCAATGATTTATCTCTCGATTTTTTTTGTGAAATCTAGCCCAGTTGATTAATTGATGAGGTTAGTTCCTTTGAAAAATAAAATAAATCCATGCCACTTAATTACCCACCTTAATAACCCCTTTAATAGGTAAAAAGTGACAAAGAATCTCATTTGTGCATTGACAATTTGATTTTTTTTGAGATATTGAGCAACTTTGAGCACTCAAAGAAAAATGGCGATTTCAATTCAGACTCATTGATTCAAGCACGTATGGTGGCACAATCTCTTGGTAGCATATGGACCTCTGGTTCAAAATTCTAAATCCTCTCTTTCCTAATTTTGAAATTATTTTCCTGCATTTTTGAAAATTTTGAATTTTTTGTTCAAATGTTTTAGCGCATCCATAGGATAGAATAGCATATAGATGACCTATTGTAGCACATAGGCTTAGGGTTTGGGCACATACATGACCTGATCTAGTGCATCAGTTACCTGTTTTAGCGCATAGGATTTTTTAGGGTAGAATTTGATGATTTTTTCCATCCATGTGATACAGTAGCGCATCCATATGAGTAGTGCATAGGTGTACTGTTATAGCGCATTGATGTGAAACTTTAGCACATCTATGAAAGTGGTGCATAAGTGGATTGTTATGATGCATAGATCAAATTTTCGAGCGCATCCTTTTTTTAGCACATAGAAGCACTATAATGGCACATCCATGCTAGAATTGAGAATTTTTTATTTTTCTCCTTGATTTGGAAATTTTAGACCACTTCAGCCTTCGGGTTAGTTTCGATTGATGATGTTGATAGATTAGCTAATGATCGATCTCATGAAAGGTGATTCGATGATTGATTGATGAGGATCAATGAAAGGTTGATTGATTGACCTCATGATAGGTGAGGTGCTTTGATCGATTGATAGGTTGATTGATTGATTGATTACTTGATTTGATATCATGTTGATTGGTGATATGCTATGATGATAGGAGACTGATTTAGTAGTCCCGATGTCTTAGGAGCAATTCTCAAAGGCATGGGATATGATCCCATAGTTGGTATAGGTCGACATGGATGTGATTGAGAGATGCGGGTTGTACTATTTGATTCATATGTCCTAGGTTAGGATTGATCGGGCACTACTGACAACACTAGCAAAGAGGTGGCATAGCAACCAAAACACTTTTCACCAGGCTACTAGCAAGATGATTGTGACACCAAAGGATGTATACCGGATTCTTTGGATTCTTGTTCTTGGAGAGGTAGTTATTTATGATGCTATCAAGAAAGGAGGAACATATGCATTATGGAGGATCTTCGATGATGAGCATATCAGTGGGTATGAGTTGCCTTGGTAGGAGTTATTTGAGAGTTATTTCCCCATTACCTTCTATACTTGTTGGTTTTGTTGGTGGTTTCTTATGTCCTGATCATAGGTCGAAGGGACTATCTATTGGGTGGGGTTGAGTATTAGAGTAGATGATTTTACAGAGGACCCAATATGCTTGGGGCTTATGCATGCTTTCCCATCTTTATCATGATCTTCATTAGGTAGTTTACCTTGGAGAAACTAGCCTATCTATAGGAGTCACATTACTACAGCTCTAGCATGGGAGCACATAGGTGTTACCCGACCAGTTGTTGATAGATATCGATCGATTGGGATGCGTTATGCTTATGGATACAATGGGTCAGTTGTCTAGCATAAGCTAGGAAAACTAGAGTATTGGAGATGGGTACTGGATGATCTTAATATTATGATTTGGTGGCCATTCCTATACTATGAGCACTGGGTCGAGGATCAACTAGAGATGCCCTATGTATATACTGCCATATTTTTGATTAGATGCACACAGTTCATTATTGAAATATTTATGCTAGGAAGAGTACACAAACAATATGACCAATTATAGGGAATGTTGTAGGGAGTAGCTACTTATGCTAGGAGGCACTAGGACATACCAGATTGGGGGCCCCTCTTGTCTTATGATGCAACATATTAGGAGTACTACTGTTTACTACCCATTGCATGAGGATATCATCCAGAGGTTGTAGAGGCTTCCATGTTAGAGGAGTATGTAGAGTACTTCGACAAAAACCCCTTTCCTAGATTATCCAATCCAGATGATCTAGTGCTAGCATTAGATGATGATGAGGAGAGGGAAAAAATATAGAGGTGAGGGAGGGGTGATTGAGAGGAGGAGGTTGTGACAAAGGAGGAATATCCTTGGATGTGTAGAATACGATGATACCTCGACACCAGAGATCATTGGTGGTAGCAACATAGTAGCATGTTCAGATTGGGGTGCCTTTGCAGTAGCAAAAAACATAGATTGTTGTGTTATGAGGTCAGTTGGCCCAAGTATAGGCTCTACTCACACATGCCTAGGGATAGATACAAGTAAATGAATATGCTCTGACATAGGCGCAGGCTTAGATCACCACCTTGACAGGTGAGAGTGATACTCAGAGACAACAGGGTGAGCTGGCTAAGGGAATTTCCAAGAGAGTTCTTAGGGCAGTAAAGGGTACTACGACTCTAGATTATATCAGAGAGATATGAGGCATGAACAGGGAGGCCAAATATTACAGAGGTAGATATCATGAGGTTGTACCTATAGAGTGATGAGTAAGCTATGCACAGTCTGCAAGTAGACAGACTCACTCGAGGTCCACCAACAAGAGAATTAGTTAGGAACCTCCACGAGACCCAGGTGTGGGGCCATCAAGAGGGGAAGGTCTAGTAGGAGGGGTAGGTCCTATAACATTTTGGGGGAGCACCACAGATTCTCGTGGTCATACTTGATTGTATTGTTGATACATTGATACACATTGATTTCGAGATTTTTGAGATATTATGATATGCTGTCCCATTTTTTATGATGTATCTCTTTATGTTATTAGACATCCTTGTACACTTGACATTGTGATTTATGTGATATGCACTGGCGATTTGTGACCTACATGTTGTTTATATGCTTATGTGATGGATGCTTATGATGGATGCATTTTATTTTCGATGCTATGTGATGATTTGTATGCATATGTGATGATGATGTGTGAATGCAATAATGATCTTATATTTTTATACTATGTTTTATGTATGGATGCATTAATGAATTATATTTATTATGATGTACGAGATGGATGCAGTTATGTAAATGTTCTAATATGTACTCTATGTTTTTTTTTCACATGTTCATATATGACCCAAATGTATAACCAAATGTATACTATGGATGAATGTATGGATGATGATAATATATGGATTAGGATGTTATTATGAATGGTGTTATTTATGGATGGATTAATGGGTGAATTTATTATAGCATGTATGACTAGATGGTTTATGGAAAGTGATAAATGAATGTCGATGGATGCGTGATAAATGATTTAGCAAAATGCTTTCTTTTGGATTTCATGATGCGAATATATGATCTAAACGTATGAATGAGAATGTAAATGGATTATGATGATGTATGAATGATTTTTATTATGGATGATGCTCTATTTTTGGATTTTCTATGTAACCATATGATTAAATGTATGGATAGATGTATGATATGTGTATGGATTATGAAAATGCTTTATTTGTGTATCTATGCAATGTATTGTAAATATGTTATAAATGTGTATGTATGATAAATGCCTAAATGGATGGATGGTGATGTTTTATTTTACAATGCAACTATTATGATGGACATATGGATGAATGTATGATAATACTTTCTAATGATATGATATGGAATGGATAATGCTAATTAAATGATATGATTCTTTTTTCTATGTCAAGTGCTCAATCTTTTAATGAAAGATATCATCATGTTGAAGATTGTCAGCCTTGGAAAATTTATAATGCAAATGCGTAACTATTATGAATGCAATTCTATCTAAGCCATGCAAACCTAACTATGCAAATGTTGTCGTCTAATTCATTGTGCTTGGTATCATCATTGAGATTTTTATTATGTTGAAAGTTAGTACAAACATCGATGGTGTAATTAGACCATGATGAGTTGAGTACTTCCATACAAATTTCGTTGAGTTTGATATTGCTTGATATTATAAGATAACACAAGCATCTAGGTATAATTCGATCAAAATAACCTGATAATTACTTGTGTAAACAAACAAGATTTAATCATTTTCCCACGAAAATTTAGAATGGCATCAATGATACTTTATAGAGCATGTCCTGTGATAATTTGCACAGTAGTAATGATTGACTCACAAACAACAAACAAATAATTTTTTTATTCTCCTTCCTAGCCCCTCTAGTTTTGAACATCATTGAGGTACTCAAGAGAAATGATAAAAAAAATTGAGATACAACATCTAAACAAACATGATGAGGTGATCCAACCATGATTCAAAAGATAATCATCTAGTGAAATTTGATTTGCTTGTCTTGATCTTGAATTGGATGGTTGATTTGGTTGAATGATTGCAATGGATTGATGCCCAACATGATTGTTGGTTGTGCCAAGTTATCTTGTTTTTACTTGTTTATTACTGATTGGTTTAAGCTCAATGCTTATTTTCCCCCAATGAGTTCAAGATTTTGCCCCCAGTGAGAAAAAAATCATTTTTTACGGATATGCACAATGAAACCAAGCCAAGGTGGGACATGACCGCAACAACTGGATATGGATATGAATTTAATTTCAATGATAGACCTGTATGCATATTGATCACTAAAATTGGATGGTTGACACATGTTCCAAAATATATGGAAGAGCAGATCCAATCACAAATAGCGGTTGTTTACTAGGTTTTCACCATTTTCTTTTATTGCACTTTTTCAAATTTTATGATTTTTTTGTTGTTACCAAGATGCTTGTTTATTAGTTTTTCACCAAGGTAACGATTTTTTGATTTGTTTTGTATTTATCTTCTTTTTTTTTTTAGTTATCACCAAGACGCTTGTTTTCCAAGTTTTCATTAGGGCGGCCATTTTTTCAGGATATTTTCTGATTTTTGTGGATTTCTTCAGGATCTTTTCTAATTTTTATGGACTTTTTCAAGACTTTCTCTGAGTTTTATGGTTTTTTTCAGGACTTTTAAGCATGCACTAGATGCATTATTTGTAGAACTTCTTCAAATGAAGTGTGCTCATCAGTTCTTCAAATAGATCCCCTTTTGGTGTAGACAACTGATATGCCCCCGATCCAAAGACTGATACAATAACAAAAGGTGCTAACCAATTTGGCTCAAATACTCCTTTCTTTTCTCGATCCTACTGATTATGAGGATTTTCCTTTAGTACTAAATAACCTACCTGGAATGTCCTTGGTTTAACCTTGTGATTGTAGCTCCTAGAAATTATCTATTGATATGCTTTTAGGTGATCCACTGCAAGCTGACAACATTCATCCAATAGTTCCCGCTCTTGTAGTTTAGACACTCGATAATATTCATAAAAAATGATACATTTTAAGGAAACTTGAAGTGATGGTATCTCAACCTCAATAGGCAAGACAACTTCAGAGCCATACACGAGGGCATATGGGGTGGCTCCTATGGGAGTACAGATGCTGGTAAGATATGCCCACAAAGCAGGGTTCAGTTGAATATGCAAGTCACTTACAACATCATTGACAGTTTTATTTAGGATCTTTAGGATGGTTTTGTTAGAGGCCTCCACCTGGCCATTTCCTTGAGGGTAGTATGGCGTAGAAAACTGATATTGGATATGGAACCTTTCACAGAGTTCATGTACATCTTGATTCTTGAAAGGCCTCCCATTGTCAGTGACAATGGACTGAGGGATGCCATACCTAAAGATGATGTAGTTTAGGATGAACAATGATATCTACTTTCTTGTGATGCTAGTCAAAGACACGAGCTTGACCCACTTTGTAAAGTACTTTGTGGTTGTAATGATGAACTTGTGTCCATTGGAAGATGGTGGGTGAATTTTACCTACAAGATCCAATCCCCACTAAAAAAATGGCCATGTTGATGTGAAGGGTTGTAACTCTTGGGTTGGTTCATGGATAAGATTACTATGGATTTGGCATTTCTGACATTTTTTGACAAATTGGAAGGACTCTCTCTCCATATTTGGCCAATAGTACTCCAAATAGAGTATTTTCTTAGCAAGGGTTAGACCACTTGAATGAGTGCCAAAAATTCCTTCATGGAGTTCTTGTAAAGACGTTTCAGACTCATTGTGTTCTAGAAATCATAAGAGAGTTCCATCAAGACCTCGTCGGTAGAGTACATACATGATAAGGGTATGTTGGGCAGCTTGGTGGATGAAGTTTCATTTTTGGTTTTGGGAGAGATTGGGAGGAAGGGTATTATATTTTAGGTAGTTGTAGATCTTCCCATAGATTGAGGTATCAACATCAATTAGGTGGCATATGAGTTGGGAATCAGTATCATAATAGGCAGGGGCAAACATTGGTTCCACCATGAACTCATAACAACTTCATTTTTCTTAAATTTATACCAAAGAAGAAATGGTAGCCATAGAATTGGTAACTTTGTTGTCAATCCTTCGAATTTGATCAAATTTAATGTCAAAAAAATATTTCTTGAAGTCATCAATCATTATTTTATAGGGCATCATTTTGTCATCCTTTGTTTGGTAATCATCGTTGACCTGATTAAAGAATAGTTGAGAATCCCCAGACTTGCAGCTCTGTGATTTTTCATTCTATAGCAATCTTGATGCCAATGATGAGTGCTTCATATTTTGCCATTTTATTAGTGCAGGGAAACATCAGTTGGTATGATTTTAGAATAGTATTCCCTTGAGGAGTGATGAATAGAATTCCTGCTCTTGATTTGTCTTGAGTATATGAGCCATCAAAATATAATACCCACTTCTTTGTTGTTACAGTTAGGACATCCACATCTAGAAATTCAACATGTAGTGGATGATCATCATGAATCGATGCCTCAACTAGTTGGTTAGTGATGGATTTCCCTTTGATTTACTCTATGTCGACATATTGGATGTCAAACTTACTGAGTATCATTACCCACTTGGCTAATCTTCCCATCAGGTTTGATTTGCTAAGCAAATATTTTAGTGGATCTCTCTTGGCTATGAGTTTGATTGTCTGAGTCAGGATATAGTGTCGCAATTGTTGTGTGGAAAACACTATTGCTAGATAAAATATTTCAATAGATGTATAGTTGATTTCATAGCCATTGTAAAGTTATACTGATATAAGAGAACACTTTCTCCTTTCTGATTGAATCTTCTTATGCTAAAAAGATCCCAATGATCAATCAGTTTTGGCTATGCACAATAAGAGAAATTTTCCTTCTGCTGGTGGTGCTAGGATGGGTGGGCTCATTAGGTATTGGTTTAGTTGATTGAAATTTTCCTTACATTTCTTGTCCCATCGAAAGGAATCATTTTGTGTAGCAAGTGGGTAAAAGGATGGGTCTTATCAGCTAGTTGTGATATGAATCTTCTGATTGACTAAAATCTACATTGAAGGGACCTTAATTGACAGATATTATTTAAAGGTGGCATTTTCTAAGTGGGCTCATTAGGTATTGGTTTAGTTGATTGAAATTTTCCTTACATTTCTCATCCCATCGAAAGGAATCATTTTGTGTAGCAAGTGGGTAAAAGGATGGGTCTTATCAGCTAGTTGTGATATGAATCTTCTGATTGACTAAAATCTACATTGAAGGGACCTTAATTGACTGATATTATTTAAAGGTGGCATTTTCATGATAGCTTTCAATTTTCCAAGGTCCACCTCAATGCCTTTTTTTGACACTATGTATCCCAATAGCTTTGTCGATGTTACCCCAGACACACATTTCTTTGGATTTAGGTGGATGTTGAATCTCTCTAGTCGAGTGAAGATTTTGTCTAGTATCTACAAGTGTCCTTCTATAGTGAAAGATTTGGCCAACAATTCATTGACATAATCTTCCATGAAGGTATACATCATGTCGTGAAAGATGGTTGTCATGGCTCTCAAATATGTGGCTCCTACATTCTGTAATTCGAAGGGCATGATTTTCCAACATAAGATGCCCCATGGGCAGGTGAAAGTTGTTTTATCTTGGTCTTCAGGTGTTATCTTGATTTAATTGTAGCCAAAAAATCCATCCATGAGTGACAACATGCCATAACCTGTTGTTAAGTCTACGATGATATCAATGTTTTACAAGGGAAAATCATCTTCCGGGGAAGCTTTATTAAGGTCTCTAAAGTTTGTACAAATTTGTATGCTTCCATCAAGCTTTAAAACATGTACAATGTTGGATATCCACTCAGCATAATTAATAGGTTTAATGAATCCTACATCCAATAATTTATTTAGTTACACCTTCACCAATAAGGTAATGTGGGGATGCATTTTCTCAAATTTTGGTTGACTAGTTTGACTCCTGGAGGGAGGGATAAGTGGTGCATAATGAGATCTAGGTCTATCCCTAGCATGTCTTCATATGACCAAGAAAATTTGATTTGTCACTCCTCAAAGAACTTGATAAAGTTAGGATTCTCTTGTTATGTCAAGGATTTTGCTAGTTGGAGAGTTTTCACCTTTTTTGCATTGTCGATATTGATGGATTGCATTGGCTTGATTAGAACATGGGATCTTTCTTGGAAGTTCTCTAGGAGAGTTCCAAATTTCCCATCCTTTGGCACCTGGGAGAGGTTTTCACCTTGGATGCGCTCTTTATTTTTATTCTTTCTTGATCTGATACTACCATGGAATAGTTTTCACCATCAGATCCTTCTTTTACTTTACTCATTTTGCAAATGAGAAATTTGGCACTCCCCTGTCGAGAAGCTCCATTATGAGATTCATTGGTAGAACAAGTATTAGGATTAACAATGCAGAGGAAGTTGATGATGGTCTCCTTGTTTGAAAAGGCGGGGATATCAATAGGCCCAATTTGGTCCCAATCTATGAGTTTAGGATGTACCAATGGTAGGGAATCGTCAGATGGGTTCAACTCAGAGGTCATAAGGGTCCTAATGCTGACATTATTGTTTAGAAATACTTTGGAAAGATCAAGGTCAAAGATGTCACTCTCCTTCAAGTGATCTATCTTGCTAGGAGTATGATTGTCTTCGCTTGATCCATCAATGTTTTATGAACCTAATTCAAGTGGTCTTAATTTTAAGCTTTGTCCAATCTCAAATGTGGGTGTATACTTGTGTACCACATCAATTTAATTATCATGACATGAATCTTCTGATATTGAATCCAACTCATATTCATTGGAATTAGTTTCATAGTGATCACTAGCTTGCAGTTGTAGGATCCGTTCAACAAAATTCTATTTTAAATCCTCCTTTGTTTCTTCATCCCTTTCATGCTCTTTATATCCCAACCTCATCTCGTCTTTTGGATTTATTATGATGGGTTGAATGGGTTCAACAATGCCTTCTTTCCTTTTTGTCAAGATGTCCTTGTCCTTCATACCCCATCTTTTCCAAGATTGTGAATCCTTTGCCATGCTATGTGGTATGTATAGTAACCATTGCTTCTTGAGATTCACTTTCATCCTTGTAGAGCCAGTTTAGAATATCCTTGTCATCAAATTATTTGGATTGGTTGCTTTCTTTTATGAATCAACCATAAAAAATTGTGAAGATTATGAGGATGGTTGTGATAAGGTTTATGGTTGACCATAGGACTTTGGTGAAGATAACTGTGAAAGACATGGGTATTGCTCAATGGAATATTCACCCACACCTTTATCTTTGACTTGAACTTTTTTCTAAAATTGATTGGCCAAAGTGTTAAGTTAGAATTCAAAATGGGTGGATGTAGAAGGGGTATCTTCTTCCCTTTTCTCTAGCTATTTAGATAAGGAACTTGGTTGAACTCCTTCATTTGGGGACATGGCTAGTAGTTTCAACAAGGGATTGGATTGACTTGAATTACTAGGGATGTCAGATGTGGAGGCAAGGGCTTCCTTGTTGTGAGGCATGAAGATGTCTTGGATTGACTGAAGGGTATTGCAATATTGGGGATTATTAAAATCAACATAAATGGTAATCTCTTTCCCATTGCAAGAAAATTTTAGACATTGATGGTACATTGAGGGGACTGCCTACATTTCATGGATCCAAGGATGACCCAAAAGTATTTTATATGATTTTGAAAAGTTAAAAAAAATTTACAAGGTGTTGTACCCTTCACAATGAGCCACTAGGGCCAAAAAAGGACAAGACTAAACATCTAACATTTAAAGGAAAAAAACAAAGAAACAACCCAAAGGCAGCACAACAATAGCCGAGAAACATCCGATAGATAGGCATCAGGAGCACTAACTGGCATCGTCCCAATTCTTGATCAGGAGGTCCACCACCTCATCTCCCACCCATTCTTTGTTTTCCTAGCTATTTTTCCCCTCCAGATCCTCTTTTATAGCATTAAATAGAGAGCTCATAGAAAAGTGACCCAATTTCATGGTGAAGTGGGTTAACCCCCAAAATCTTTTGTCGAGAGTGTTCAATTTCTTAGTCACATCACACAAATCTACCCCAACATCCATAGCTCCCAGATCCTCACCAGGCTCATCCACCAACGGTTGTAGAGAGTGTGAGCCAAAGCCATCAAAAGGAAGCTTGTTGTCCACTGGAGTAAGCTGGGGCCTCTCCACAATATCTTCCTCCACATCTTCAGACTCTTCTTCCTTGTAACCATTGTTGTTTCACTGCTCCTCCTTAGAATCCTCAATGATTAATCTCTTCTTGTTGTTCTTGGCTAGCCTCCTAGATCTCCTCCTAGCACTTTCCCCTCCAGTCATCTCCATGTTCCCCACAACTGTATCCCCTCTGGAATCTTTCCTAACAACATTCTTACCCTTGCTATCCTTAGCAGTCGGAGCCTGCATGTATTTCTCCTTACCTTTTTTCATAGCAGTGAAATTAACAATTGTGTTAGCCTGAGTGGCTTTTAGCTCATAGAGCCCTTCCACCACACTGGCATGGTCCTTGCACAACCCACCCTTAAGTTTTTTGGTGGAAATTTTGGTTTTAACATTCCCCACATTGTCTATAGTAGACTTCTGAGGAGGACTCTTGGATTCGTTCGGAGAGATATGCACAGTAGAAAGGGGTTCAATGTTCTTGATGCAGACTGTGGTGATGGCTTTAGGTAGACAAAGAGCAAGATGAAAGTGATACAGCCTAAGGATAAGCCCTTGATGGAGTAGGAGCGACGGGAGATCACAGGGATTACGGCTGGCCAAATCTTTACACTTGTCAATATAACTTTCCAGGTCCATTAAGAGGAAAAATGATAAAACTGAGCAACATCTTATTCCTAATTTGGTTTAACAGAGGGAAATGATAAAAGAAATAGGTTTTATATCTACCTTCCAGAGTTACATACTTCATCAGCACCATGCGCACCAAGTCCCACGGCTTAGGAAGCTCTGCCCTTTCAAACCCCGTCTGGTTCTGAACCGGGGTCTCCTCACCTCTGGAAAATGCTTTAAGGCTCTTGTGGTCCAACTTTCTTGTGTGTTTAGGATATTTTTTCCCCACACACAACAAACTTGTAGCCTGCGCAATAACATCATCGCTGATTTCGAATGAAATTCCACCAATGGAGACCCTCCTATCCTTCCACGAACTGGTGAACTGACCTGATAAAATAGGATCATGGCCGACTAAGCACTCCATGAGCAGCACAATACCTCCCTCCACACAAATATGCCAGACTAGAGGGTTGTTCCAAAACTCCTCGCAATTGTCCGGTTCCGTCTGAACATGCCCACCACCCATACTGCCTTTCTGCATAGAAAACTCTCAGAAATGCAAAAAAAATTGTGGCAGTCGTGAACAAAAATCTCCAAAAGAAAGTTAAGGTAGGGATTATAGCGAAGCAAAATAAACCTCGCATACCGTTCACACGTGTGGAGAGGAATTATACCACAGTGTGAAAAGACACAAAAATTAATGAATTATATGTTAAGTCTTTATCCAGAACTTGGAAAATCACATCTTTTTGAATTGGCCCTACCTAAATTGGCAATACAATTAATCCATTTGAAGCTCTTTCCTCATCATCATAGGATTTGATGGTGATATTTTTCCTTGCATCTATTGCATTTTTAGAGAATCTCAATGCATGAATGATCTTTAAAGTACATATATTAAGTTTGGATCCTCTATCTATAAGGATGTGCATGATGTGACTTTTGTGTATTAGGACCTCAATATGAAGGGCTGCATTATGAGGATGGGTGAGAGATGCATCATCATTTTCTAAAAAGGATAAGCAAGACTAGATGCCCCACCATGGCTTGGAAAGTGAAAACTTCTAAATTATTTGGTACTATTGTATCAACTAGGGCCTTTTCCAAAATCTGCTTGTGGGGCAGTGAGATCTTGAGAAGCTCCAATATTGATATTCGTACTAGAATATTTTGCAGCTGATCAACAATGTTATATTTATGAGATTGGGCACCAAGTGTTTTGGAAGTGCTCCCTTTTAGAACATATTTAGATTGTGCCCTCATGGTCACATTAATGGGCACACTGCCTTGCTTTCCTTTGATTTTTATGACATTAATTTGATTATTTGTTGCATCCATTTCTTGTTGGATATTATGGACTTGAGTAGAGGGGACGTTGGTGTCATTAATTTTTTTTTCAGCTATGATGGTATCTTGTCCATATTGAATTGGAGGATTATTAATTGGATTGTTGGCTACAACAATTTCTTGTGTGTTATTGATTTCAATTTCATTTGTCTAGTCATCAATGACTGAAATATGATAGATGGTGGTATCGTGGACATAGTTTACACTTTTTTCCTTTTTTGTTCATAAGATTCCCATTTGTCATAATATGGCAAGGGGTTCTTGAATGCCCCATGATCAACATTTTTTTGGATTCCTTCTATTTTTATGATATTATTGTCAATCAAGTCTTGTATCTTGTGTTTTAATTGCATGCAGATATTGGTTAGGTGACCTTTGCATCGGTGAAATTCACAATAGTGGGCCTTGTTCCACCACGACGACTTCACTTTTGGTTCAAAATCTCGGGTGTCGGGTAGAGTGATAAGATTTTTTGGAAGAAGTTATTTCAATGCGGATTTGTATGATTGACCTAAGGCATGAACTTCTTGTGGTTATTCGATGTTTGGTATGGTAGCATTTTGGATGTTGTATTGTTTTGATTTTTTTGACTATTGCCTTGGTTGGTATTTTGGTTGTTTCTTTGGTTGGTGTTTTGTGTTGTCTTTTGGTTGACATTGGAGGTGTTTCCTCACAAATTAAATACCGGCTTGGCATTATGCCTTTTAGTTCAAGTGTCATTGTTAGTATTCTTGTCTTTTTACCAAAAATTTGGTTTATCATTGTTATTATAGTTATTGGAGGAGTTAGATGAATTTTTTTCATTATGACTTTTTAAGACTCCTCTCTTGACCAAAGCTTCTTCAAATTTAATTCCATTTTACATTAGTTTCTCAAAGGTTAGTGAACATTGTAATTAAATCCTATAGCTCATATCATTGTTTAAATTGTCAATGAAAACCACCATATTTTCTAGTATAGCACAAGGATACCTTGCAAATAATCTCCTCCACCTTTGTAAGAATACAAGAAACGACTCTCCCTTTTTCTGTTTCACATTGCAAAGGTCTTTCATTGTGATCTCATGTTGAATGTTATAAGAATATTGGGTGATAAATTTTTTGACCAACTCTTCAAAAGACTTGATTCCTGGAGGTAATTGAGAGAACCATTGCATAAATTGTCCTCCCAAGCTTCGTGAGAATAATCTCATCAAATAAGTTTCCTCATATGAAAATTCTAGGCTCATTGTTTGTAATTCCCTAATGTGATCTATAGGGTCCATTTTACCATTGTATTTATCGTATTTAGGGAATTCACAATGTTTGCAAAATGAGATCATGTTTACACTTTGATAGAAAAGGTAGGGACATATGTCTTGTATTGAGTACCTTTTCATGACTCTGGTTTGCATTTTTTGCATATGTTGTTGAAGTGTTTGTATTCTTTGTGTTAAAGCATCTATGTGGTCATTCATTCTCACTTCCTTTCTTATTTCAGTTTGTGTTTCTATTTCTATATTTTTAGGAGTTCCTTTTAATTTTGTGACATCAAAATCTTCGGGTAGTTTGACCCCTTTGTTTGCTAGCATTGAAAGGTATTTTTTGCCCTCCTTTTCAAAGATCCTCTCCATGAACTTGTGAAAATTGGGGTCTTTTTGTGCTTGTTCTATGGTTTAATCCATGATTTCTTCTATCTCATCTCGATGAATTCCAAAAAATGGATTCTCTTCTCTTTCAACCATGTTGTCTTGGGTTTCAAGTTCTTTCTCCTTGAGTTTTTGTCATTGTGATCTTGTTTTGATGGGCATACAAGTGATGAGAATGTACTAAGATGTTTTTATCAAAGTTTCGGAGTGCAAAAAGGACTAATTTAAATTTGATTATACAACTTTGTTTCAGGATGAAGGATGATGAATCCTGATGGTGAAACACAACTGCTAATCAGAAATGGGTGTGATAAAGAGGAACTTTTGGATGTTCAATCAAAGTTTAGATAAAAGTATTTCACTTGAAAATGTTGTTTTCAACAAGTTTGAGATTTTGGTATGCTTGAGGAAAGGTTTTGGGCTGAAAATGATCCTAAATTGTGAGGTTAAAATTTAGACAGATAGGTAATTTAGCTCTGTGGTTTAATTTTTTTTGGATGCACTAGAACAATGCATAAATGTGCCAAAAGACAGATGCACTAAGGAATGGCCTAGATGCACCGAAAGATGACTGGTATGTGCTAGAACATGTAATGGATGTGCCAAAGTATGATAGGTATGCATTGTAGGATTACACAGATGCGCAAAAATAGTCGATGAATGCACCAAAAGAGTATATGTATGCGCTAAAATATGATAGGGATGCACCAGAACACTAAATGGATGCACCAAAATATGGAAGGCATGCACGAGGGAAGTCAATGGATGTGCTAAACTGGAAGATGGTCTCTATTTTTGACAGTTTGATGTATTTTTCTAGTCTTTTGGTAGAGAATCTGATTGTTTCGTTTGGATGTTCTTCTAAATCAATGGTTGTATATTCTAGTATGTGATGTTTGTTCAAAATTATTTTCAAAACATGTGTGTAAAACATATCAAGAAATTACAATCCCTAGTGTTGTGAAGGATAGTATTTATTGGATTCCCACTTGAATTTTTAGTCCGGTTGTGCTTAATTTTGGTGAATGATTAGATGCTTGACCACATTGGCTCCCCCTTGCATTGCACTCACTTCTCGGGTCAGACAAGCCTCAGTCCTCATGAATCTCCCATGACAGACTTCTAATTTCTACCAAAAGCCACAAAAATGTGGGATGACTTTGGAGGTTATACCTCTTGCACCAGCAAATAGAAAAGGGATTTTGGCATACTAAAACAAGGGTTTTAGTAAATGAATTTCATTTGTGGGGGATCATCCATACAGAAAAAGACCATTATTTCCCTTCTTGTTGGCACAATCCTCATGATCATTGAACTTTCCTCAAGTAACCACACTTATATTCTGGGTGGAAGTTGCTTGGATTTAGCTTGTTCTTTGCGGGGTCATTCCCTTTGGGTAATTACCTCTTGTCCCACCAAGGAAAAACCTCTAAGGATTAAATGTAATAAAATGAAAAAATGTGGGTCTAGATTTTTTATCACCCAGTTAAGGGAGAGCATACACACCTACCATTGTCCAAACACATCGAGCATGGTGTTCATTTTTTCCCTAATTAAGTTATGTTCCTAATGTAATAAAAAAGAAACAATAATTAAATTTAACCCTGCAATCAAATGTTATTAGTTTAAGCTTTGGAGTCTTTGAAAACATGAACTTTACAGTTTTAGTAGAGACTCTGACAGCGTTCTCGAAACTTGCAAAACAGAGAAATATTAATCAGTTTTCTGAATCATGAATTTCTTCCAAATAAAACAGATGTGCCATAACAACATATCAATGCACTAAAATATTGCACCTATGTGCTAAAAAGACCTATGTATGCACTAAAACAACCTACTAATGCATTCAAAGAAACTATGAATGTGCCAAAATACTTCCTGTATGCACCGAAATATTGCATGTATGTGCTGAAAGGTTGCTCTGACGCACCAGAAAAATTCTCGTATGCGCCAGAGGAATTGACGATCGTGCAAAATAATTCACTTTCATACTTGTAAAACAAACTTTTCCAAAAAATAATAATGAAAGAGACTAGGCCCCACGGTGGGTGCCAAATTTATGTGTGCTATAAATATGTGAGTAAAATGAATAATCAAAACACACAAGAAATTAGACGTATGACATTAGAAATCAAATTACATAATTAACTATATTCAAAGCACAATCAATTCCTAAAAATGTTCCATTGTTTCCTATCTCTAAGGATTCTTTGTATCACAATGGCTCTAAGATTTTGCTAGCAATGTGATGTTGCAGAATGACAACCTAGAGAATGGATGCTATAAAATGCATGAATCCTAATTCCTACATGCCTTGATAAACTGTATGATTAAATTCCATGATACTATGATGAATATGCGGTTGTAATAAAATTGAAGATGCTATGCTACAAATGTTGTAATATAACTGCTGTAAGGAAGCTATCCTGGTAATGGAAATGTAATTACTACACTAAGACATGATTCTAAACTAACATGATAACCATAATTCTAAATGCTAAAATTTCTCTAAGTTCTAAACTCTCTCAAAATGCTCTAATGCTCTCAAATGATTTCTACAGAGTAAGTTTTCTTCAAGATGTCCTCTTAAAAGATGGAGAAAAATTTGTATTTATAAGATTTCCAAGGAAGATTATGATGTGGCATGATTCAACGGTTAGGATTATGATCCAAATAAATCAACGGTGGAGGAAGAAGAAGTTGGAGATAATCATGGAGGTGGTTCCATTTAATTGAACACTTTTCCAAGTGTTGAAGAGAATCAAAGGGAAGGAGAAGCCATGTGTCCAAGGTGGTTTCAAATTTGTTGCAGGTTGTTGATGGAAATTCTCATTTTACAAAATTAGAAATATTTAAATTCATGTGACACATGGTGAGGTGGTAGGTGAGGTTGAAGGAAGTTAGAAGAATATGTCAAATTGAATTAAAAATTCAATTTTAAATGAGAGAGGAATTAATCCAATAAAAAAAATTAGTTAAATTTGTTTATTTAATTAAATCTAGAGGAAAATGTTTTAGATAGGAAGAATTAAGAAATGAACTATATAAATAAATTTTGCGATTTATTTATAAGTAGAGGAATTAAGATTCATTAATTAAATAACTAGTATTTAATTAATTTGTGCTCCAAATGATTTTATGTGTATACACATCCAAGTACCTCCACATCATCTCCACTTCATCTCCTCGTGTCCACCTCATCTAACACATGTCAACATGAGATGGCCTGTGAGTTCTCAACTCACCCTAACCCTCGATTTCCTCTAGCATCTTAGCCATCCATTGGTTTAGAGGAACTTCCCCTAAAAGTAGTGGAGTTTCCCTCATTTTGGCTACCACTCAATCACTCATACACAAAAAGGAACTCAACTTAGCCAACTCTCACACAACCTAGCCTACCTCCATTATTGCAGCACTTTAGAGCCATTTATCTTACTTCTAAAAAAGCTTCCAACATCCACCATTGTATCCTCCATCATCTTAGGTTAAGTTTTCTCTAGGTCACATACCATTTTTCCAAGCAAGGAGCACACAAAATCAAGCATCAAAAGGGCCAACCAACTCAATAATTCAAGCAAGGTAAAAGTTTTATTTTTCTTGTATTTTATTTGAATTCAACTTAGGCCAATCTCGAGGTGTTTTTTGTGATTTCTTGTTTTACATTTTTCATGTTATTTTGCATCATTAGAATAGAGAAATTCATCTACACACAAACATAGTTGCTCAAACATGTAGGAAATTCCAAATCATTCTTGCAAGATTACCATTGCCTGAACATATTTTGCCTAGCGCTTCTCATTCACATGTACATGATGCGATTGAAAACCTTAAAAAGACTCCCACTAATGTATCCTTATGGAAACTTATTCAATTATCAACTAAAGAGAATTTGTTATTTTGAGAACTATTACAAATGAAGCAAGAGGAGATCCAATCATCTATGAAAGTGAATTATGTAACATCCTCCTTTGATTGTATGCAAGTAACACAATCATAAATCACATTCCATAAACATGAATTACCCTCACTTGAGATTCAAACAAAGAATGAAGCCTTGATGATAAAGGTGATCATTAATGAAACTGTAGTTAGGCGCACTATCATAGACAATGGACCAGGTCTTAATTTTTGTAGCATTGACCTCCTAGATAAGATTGGCGTGGACAAGAGTCTTATTCAACTTAATGATGTTCATATTTATGGCTTTGAAAATGTTAATGAGAAACCACTAGGAATGATCACATTACCTATTGAGGTTGGACCTGTAGTATTGCCTACCCCTATCCATATCATGCCCGGACCCCTTTCATATAATCTTATCCTAGGGAGACCATGGATTCATGCTATGAAAGGAGTCCCATCTAATCTCCACCATATAATTAAATTTGAATGAAATGATAAGATATAATGTGATTGAAGCAGATAAAAGAAGTTATAGCTTTACTAACTCCCCTAATACTTTCATTCCAAGATCAAAATTTGAACCTATACAAGTTGATGTTTATCCTTCACCTACAATGAAACTCTTTAGTGATAATTTGGGGATGTTATATTTTATGCCTTGTTTCAATAAAGAATCCAAAATATCACCCTAAAAGTTCAAAGAGTCATATACAAATGGTTCATTTTAAAATACAAGTTCTAATAATGATTGGGGTTTTTCACCTTCCCTTATAGGAGAGTGCAAAATCTCACAATCTAAATCAAAACAACCTTTTGTTTCATTTTCTCAACTTGGTTATACAACATTACCCCATGGTGGTGATGGGGGATATGTAACTCGCATCCCTTATGAAGGGATGATACAAAACTTTAAAAAGGATTTGTATCCCATGAAGAAGTCAATCCTTCTCAGAAGCATAAACCCTCTTCATCTGAAATGAAATATTTTTATGGTATTAGATACAATCTACATCCTACACATGGATACTATGAACACATGAAGCAAATTGATTTACCATACTCTTCCAAGAAAGACCTAGGTTTACCACCTTTTTCTCCATCTTCATATAAGGCCTTATCATTTAGTGTGTGTATGACATCTTATAAAATGAAACCTTTTACTATTGATCAATAGATTATCTTGTCAAGACTCCTCCAAGATTGTTTAATATCTCTCCCTCCAAGAACACAAAATAAATTATACTACAAGAGTTCATTCTATGCATATCACAGAGTTCATGGCCATTTTATAATGAATGTAAGGATTTGCATAACAAAATTCAACATCTTAAAGATTGCGGTGCTCTTCCTTATGATGAGGCACCTATTTCCTCCAGCTGAAACTTATTTCAGCTCATCCTTGTCCTGCACTAAGTGGGGGCAATGGGTTAGGTAGCCTTGTCTTGATGTGTCAATTTTTGTTGTCTCTTTTTCCTATTTGAGCACCTTTCATGAACATATAAGAGAAAGCTTGGGATGCTAATGAAATGCCTTAAGTTGATGCCCATGTAATATTACATTGACATTCATATTCCATTCTGCAATTTTCTTTCTTATAGCGATGTGTCCTCTTCTTGGTGGTGTCATTGGGTTTGATTTCCTTTGAGAACATGATATTTCTTTGACTTGTCTTCTCTTGGAGACATTAGGCACAATGTTTCCTAAGAAGAGACTTTACATGAACCAAACAAAATCCCTCTTAACATACCTTACATTAGTTTTCATTAACAAAATGGGCTATATGGCCACCTTGTATGACACACTTTACATTCCTATGGAGCCATATTGTTTGTTCATGAGTTTCAAGCATACAAAAGTTTGTTTGCCTCATGAAGCTCGAAGATCATTGTTGCATGGATCCTTATGAAATTTATGATAAGGTATAACTTTGGTATGGTTTGATGGGAAGTCAAATGAAGGAGTGAATTTCCCCTAGCCACTCATGTGTGTGTGAGAACATACCGGCCAAGTGTGTATGTTTATCACCTTCTTGGATTAATAACCTACTAGATAGCTTGAAGTTCTATTGTGTCAAAGTGAGCATGCATTTTTCAAAAAAACACCCTAGATCTGATCCACATCATCTTGGAAAATAGTCGAGGCTTGATCCACCTCTTTTTATTTTTTTTTAATTTCTTCCTTATGTCATTGACACTACATGTTTGTGTATCTTGATGTTGCATATCATACACCTTGTGCATGTCCTTTTGTTCTTATGTTGGTTTGATGTAGGATCCTTGAGGCTTGGCCATCTCCTTTGATCTTTTTCATCCTATTTTTTCCACATCAGTACACTTGGACCCCTCTTGAATGTCTACTTTAGTGTGAGTTTTAATCAATTTCATTCTTTCACTAAATTGGGGGCTAAATGTAGTGTAGAAAAATGATGTCACTTACATTTTCATGCTTAAATTGGGAATGATTAACCTTAGAATGGACCTAATGATGCCTTGATCTAGTGTTGTAATATGTTTTTTACATTGACATTGGATTTAAGGATGTACTATTAATATTAACGATCATAAGGAAAAAAACCCACTAGCTTGTCTATGCTACCACATTGATAAGCTAGTGAGCTCACTAGCTTGTCAAATACCCCATTTCTATGAGGCATTTTTTCAAACAACTCATTAGCTTGTCTATGCTACCACATTGAAAAGCTAGTGAGCTCACTAGCATTAGAATAGAAAAGCTACTGGGTTATTTAAAAAAATGCCTCATAGAAATGGGGTTTCACAGTGATGTACATCACTATGAGACCCCATTTCTATGAGGAATTTTTTCAAACAACCCACTAGCATATCTATGCTACCACATCAACAAGCTAGTGAACTCACTAGCTTGTCAAAGCTATAAAATTTTGCATACATGTCTACAAAACAATTTGGTCAAAAAATTCACATGCCTTGTCTATGCTTTCATTTTGTGCCTATCTTGCAAAAATGGCATTCCATGAGACCACATTCCTTTAAGGAATTCCATCCAAAAATTCATGTAAGATTTAATAAGATAGTGAGCTCACTAGCTTGTCTATGGTATCACATTTTGCATACATGTATACCTATTTTTTTGTCAAATAATTCACATGCCTTTCCCAAGCTTCCATTTTCTACTTATCTTTCAATCATGGCATCTCATGAGATGACATTTCTTTAAGGAATTCCATAAAAAATTTCATGTGCGCTTTGACAAGCTAGTGAGCTCGCTAGCTTTTCAATGTGGTGGCATAGACAAGCAAGTAGGTTGTATGGAAAAATGCCTCATAGAATTGGGGTCTCAATACATCACTGTTGAGATCCCATTTCTATGAGGCATTTTTTCAAACCACCGTCCAGCTTTTGGAGGCATGATGACTTTCTTTCAACAACTACCTGCAATCAGGCTCTGATACCACTATGATGCAGAGTGGCAGGGATAGCAAACACCCAAATATAATGTAAAGTACCCTCTAGCACTTAGGTTTCAACAAACTTCCACAAACTATGGTGAATTAGGCACTTTTTTATCAAAAGGCTAGTAGCCTTACCCGGTAGGACAGTCAATATAAAAACCACATGGATTATTTCCAAGGCACCAAACCTATGAATTCAGACATCCACAATGGACCCCTACAAATTTCCAAAACCTTTCCTCTTGACTGTCAAGGCATCACTCACAATGGCCCTTTCTACCACTACTCCAAGAGGCCTAATTCACAGACCTACACCTGGGTCTTGACTATCTAGGCTCTCCCCTTCACCCCAAAGCCAAAAATGAACTCCTACAGGTTTTTCACACCTATCACCATCATTCCTAAGTGCCTTTCAAACAGATTCTTCAAAATAAAGCAAAAACTCACTTTTTGCTTGTCACATGGGCTTGCCACATAGAGATGTCAAGCCAAAACATTGCTCCATTTGCCTCCAAAGTTATTTCTGCTCTCCAAGACCTCTGATACATAAAATTTCACCCTCATACCTTCCATCCCACCAATATTTGGCAATGCTACAGTGTGGGAATGGAAGATGCATCCATTTTTTGCTCAAAACCTTGATTTTGAGGGTTTTCAGACCACCCGGGAGTAAAATTAAGATATCTCCCTTATTACTCAATGAAATATCACCACTCCAACTCCAAAAGAAAGCTTATTCAATTACCTTTCCAACCATTACACCCTTCAACCATAAAACAAAACGTACAGATCGTACCAAGTACGGGATCAGCAAATTCTAGAGGAAAACATGGGGTTTGAGACCACCCGGTAGTAAAATGGCAATATCTCACTCAATTCTCAATGAAATCACACCATTCAAACGCCAAAAGAAAGGTGATTCAATTATCTATCCAACCATTACAGGATTATAACATGAAACAACATATAAAGTCCGTACAATGCACGGGATCAGCAGTTTCTTGATGAAAAACTCAAAAACAGCAATTTCTCCTTTGAAAACTCCTTCTCAACTTCTTCAACAACCTTGCCTCGACCAAGAGAGGCATATTTGAAGCCTCCTAACTCCCTCCAACTTCCTACAACTGCCATTTTAATCAGTTGGTCATTGGAAACACATTTAGACTTCACTTGAACACATAAATGCCTAATTAAGGCAATTTAGACAATTTTCACCAACTTGCCTACAAAGATGCTTCCAAAATATGTGAAAGGCATACAAGCCAACTAAAATGATCAAGGTGACTCCCCTCAAGTGTCTAGATACAACAAGGCATCCTTATTTTGTTAATTTGCCAAAATGTACTAGACTTACAAAGGAGGATGGAGACCTTGTTTATACAAAGAGTTGGTCACCAAAACCGAAATTCCATCAAAAACTTAGGAGACCTATTACAAAGCATTGAAATGGTCCTTAGGACCTTATTCTAACACAAAAATAAGAAACAAAACATAACTAAACATTCTAGGTCCATTAGACCCATGGGTGCTCCTGCACCATACTCCCAAGCAAGAAAAAGATCTCAAGTCCTCTTTGAGATCAGGTCTTCTACAGTAGTTCCATGTTGTTTAATGTCAGTTTCAGACATCCAAGTGGCATCCTCTTCAAGTAGACCTTGCCACTTAACCAAGTACTCCTTGTAGACCTTCCTTCTAGTCCTCTTTGTCTCCTTGGTGTCTAGGATGCATTCAAGAGTCACAGGTTGGCTTGGGGGTAATTCCTTAACCCAACCTTCATCTTCCATTGGTGTTGGACCTGCTACATCCCCTGCATTCACAAAAACTTTGAAAGGATACAAATCAGAAACATTAAAGATAGGAGAGATTGCCACCCCAGGAGGTAGCTCTATTTCATAAGCATTTTGGCCAAACTTATGGACCACCTTGCAAGGTCCTATCTTCTTCATCATGAGTTTAGTATACTTTCCCTTTGGAAGTCTCTCCTTCTTCAAGTGAGCCATCACCAAATCTCCAACCTTGTATTGAACATCCCTCTTCTTCAAATCTGCTCTTTCTTTATACTTCTCAACATTCTTTTGTAGAGTTTCCTTCACTTGTTGATGGATATCCCTTATTGTAACAGCAAAGTCCTCTCCTTGAGCACTTCTCCTATCAACTCCTTTTAGATCTCTCAATTCATAGACCCCTCTAGGGTGCATGCCATATACTACTTCAAAAGGGCTCCTACCAATGCTCCTATTCATGGAGTCATTGTATGCAAATTCAGCCTGAGGTAAAATCAGATCCCAAGCTTGTCCATGCTCCTTGGTAAGACATCTCAAGAGATTTCCCAATGATCTATTCACCACTTCAGTTTGCCCATCCGTTTGTGGATGGTATGCAGAGCTAAAGGACAGATTTGTGCCAAGTTTCTTCCATAAGGTCCTCCAAAAGTGACCTATGAACTTAGAATCCCTGTCAGAAACAATACTTAAGGGCAATCCATGTATTCTAACAACTTCCTTAAAGAAGATACCTGCTATACTAGATGCATCATTTGTGCATTTACAAGGAAGAAAATGAGCCATCTTACTAAACCTATCAACCACCACAAAAACACTATCAAAACCTCTTTGTGTCCTAGGCAGTCCCAAGACAAAATCCATACTTACACTCTCCCAAGGCCTATTGGGAATGGGGAGTGGCTGATAGAGCCCTGCATTTGATGAAGTTCCCTTTGCTCTTTGGCAGATTGTGCATCCTTCCACAAACTTTCTCACATCCACTTGCAGCCTTGGCCAATAATAGTACCTCCTTACTTGTTCCAAGGTCTTATCAAGGCCAAAATGACCTCCAAGACTCCCACTGTGTTTCTCCTTTATAATATTCTCCCTCATTGAGCATTTAGGCACACACAATTGACTTCCTTTAAAGAGCAAACCATTCTGCAACAGAAAATCAGAGTATTCACCATGAAAAGTATTCAAATGCTGATCACAAACATTGTATACCTCCTTAAAATCTGCATCTTCGTGATACATGTCTTTCAATGCATCAACCCCCATGCTTTGGAGTTGAATCTCTTGCACCACAAGTGACCTTCTACTGAGAGCATCTGCCACCTTGTTTGCTTGGCCCTTCTTATGCTTTATTGTGAATGTATAGGCTTGTAAAGACTCCACCCACTTCATGTGCCTATGATTGAGTTTATCCTGTGCATTCAAGAAACTCAAAGCATGATTATCAGTATAGACAACAAATTCTTTAGGTAACAAGTAGTGCCTCCACTTTTTGAGGGCTTGGACCATAGCATACAATTCCAGATCATAGGAAGAATACTTCCTCTTTGCTTCATTCAGCCTTTCACTGAAAAATGCAACTGGTCTGCCTTCTTGGCTCAAGACAGCCCCTATTGCTTGGTTACTAGCATCACATTCAATTGTAAAGACCTTATCAAAATCAGGGAGCACAAGTATAGGTTGCTGTGCTACTCTCTTTTTCAGATATTCAAACCCTTTATCAGCCTCATTGGTCCAAGAAAACTTACCCTTGTTACCTCCTTTGATGGTGTCCAAGATGGGTGCACAAATTTGACTAAAGTTCTTGATGAACTTTCTATAAAAGCTTGCAAGTCCATGAAATCTTCTCACATCTCCCATGGATTTTGGTGTTGGCCAAGTAAGAATAGCATCCACCTTTGAAGGATCCATCTTCAAACATCCCTTGGAGATGACAAATCCAAGGTACACTAGTTCTCCTTTCATAAATTCACACTTTTCCATGTTGATCAGCAACTTCTCCTCTTGTAACCTCTTCAATACAATGTCAAGGTGCTTTAAATGTTCTTCTTTAGACCTGCTAAACACAAGAATATCATCTAGATAAACCACAATAAACTTTCCAATGAAAGGTCTCAATACCTCATTCATAAGGCGCATAAAGGTGCTAGGGGCATTTGACAACCCAAAGGGCATCACCAACCATTCATAGAGGCCCTCATTAGTCTTAAAAGCTGTCTTCCATTCATCCCCCTCTCTGATCCTTATCTGATGATAACCGCTTTTCAAATCAATCTTGGAAAAGTAGGATCCCCCTGCTAGGCAATCCATAAGGTCCTCCATTCTTGGCATTGGGAACCTATATCTGATTGTGATCCTATTAATGGCTCTTGAATCAGTGCAAAGCCTCCAATTCCCATCCTTCCTTGGTGCTAGGACAGTAGGAACAGCACATGGGCTCAAACTCTTTCTCACTAGCCCCTTATCCAACAAATCTTGCACTTGTCTTGCAATCTCCTCATTTTGAGTAGGTGTCATCTTATATGCAGCCTTATTGGGCAATGTAGCCCCTGGAATCAGATCAATATGGTGGCTTATATCCCTAATGGGAGGTAGGGAACTAGGTAGTTCATTTACTATTATGTCCTTGTAGCTTTCCAACAACTCTTGGACCTCTCTAGGTGCATCTTTCTCCTTCTTTGTGGGCAGATCTGCTTCACTCTTTGGCTTCATAATCAGGAAGAATCCTCTTCCTCCACTTTCCTTCAAGGTCTTCATGAACTCCTTCTCACCCACCATCAAAACACTAGGCCCTTCATGCTTTGCCTTGTCTTCTTCTATGAGAGGTGTGAGGTTGTAAGCCACCCCATCCTTCACAATGGAGTATGTATTCTTCTCCCCATCATGCTTGGCCTTCCTATCAAACTGCCAAGGCCTCCCAAGCAGCAAGTGGCACACATCCATAGGGATGATGTCACATAGGATCTTGTCCTTGTATGACCCAATGTTGAATTCCACCCATACTTGCTCATTCACCAAGACCTGTTGTCCTTTACTAAGCCATGAAACTTTGTATGGGTTAGGGTGAGAAATCCTTTTCAAATTCAATTTTTCTACCATCTCAATTGAAGCAAGATTATCAGTTGATCCTGAGTCCACTACTATCTTACACACCTTACCTTGTACCTTGCAATTGATTCTGAAGAGTGCCTTCCTTTGTGGGGGTTCTTCAGGGATTGGTGCCTTGAGCAATGCTCTCCTAATCATCAAATTCTCTCCAACTTCTGATGTGAGGTTTACTGCAGGTGATGTCACACTTTCTTCATCTTCATGTACCAATTGATTCCTCCTCTCTCCACCATGAGAGCTTGATCCTTGCTTTTCGGGGCATTTGAAGGATGGATGCCCAGGCTGGTTGCAAGTGTAACATCTCCCTGAAAACTGATTGGAACTTCTCCCTCCATTAAATCTGCCTCTACCATTGTGTCTCCTACCCCTGAATCCCCCTCTATTGCTTGAGTCTCCACTTGATTCATTAGGATTAGATTCCTCTTGATGTTTTTGGTACTGATTTCTGCCCCCAAAACTACCTCTACCTCTGAAATTCTTGCCTCTTCCTCTACTTTGCTGCTCTTGTTTCCTTCTTATCTTCTCTTCAGCCTTATGTGCAATTTGTATGCAATCCTCCATGGTCTTGGGGACAACCAAACTGATCTCATCTTGTATGTTTAGCCTTAGGCCATTGATATACCTGGCCACTCTTTCATTCTCACTCTCCACATGATCACATCTCATGCTCAACTTGAAGAATTGTTCAGTGTAGGATGAAACATCCATGTCTTTTTGCTTCAGATTCTGTCTCTTTTTGAACTCCTGCACCTCATAATCAGTAGGAAGGAATTGTGCCTTCAACCTATGCACCATCCTATCCCATGAGTTGATCATGGACTTACCCATCTTCACCCTTTCTCCTTGGATGAAATTCCACCATGTCAAGGCGGATCCCTTCAACTTTGTTTTGGAAAACTTTACCTTCTTATTCTCTGCCATTTCTTTATATTCAAAGTAATTATTCAATGCCTCTACCCACTCTAACACTTCTTCCACATCCATTTTTCCACTATACACCGGCAGATCCATCTTCACTTCAGAGGACTCTCCTCTAGATGCTTGCAATGCTTTAAGGATTCTTCTCTCATGAGGGGGTATCTCTTCCCCCTGAGGGTTCTCTTCACCTTCTTCACCCTCTGGCTCTTCTTCACAGGAACTCTCTTCCTCAATGGCCACTCCTCTCCTTCTGTTCACTGCTTTTAAGGCCTCTATCTCTTCTCTCAAGGCCTTCAACTCCTTTGCAACCACCGGTCCAGCTTTTGGAGGCATGATGACTTTCTTTCAACAACTACCTGCAATCAGGCTCTGATACCACTATGATGCAGAGTGGCAGGGATAGCAAACACCCAAATATAATGTAAAGTACCCTCTAGCACTTAGGTTTCAACAAACTTCCACAAACTATGGTGAATTAGGCACTTTTTTATCAAAAGGCTAGTAGCCTTACCCGGTAGGACAGTCAATATAAAAACCACATGGATTATTTTCAAGGCACCAAACCTATGAATTCAGACATCCACAATGGACCCCTACAAATTTCCAAAACCTTTCCTCTTGACTGTCAAGGCATCACTCACAATGGCCCTTTCTACCACTACTCCAAGAGGCCTAATTCACAGACCTACACCTGGGTCTTGACTATCTAGGCTCTCCCCTTCACCCCAAAGCCAAAAAATGAACTCCTACAGGTTTTTCACACCTATCACCATCATTCCTAAGTGCCTTTCAAACAGATTCTTCAAAATAAAGCAAAAACTCACTTTTTGCTTGTCACATGGGCTTGCCACATAGAGATGTCAAGCCAAAACATTGCTCCATTTGCCTCCAAAGTTATTTCTGCTCTCCAAGACATCTGATACATAAAATTTCACCCTCATACCTTCCATCCCACCAATATTTGGCAATGCTACAGTGTGGGAATGGAAGATGCATCCATTTTTTGCTCAAAACCTTGATTTTGAGGGTTTTCAGACCACCCGGGAGTAAAATTAAGATATCTCCCTTATTACTCAATGAAATATCACCACTCCAACTCCAAAAGAAAGCTTATTCAATTACCTTTCCAACCATTACACCCTTCAACCATAAAACAAAACGTACAGATCGTACCAAGTACGGGATCAGCAAATTCTAGAGGAAAACATGGGGTTTGAGACCACCCGGTAGTAAAATGGCAATATCTCACTCAATTCTCAATGAAATCACACCATTCAAACGCCAAAAGAAAGGTGATTCAATTATCTATCCAACCATTACAGGATTATAACATGAAACAACATATAAAGTCCGTACAATGCACGGGATCAGCAGTTTCTTGATGAAAAACTCAAAAACAGCAATTTCTCCTTTGAAAACTCCTTCTCAACTTCTTCAACAACCTTGCCTCGACCAAGAGAGGCATATTTGAAGCCTACTAACTCCCTCCAACTTCCTACAACTGCCATTTTAATCAGTTGGTCATTGGAAACACATTTAGACTTCACTTGAACACATAAATGCCTAATTAAGGCAATTTAGACAATTTTCACCAACTTGCCTACAAAGATGCTTCCAAAATATGTGAAAGGCATACAAGCCAACTAAAATGATCAAGGTGACTCCCCTCAAGTGTCTAGATACAACAAGGCATCCTTATTTTGTTAATTTGCCAAAATGTACTAGACTTACAAAGGAGGATGGAGACCTTGTTTATACAAAGAGTTGGTCACCAAAACCGAAATTCCATCAAAAACTTAGGAGACCTATTACAAAGCATTGAAATGGTCCTTAGGACCTTATTCTAACACAAAAATAAGAAACAAAACATAACTAAACATTCTAGGTCCATTAGACCCATGGGTGCTCCTCACCACTATGCTACCGCATTGACAAGCTAGTGACTTGACTAGCTTGCCAAAGCTACGACATTTTGCATACATCTCTACCAAAAAAATTGTCAAACAATTCACATGCCTTTTCCATGATTCCAAATTTTTTCCTACCATGTAATCATGAAATTCCATTAGACCACATTTGTTTAAGGCATCCCATCAAAAAATTCATGTGAGCTTTTACAAGATAGTGAGATCACTAGCTTGTTAATGCAGTAGAATTGACAAGGTAGTGGGCTGTTTGAAAAAATGCCTCATAGAAAGGGGCACCATGAGCCCCCATTTCTATGAGGATTTTTTTCAAACAACCCAATACCTTGTCAATTATACCATATTAATAAGCTAGTGAGCTAGTGAAGTCACTAGCTTGTCTATGGTACCACATTTTTCATTCATTTCTACCAAAACGTTTTGTGAAAAAAATCACATGTCTTGTCCAAGCTTCCATTTTGTTCCTATCTTTCAATCATGGAATTCAATGAGACCAGATTTATTTAAGCCATTTTATCAAAAGATTCATGTGAGCTTTGACAAGCTAGTGAGCTCACTAGGTTGCCAATGTGATAGAATTGACAAGCTAGCGGGGTGTTTGAAAAAATGTCTCCTAGAAATGGGGTCTCATGTTGATGTACTAGTGAGCTCACTAGCTTGTCAGTGCAGCAACATAGACAAGCTAGTGGCCTCATGAGCTTTTCTATGGTACCACATTTTGCATACATGTCTACCACAAAAATTGTCAAACAATTAACATGCCTTGTCCATGCGTCCATTTTGTACCTATCTTGCAATCATGGCATTCCACAAGACCACATTTCTTTAAGGATTTCCATAAAAAAATTCATGTCATCTTTGTCTATGCTAGAAATACTCTTCTACAGGATGATTGTAAGTATATTGTATGAAGCCTCAAATTAGTTAGGTTTATTGTTGTTGATTATAGAATATTGTAATCAATAATGTGTATCAAATTTCTTCTAGTGTTGACCAAGATATGTGCCTTTCACATCTACATTTTACTTATGTCAATGTTCTACTTCTTATTTTCTTTAACTTGAAGTCTTTATTCTGGTATTTCTGTATTCTTCCATTCTATCATGTTGAAGCAGTGGACAGTTGCAAAAATTATAGATAGGAAATATTGTATGAATTTTTGTCATGCTTTGTTAGCTTTAAAAATGTGATTTCTCATGTATTCATTCTTATTGTTTGTTTCTAATCATATCACGATCTCATTGGTAATTCATGCCTCATTTTGTATGGTTTCATGTTGCTATATCAAATAAAAGGTGCAACAGGTACATTAGATTATGTTGATTGAAGTGTAGGGGTTCATATTTCATTCAATCATGATAGTCAAGGTTGTGGTCTGGTAAATTTTTTTTGAGTTTTTTCATTCATATTACATTGGTAATAGTATAAGGTGTGTCATTATGTTATTTCATGAGCTTATTAATGTTTCTTATGGTCATGTTGAGCTTAATTTAAAATCCTTTCAATCCTTGTTAATGAATTTTGTATGTGATTCTTGTTTGAAAACTTCTTTTTTATTATATCATAATTTATACCAATTGAATTTGATCTTTCATTATTTTAACTTTATACTATGTCCTTTGACTTCTCCTTACTAAATGGACCCTTGAGTGATCTATAGTGCTAACCTATATTGTATTGTTCATCTTGATAAGTATTATTAATGCCTTTGACTTCAATTAATTTTTATGAGTTATGCATGATCAAAGTCATAAAAGGGGCAAAAATCCCATGACAATCATGAGATTTTAAGAAGAGTTATAAGGGAATACTTGAAGGTTTTTGAAGATTGGTCATTAATGGTAGATTACAAAAAAGTTGCAAACCCTTGTTAAAGGGAGTGCAATTACAAGAGGAAAGATATTCCATAAGGATTAAAGAGGGTATTCCTTAGGTCTTAAAGACAATGAGTTTCATATACATATTAGAGGATAGTCATACAAATGATAGTCAATAGAAGGAAGAAAGGACACTTTATAGTAAAATAATATACTAACAAAGGGGTAGTCCTTTATCAAGTGAACATGGAAAATAATTAATTTGAGGACCTCAAGAGTCATGTCTTTGAGGCATTTTCCCAACCACACAAATGCATGCAAGGAAAAGGTTTATTGTGAGGAGTTGTAAAAGATTTACAAATGGTGAACAGTAATAAGAAAAGTAAATTTCTATAATGGATAGAAATTCTTTGTGTTGGTTTAGCATTGTTAAGCATTCATTTTAGTTCTTTTTTCATTGTTATGCTTATGCAAAGTGGTATGTGATATACAAAGATGATTTTGTTTCCTAAATCACCAAAACAATGCAAATATTAGTGGTTGTATAAGTCTTACTTCTGTACAAATTCAAGAGGTATCATTTTTTATAATTTGGAGAAAATACATACAATTCTTATATCAAAATTGGAATCCAAGGATATTCAAGTTCAAAGGCATGTTAGTGGTTGTTGCTGACTTCAAAAAAGATGTTTCTCTCTAACATTCAAGTTCAAAGGAATTTTTTCAAGTTGATGTAGGTTTGCATGTGATATCAAGAAGCCTTACACCCTATAGATTATGAGTTTGTAGCCCTTCATGTCAAATAACTATGAGATATGTTCAACTGGCTCAATCCCTTAAGAGTCCAAAGTGGAAAAGTTTTGCAATCTTTGATAGGCTAGTACTCAAAATCTGTGACACTTAGAAACTTTTCATCTAAGGCTAGAAGATGGAATTGGGCTTCTCTAAAATAACCTCTCTCAGTTTTTGTTATCTCAGAGGCTTTTTCCCATGGTGATGACTTTTCAATTGAAGAAAAATTTGTCAAGTGCAGGAAGTTTAAAGTTGCAAAGTGCTGCAACTTTCATTCTACAACTCATGCAACTAAACTAAATGTTCCAACACATCCGGATGAGTTTTTTTATGCTAAGCATGGTCCTCTTTTGTACCCAAACACATTGAATCACTCTAAGCTACATTGTACCAACTCAATCCCTTAAGAGTCCAAAATGCAAAATGGTTCTAATCCTTGATGTGCTATTACTCAAAAATGTCACTTACAAAATTTCCATCTGAGGCTATTAAATTGTGTTAGACCCCTCTATAATAACCCCTCTCGGTTTTTGCTATCTGGGTGCTGGCAAGAAGTTGAGTACACTTTTTGGCCAAAAAGTGCAAGTGTTTTCCCTGATTTTCAGAATTTGACACATTTGACCTTAAAATTTGAAGCACTTAGAGATGGAATTTTCAAAAAAGTCAGTAATCATAAAATGTACTACTCGGAGTCTAGTTTCTCAATATGTAATTTATTTCAATACCCAAATTGTACAAATTGCGTTTCAATGGGCGTTTCTAAAAACCACAGTTTAAAAGTCACGCTTTTTTTACCATACCATGCATGTGTACGACACCCATATTTTGACCTAAATTATCGTATTTTCCTAAGTCCTTTTGGGAAAATATTTATGACTTACTGAATCTTGTTTTCGATAATTTTTTGTTATTTTTTATTGAATTTTATTTTTTTGTTAATTTTTTATTAGGCAAATTTGTCGTTTTGAAAAATCATCGTGTACGACACGCATAAGATGACCTAAACTTTTTTTTTTTTGAGGTTTTTTTTCAATTGAAAAGAATTGTCTGAGTTTTGTTCTCATGCAATCCGTTCATCAAAATTTTATGTTGATCAAAAGTTATTAAAATAGTAAAAAACCTTGATATTTAAAGTTTATGAACCAATTTCATCATAAATTAATTGAAAAATAGAAAAAATAATTCTTTTTTTTTAAATTACATATTTGGAATCTACATTGTCTCATCTAAAATGGGTTTTAATTTCGTCAACAAATTCTATAAAAAAAGTTGTTATCCATATGTCCAAACTCAATATTTTTCTCTAGCATTGTTAGAACCTTCAACTTGTTGGTCAAACTAGGTTGAAGGACTAGGTTTGGATTCCCAATTCTTTTCACAAATGAAAATACAAGGCAGAAACCCGACCACAAAGCAAAACCAATTTCAAATTTTAAAAAATGGGATTCCATTTTTTGAACAAATGGGATCCCGATGTTCCCAATATTAAATGGTGTGACTGCTGACATGAAAACAAGATCTTGTTTTATAAATGGGATCCCACTCCTTTGTCAACGGTCCCCACAATAAATATTGGAAACGGGATCCTGATTATAAAATGGGATCCCATTTGTTTAAAAAATGGGATCCCATTTTATAATTGAGATCCCATTTATTTTAAACCGTTTTATTTAAATTTACTGTCAAAAATTACTGCAAAGTCTGCAACTTCACATGTACGGCTAAGAGCAATAAAATTGGGGTATTTTTCATCAAGCATTGTTTTTACAGGTGGTGACTTGCATTTTTGATTTTTTTTTCAAAGGAGGGATGATGTAAACCATTTTTGAAGAGGAATTGTGTTAGTTTTGTACTTGTTTGAAGGAACAAAAGGTCTTCAACTTGCAAGATGAATTGATTTTTTCAAAGGAGGCATGAAGAAAATAGTTTTTAAAGTGGAATTGTGCTAATGTTTTACTTGTTTTGAGGAACACAAGAGGAAGAATTTTGTCCTTATAGGTCTTGATCTCCCAAGTTGGATTGAATTTTTTGAAAAATTTCACTATTGACATTCATTTGTGCTTGAGAATTTTATAATCATGGGAGATAAAGATTGTAATAAGAGAAGGAAGACATTAACTCCTGAAGAAATTGAAGCAAAAAAAGAGAAGGAGAGACAAAGACAAAGAGAAAGAAGAATGATAATTAAATCAATGAATGATGGGGGAGCATCAAATTCCACAACTATTGAAGATGAAAACATTGCGGAGACTACGATGTTTTTTGATATATACGTTGTACCTTGCATACTAAAATGATTATACAAGAATGTGGTATTAATATGCAACCTGAAGCAATAAGAGAGTTTATTTCAAGTTTGTTTTGTGAAAGATCTAATGGTAAATTGTTTTATTTAAGTTCATGTATTTATGGACAATGCATTGACTGTGGAAATATTTCATTCTTAAGAATTTGTATGCATGAAAGTGTTGATAATGATTTTGGACAAAAATTAGTAGATGTTAAAAGATTTAAGAATGTTCATTATTCCTTAAAAGATGGAGAAATAGGAAACTGTTGTGATTTAGTTACAAAAAAAGTTAGTGTGCATGCATTCATGAGTGAATTTAATAATAATATTGTACCAAAATATGTCATGCACTCTCAACATGATCGATGGCTTGATGGCCAATTTTGTGCATGTAGAAACACATTTCCAATTGGTGCTATACTTTCAGCGGTTGATTTTGTGGAAAATTATACTCTAGCTCCGCAAGATGAAATTCAATCACAATATTATAATTCAGAGCAAGTAGCTATGTTTGTCCATATTGTTTATAGACATGTAGATGATAGCACTGCAGATGATATAAATTTTTTGAGGGAGTATCATTTTTATTTGAGTGACAACCAATTACACTCGTTAGATTTTGTTCAATAGTGTTTCAGTATATTTTATAGAAATTTAAGAGAAAGAGGAATCCATATGAAAGAACACCTCGTATGGTCAGATAATTGTATGGGGTAGTTCAAGAATTCTAGAATGTTCTATTTGTTAAGTAGGGTTCACAAGGAACTTAATGTCCAACATATATGGATTTTTTTTGACATTGGGTATGGTAAAGGAGAACATGATGGAGTTGGTGCGTGTGTGAAAATAATTCTTGCTAGAGAAAAATTAAAATTCGAAGATGCAAAAAAATTTAAAGATGCACGTGGGATTGTGGATTGGTGTATTACGAGATTATTTGCACCTGGTTCAAGTGAGTACTCTACATTTCATCGATTCTTTTGGTTGGTTGAAGAAGAGAACATTGTACCTAGACTTGACTATGAGAAAATCAGTGGATCTACTAAATGGCATTCATTTAGGAGTTCTAAGGCAAGCACATGGACTATCTGGACAAGGGAGCTAGAAATTTTTTTCTAGTTTTGTATCTCAAGAGATTGGGAAGCATGTGAAAATACATAATGGGTTGAACAGTGGGAGAAAAGATCGTTGACACCTTCACAAGCACATGATCAATATGAAAGAAATATTGAAGAAAATGATCAAGTGTTTGCATCTAAAGACTATGATCGTGTATCAGACCTTGTCCAAGAAGGTAATTTAGTTCAATTTATTTTATTTTATTTCACTTTATTAAGTTATTTTGTAATACTAAATTATTTATATGGATATGCACAAGTTATTAAATAAATTTTTGTTTGTAGGACATGTGTATGTTGTTGTTGCACCTAAGGGGAATGAAGAGAAAATTGAATATTGGTTGCCTCATTGTGTGGAGACTAAACATAAGTTAATATCACCTCGAGAAGATGATGATGGCTATCATTATCCAATAGGTACGGTGATCCCCTTAAGACATCCCCTTAAGCAAATTTTGATAACAAGTTTTTGATCCCCTTAAGCAATTTTTAGAACAAGTCTTTGATCCCATTAAGAAAATTTTGAGAAATTGTTTGATGATGGTTTTCATGTTCTCCAATAGGATCGATTGTGGTTGTTGGGAATTGGATAAAAAAATATCTGGCAAGGAAGAATGGTCTACTTGCATTTGAAGATTACGAAACACATAAAAAAATTATACATTATTCACATGTGGTGGTGGAAAAAAATATAAAACTAGATTGGTATTGTGGAAGACCTAAAAATAAAGTGCTATGGACAATTTCTATGGAAGAGCACGAGACAATCATAAATGCATTGCAAAAAAGAGAGGATGCAGATGGTATAATGGAATAAGTAAATATAGGTAAATATAGTTTTAGTTTTATATTGTCCTTTTAAATAGATTAAATACATGTTTCGATATTGGTCAAGTGTGTTATTAGTTGAAATTGATTTAAATTGTCATTTTATAGATCCTTAAGCCATAATCACAAAAAGGATCTAGTCCATGCAGATTCAACCTAGACAACATGGAATACTTGGTAAAAATAAGTAATTATTAGTTAAAATATATTTAAATACATGTTTCGATTACATATTGATATTGCTTGTACATTAATAGTTAAAATTGATTTATTATCCTTTTTTATATCCTTAAGCCATCATTGCATTGATCTCATACTTTGAAACAAAAAGGAGAGGATGTCTAGATTCAACCTACACACATGTGGAATACTTTTAAATGTAGGTACTTGAGTTGTGTGAAGACCTACTAAATTCCTTAATATGGCATATCCAAATTTTGTAAAAATTGTTTTGAGATGACATATATGTACATACATACTTACATAATTAAACATTTTGTACGAATTACAAATACATGTACATACAAAATAATGTACTCTATGTACTTCTATGTATCAAGATCGATATTCTATATATTTTGTTTGCTAAATGTGCATGTTTTCCTACTTTAAAACTTTATATTTGATTGTAAGATCACTAAATACCATGCATACATTATTGTTAAATTAATTATATCCTTAATACATTGTATTATGACCCCTTAAGACATCCCCTTAAGATGTTGTATTATGACCCCTTAAGACACCCCCTTAAGACGTCATATTAGGACCCCTTAATACATCCCCTTAAGACAACCTATAATTAGTGTTGGATTCTATTATTTGTTTTGACAACTTATAAATTAGTATTTGATGCCATTATTTGTTTTGACGGCTTATAAATTATTATTGGATGCCATTATTTGTTTTGACAGCTTATAAATTAGTATTGGATGCCATTATTTGTTTTGATAGATTATAAACTAGTATTGGGTGCAATTATTTGTTTTAACAACTTATAAATTAGTGTTGGATGTTATTATTTATAGATTTTATTAATTCTTTTGTTTGTAAATTATGATTTATTGATTAATTATTGATTGATGTGAATTGAATAAGTTCATTGAATAATTATCACTAATTATTGAATCATGTATACCATGTATGAGATCACTAAATTTATAAAGTATAAATATTAAAATGTCTTATTAATTTCACATTAATGTCCTATATTAATGTCTTGAATATGAACATAAAATGCATAAATGTATATATGCAAATGAAAATTTCAAACAATAATAAAGTCCATAATTTATGTAAATATATTAAGCAGGCATGAAACCAATATATTAAGCACATGAAATAAAGTCCATTAGAGTACAACCCGTGAACTAAAGTCCAACTAAGTACTTGAGCCATGAAATATAAAGTCCAACAAAGTACATGGCAAACCAGAAATATAGTCCATAAAATAAACAAATATAACCCATAAAATCATGTTTCTAGGTCATGTATTGTCTCTATAATCAAGAGTCCTCTTCACGCCATGTGGACTATGCGGATGACCTAAAATACTTTTTACAAGAGAAAGATGAAATCAAATGTAAGAAAATTTAAAATTATTTAATGACAATTTAATTTATAATTCATCATAAAATTGAATTACCATCATATCTGGGTCTGGATGCTTTGGTGCACCTGAAGCAACCTCTAAATTCTCTGAATCAATCTACATAAAAAAGATAAAGAAATTTGAAATTAGATGCACAAGTCTACAATTAAAAATGATTTAATTGAAATTAATTTATAATTTATCATATTTTAATTGTACTGTATTCTAAGGTTGTGCACCCTCTTCTCCAAGACTTGTTTGTGCATGCTCAACTACAAGATTTGTCTCATGCTATAAAAGAAAAATAATTTAAAACATGTATTAGCTCATATTATTTATATATATATTCAATTTGAAATTTAAAATCAAATTTATATTCACAATATATAATTTATAATTGAATTTAAATAAAATAAAAAATTTAAATTACCATTTGATTTGGAGCCTGCTTTGCATGTCCTCCTGGAGGTGTAACTATGTCTAGGTTAGGGCTAAAATCCGCACTAACAAAGTCCTACAAGATAAAAATTAAAGCATGTATACTTGAATTAGGTTTATATATATATATATATTCAATTTAGGAAATTGTGTAGAATTTTTTTAAAAGAACTTAAAAATCAGAGGCCTCATGACTAGCCACAACATCTAATGTTTTCCCAATGCCCATTCTCATTGTGGTATCAACCTAGACATACATGTAGACATTTAATGCTTATAATATTTACAAGTGTACATGCACATTTAAAACATAGTGAATTCAAAATTCATAATTGTAACTATACTAATATAAGTTAAACAATTTACAATATAAATGTACCTACCCCTGATCTATGATTCTCGATAGTGGAGTGCTCGAGAACCCCTGAGGTGGGATCAATGTGGAAGTCGATTGAATCACCTAAACCAACATAAATATTTGAAACATATATGTGATTCAATTATAAATTTAAAACTTAAGTTAAAAATCATTTCATATATAATTTGAAAAATTGAAATCAAAATACCCCATAAGGGTTATTGAGTAGGACTGGTGTCGATGTATGTACTTGTGGAACAAATGATTGCCCCATCATTACTGTCATCTATACACCAAATAGTTTGATTGTTAAAACGTACTGAAAAATTTAATTTGATATACACATTCATCAAAATTCTTATAAAATTAACCTATAGATGCATATTTATACCTATGTCACAGTGTCCTCAAGGTGATGGTTTGTTGTAGGAAACTCTACAAATGAACTGATGTGATCAGATGAACCACTAGAATCTCCACGTCCACCCAAACTAGGTGTGGCCAGATCAGGTTGACACTATTGGAGTGTTACTTGAACCAGCTCCATAAAAAACTCCTCCATCATCATCATCTCTATGCTCCCCACCCGCTATCGTAGAAGCATGCTAATCAAGGTCTCCTACGAGTGTACTAAGGGAATCTAATGTCAAGACCATAGCTCGATGATGCACATGTGCAAGAATGGGAGGACCAGGAGCAGCAACAAGGGGTTACACATGCACGGGGCATTGGGTTTCAACCCTTTCCCCTAATATCTATTGTGGCATGCCGCCACCAATACCCTCAAATGATTTAAAAATAAAATAATTTGGCTTTTTCCCCATAACAAACTCTACATATAGTTTCCTCAAAAAATATAATGGGCACTCCCAATTAGCATGTGGGGGACTATCAAAAACCATATACCATTGATCCCAAAAATGTGCACTCATCTGTGGATGTATACACTACATCATGGATATTCTAGATTTGTTGGGAGGAATGGGCTATCGAGTAATGAGGTCGAGAAAGTAGGGGGCTAGGTGGGATTTTTTTATTTTAAGGTCTAAAATTTATTTATAAGAGAGATCGTCAACATAAAATTGTCTCATATGTTCTTTATCTTGTCGATGCCTATCTAGATTAGAATCAATGCTCTTGATGGCATCCACAACATTTTGCATTGCAGATGCAAAACATCTAACATGGGGTAGAATCAATGCTTAACTTTCCATAGCATTGATTTGATTTTGTATGGATGCAACCTAATCATTTATGTGTGCTTAGAAGCGAGCCTCATCAGATGCAACATGTGATGGAGGTGGCATATTAGGTGGAGGTGGAGGGGGAGGGGGAGGTGGAGGTGGAGGGGGAGGAGGTGGTTGTGGTTGTTGCTAAGGTGGTGGATTGATGATATCATCAATGTTAAAATCATCGATGATATGTGATGGCACTCTCAAATTTTCAAAATTTGAGATGCCTATTTCAAAACTTTTGCTTTTGCACTTTCAAAAGTGCACCTGAAGAATCTACTTAGGGGACCCACTTTGGAGGCTTATAACTTGAATCTTGTTGATTTTCATGCAAAACATGTTTGCAGACATATTTTATTGACCTATGTGAGTGTGTGTGTCAGTTTTCAGCTTCCCACGATTATTTTTGACATAGTTTCAAAAAGTGAAGCTGGAGGGTTTTCACATTGTTCTGTCGTTTGCAGATGTTTAGTTCTGCAAAGTTGCTTCCTGTTTGAGCTTGGATTTCGCAACCAGTTGACTGTCATGTCAGAATAAATGTTGTTTCATATTCTCCATATCAATATTATCTCACATGTCAATTTTTAGAGCTTCATGATCGGATTTTCTATTTTTAGTAGATCAAAACTGAATGCAGTTTGTTCAGTTTTGCATCTGCATTCCTAACAGCCTTTCAGAGAGGCTAACTTCGACTGTTAGTATCTTTTTACCGGTAATGATTCAAGAAAATTCCTTTTGCACACATGCTCAGGGTACCTTAATGAACTTGTATCTCTGATGGCAGCTCATTAGGAGGTGATTCACTAATTTTACAAATTGGCAGTTGAATGAGTTTCAACTGGTTCAAAACAGCTGTTGTTTCAGAAAAGCCTAACTGGGAAAATTTGTCGATTAATATCTATTTCCTCATGATTTGTTTCTCTGAGTCATCTTTTTCACTATATTCTTGGGTCAAATGACTATATACTTGCAATTTTTTATGGTTTCATGAGGTTGTTTGACCAGTTTCTTAGATTGATTCCTGAACCAACTTGGCCAGTTTTACACTATTTCCAAAAGGGGCAGAAAATAGTTTATGATGAAGACCCAGTTCATTTTTCAACTTCAAAAGTATTCAAAAGGCAGTTTCAGACAATTTGAGCTCAAAACTTGTTTGAAAATGATTTTTTTTTTAGCTGGACCCACATGGGGCCCAACATGCTTTGCAGAGCCATGAGGTTGTAAGTGTTGCACTATAATCTGTTGAAGGGTATTCTGATTGCAAAATGCATGAATTGTAAGGCACTGTTCCATCAATGGACTCCCAGTTGTTATTTCTATAAGTCTATTCAATTGAATTGAACGAAGAAGTACCATTCACCATAGATAGAATCATAGTGTGCTTCAGTCTTGATAAGTTTTTGAGCAACTACATGATGTTAAAAAGACACGTTTTGTGCAAGATAATAATGTCCAAGTTTCCCGATTATTTAAGATGCATATCTCCATTTTACAGCCAAGGAAAAAAGTTTATTAAAATTGTTTGAGGGAGGATGCGATGCCACCATTTTAATACACACAAGATGGTTGGTGGAGAAGGCTTCAGAGATTTTAAAGCAAGAGCAATAGGCAAATGTATTGACATTGAGCAGGGCATGAAAATCCCTCAGCATATATATCGGACGAGTGAACTATTTGACTTCATGAAATACTTATGTAAATGTGATCTCATGGAGTGCCATGATTGAGTGACACACAAAATGCATTTGTTGAAAAGGCCATGGAAACTTATAAGTAACTTCTTTTGGTAGTTGTGTTGTTGCATTCTTTCCAACCTGCATTTCCATCTTTCCAACTCGCGCCAGCATGGAGTATGTTGATTCTAGGGGTGCGACCAGACAAAGAATTGAGAGGCTTGCGCACAAATGAAAGGAAGGAATCCCACATATTTGGAAGAGGAAGTGTGGGGCACGAGTAAGGGGAAGACCAAGAGAGGCACACACTACAGAGAGGGGAAACCCACACCAGCTGCAGGGTATGTACGACCATCAAAGCAGAGCAGAGATGGGTGCAGCCTAGAGAGGGGAACATATATCTATCAAAGCATAAAATGAATGCAAGGTTGGCCCACGCCTGGTGAGGAGGAGATCCTTGAGGGGCGGCCAGGTGAGGAAACAATGAGGAGGCTCACACCATGTAAGAAGCAGGAGGCTCAATGGAGGAGCAAAAACAAGTGCAGAGCTTAGGAGCTCGCAAAAAACAAGAATTAGGGTCGACCTCGCTGACCTCGCAAGATTTTGGTGACGCCACCAAAATCCTTCCGAGGTGTGTGAGAAATTGGGGGAGGAGCCATTTTAAATTTTTCAAAATTAAATGGTGTTTGATTAAAAATGGAGTGGGCCCATTGCAAATTTTTAAATGGAAAATTATTTGGAAATAATTTGCCCATGGAGGAATGTATTTTAAGATTTTAAGTGCCCATGAATTCTTTTTAAGTAATTTTTTACTTATGAGTAAAATTTTAAATGTTTCACTGTAGAATGTAAAATGTGAATGGAGGTGGGTATTTTTATCCACAGGGGTGAGAATATTTTAATATTTACATTGGACAAAGTGAATTTAAATATTCACCGTGGGTATCATGTTAAATGAATTTTACATTCATTTCATACTTGGGGACATAAGCAAAGTGAATTTAATATTCACTTTATGATTGAATATTTTGTGTTGGGCTGAAAAGTGAATTTATTCACTTTGTAAACAAAGGTTATTATTTGCTAAAGTATTGCTACAACAAATAAAAGGCAGAAACAAAATTTTGCATGGGAAGAGATATTTTCAGCTGGGTGAATTTGAAGATTCTCCACATGGGCATGCTTTCAACTACTAGGCAATCATGAGAAAAAAAAAAGTTGGAGGGAATAAGTTTGTTGCTACAAAGGAAGAAGAGGAGATATTCTTTTCAGTTTGATCAATGGTGAATGGAGCTTCTAGATGGCATTTCCAGATTGAATTTAGGGCTGCTCTTGCTTGCTTCTCTTCTTCTATATCTTCTATTATTCTCTCATTGTAAAGGGTTCTGAGATTGGGTTTTGAGTTTTTGTATTGGGTTGGGTAGATAGATAATTGTAATTTCTGAGTCATTGTTTGAGTCTGTAAGCTGCAATTTTTTGAATTCATGAGTAAATACAACTAGTTTGTGCAATTAACGTCATGAAGGTGTTTCCACATTCATGAATGTAATCAGATTGTCTCCATAATTGTACACTTTTAGTCATATAAATTCAATAATACAAAATGTCTTTGAGTTTATCATCTCAAGTTTCATGAGGTTGTTTTGTCTATTCATTGTTTTGTTTCAAAGAAATGGTTAAAATGCTTTGAGCAAGTGATTGTGATTTCAAGTGTGCAGATGGGATTTAATAAGAAGAATCTGATTGATAGTAAGAGAAGGATTTTTGGTGCAAGACACTAACAGTTGATGCAAAGCATCAACAATTTAAATCCACTGGTTGAAGACTATTTGTTGGGAAATTCATTTTATGTGTTCGACTCCATGGCCCAAAATTGGCACTGAACTGTTTGTAGTTAATGTGTCTCTGAAACAAAATTAAATGCAAAATCATTCTTAATCTTACCATGTTCTTGTGTGTCTTGCTTTCCAATGGCTGAGAGAGGGTTGAGTTACTAAGAATTTAGCCAAGTTTGAAGTTGTCAATGCTTCCCTTAGTGTATTTTCATTGGGAATTTTCTGCTATAAAAAGCAATGTCAATGTGTATGGTTGAATTAAGTTTTAAACATTGTGTAGGTTTACCCACCTTGGTCCTATAGAGCTAGGAGTGTAGGAGATGTTAGTCTTAGACTGAATCTTGTTGGTTGGCCACTAGCCTTTGTGGTTCTTTAATATAGAGGTTGGCTACCTCTTAGAGAATTGCAAATCCTAGCTGGGTTGTATTTTTAAACACCAACAATATGAGATATAAGTGTGCACTTGCATTAAATTATATAAAATTAACATACAAACTTAAAAAATTACAAGAAATGGTTAAATTTGAAACACACATGCAAATTTATTTAAATAGAATGTGCATACATATATTAAGATCATATAAAATTGAAAAACACATATACATTGATTGAACTTGAGCATGTGCATAAAAAATTCAAAATTTAACATGTACACACATTTAAAATAAAAAATACGATGCATTTAATTTGCATGCACACATCATTAAACTAAACTATGTACATACATACAAATTTCAAAATTTAAGAACTATATGCAATTTTAATACATGTGTACATACTAAACAATAAACTTGAAACATTCACAAAAATCTCATTTTATGTCTAATCCATATATATATATATATTACAATTTTCCATCGGAATAAATCATGATCTAGTAGATAGTCATAAAATATACACTATTATAAATTCATCATTATAAGTTCATAAATTCCACCGAATTTATAAATTCGTGTAACTAAAAATATCCATCTAGAACCAAAATCATAAATTCACGTCACTAAAAATATCCATCTACAACCAAAATAATAAATTCACGTCACTAAAAATATCCATCCAACCAAATTTATAAATTCATCACACAAAATATCCATCGTTCACCAAATTCATAAATTCATAACTACTTAAGATCATTGTCTTAATTTAGAAACTATTGTGGCTCTCTACTGCATCTCTTCATTTATTTGCATTTTCCTTTTCAAAATCAGAAGTTCTCCTCTCGTCTAGACATTTTTGATGCTCATCTAGGATCCCATCCATAGCCTTAACAACATCAACAATGGTTTGCATCCTAGATGCAATCATCCTCACAGGGGTGCGACAAATTCTTCATTTTGAATAATGTTGATTTGATCTTGGATGGTTCTAATATTGGAATTGATCCATTCTTGCAAATGAGCACCATTGATTTCAGGTGGTGGAGGTGGGAGATTATGAGGTGGAGTGGGTGGAGGTGGAGGTGAAGGTGGTGGATATGGATGGTGTAGAGGTGGATTGTGAATATTATTGAATTGATCCATGTAATCTCTAAGATATGAGTGAACCTGCATTAGATTTATAGTTTCAAAATTTAAGATACATGTTTATGAAATACTGTTAAAACATTCAATATAAATGGACTAATTGAATACAAATGATAAAATATGTAAGCCTTATTTATGTCTAAGGCATGTTACTTGAATGAAAATACAATTAACTATTAATATAGGACAATTTATGAATGCTATAGGGTTTACAATTTAGAGTTTAAGATTTAGGTTTTAGGGTAATAGGATGGCTTAAGGGGATCTATGTAGTAAGGTCCTAGTAAAAAATGACATGGATTTTAAGTGAATAAAATTTGGTGAAGATGCCCAAGGCAACCAAATTTCATTAAGGTTTGAGGCAACTTCACCAAATTGTATTCACTTGAGCCATGTCATTTTGTCCTAGGAACTTACTAGACATAGATCCCCTTAAGCCATCCTATCACCCTAAACCATAAATTAATCAACCTAGATCATGACTTATCTCATTCATATTATAATCTTGCACAATCTTATTATTGTTAAAATTGTCTTACAAAACTTAGGGTGAATTTTTGGGGTCCCTTGGAATATAATGAACTTGCAAGTTAGTGAAGAACATTTTCTTTTGGAACAGTTGATTGAGATAGCTCTTGTTTCAACTAACCAACCTAGATCATGAAATATCATTCATATTACAATCTTGCACAATCTTATTATTGTTAAATTTGGTTGCCTTGGGCAACTTCACCAGATTTTGAGAACTTCTTTAATCCCCTTAAGAAATCTCATATAAGGACCCCTTAAGACATCGATTTACGATTTAGGGTGATAGGATGGCTTAAGGGGATCTATGTCTAGTGAGGTCCTAGGACAAAATGACATGGTTAAAGTGAATAAAAATTGGTGATGTGTGGTAACCTCCATTAAGCAGTGGATGAAAGGATTGCATAAATATTTGTATAAAGTAATTAATAAGAGTATGGATCTCCACAGTGGTCTCAAACAAGACTAATAAATTATAAATGATTTCAAGGATGATTGTTAACATGAGATAACTAATCATTCTTATAGCCTTGCTCTAATTGAAATGATTTGCATGATGAAGTGTGAGACTTTAATCAAGGAAAACATATTGGAAATAAAGGATATATTAAAGTAGTTGAATGCCTAGCGTGAGGTTACATAATTCTCAATAATATTTAACTTCAAGGAACTATTACAAAAAATATAATGACCAAGGGGAAGGAGAGAATAATTTTAACACATTGAATTTATAAATTTAATAAAATGTTCTAGGACTTGCAATTACTTCCAAAATATAATTCTACACTAGATAGGATACTTAATGCCAATGAAAAATACCTTTGAAGAATTTATAAATCTTTTGTCAATGTGATGTTCCTTCCTACATAAGGATTTTTTCTCTTATGAATTTTAATGTTTTAATTTCACTTAAAAATCAATAACTCAAGTGAAATTTATTGAATCTAAAATCAAAAAAGTAGAAACGAAAAAAAATTAAGTTTGAAGATGATATTGATTTCATAGACCCTAAATGAAGCTCGATTTTGAACTTAGAGTGTGTTTTTATTTTCCTTTTATTTTTATTTCATCTTTTTAAAAGGACTGATTATTTTACCTATAATTAATTATCAAAATTGATATAAAAGATAGTTCTAAATGAAAATTCATATAGCAATAGATACTTATTTTTAAAAAAATGGAATATTTTTCTAATATAATTATAATTTAACATTGAAACTAAATTTTAACATATTTTTTTCTCCATACAATGCAAATGAATTTTCTTGAGCTCGAAATTAGGGTTTTCAAAATAAAAATGATTTGTTTGATTTCAATTTAGGGTTTTAATTTTTAAGCAATTAGGGTTTATAATGCAATTTTCGTTTCATTTAAAACTAGGGTTTTCAAATTCATTTTTTTTGCTTTGATTTGAATTCAGGATTTCAAAAAGCTTGATTAGGGTTTCTAAATGCAATTTTTTAATTCATTTCGATTTCTAGGGTTTTGAGATGCAATTTTTTTTGGTTTCATCAAACAATTTACATTTCAAAAGCTAAATTTTTAATTCTAAAATACAATTCAAGGTTCATTTTTTCATTTCTATTCAACATCTTCATGTTTCATTGGATTTTTTCATCAATTTCTACAATTCCTCATTTCTACTATAACAAGAAATAAAATACTTAAAACAACAATTTTTTTTGAAAAAAACATACTAAATTCATTTCTTTAAGTGACAAATTCAATCAAAATAAAAAAAATGAAAAGAATTTGGTGTTGTACGGGTACTTGGAGCTTGATTTGGGATCACTGTCGCTCTGAAACCGGGATCCCGTGCATTGGTAAAAAATGTAGGTTAGTTCAATTTTTTAAAAATAAATACTATTACGAAATGGGATCCCAATTATTACAAAATAGGATCCCAATTTTTACAACTCGGGATCCCATTTTGTGTCCATCGGTTCAGTACCCTCTAACAAATGGGATCCCGATTTTTGAAAAGCAAGATCCCGTTTGTTATTTAGGCTCGGCATCCTGAACCTAAATGAGATCCTGATTTTTAAAAATCAGGATCCCATTTTTGCAATGTTGAATTCATTTTTTTTCTGAATTCATAAAACTTTGACATTTCATAGACTCAACTTTGTACACTTACCCATCTAAGAGGCATTTTATTGTGGTGACAACTTTTCAGTTGAGGAAAAAGTTGTCAAATGTAAGCAGTGTAAAGTTGAAAATTGGTGCAACTTTATTTTTCTAACTTGTGTCACCAAAATGACTATTCCAACACATCTAGATGGGTACATTTATGATAGGCATGGTCATATTTTACACCCAAACATGTTGAATCACTTTGAGCTATGTTGTACCAATTCAATCCCTTAAGATTCCAATGTTCAAAATGACTGGAATATTTGGCAAGTTGTAACTCAAAAACTATGACACTTAGAAGATTTTTGTATGATGCTACGAGATCATGTTGGGCCCCTCTTTTTTTTTCATATCTTAGAGGTATTTTCTAGTGGTGACGACTTTTGAGTTTATGGAAAAAGTGTCAAATACAAGCAATGTAAAGTTACAAAGGGGTGTAACTTTTCTTTTGCAACTCGTGTGACCAATGGACTATTCCAACATGTCTATATGGGTATATTTAGGCTAGGAATGGTCCTCTTTTACACCCAAACATGTTGAATCAGTTTGAGCTACATTCAACTAGCTTAATCCCCTAAGAGTCCACAGTGCAAATTGGGTGCACTCTTTGATAGGCTATTACCTGGAAACCGTCACACTTAGAAAAAAAAATTTGAGGCTACAAGATCATGTTGGGCCCCTCTATAATAATCTCTCTTGGTTTTTGGTATCTTAGAGGTGTTTTTTAGTGGTGATGACTTTTTAGTTGATGGAAAAAGTGTCAAATGCAATTAGTGTAAAGTCGCAAAAGGGGGTAACTTTCATTCTATAACTCATGTGACCAAATGGAATATTTGAACATGTCTATATGGGCATGTTTAGGATAGGAATGGTCCTATTTCACACCCAAACATGTTGAATCAGTCCAAGATACATTCAACTGACTCAATCCCTTAAGAGTCCAAAGAGTAAAATGACTGCAATCTTTGACAATTTGTTACTTTGAAACTATGGCACTTAGAAGATTTTTTTCTAAGGCTACAAGATCGTGTTGGGCCCCTCTAAAATAACCTCTCTCAGTTTTTGATATCTCAGGGGAATTTTCTAGTGGTGATGACTTTTTAGTTGATGGAAAAAGTGTCAAATGTAAGCAGTGTAAAGTTGTAAAGGGGTGTAACTTTAATTTTGAACTGGTGTGACCAAGTGGACAATTCCAACACATCGAGATGGGTATGTTTAGGCTAGGTATGGTCCTCTTTCATTCTCAAACATGTTGAATCAGTCTAAGCTACGTTCAACTTGCTCAATCCCTTAAGATGACATGAAAAACAAAGGAAAAGAGTAAGATTCACATGATAGTTAACAATTCTATGTTTTCCACCAAAGGAATATGATTGCATGAAAGAGGTAAAATATGTGGGTGTCAAAATAGTTGAGAAAAAGGGAAAATCTAAAAAAACCACTTTGAGGAATAGGAGAATTGGTGTATGAGGCTCAGGGTTAATCTAGACATCCCAAGCTTCACACCACTTGTATGAACAATCATGAGTAATGGGTTTGATCAATTGGTATAAGAAGACCGAGGGTTGATATATATATATTATTCGCTCCATACCACTTATGGGAGGTCATGAGTGACAATTTCCATTACGTACTTAATTGACTCAATAGGTTTTGGCTTTAGATGTACTCACACAACAAAATACAATCTTACCTAGACAATTTTGAATATAGTGGACATTACTCTAAATTAGATAAATGGTAGAACCAATTGAACAACATGCAATTGAATTTATTTATCTTCCATATGATTGTGTGGGGGGAATTTAGAATCTTCTATGAGTTGGATTCTCTTATGAAAGCATGAGTACAATCCTTGGAAACCAACTATGGAGGTTGGTGAGTTGTTGTTTCAAAATAGGAATACAAGATGATTGTATAGATGAGTGCAAGAGATAAGTAGATTGAATAAGCACATAATCCACAAGAACGAAAGTTAATAGAGGACTGTATATGTTCTTGACAAGGCCTTGATGCATTTTAAATTCTAAATTGACTTGTAAATATTGCAAGATGATAGTGGAAATGAGAAAGCACAACTTTTTTTTTTTAAAATCTCTTTTAATGTGTGCTTGAGTTATTTACTTTCTTACTTTCATCCAAATAATTTAGTAATTGAAGCACATAATAAAGCATATGAATGATACATTCAATTGATTAGAAGCATAGTTCCTACTTACAAGAGTAAGTAACATTATACTCTACTAATATACAATCTAAAGAGTCAATGTGCTCATTTACTAGACCATTATCTTATGGATTTCAAGGGCCACATGTAAGTAGTAACATAAAAGGAGTGAAATATGGTCTATAAGCATTGCAAACATGCATTTGAGCATGCAAACAATTGCATAATGAACATAAGATCTAGATGGAAGGCATAGTGGTGGGAAATATATAATCTTACAACCTCTTATATATTGATTCAGTATCGTAGAACATTGAATTAGCACATAATTAAATGATAAATCCTTAGTGAATCATTTTTGAAAATATTGAAGTTTAGCAATAACTAATAAATTTGTTTAGCATCAATTAATAAATATTCAAGACAACCCATGAAGGACAACAATGATCAATGCTAGGGCTAACCAAATGCTAAATGTCAAGACCATGAGAGAATGAAAGATGTAATAAGTGAAGTATGCATTGGAAGCATGAAGCATACATGTAATACATGAAGTATACAATGAATAAGTGAAGCAGAAGTAATCAAATACACGTAAGCCATGAAGTATACACATGAATACAAGGTATATGCATGAAAACAAGTAAGTCACAAAGTATACATTGGAATAAATGTAAGTCATAAAGTATAAATGTAATTTGTAAAGTATACACTTGAATACATGTAACTCATGTTTGTTGAAGCATGGATTTATAATGAAAATATGGACACCATCAATAAAAAATATTTGTATTAACAAAATATCCATGTAGGCATACACCAATATATGTTGATATAAGTATAAAATATATATAAAATAGCCATATAGGCATACAATGTCAAGTATATGCTATACAAAATATCATGGTGAATGAAACAAACTGGTGGCATTTGGTGGTCAAGTGGATGTCAATGGATATGCCACTCATTTACCCTAAACTTGAGGGCTCCTCCTCCTAGGGTTTAGTTCCTCATCAAGCTTCAATTCTTACAATAACAAGTAAAGACATTATTATAAATAAATAACATTATAAAAAATGATATATTTAAAAAAATAATCACTTACTACCACAAGATGATCTCTTTCCTCACACGAAATATTCACATGCTCATGCTATGGCATGCCCAAGTCCTATAGAAACCATCCAAATAGAAATTAAACTATGAATCAATAATCATTTGTTTTCTCACTAAGTTACAACTATAAAAATTAATGTAATTTGAAATTTACTAAGTTGCCCCATACCCCCATAAGTGGCATCAAGCTCTATTGTACAAGATACTCCTTGCTCCATTACCCTATCCACATTTGGAGGCAATTTTTCTTGCAACATCTAAAAAAATAAAAATTATTCAATAAAAAAAAGTAGAATAGTGATGCAGGTCATGGCGAATAATGTATAAGATAATTAACACACTGATAAATTTGACTCAAATTCTGATGAAATTTCGGCATAATGTTTTCAACGAACTTTCGTTGGAATTATTTCGTCAATTTTTTGACGAACTTTGAAATGTCAAAATTCTGACCTAGCATCATTGACTGGGTTGAAATTTCAACATTTCAAAGTTCATCGGAAAATCGACGAAATAATTCAAACAAAAGTTCATCAAAATTCTGACGAACTTTCATCGAAATTTGAGTCAAATTTATCAGTGACAAAATTTTTAGTACTTATTGAACTATATATTTCTTATTATTATGATTATTATTTTCCCTATCCATGGCTTGTTCTAAAGCACCTATTTTAGGATTTTATCCATAGTAGCGATGCAGTGAAATGTTTCATAAAATGTTTTGGTAAACATGTGCAAAAAATATGGTAGCATAGAGAAGGTAGTGAAATGTTGGAAAAAATGCCTCAAAGAAATGTGGTCTCATGGAATGATGGAATGCCAAGAAAAATAAAATTTCATGGCATTCAAAAAAAAAATTTCATGGCATTCCATCATGCCATGAGACCTTATTTCTTTGAGGCATTTTTTCCAATAGTTCACTACCTTCTCTATGCTATTATGTTTGGATGGGGTGGATGGTATAGTATGGTATTGGTTATGAGATGGAGAGGGATCATGAGATGAAGATGGATGGGTGTTTTGATCATGAGCGGAAGAGGATCATTAGATGGGGTGGAAGGTGTAATTTGAGACCACATTTCAAGAGTGATCATACAATGGAGTGGAAGACACACTTTGATCTAGACACAGATGGATGACATTAGATGAACTGGGGGAGAGAGGATTGTGAGAGGAGGGATGAAGGGATATCTTTCTCTTGAGATGAAAATATATCATTAGATGAGATGGAAGGGATATTTTTTTCTTGATTGGAAATGGGATCATGAGATGGAAGGGGAACATAAGATGGAGGAGAAGGGTTTCCTTGATATTTATATGGAGGGGAATCTATGTTAGAATGCTTTGGATTAGGAGATGTACATTGTTTATTTGATATGGATCATTTCATGAGGGAAGAAGGTTCTATAGACTCTTCAACTTGGATAGATGGATTGATAGGGAATTCATAAGATTTAGGGTATTAAGGTTTATCTTGATGTGGGGGTGATGAAGGTGGATGCATGATATGGGAATATTGCACCACTTTGTTTTTGCATATGGAAAAAACCACCTTTGCCAATAGTCTTTGGAGGAAGTTATTATGAGATACATTGGATGAATTTTCTTGGTAATAGTGGGATGATGTGGATATTAAGGATGTGGGATATGAAATTGGAATAAGCAATGGAAGCTTCAATGGATTGGTAAATTGGGGATGAGGATGAGGACCTTGAAAATGATTTGGAGGGGAAATTTGGCTAAAAGATTGGTTTCTATTCTTAAAGAAGTGAGTTGTTTAAAAAATTTCCTCAAAGAAATGTGGTCTCATGGTGATGTAATGACTTTCCATCACCATGAGATCACATTTCTTCAGGAAATTTTTCAAACAACTCACTAACTTGTCTATGCTACTGCTTACTATTATGCTTTGATATATTTTTTCCAAGCATCCATATTTTGTTGGAAAGCACCTGTTTTAGACTTTTACCCATAAAAACAAGGAAGTGAACTATTTGATAAAATTCTTGGGTAGACATGTATGAAAAATGTGGTACCATAGACAAGGCAGTGAGATTTTTGAAAAAATGACTCAAATAAATTAGGTCTCATGGTTATGGAAATCACCATGAGACCACATTTCTTTGAGGCATTTTTCCATACAACTCATTGCATTGTCTATGATATTGCTTACTATTATGCTTTCATATATTTTTTCAAAGCATCTATAGCATAAAAAAGCTGGTGAACTATTTGAAAAAATGCCTCAATAAAATGTGGTCTCATGGAATGCCATGACAAGAAAATGTAATTGGCAGCTGCTCCTAGTTATTACTTATGCTATGTGAAGTAATTGCATCACTACTTATGTTGACTTTCTTAAAAAATATATTGTAATTGAAATTTTGTCATGTATCAACATCTAGTTATTAGTTATGTAATGTGAAGTAATGCTTTGATTTTGAAATATGTGCAATGTAGTGTAATCAATGATATGAATATAAACTACACAAATCTATTAAGTATTATTCATTAGTTAAAATATTTATTCTATTACCTGCATGAAGGTTTGTACTCCATTGGAATTGGGAGGTGTTACTGTGAAACCTTTAATATTAACCTATTCAACATCTAAAATTAGATATTAGAATACTATTCATATAACAATGCTATTCACATGTAATATTTATAATTTTTTACTAGTTACATACCTCACTAGTATATGCACTAGAGTAAAAAATAGGTGGAGGGCCGATGTGAACAATATCAACACTATGAACCTAAAATTTTATTACAATCATTAAACTAAATTAGTTAATCTTGCATTTCAAAAAATGAAATTTAATTAATTAAAGTCAATGCACATGCTAACATTTACCTAAGCATATAGGAAAAAATCCTTATTCAACAAGGCATTTGTCATCGCCAACTAGGAAGCTTTAGATGTATTTTGTGCACTAGCCTCCTGACTATCTGTGGGGTCATATGTATAGGCCCACCCACAAACCTAACAAGAATGGGGTGGAACCCTACCCCTCAAAATCTCCCCTGGTTGGCGTTGTACTATAGTATTTGCACGTTGGATGATACTATAGGTTAGAGAGCTAATAGAGTGTAGAGTGTCCACCTCAACACTCTCCTTCACAATGGAAGGGATAGAAATGCACTCATAATCCGACCTAGAGAATTCTCATCTCCCTTGCCACTAAGGATCCTGATGTGCACTTGGTATATCCTATGTTGAACCACCACCTCTCCCCTTAAAGTCTTGCATATAAAAATAATTGGGGATTTTGTTGAGGATGAACTTGCAATAGAGTTTCCTCAAGAAAGATTGGGTGACCTCATTATTGTTGCATGGTGGATGGTGAAAAACCATCCACCACCTCTTCCAAAAATTATACCTAATACCTTAGTGGTTGCACCAATGGATAGGAAACCACTTTCTATTAAGGTTAAGAGTTTGATTTGTATGTGGGTTAGTGAATAGTGAGCAAAAATCATATTTTGTAATTTTTTACTTGTTTGTATGTTAAATTAGCTGCATAAAAATCCCTACACTCCTACCTCTTATCCACCCAACCACTTAATTTCTTGATAATTATATCTAGATGTGTTAACATGACTTGAATTGCATTTTCAAGTGTGGTTCTTTCCAAGGTTGAACTTACAAGATCATTCAACCTCCCAAATAACTCCTTTATTTGTTTTCTGTTGTTTTCAATTTCTCCCATTAAGATTTTTGAGTTCTAGGAGGATGTTGAGGAACTGTTGGAGGAGTTTGTTGCTATGTTTGTTCATCAAGATTTTGTTCATGTGCTTATTCAAGAGGAGGAAAAGGATTTTGAGGAGGATTTGCAGCTTGATTATCAACTTTGGTAATTAAAGAAATAAACATAAAAAACAGTCTAAATATTCCTATTTGACAACAAATTCACTAAAAATCAAATAATTCTTACTCCTTAGACCTCCCCATTGATGTGGTAGCATCCTTGTGAAGAAATTAGAAATATTTGATGAAGAAATTATAGGATTTGACCTCTCCAAAATGCAAGCACGCTATCACAGGGTTTGTTGGCTATATGCTAAGAAAATATGACCATGAAAATAAATGAATTTGATTTAATTTTTTCACATTACAACACACTCACATTATAATGCAAGCACGTTATAACATGTTCATGTTATAACGAGAGCATGTTATAAGGAAAGCACGTTATAATGTGAGCACATTATAATGCACTCGAATTATAACTTGAGCATGTTATAATGCGCTCGAGTTATAAAGTGAGCATGGAATAATGCGCTCACTTCATAACATGACCACTTTATAGCACATTCACATAATAACATGACCACTTTACAATGTGCTCGCGTCACATCATAATGCAGCCACATTATAGCACACTCATGTCATAACACGACCACATTATAGTGTACTCACGTCATAACATGACCACATTACAACACACTCGTGTCATAATGTGGCCATGTTAAAATGTGCTAATGTTATAATGTGACCACATTATAACATTTTATAACATGAGAACCTTATAATACGCTCGTGTTATAATGCGAGCATGTTATAACATGAGAACGTTATAATGTGAGAATGTTATAACGTGACTACGTTATAAAGAAAGCATGTTATAACACGAACACATTATAAATCAAGTATGTTATAATGAGAGAACGTTATAATGCAAACATGTTATAACGTGAATAGGTTATAATGCGAGTGTGTTATAAAGTGAGTATGTGATAAAACACTCACATTATAATGTGAGTGTGTTATAATGTGCTTGCATTATAATGCGAGCACGTTATAAAGTGCTCGCATTATAATGCGAGCGCATTATAACATGCTCACATTATAACATGAGCACATTATAACACACACACATTATAACCTGGCCACATTATAACGCGTTTGTATTATAACACAACCGTATTATAACATGCTCACATTATAATGTGAGCACATTATAACATGAGCATGTTATAATGTGAGAACTTTATAACACGAGCATGTTATAATGTGACCATATTATAACATGAGCACATTATAATGTGAGCATGTTATAATATGAGCATGTTATAACATGAGCACGTTATAACATGATCACGTTACAACATGAGCACATTATAACGTGAGCATGTTATAACACAAGCACATTATAATGCAAGAACATAATAACATTCTCTCATTAAAATTTGAACATGTTATAACATGTTTGCATTAAAACGTTCTCACATTATAATGGGCTCACATTATAACATGAGCATGCTATAACACACTCGCGTTATAATATGAGCACATTATCATGCGATCGCATTATAATGTGAGCATGTTATAATGTGCTCATGTTATAACATGATCATGTTATAATGTGATCATGTTATAATGTGCACAATGTGTGCACATTGTAATGCAAGCATGTTATAATGAGCTCATGTTATAATATGAGAATGTTATAAAGTGAGTACACTATAATGCACTCACATTATAATGTGAGCACATAATAATGCGCTCACATTATAATGCAAAAAAATTATAACGTGCTCGTATGACAATCCAAGCATGTTATAACGTGCTCGTATTATAATGCAAGCATGTTATAATGTGCTTGTGGTATAACATGACCATGTTATAACATGCTCATGTTATAACACAACCATGTTACAATGTGCTCGTGTTATAATGCCACCATGTTATAACACAAACATATTATAACAAGAGAACCTTATAACACACTCATGTTATAATGCAAGCATGTTATAAAATGAGTATAGTATAATGCATTCATTTCATAAAGTGAACACATTATAATACAATCACATTATAATTTGAGCATGTTATAATGTGATTATGATATAATGCGAGTGCATTATGTTATAAATACGCTTGTGCATTACGCGTTATGTTATAATGTGAATGTGTTACATTGTAATGTGAGCGCATTGTAACATGAGAATGTTATTATATGCTCACATTATAATCTAAGCACATTATAACACACTCATTTTAAAATGTGATCACAATGTAATGCAATCACGTTATAACGCGAGAATGTTATAATGTGAGCATGCTATAACATGAGAACATTATAATGTGCTCACATTATAACTCGAGCATGTTATAAAATGCTCACATTGTAACACGAGCACACTATCACGTTCTCACATTATAACACAAACACATTCTAACACGCTTGTAATATAACGTAAGCACATTATCATGCACTCGCATTCTATGGCGAGCACATTCTAATGTTCTTGCATTATAATGTGAGAAAGTTCTTAGGCACTCATGTCATAACATGATCATGTTCTAACATGCATACCACATGCAAATTATTACGTGCTCATTTTATAACACGGGCATATTGTAATACAATCACATTATAATGCGAGCGTGTTTCGAGCGTATTATAACATGCTCACTTTATAATGCGAGCACGTTATAACATGCTTGATTTATAACACACTCACTTTATAATGTGAGCACATTATAACATAGTCATCTTATAATGCACTCGGGTTATAACGCGCTCAAGTTATAACGCGCTCATTTTATAATGCGCTCGCATTACAATGCGATCACATTATAATGCAAAAACATTATAATGCGCTCACATTATACTGTGAGCATGTTATAACACACTCCTATTATAATGCAAGCTTTTATCACTTACTCCCATTATAACGGTAGCACATTATAACACGCTCGCATTATAAGGTGAGAACATTATAACACACTCTAACACACTCACATTATAATGCAAGCACATTTTAACATGCTCTCATTGTAACGCGAGCACGTTATAACGTGCTCACATTTTAAAGCGAGCACATTATAACAAGTTTGAATTTTAATGCAAGAACATTATAGTGCACTCCTATTGTAATGCGAGCACGTTATAACATGCTTACATTGTAGTGCGATCACATTATAATGTGCCCGCATTGTAACATGAGGAAATTATAATGCACTCACATTGTAACATGAGCACGTTATAACGCACTCACATTGTAACTACATTGTGCTTGTGTTATAACATGCTCACATTAAAACAAGCTCACATTATAACACACTCACATTATAACACAAGCATGTTATAACCCACTCGCATTATAATATGCTTGAGTTATAACACGAGAACGTTATAATGTGCTCATATTATAACATGATTGTGTTATAACACGTTCACATTATAGCATGAGAACTGATACAAAGAAAGGGTGTACAACTTCACACAACATCAATCAACCTATTTTGAAACACTGAAACATCACTTGATGGATTTTCCTCACAAGTCTTCAATCCTTAAAGCCTAAAAGATGGGGGTAGCAATATGAGTTTTGCAAGAATAACTCTTGGAGAAGATATTGAAATCAAAATATAAGGACACATTTGAGACCCATTTAGCTTTTCTATAGTATATCAAAAATTGGGTTAGGGTTGTTTTGAAACACAAAGCCCTAATTTTGACTTTCCTACTGTAAACTGGGCCTAAAGGGCTAATTTAGGTTTGAAAACATTAGGGATTTTGCACAAAGATACTTCCAGAGATCTTCCAACCACTCCCTTGCTCAGATAGGGTTCTCGTACATCCAATAACATTTTCACTTACCAAAAAATCATTCATCAACTCCTCCAACACAAAGTGCAACTCCTCTCATGGTTTCTTGATCGAATACATGGAGTTATCAGACCTTCAATCCAACCCAATAGGTGCCAACCATCTTCCATACTCTTTCAACTTTATGAAAAAAAAATCTAACCCTAATATAAGCCATTCCACCCAATTTGGGCATTTTTCATTGGTGTAATGGAGAGAAAACCATTTTTTCACTCATAGCCAACCCTACCTCGGTTTTCAGGTAGTTTTTAGTAAAATAGCTATAACTTTATTCAAACACAATGAAATTACGTGATTTAAGAAGAATAATTTAGAAGATTTAATCCTCTACAAGTTCCAAAAATTTTTAGACCATGATAAGGATGTACAAATCCATACTATTCACCAAATTAGAGAAAAACATTATGAAACTACAGAAGAATAAATAGAGAATTCTTTATTGCTTTCACTTCAAACTAGAAATTCAATCAACAAAATTCACACTTGATGGGAAAAGGCTTCTTAAATGTTTCCAAATTTCCCCATCAACTTCCAACCATTAAAATTCACCTTCCAAAATTGCATTGCCTTTTTACAAGAAGAAGACCAAAAGTTGCATGTAACATTTAACATATTGACAAGATTTCTGCATGTTTTTAATTTTGACACCAACCAATGACTGAGACCACTAATAGGACCCAAAAAGACATGAAATGGTCTTTCTAGATGTTATTACATGAAATTGACTCAATAACAACAAAATTTCACTTTTGGACCCCTCTTGGGGCATGAAAACCTATGGTGCCCCTACACCATACTCCCAAGGATAAAAGATTCAAGATCCACTTGAATGGAGAGTAGCAAAATGAGTACTATTCTTGAAATCTCTTGACTAATGTCTTTAGATCCCTGCATATTACCTTATTTGAAACAAACCATTATTTGATTGATCTTTATTATAGGTTTCTTGAACACTTGGAAAAGACAACTATATAAACTATTTTACAACTCACCTTATAGAGATACCTTGTGCAATGACAATTGAAATTGAGTAGTCTCCCTAGCAGATTGTTCATACTCTTCCTCCTACACTTGGATGATAAAAATGGTAACATTTTCCTCTGTAACTACTTATTTAGCACCATCACGTCCATTCCTTCTTGCTCTGCTTCGCACACCCTCTTGGCGACCCTTGCAACATGACAAAATTTGATTGGAGTTTCTTAGTTTGAAAATCCATAATAGAAACTTTTTCTTTCCCATCTACAATCCTCTCTACTATCCTGACAATAGATAGAAATCTACTTGCATTCTCAAAATCAAATGACATATGCCCAACATGGTGAACTAAATGGAAATCTTTGTCTTTGCATTCAAATAACTAAAAATATGAACCTTGCATTGCATTTACCAACAACTTACCTTGCTCAACTTGCTCATTAAATCAAATTCACTTTCTTCCAACAACAATAAATGATGGATCCTTTGCATTGGAAATAAGAAATGTGAAAACTCATCCACAACTATGTCTACATTATCTTTCAATACCTCATGAACTTCCCAAGGCAACTCTTCAATGCTTGTTAATGTCAAAATTTTCCTAGGCTTACTCACCATTGTATTACTTACCTCTTCCTCTTTCTTAGATGGTTTTTTCTCTTCCTTCATCAACAAAGATTATAAAATGTTTGGTTTTTTTTTCCCTTTCTTTCCTTCTTCTCTTCTGAATGATCTTCTGGGTGGTCCGCTTTACCTTCTTTCTTATTGGTAAATTTCAACCACTTGTTTGTTCTACCTTCTCAAGACATTGTTGCATCTCAAGATTCATTCATTCTTACATTTTTTCTTGAAATTCCTTCATTTTTTCCAAGGCTTGCCTCAAATATATTATCTCTTGCTCAGCATTTATCTCTTCTTCCTTCTCATTTTTCTTCTTCATCTCACTTCTCTTATTAATCATCACTTGTTTCATGCTTGGTACCTCCTTACTCTAAAAGTCTCCATGGATGAATCTTCTCAAAATTTCCATTCTTCTTCTGTAAGAAAGTCTCTTTCACTTTTGTTCATGATACCTCACCTTAGGCCTCTTTCTTTTTCCTTGGCTTATTCTTTTAGTATTCAGGCTCTTCCTTTAACCTATAAAAGAAAATACAGAACTCCCAAAACTTATCTTTCCTAGATATTTTGGCTCTGATACCAATTTGATGCAGAGTAAGGGTGAAAAAATTCACACATCCTCAATCAAATAATATTAAAACCCTAAAACATCACTTGGTGGGTTTTTCCTCACAAGCCTTCAATCCTTAAAGTAAAAAACATGGAGGCAACAATTTTAGTTTTTAAGGCATAACTTGTGGATTAGACCTTGAAATAAAAACTTGAAGGAAGATTTGAGTATTCATTTTTCTTTTATACAACATATAAAAAATTTGGATAGGGTTGTTATGGAACACAAGACCCTAATTTTGACTATCCTACTATAAACTAGGCCTAAAGGGGTAATTTAGGCTTGAAAGCACTAGGGCTTGCATACAAAAAGACTTCCAAACATCTTACAACTACTCCCTTGCTTAGATAGGGTCCTCATACACCCAATAACATTTTCCACTTACCAACAAATAATTCATCAACTCCTCTCATGGTTTCTTGGTCTGGTACATGGAGTTATCAGAGCTTCAATCCAACCTAGCATGTGCCAACCATCTTCCTTGCTCCTAAACTTTAGGAAAAAAAAATCTACCCTACTCAAATCCATTCCACTAAGTTTGGGCCTTTTTCACCAATGGAATGGAGAGAAAAGATTTGTTTTCACTGAGCCAACCCTACCTAGGGTTCTAGGTAGTTTTTAGTAAAATGGCTCTAACTTTCTTCAAACACAATGAAATCGGGTGCTACAAAAAAGATAATTTAGAAGAATCAATCATATACAAGTTCCATCAAGTTTTAAACCATGAAAAGACCATACAAATCAATACTATTCACTAGATAAGAGAAAAACGTTGTGAAACTACAAAAAAAAAAAACAAAGTATTCTTTATTGCTTTCACTTCAAACTTCAGAAATTCAATTAACAACCTTCAAGCTCAATAGAACAAGGGGGTGATCCCACAATGTTGGCTTACAATTTCTAGGAGATTATGATTTTTGTTGAAATCACATATTTTTAGAAAATATAATGATTTAAGCCTTTAAAATTTTCATTTTAAGGATTTCAATTGAAGATGGTTTGATCAAACCCCCTTGGATAGGACCCCACTAGTCTTAAAGCATTCCTATAATAGAGTCTCCTTTACACCTATTACAATGTTGATAAAATACCTCTTTTGATTTACCTTTTGGGGGATCAAATGAATTCATTTAAAATTTATTTTTTGTAAGTATGCAATCCTTATTATAAGCTTCCAAAAAAGTATAATTTTATATATATTTAATTTTATTATTATAATTATTTTTTATTTCTTGTGAATGTAGGTTTTTTACCTAAAATCAAGCTCTTTGTTCCACACATGTGGAAAAATAGAATATTATCAATTTTTTTTTTAAATATAATTGCACTAGATATTGAAGTCCTTGATCCAATAAAGAAAAAAAATTGAATTTCGATACATACAAAAACATTTGTGTTATATGGTCCGCCTATGTTTGAATTGTAATTGGTTTGACTTTGAAACTTGATTAAGGAAAAAATATTGAATTAAACACTATGAAACTAATGGAAGCACTAGATATTGTAGTTACAAATATAAATTTGAAAAAAAAAAAATTATCCTTCATGGAAAAAATGTTGTGTTATACATGAGCGTCACTCCTTAAAAATGGTGTTTACTGAAAAAAACTAGTTTTTGAAGGAGATGGAAAAAGAAGTGAAATCTGATTCTAAAATTTTTGAAAAAAATATATTTAGAATCTACAGACAAAATTTTACAAATCACTAGTTTGCATCATCTTCAAATTCCTCACGGTTTAGCCACTATAGGTGCCTGAAAGTGAAGATTTAGTTAAAAAAAATAGTTCAGTGTCCAGTTTGGCCGAAAATTGTAAACCAGTATTGTGGGATCACCCAAGGCTTCTTAAATGTTTCCAACTTTCCCCAGTGACTTCCAAGGTCATTAAACTTCACCTACCAATGTTATATTGCCTTTTTACAAGAAGAAGACCAAAAGGTGTATGTAATATTTAGCAACTTGACAAGATTTTTGCATGTTTCACATTTTGACACTAGCCAATGACCAAGACCACTAATTAGACCGTAAAACAAATTAAATTGTCTTTCTAGACCTTATTACATGAAATTTAATCAAGCACAAAAAATAATTCACTTTTTTACCCCTCTTGGGACATGAAAACCTATGGTGCCCCTACACCAAGCAAGTTATAACACGCTCACATTATAACATGAACACATTATAATGTGAGAATGTTTTAACACATACATCTTATAATTTAAATATGTTATAGGATCATTGTGATTGAGCCTTAGGCTTGGTCACACCAAGCCATAATGTGAGCACGTTATAATGTGCTCGTGTTATAAACTTTGAAAAAAATTTAAAAAAATTGACCACTTTTTGACCCCCCAAATTTTTGCACCCGCTCACCATAATCCATGGAGAGTTGGGTAGTTGTGGTCTATAGGTTAAATTATGAAGAGATTTTCAAAAGAAAATAAAAATTAAAATAGTACACATCAAAGACAAGGGAGAACATACATATTTTTGATGAAAGTATAAAATGGAAAAGGAAGATAGAGAGGCTTGTGGCTAAGGGGAGGAAGATAAGTTAATCTAATAAAAATTGCACACAAAGTGGAAGGGGTGGTAGGAAGATGAACTCACACTAAAATTCAAGTGTATATTTAATAAAAATGCAAATAAAAAATGAAGTGAAGAGAGGTTACGTGGTAGATTGGGATGGCCAAGAAGAGGGGAAGTGTACCGAAAGATTAAAAAATAGGGGGTCGCATAAGAGATGGTAGGATATTGAGAGGGGGCCACACAAAATAATGTGTATGTGAATGCAAAAAATAAGAAGACAAATGTAGTTAATGGAGGAGTTGATAGAAACAGGAAAATAAGGCTGCAACCCATACAATGGAAACCACTAAGGGGTCATACAATGTAATATGGAATTTAGTATTTAAAATGAAAATGGAAAGGAGGCCACACCTCAAGCTACACAATAAATAAAAATATGTAGACATAATATGGAGGGGTATCACAAGTTATAAAGGAGGAGAGTAAACCTTAAAAGAAGGCTATCGTAGTCATGAATAGATTAGAGGAGGCTGAATTTTGGAGATTTTACATGCCAAGGGGGCTCAACATAAGTAAAATTAAGTTGTTTCCATAATTACAGGAAGAGAAGGTGTAAATGAGAGAAGGTTAGAGTTGGCAGTGTTGAGGAAAGTTCTTTAAATAAAAGAACCCAGTGAAATCGCATGGGCACAACTAGAAAGTAAGGAGAATGGTAGAATAAAATGTATTAAGATGAAATAAGAAGTAGGATATACACTTAATGGGAAGAATGAAATAAAAATTATGGGAGTTTTAAATTTGAGGACAAATAAATTAAATAATAATTTGAGTATATTTGAAATTGAGTATCAATCAAAGGTGTATTTAGAAATTAAATGAACATATCTAAATAGCTTCGATGATGTTTTAAATTTTGGATAGTATTCTCTAGAACAATTTTTTCTTTGTGGTGTGATATAGCTGGAGGTTTTTTTTGTTTTCATTTTAAAGTGTTGTATGTATGAGAAATTGGATGATAATATGGTTGCTACAATACATTTTTTGTATATAATTATTTTTTGTATGTTGTCTTACAAAATTTGAGATGTGACTAGAAGATTTTGGTTGACTTGAAGAAGGTCTAATACTGAGAAAAAGTTAATTTTGTGGTTGATGTTAATGACAAAGCCAAACACTAAAACACACTACTTAGGGTAGCAAGGAGATCAAAGTATAACAATGAGAAAAGATTGAAAATCAAGTAATTATGTTCTTGAAAGAGGCGAAAGCTATTCCCAAACCCTTGATTCCAACTTGTCCTTATATTGGTGTCACACTCCAATCATTGTGCTAAACTTGATCAAATCTGAAAATTGATTGTGATTCTATAAAATAGGATTTGAATTTTGATAGAGCTTCATTCTAGTTGTGATTGCATAATTTTTGAAATAATAGTTCATGTTTATTTAGTGGATACTAGGAATAAATTAAAGTGTAGGCTGACTAATTTAATTTTAAAATTTTGGGATTAATTTACTACAAAATATTCAAATTAAATTCATGCTACAAAACTTAAAGACTGACATAAATTAAAGTGTGATCCTTGAATTTAGGGTATACTTAATCATGAGTTATCCAAAAAATGATTGTTTGTAAGGGTTAAAATAATGAAATGTGGTCGAGAAGGTGCTTTTAGGGTAGCATTGACACATTATCTTGACTTGAAAGGTAAGGTCAAGGCTAGGAACTGGTTCTAAAGTGCACGAAGGGGTTGGACACTAATGTGAGCCACAAATAAAGCATGAAATTGTGATGTCACCCTTAGGGAGCACAATTTATGATTCTATAAATGTCACAAACTATAGGACCAAATTTTTATTTATAATATTTCTGGTGTTGAACCCTAGAAGATTCTCCCTTCATCCATCTCGTTAGAATTGAGATTGGGTAAAGGAACTCAGGCTATTGAGTATGAAAATGTTGTCTTATTCTACAAAACTTCTCCCACACTAGTCACCTTCTCAATGCTTTGCCTAAATTTTGTATGGAAAATAATTCCAACTCAAAACCAATTCAAAAGAATGAAGCTCCCATGCTAGTGTCCCAGAATATTGGGGAACCTCATTCTAATGAGATTAGTACTATTTGGTTGATTGACTTATTAATCAAGAATAAGTATCTTATTATAGGATAGCCTTATAATTTGAGGATAATGTTAGTGGCAATAGAGGAATATTTCTCTATTGCTCAAAACAAGGATAATACATATTTCAAATTTTCCTTGGTTGTTTAGAAGCCTCCTTTAGGGTTAGAGAAAGTTTTGTAAGAGGATGACATTGAGCCTTCACTAGGGATTAAGCTATATTATTTCAAGAAGCTTGAGGAAATGGGAGAAAAGAGTTCTCCCTTTCCTTTGAAGTTGCCTGAGATGATCTTTTCAAAAGAAGAAAGAAAAATCATTTCTCAAGGTGAAAATTGAAAAATCATCTTCTTTTTTATTATCTCTCCCAATGAAATATCTTGAAGGAGGAACCATAATAAGAATGAGGATAAGGAAGGGGATAATTTATTGATTCCCATAATATTGAAAGTTCAATGATTTTGGTTAAATAAGTTATAATACTAAAGAAATAGGTTTTTAGGTAGAGGAGATAAGTTCCCCCAAAAAATTTAATATCTCTGTTAAGGAAATATGTTCTCCTAATTCTCCCCAAAAGGAGAAAATTCTCAAAAATATAGTGTGGTAAAGGAATCTAAACCTTGGGAGAGAAATCAAGAAAATAACTATAGCTAGAGAAGTTGCAAATTTTAGGAAGAATACTTAGATGTGTATTGGCTCTAGAAGAAATAAAAATTGTTCATGTCTTATCATGGAATATAAGGGGACTTAATATAGAAAATAAATAGAATATCCTAAAGAATATTTTATAGTAATTCAATCAAGATATTCCACTTCTTCAAGAGACTAAGATGAGTTCTATCACTTTTTGGAGAGTTTGTAAGCATTTATGGCCATATACTCAAACCATGGTTGTGGTTGTATAGAATCCTAAACTATGTTCCTTAAGGGAAAATTTCACACTCTATTTGGTTCTTTCTTTAGTTTACACTCACTTAGTTCATTTTAGGACCATTTCCTAGCCTTGACCATACCTTCCAACTCAAAAACAAGTGTTAATAGTACCCTAAAACGCCTCACAGATGACTTTACACCTTTAAAACTCTAACTAGGGAACTAGGCACTTGAGAACCAAATTTTTTCTTGAATAAGAGACTAACATGTTTGGGTTGGCCTTTATCTTGCATGACATGATCTTAAATTAAATATTTTGGTAGTAAAACATGTTGGAAGTTGTTGTCATTGATGTCAACACTAAGGATTTTCTTAGAAGTTGTTGTCAACACTGATTGTTGGTTATCTTTGCTGTCAACACTTGATGAGTATTTATATATGTGGTTTTAATTTGTGTCAATATTGATTGTTAGTCCTTGGTATCTGTTTTAATTGTTAAATTTAGTTCAAGGGATAAAATTGATGCATGGAAGAGTTGTTGAATTCCATGGTTGTATGCTATGCCTTATCTAAAGAAGAGTTACCAAAATCCATGCATGGATTTCATGCCTTATCTAATTTTTGTTGAAGTTCATGGTTGGATGTCATACCTTATCTAATGATTGTTGAAGTCCATTATTAGATTCCATGCTTAATCAAAGAAATATTGAGTATGATTGTTGTCAGCATAATTGGTTTCATAATGATATATTAAGATGAGGATTAAAAGCATGAATAATAATGGAGAGTTGTTAATGGAGGTACGCAATATGCATTTTTCTCTCTCCTAATATTCTTGATGAAATATGTGTTGTTGAGATAAATATGTGGCCTTCACAAGGTACTTAAGTGTTTTTGGTTCATGAAGCTACATTAAATTATGTTTTGGGAGAATTCTTTACATTTCTCTGTTATTGAAGATTTTTTCCTATGGTTTTGGATTCAATTTTATTGCTTTATGGATATTGTACTCCTTTCTTTTTATGTCACATGTGTTTCCAAGGATATTTCAGTAAATTGCAGAAGGTTGGAAGTGTTGTTGGTTGTTTAGATTGGTCTAGTAAATGTTTTGCATTGATGTCTCTAATATTGTAGCTTGGTGAATGTTCTCTCGATTTATTTGTTGTGCCTCAGTTCCAATTTCATATGATGAAGTGGTTTTCAAGATGATATGTTATGTTATATATCATGATTAAGAATTATGTGCAACTTGGATGGAGTATTCTATTCATGTTTCTATTGTGTGCTTAGGGGTCTAAACTAGAAATTGAAGTTGTGTGAAGTTAGATTTGGGTCTTGGCTTATATTGGTTAGAATTGTCTTGAGTAAATTCAATTAAAAATATGTTTCTGAGTCGACTGGTTATGTGCTTAAACATTTCATCAAGACACATTTCCTTGATGCTGACTTAGGTTGATGTGTGTCATCATGTGAATTATTTTGGATCACATTGGAAGATACAATAAGTTTGTTTTCAGTTCTCTCTATATTCGAGATAGGACGACATTATGTTTTTCGTGGCTGACTTGTTGAATTCATTTATTATCTTCTTCTTGGCTAACCTAATTGAAGTATTGAAGAGTTGTAGTGAATATAAATGTAATATCATATTAGATGAAACGAGATGGATAAGTGTAAAAAATAAAATGAGTGGAATATATTGAATATCTAGCAGAGTTAGTGCTATATTGTGAAGAGGAAAGATATAATCAGATGTGTTATAATGCCCCAATCAGCATAGTGTTATGTTGATAAACATTGTAATGTTTATCTAGACCTTTGTATCCTACTCTAAGACAGTGAATCCAATTAGGTCTTTTGTGTCTTGCTCCTAAAGATGTGTTGACTTTAGTTCTTCAAGTCTTTTTTTATCTTTCTCTAAGGCATTGATCCTTCTTGAAAGTATTTTTGATAGTGAGCCTTTATATTTTTAGTTAACTCTCACCATGGTTTTTCCCTCATTGGATTTTCCGCATAAATTTGGTGTTCTCCTTTTGTACATGTGTATGTTATCATTTTCTTACTCATTGTTTTTGATCTCGTTAGAAGTAGAATTGTTATATATTTTATTACATAAGGATTTCTAAAGTTTTTGAGGATTCAAATTTCTCTATTACTATTCTATTTAAGGGTTTTATTTGAGATAAGAAGTTTGCATTGTGCTTAAATTTCCAAGGTCCAAAAGGAATTAATTTTTTGAGTAGACTGATTCATTGCCCCATCTCAGTCTCCGAGTGTCTTCCACAATTGGTATCAAAGCAAAGTTCCTCTGAAGAAACCTAATAGCTTGAGGTAAAGATATATGAATGGAACATTATTGTTCATACAAGGGTCCTAAGTTTGATGGGACAAATCATGCTTTCTATAAATTGAGAATGGAAGGACACTTAAACTCCCTAGGGTTTTATGTTTGGAAATAAATCAAAGATTGTTATATTACTCCTTTTACTCTAGTTGATCCTATTTAAATTAGAGTATATGAATACAGTACCAAAGCTAAGAATGATCTCTTAGGTTTATTAGCAGATTCAAAACTCTTGAAGGTGGTGAATTGTAGATCTACTAAGGATGTTTGGGGAAATCTTATAAGTATCTATAAAGATGATACAAAAGAGAATAAATATAAGATATAGATATTTAAAAGTAGATTTGAGACTCTAGAGGTGACTAAAGATGAATACATTGAAAGTTATATGCTTTGGGTACAAGAATTTGTCTCTAACATCTCTAGAATTGGTGAAGTAAAAAATGTGAGATTGTGAAGAAGGTTTTGAGGGCTCACCCAAAAATATTATAGTAATAAAGTATCTACCATTAAAATATCCACAAACTTGGATCAATATTCAATTGATGAAATATTTGGTGCTCTTATTGCTTTTGAAATGAGATATTTTGATGAAGATGTTCCAAAGAAGGATGTTTTATTCAAAGCTAACAAAAATATTGAAGATAAATTTTCTAATGAAAATGATGGATTTGATCAAGTTGAAGAAATAATTATGAGAAGATCAAAGAAAGGAATTTGAAAATGTAAAGTTAAGTTACCGTTCAAGTGTTTCAATTGTGGAAGAGTTCACTATTTTACATCTAAATGTCCCTATAAATAATTTGTTGATGATAACAAAAGCGAGAAAATCAAAAGAGGATTATATTCTAAGGAAAGTAGTTTTTCATCATAAGATGAAGATGATGATTCAAATTATGAAAGTTTATTCATCGCTTTAGAAGGTAAAAAGGATAATATTAAATAATGTCAAAGGTATGATACCTTGTAGAATAGTAAGGTTAATGCAAGATCATGGCATTATAGGTTGGATTTCATGCAAAGGAAGAGGTGAATGCTTGGGTGATTGATAGTGGGTGTTCTCACCACATGATTGGTGATAAAAATAAGTTCATAAATGGCAAGAAGTCCAAGGGTGGAGTTGTTAAGTTTGGTGATGATAATTTAGCATAAATATTTTTTAAAAGGTGATGTAACAATTGATCGAAATAACAAAACTAAAGATTTCTTTTATGCCAAAGCTCTGGAACATAATCTCCTGAGTGTTAGTAAAATGTACAACAAAGGATACAATCTTACTTTTCATGCTAATGGATGTGATATCAGAAAGGAAGGTTTTAGAAGGCTTGTTGCTAAAGGTACAAGGACAAATGGTAATGTATATCATATAAATGAGGCTAATAGAAGAATCTTCATATTGGCTCAATTTGGAGAATGTTTGTTGTAGTACAAAAGAATGGGGCACATCAACCTTGACAACATGGTGAAGATTTGTTCCTCTCAAGCTATGAGAGATATACCTAGGATAAACAAGCATACAAACACTTTATACAAAGAATATTAGATGGTGTGCCACCAAAAAGTGTAGCCTTTGGCACTTTTCACTCATTTACATCACTTGGGTACTTTAGTGTGAGTTTGAAGCAAGTTAATCCTCTCACTAAGTTGGGGGCTAAATGTGTTGCCAAAAAGTGTAGCCGTTGACACTTTTCACTCATTTGGGCCCTTTCTTGTGGTTTTTGGCCTATTTTGTCTAGATTCTAAGGTTTCTTGCAAAGGTGTTGTAAAGTGTTGTAGCACATTTACTCACTTTTCTAAGACCATTTCATCATAATTCACCTAAATAACCCCTTTCCAAGCCTTATTCTAAAGTTTTGTAAGGTATTGTAACTAACCGTCACACTTTCCTAGGCTTGCCATCACTAAATAAACCCTTTCTTATGCTAAAATGAACCCTTAATGTACTTATAAGTCCAAATTTAGAGTGTTTTGGAAGACGATCCCGATAAAAAAAATTAATCACATCTTAATCCCCGAAAATCAATCAAATTTTCCCATGTGGACTAAGTTGCCACCTTGGGTGACTTAGTCCCATGTGGCATTAAAATAAAAATTAACTTAAAATTCTTGTGGGGTTTTGTCTCCTAAACCCTAAGGTCGGCATGTGTTGTGTTATTTTTGGGAAATTAGGGCATCACATGTATAAATAAGGGTTTTCCCCTTATTTTCAACCCTAAGTTTCTTTTATTTTCATCTATCTCCTTCTCCTTTTTATCATCCACCATTCTTCTCAAGTAAGCTAGGGTTTGAGTATTCATATTCATCAAGACATCTCTCAAGAAGCATTCAAGGGTTGAATCCTCCATTGTTGCAACTCAAGATCAATCATCATGGCAAGGTAATAGATCCATCACTTCATGTTTCATTACTTTATCTCTTCATTTTATTTGATTATCTAAAAGGGGTTTGACTAATGTAAACCCCCATGCCCTAGCAATCAACAAGTGTTCCCTCTTAGTGTGATTTGTAGGTCTTGTGTGCAGATTTGGAAAAGAACCATGGTGGAAAATCTTAAAAAAAATTGCCAAAGCCCTTCAAGGTTGGAGAAACCCTAGTTGGAGCTTGGAGAACACTTGCATACCAGATTATTCACTTTCATATTCAAGAACCTATGACGAACCGAAGTGTAGATCGAGGGATTCCATTTCCACTCTCTGATTTCTAGAAATTTAGAAGTGGACTAAGTCCCAATGAACTTGATTTTTACAGGTTTTTGTAGATCTAGACACCCGCTTGGTAGAAATGAGTTCTGGACCAATTTTTCCAGATCTAGGACTAAGTCACCCAAATTGCCACAAGTGTCCTAGTCAACATCAGTAGTAAATTATGAAGGATTCCCAAGCCTCTTTGCATCACATTTCATTTCTAGGTGCACACCTTCATTTTGATTCATTTCTATAGCAGTCTATTCATATTTCCTAGGTCAGTTTGTATATGCCTGCATATCATTATGTGTTTTCATACATCTTCCATTTCCTAGGTTTTACATTACTAGTTAGCCTCTATATTCAGTTTATTATATTTAGACCATTTCATTTAGACACACACATTTCACATATCATCACAAACCCTAATCCTTTGAATGAACCCTCCTATATTTTAGGTGTGGAAGATCTCTCTCCTTTTAGGTGCAAAACCCTAGGAGTGAAAGAGAGTACATCTTTCCCCTAAAATTTGTAGTTCATTTTAGTGAGCTCGCCTTTCGAATAAATTCTTCTCTGATTTGGAGTCCATCATTGTCCTAGGTTTTCATTGCATTGCATTTTGCATTGTTTAAATTGTATTCTAGGGTTTCAAAATTTGCATTAGTGAAATTGCATATATGTTGCATTTTGCATCTTAAAACATTAATTTTTTTTGAAATTTTGCATTTTCATCTTAGGACTGCATTAAAAAACACAAAAACCACCTACACCCATCAAAATATTCTGTAAATTCTCAAAAAAATCACCAGGTGGACTAAGTTGCCACCTTGGGCGACTTAGTCTCTTTAGGCCTTTGAAACAACCTTTTGCAAAGCTGAAAACCTTATTTTTAAGCTTCTATTTTGTGCCAATAATTATCTGTATCCATCGATTTTCCTTATATTACATTCATTTCATTAAAGCTAGCTTAAATTAGCTCATTTCATGCATTGCTTAGTTTCAATTTTTCATATACTACATTTTTTTTCAGATTGTTGCATAGTGTAATCATAAAATTACCTTGTTTCCCATCTAAAAAATTGCATTCAACATTTCCCTTCAAATTATTGCATTGCACTTTCTTTTCTTCTTTTATTATATCATGTTTTCTTTTAAGAGATGTGGCTTTGATTTGGTTTCAAATGGTTTGCATAAATACAGCATTCCCTCTTATGAGTTCAATGTAGATTACAATAACAAATTCATTAAAGAAAATGTTAATAACCAAACCCTTGAAAAAATTATTAACATTACATTACCCCTCAATGAGGATCTTTGTGTTGACAATCATAACAATCATACTTTTGCTTCTCCCTCTAGCTCTCCCATTAGTGATGAAGGTATCATGGTAAAAAAAGCTACAATCCTTGAGGGTCTTGATTGTTCGTCTCCTCATCCCCCTTCGCAAAAAATTAAACAACAAGAAGATGAAATCATTGAAACCTCTATTGACATCACCTTACCTTGTCTCTATAACCATGACCCTCAAACTTTTCCATCTCCTAATATCCCTCCTCAAAGAAAATAGGATAGGTTGGTGTTAGAAGATACACCTGTTAAAATTCATGACACTCTTGACCCTCCCTTCCCTAATGCTCTGACCCTTTGGGATAATCTATTTGAAAATCATATTGGTCCTTCTCTTGATGCCTCTCCTACCCATGTTGAAGCTAGCTCTCCTACTAAGGTATATAGTATGACACAAGAGAATGAGACCTTTGACAATCAAATATAACCCTCTCCTCCTCATCCCACCATTATTAATTCATTCACTGATCATTCCCCTACTTGTGATGAAGTTATTTTAGAATAACAAATCCTTGCATGTCACAAACATGTGGCTTGTAGTTCTCCTAAAATCTCTCCCCCTAGGAAGGATATCATGATGCAAGACACGAGTAACATCGACACTAGTAATATTATTCCATTAAAATAAGATGAAGAGCCTATGTTAGACTCTCCTTCACTTGGGGAGGTTAATATTATTCAACCTCAACTCATCCTTTACCCACCTTTAAACAACCCCAAACCCATATTCATTCTCTAACCACCTAAGAATAATGTGTCACAACAACCGAGTCATAATATTGTTGCTCATACACATTACACTCGAAACAACATGCACTCACAACAACCCACCTCTACACCCTTACCTTCATCCCACCTATCTTACATGTTTCCCCTCACCTAAATTCAATTCTTAGGGAGTATGACTTTGTTGACCAACTAAGGAGTACTCCTACTCACATCTAATTATGGGACCTTATTCAAGTTTTCCCTCACTATCACAACATGATGCAACCAGGCTTACAAAACGTTCATGTCCCTTCCAATGCACAACCCAACAACATAGAAACTATGATTCAATGTTTGCATGTTGATATTATTTTCCACCAAAGTGAGCTTCTTCATTTGGAAGTGCAAAAATGAGTTGAAGCTTTCATGATCATATCTTAGTAAAAATTCTTAGAGATAAAGCAAGCCATTGTTGACAATGGGGCTGATGCAAGAAGTTGGGTCCACAAAAAGCTCAAAAAGTGGAAGTTTGTTTGTTGTTTTTCATAATTTGTCACACTTGGACTGAAAATTTGAGGCACTTACACAATGAATTTTTAAAAAAATCACTAATATGAAAGTTGAAATTTTGAATCTAGTTTCTAAATATGTAAATTATTCAAATACCCAAATTGTAGAAATTAAATTTTGATAGGGATCTATAAAAACCACTTTTTAAAAGTCCCTATTTTTTTACCATACCATGCACGTGTACAGACACCACTTTTTGACCCAAATAAAAGTATTTTGCTAATTCCTTTTGAGGAAAGAGAGCTAACAACATGAAGATTGATGAGGAATTTTTTTTGTAATTTTTTGTTGAATATATTTTTTTTAATTAAATTTTTATTGGCCTTAACTGTTGGTTTTAAAAATCAACGTGTACGGACAACATAATTTGACCTAAACTAAACATTTTTTGACACTTTTTTTTTTCATTTTATAAAGAATTGTCTAAAGATTGATGTCATATAATTTTTTTTACAAGAAACTTCACCAAAAGAAAGTTATTAAAAAACAAAAAAAGTCTGATATTTCATGTTTAAGGACTAGTTTACTTTGAAATTAATTTAAAAATATCAAATATAATCCAATATTAATAAAAATTATATATTTAGAAACAAGAAATCATTTTCTGTAATGGGTTTTAATTTTATAGATTGATTCAGAAAAAAAGTCCATCAACCATATTGTCAAAGATGGACATTCTTCTTCAATCTGCCTTAGTTTTTTAGTTGCAGGTCAAAGGCTAAGGCTCGGATTGCCAAGCCTTTCCTGAGCCTAAAACCAAGGCTGCAAGTGGGTTGGAGATTCAAGTTTTTAATAACGCGTATGCATTACAAAACGCATATGCACTCTTTAGTTGTTTGATTATTTTTTAAAAAAATGTTTTTTAGAAACGTGTACGCGTTTGTAAAAAGCAAAACGTGTACGCATTTTTAAAAAGCATTTTTTTAAAAATAAATGACTTATATGCACTCAAAAACGCTATGCGTTTTTTTAACGCGTACGCGTTTTTTAGCGCATATGCATTTTTTTAGGCTCAGGTACCCAATGCATAACGTGTACGCATTTTTTAATAATGTGTACGCGTTTTTTGCAAGATTTTTTTTTTTGGCCAAAACTTCCCCTCTTCATGGACCCAACTTCTTGCACTTACCCAATGGATTTGTTGTTAATGTGTGTAGTGTAAATATTTTGGATAGGTTGAATATCGATAAATCAAACATTCAACCTACCTCTTTATCTATTAGTGGATTTGACAGTGTAGGATAAAAACCGCTTGTTGTGATCACTTTTCCTCTTACAAGTAGAATGGCAACATTAGCGACACTGATCCATGTTATGCCACATGATGTTTCATATAATATAATCTTAGGCAGGCCATGGATTCATGGAATGAATGGGTTGACTTCCACTCTTCATCATAATATGAAGTACATCTACAACAATAAAGTGTACACACTTGATGATGATCCTAAACCTTACAGTGTTTTACAACGTGAACACAAAAAATCCAAACCCTTCACCACATCAACACCAACCAAACAAATGGAACCCGTACAACAAAATTTATTAGATGATGATTTGGGTTCCTTATACTTCACACCTCCTTTACTAGGAGAATCCAAGATCATAAAAAAAGACTCTAAAAAGGGAAACACAGTCTTTTTCAACACAAGACTCAGTCAATCCTTCAAAAGCATCCACCTCAACTACTTTAGACAAAGCAGCAAATAACGACAGACACCAGATCCAAAATCAATGAAAAAGATTTATGGAAAAGGTTATGAAATCATGAAAAAACTTGGCTATAGTGGAAAAATATGTGGTGATAACGAACAAGGTATCTGCACCCCTATCCAGCGTATCATGTAGACAACAAATCATGGTCTTGGATTTCATCCTTTCATCGAAATCATCAAACCTCCAACATCAACACCATCCCAAATCACCCTTCTAGCCCAACCTTCTAAAGTGATCCTTTGAAACCAGCAAAGGACTCTTTGATTAATGTCAATGTCATCTCATAACCCACTATTGATTTGGATTTTCCACACTCTTCCAAAATAGTTTAAAAAATATTACAATCTAAATATCCTTGCATAGTTATGAAATCTTATACAAAGCAAGATCCATCTTTGTTACAAACCAAAGGAACACCTTCTCCCCTTGATCAAGAAGTTATCTTGTTGGCACTCCTCCAAGATTAGTTGATCTCCCTTCCTCCACGAACTCAAAATAAATTTTCCAACAAACATTCCTTTTGTTCCTACCACTGAGTTCATGATCACTCTACTAATGAATGTAAGGCTTTGAGTTGCAAAATCTAATAGTTTAAGGATTTTGGTACTCTCTCTTGTGTGGTGGTACCTCATTCCTCTAATCAATACTAATTTTAAATCTACCTTGAATCTCATCCATCCCTTCATATCACTCTTGTCCTACACTAAGTGGGGCCAAGGGGTTCATTTTCCTTTTCCCTCATATGTCACTTTTTGTTGTCTATTTTGGCTAATCGTTAACCCTTCATGAACATATAAGAGAAAGATTGGGATGTGGATGACTTGTCTTAAGTTCACTTGCTTGTGACATACCATCTTATTTTCATGACATAGCTTATCAAAAACATATGACTTGGAATAGGGCTTTCCCAACAAGCTCACATGTCTTCTTCTTCTAATTTAAAGAAATTTATCACACTAATGGTGTTAGCAACCGGTTTAAAGTGGGGGCATACATCGACACTCACATTTCATTGTGAAATTTTATTTCTCTTGTGATCCCCTATCTTGGTAACATTAGGTACAATATTGTTGAGGATGAGACATTGCACTTGTCCTCTCTTACAAACAAGATGAGACCATTTGCACTTTTCCTCTCTTGGAGACATTGTGCATAATGTTCCTTAAGATGAGACCTTACATGAAAAAATAAAAATCCCTTTCAACATTCCTTACATCATTTCAAAATTCAATTTCTTTTGTGGCACCTTATTAAAGTTATCAAGAGGTATAACTTTGGTATGGTTTGAGCGGGAATCCTAACCAGTGACATGAATTTCCCCATAGCCACCTTTGTGAGTAAATACCAACTATGTATGTTTATCACATTTTTGGGCCTTCTCACTCGAGGGACAACAAAAATTCTCATCACCCTAGAGTGAGTACATATCTTATTTTGGACAAACAACCTAGATCTGATCCACAACTAGCTAGACAAATGGTCGAATCTCGATCCAACTCTTTTCCTCTTCTATTCTCTTCTATTTTTGTCATCACATGATCATGTATCCTATTTCACTGTGAATCATTCACCCTTGAATGTTTTATTTCCCATAGATGTCAGTTTGAATTAGAATCTTGAATCGTAGAGGCTTGACCACCTCCTTCATATTTGGCATTCTTGACCATCTGCATCACTTGACTACTTTAGTGTGAGTTTGAAGCAAGTTCATCCTCTCGCTAAAGTGGGGGCTAAATCTGTCACCAAAAAGTGTAGCCTTTGACACTTTTCACTCATTTGGGCCCTTTCTTGTGGTTTTTGGCCTATTTTGTCTAGATTCTAAGGTGTCTTGCAAAGGTGTTATAAAGTGTTGTAACACATTTCCTCACTTTTCTAAGACCCTTTCATCATAATTCACCTAAATAACCCCTTTCTAATCCTCATTCTAAATTTTTTTAATGTGTTGTAACTAACCCTCACACTTTCCTAGGCTTGTCATCACTAAACCAACCCTTCCTTATGCTAAAATGACCCCTTAATGCACTTATAGGTCCAACTTTAGTGTTTTTTGAAAGAAAATCCCAAAAAAAAACATTAAACACATCTTAATCCTCGACAATCAATCAAAATTTCCTAGGTGGACTAAGTCACCACCTTGGGTGAATTAGTCCCATGTGGCATAAAAATCAAAATTAACTTAAAATTCTTGCAAGAATTTGTTTCCTAAACCCTAAGGTCAACCTGTGTTGTGTTATTTTTGAGAAATTAGGGCATCACATGCATAAATAAGGGTTTTCACCTCATTTTCAACCCTAATTTTCTTTTATTGTCATCTACCTTATCCTCTTTATCATCCACCATTCTTCTCAAGCAAGCTAGGGTTTGAGTATTCAAGTTCATCAAGACATCTCTCAAGAAGAATTCAGGGGTTGAATCCTCCATTTCTGCAACTCAAGATCAATCATCATGGAAAGGTAATAGCTCCATCATTTCATGTTTCATTACTTTATCTCTTCATTTAATTTGATTATCTAAAAGGGGTTTGACTAAGGCAAACCTCCATGCCCTAACAATCAACAAGTTTACCCTCTTAGTGTGACTTGTAGGTCTTGTATGTAGATTTGGAAAAGAAACAAGGTGGAAAATATTTCAACAACTTGTCAAAGCCCTTCAAGGTTGGAGAAAGCCTAGTGGAGCTTGGAGAACACTTGCAAACTAGATTCTTCACTTTTAGATTTGGGAACCTGTGAAGAACTAAAGTGCAAACCGGGGACTTCCATTTCCACTCTCTACTTTCAATAAATTTAGAAGTGGAATAGGTCGCCAATAGTTGTGAATTAGTCCCACTGAACCTTCTTTTTAGAGGTTTTTGCAGATCTGGACACCCATTTGGCAAAAACGGGTTCTAGACTAGTTTTTCCAAATCTAGGACTAAGTCACCCAGATTGGCGCAAGTGTCCCAATCAGTATCAATATAAAATTTTGAAGGATACCTGAGCGTCTCTACATCATATTTCATTTTGAGGGGAACCCCTTCATTTCTATAGTAGTTTGTTCATATTTCTTAGGTCAGTTTGTATATGCTTGCATATTATTATGTGTTTTCATACATCTTGCATTTCCTAGGTTTTAGATTACTAGTTAGCTTCTATTTTCAGTTTATTGCATTTAGATCATTTCATTTAGACACACATTTCACACATCATCACAACCCCTAATCCTTTGAATGAACCCTCCTATATGGGTGATCCCACAATGCTAGTTTACAATTTCTAAGAGATTTTGATTTTTTCTGAAATCACATATTGTTAGAAAATATAATGATTTAAGCCTTAAAAAGTTCCATTTTAAGGATTCCAATTGAATATGGTTTGATCAAACCCCCTTGGATATAACCCCGCTAGTTTTAAACCATACCTATAACAGAGTATCCTTTACACCTATTAAAATGTTGATAAAAAACCACTTTTGATTTACCTTTTGGAGGATCAAATGAATTCATTTAAATTTTTTTTGTGTAAGTATGTAGTCCTTATTATAAGCTTCCCAAAAATTATAATTTTAAATAAATTTAATTTAATTATTATATTGATTTTTTATTTCTTGTGAATGTAGGTTTTTCACTGAAAATCAAGTTCTTTGTTCTATACATGTGAAAAAATAGAAGATTATCAATTTTTTTTTTTGAAAACTATGAGTGCAATAGATATTGAAGTGTTAGCAAGAGAAACTGTGAATATCATTTGGTGTTTTCATTGATAGAAACCCTAGTCGGTGACTAGATCCATGCATCATCATTTGATCCTATAGACAGTTAGATTGCAATCAACTAAGAAAGAATAGAGCATCCAGTAGTTTTATGTTCATTGATTCACATGAAGATTTCCTATTAATATTTTGTGTTGTGTATCTCAGTGAAGATTGATCAATGTATGAATTGCGTTATCCATGAATCTCAATGGCTCGTATTGATCCCTGTGTGAGTTAGAAGAACTGGTTGGCTAATTCTCTACTTTATCAATAATGAAGTCGACTTCATGAATATAACATGTCACAAATTTTTGGGAAGTAATTATTTAAGTACTTTTGTGTTCGAGCATTTTTTGTTTAGTTTTAACTAAGTTGTGGCTGACTGTTGTAGATGTGCATGAAGGTTTACTCATGATTTGAGCTGATAGTTGTAAATTATTTTTTGTTCTATTGAAGCCAACATATGGGTGATTAATTCTTAGTTGTAGATATATATATGAGATCGTTCATATCATTTTGAGGAGTGTATGAAGTGCGTTGATGTGAATTGTGAATAAGAGTAGAGAAAAAGAGCGATAATGCACAGTTTCACTTGTGTATAAAGGATTTGTGTTATGAGTCTCAGTAGAATAAAGAAAAAGTGCATAATCAGTCTAAAGGACAAAATATTGATTATTGAGCCTAACCGAAACTATAATCAAGCATATGCAGATGCTATTTTCTCAGTTCAAATTCTCATATGGTTTTAATCTGATTTTCTTTGTAAGACAATGAGTCTTCTTTGAGCAGTAATCTCTAGGTAGTGTGCTTGAATGCAAGTGCATTCCCATATTTTAAACTTCATTTGAGTATACTCAGATCACATTCTGGATTTTCCATCCACCGTGGTTTTTCCCCTAACAGGGTTTCCACGTAAAAAATCATGTGTTATGGTGTTGTGGTTGTTTGCTTTATGTTCATGCATATTTCTTTGAATGAATGTTTTAAATGCTTGAAGGATAAGATCAATAAAGTGATTCACCTCCCCTCTTAGTGTTGCTTGATTCCAACATGAATTCCTTGATCCAATGAAAAAAATTTAATTAATTTCAATACACACAAGAAAAGTTATGTGTTATACGATCCGCCTATTTCTGAATTGTAATTGGTTTGACTTCAAAACTTGATTAAGGAAAAAATATTCAATAAAACACAATGAAAACAATTATAAGCACTAGATGTTATAGTTATAAATTTAAATTCAATTTCTTTTATAATTTTATCCTTCATGGAAAAAAGTTATGTGTTATATAGTGAGAGTCACTCCTTAAAAATGGTGTATACTAAAAAAATATAGTTTTCAAAGGAGATGTAAAAAGTAGTGCAATCTGATTCCAAATTTTTTGAAAAAAATATATTTAGAATCTAGAAACTAAATGTCACAAACCACTAGTTTGCATTATCTTCATATCGCTCATGGTTTAGCCACTATAGGTGTTCAAAAGTGAAGATTTAGTTAGAAAAAATAGTTCAGTGTCCAGTTTGGCCAAAAATCGTAAACCAATATTGTGGGATCACCCATATTTTAGGTGTGGAAGATCTCTCTCCTTTTAGGTGCAAAACCCTAGGAGTTGAAGAGAGTACATATTTCCCCTAAAATTTGTGGTTCAAATGGGAAAGCAACCAAGTACTAGCTTTAAAAGAAATGAGTGCTCTAATTCAATTCCATTGGATTTGATTCACACTAATCTATACAGACCTACAAGGATAAGGATTCAACAAGGTGAAAGGTACTTTATGTTGGTTATATATGATTCACTAGAATGACTTGGGTTACATTATTAAGAGATAAATCATAAGCCTTTGATAAGTTTAAGATTTTCAAAGAAAAATTTGAGAATGAAATGGATGCTAGGATCAAATGTTTAAGACCATATAGAGGAGTTGAACTTACTTCCTATGAATTTGAAAATTTGTGTGAAGATCAATGTATTAGGAGACATTTATCTACTCCTAGAACCCCTCAACAAAATTTCCTATAGCTAAAAGAAATAATAGAATAGTACAAGAAATTTCTAGGACAATGATGAAAGATTCTGACCTATTAGATATGTATCAGAAGGAAGCATTATATACTGCTATCTATTTTCTAAACAAAGTGAAACTAAGGGTTAACATCAATAAGACTCCTTATGAGGTATGGTATGGAAGTGAAATGTATGGGAAAAGGAGAGGGTTTCCTAATAGTGCATCCTTTTAATTCCATAATGGGATCTAAAGGGAATCTTAGGGATACTCTCTTTCTCCTATAGGAATTTCATTACGAAAGAGATCATAAGGTGTAATGATTGACTTTAAACCTCAATGGCGAGTCAATCAAAACTAAATCTTAGTCATTTAAGAGAATAGGGAAGATTTGAAACCTAATTAAATGATTTATAATGCTAACAATTAAATGCACAATAAGACCTAGATGTTGAAATGCAAGATTATGAAGATACAAAAATCAAATTGATAATTTATAGGTAGGGACACATGTGCTTAGCATAAAAAAATGATTATGAGTATTGTTTGATAGGTTCACCTAGGGCTGAATGGGTATTTGTTAGGGCTTCTAAAAATACTTTTTTTACTCCTCTGAAGTAAGATTTGAATTGTTGTTTTGTATAGGTTTCACTGTTGGAAAGTCAGAAATAAATTCTACACTTGAGTTTTTAGAATTTGACAACAATGAATGCAAAAAATGTAACAGTGTAAAATTTCTCTTCAAGATCTTCAATCCTTCTTCAACCTCTAATTTAAACATACAAAAATATGAAGGATTTATTTTGTTTTTTTAGTGGTTTTCCTTGGTCAAACTCCATGTTTGTTAATTAAACATTGATAAAAAAATAATAACAATGGAAGCAAATGATGAATGAAACAATAGTTACTTACAACTCACCAAAACTTTAATGGTTGTCCCAAGAGGATAGAAGCCAGACACATCACTCCAAGGATTGATCTTTCTTTTTTTGATTGATTGGACACTTGAAAATTCTTGGATTCTTTATGATCAATAATGCATAGTGGACTTCACAAGATGACATGATTGCACATGAACTTTGGCATGATGATTAGGATCTTGATTTTCCACAAAAAATGATTGATAAATATATTCTTGAATTCTCTTAACAATGATAATTTCTCATATAAATTTCACCTCTTTCTTTTTGATGTTGACTTTGTAAAATAAGTATGTATTTATAGGTGTCTATCTAATTTATTGAAAATTAGATTCCAAAATATAACAATTGCATATAAAATTTGAATCATTAAAATATTTTAAAAACCATAATTAAAAATGGGTCATGGCACTTAAGGAGGACCCACTTGTCCATGGGTGGTTGGCCTAAAATTCTAGGATAGTCATTCTCCAATTTGATTTAATTATTAATTGGATTAATTAAGTGCTGGTTCCCCTTTTAGAATCTAGGATACATAAGGCTTTGGAATGCATAATTTAGATAATTAGAAGCTTAATTAAGTCCAAATAACTAAGGGACCCAAAAAATTGTGAAATTGAGAAGGGTATACAATATCCTACACTCTGTTTACACCCCACTTTAGTGAGAGTATGAACTTATGCTTAGAATCTCACTAAAGTAGACAAATTTGCATCAAGAGAGGTGTAAGTGTATAAATTATAATGGGATAGGATGAAAAAATCAAGGAGGATGACCAAGCCCCTAGAATTAGAGATCCCATGGAAAACCAAAATAAGGACAAAGGGACACACAAGATGTGTAAGATACAATCCACAAAACAAGATACACAAGCATACAATGTCAAAGTTAATGGAAAAGGGATGACCTAGTTAGTAGTGCTATGCTACATCCATCAAATACGCTCACAAGGGCTAGTGCATTCTGATATACACTAGGTGATCTCAAAAGGTTGAGAAACGCACACTAGTTCTACAAGGTGTGAACTCACAACAAGGTGGCGGATGGAAAATTCATGCCAGGTCTATAGGTTAAAAAATCCATTAGAGCTTATTTGAAAAGCCCTATAACAAACATATGTTTCCAAATAATGCTATGCCGTTTAAAAGGAGGGTGCCCCCACATCTAAAATCCAAAGATAACACATAAGGGATCCATGGATTTTGGGTTCGTGCATGTCTTTACTATAGTGAAATAATAGAGCTTGGAATCATCATAATTCCCCAAATATCTTTTGGGACAATGAACACAAAGGAGGACTGACATATAGAGATATATAATTCAAACAATTATTTTGGGTTAACATGGAGGAGACCTAAATGTCTCAAGACTTTGCACCATCCCCAAAAGAAAAACACAAGACAAAGACAATGCTTATGACAGATAATAGAATGGAGATACAAATAAAAGAATGTCATGACATATTTTTCTTCCTTTATATCCTTGCATCAATAGAGTAACAAGGGTCATGCAAATAAAACTCACAAACATAAAGACACGCCAAGAAGTACAATGCAATGGATCACATTAAATGCATGCAATCATAAAGAACATAAAGAGAACTGACATGTCACATGTGAGCCAACCTATAGCTAGTCATCCACATCCCAATATTGCTCATTATATACAGAAAGAAGATAACTAGCTAAAAGGGGAAATGACAAGTGCCATACTAAGAAAATCACTAGGTTCAATATGTGGTGATGCACTCTTTTTAGGAGGATCATCATGATTGTGCGCACCTAAGTTCATAGAAGTCAAAAATAAAACATTCAAATCATTTCACACTTCTTCATCAATTTTAGCATTCTCATCATCATTCAAATTAATCACAATAGGATGATTTATAATAATCCTTTTTCAATCTTCTTGTCTTGGTTCTATGTCTTGTTGTGATGGAAGTTCGATTTATTCTTGAGTTTTTTCCATGGGTGTGGGTGGTGTGGGTTTATTTTCTTCTTCTAATTGATGAGCGATAGTGTGATGTTTATGTTGGAAACAGCTAGCACTGAGAGGGGGGGTGAATCAGTGTTCTACAATTTGTATCTTTATTAATCTAACCCTTAAATCATTTATGACATTCAATCAAAAGGAATATGCATGAACATAAGACAAACAACCATAACACCATAACATAAGGATTTTTACGTGGAAACCCTGTTAGGGGGAAAACCATGGTGGATGGCCAATCCATAATATGATATGAGTATACTCAAAATGAAGTTTACAATATGGGAATGGATTTAAATTTAGGCACACTATCTAGAACTCACCGCTCAAAGGAAGACTCGCTATCTTACAAAGATAATCAGATTACATCCATCTGAGAAGAATTGAGAGATTAGAATCCACATACGCTTGATTAAAGTTCTGGTTAGGCTCAACAATAGATCTTATGTCATTTTTCCTGATTTTTCACTTCTTCTCTGCTCTGATTTGCACACAAATCCTTTATGCACAAGTGAAACTGTGAATTATTGCTCTTCTTCTCTCTTGGATTCACAACTCGCATTTAGACACTTCACACATATATCAAAATGATATAATCGATCACTTATATATATCCGTGGCTAAGTGTATACACCTAAAAATGGTCTGGAGAATCTGATTAATTAAATACAAATTATTTGATTAATTATCCTAATTTCCTCTACTTTTTGAATAAATAGAAATATTTATTTATATAGTTCATGTTCACATTCACATTTAAATTCTTCCAATTCTTCTATTATCTCATCTTAATTAAATAAACAAAATTAAATACTTTGTTTGATTTAATTATCATTTCCCTATTATATTCTATCACATCAAATCTTAAATTAATTAAATAAATATTAAATACTTTATTGATTAAATATCATATTCTTCTATTTTAATTTAATAAACAAATTTTATAGTTTGTTCGATTAAATTATTTTTCCTTCTTTGGCTAATTTAAATAAATCAAAAATATTTAAATTAAGGCATAAAGAATATTCCACTATATTTCCTCTAAATCATATTAGATATCCTATGTCTAATTTATGTCAAAATATGTCAAAATTAATGCCTTCAAACTTCACGGGAAGATTTGGAGACAAATTGGAGACAAATTGCAAATTTATCTCTCAATCCTCTTCCATCAATCCTTCCTCTTCTCTTTCCTGGTGTTTTCATGGGTAGAGAGAATCCCCAAAATCTTCTCGATGTCCACCATCTCTCACCATTCAATCCTCCAAATTGAATCCAAGCCTCTCTTTGCTATCCCTGTGTATTTCTACAACTAGGAAATCTATAAATAAAGCTTCATTTAACCAAGAAAAGGATCCAGATTATCAAACATGCACTCTTACTCTGCAAGAATTTTAAGCATCAAGAATCAAGCATCCAACATTCTAGAATCATATCTTGGTTGCCTCCTGTAGCTTCATCCATCAATTTTCATGTCAATCCATGCTATATTAGCTTCTTTTATTATTTAGTATTATCATATAGCTTCACATCATTACATCAACATCATTCCATTCTTTAGATTGTCATTTTAACAATTATAGTGTTATTTAAATCTGAGAGCACAATAGCTTAATAAATCTTTGAAGATAGGAGACAATGAGATGCTTTCACTAGATTATTAGCTTGATCTTTGATATAATGTTTCATTAAGAAGTGTTTTATTCCTTTCTACTTATTCACACTTACAATTTGGTGCCCGCCATGGGGCCTTAACCCCATATTTTTATCAATTCTTTTGAAAACTGTCACACAGGTTCCCGACGTTTTCCATTTCAGCGCTTCTGTCAAAAACTATAGCACATCCATAGAAGACTATGACACTTCTGTGCTCTGTTTTGACACTTCCATGATACTATAGCACATCCATTAAAATTTTGAACGCTTTCCACTATAGGGCTTCTATGAACTATTTTGGCGCATCAGTTACCCATCTCCAAAATAGTTGATTTAGCGCTTCCATGAAGAACTTTGGTGCTTCAGTACTCTATTTCAGCGCTTTTTATTTTAGCGCATCAGGTAAAAACTATAGCGCTTTCGTAGACTGTTTTAGTGCTTCTGTAATTTTGATTTGAATTTGATGCGACCATGACCAAAATTTCATATTCATATAGTTAGACTAAAATGAACCAATCCTAGGATAATCATTTGATTTAAAATTTTCAATCCTAGGGTAGCCATCACACTTTTGCAATATTAGTTAAAAAGGACACCATGATTGTTGTGAAGCAAAATATTCACATAGATTAGCAAAATTTGTCTTTTTGGCTTAAAACAAATCATTTATCTGCTACGCTTGTGTGGTGAATAGGCTTATGCTCTCCCCTTAACTGGGTGATCAAAGTGCCAGACTCATCCTTATTTTCATGCATATTTACACTTTTGTTAAAACCTTTAGAAGGCCTGCCATAGTGGGAAAAAGTACTCACCCTACGGGAACGACCTAAGTGGGAATGCCTAAAGCCAAGGATTCCAACCCACTTTAATAAAAATGAAAGTTGTTGATGAAAGTCCAACTTGATGGTAGTGAGCAAGATAACCATCCCTAAAATATTTGTTCTAAATATTGGGAGGTAACCTGGGGGAGTTTATCAATTTCTGCACCACATGGAAGCCCTACCTATGAACCATAGTGTAGTGTCTAGCCGAGTCAATAACCAGGCATTGTAATACTCATGGTGCAAGGGGAGGGAAGAATCTCCCCCCAAGACACTCACCATATAATTTCCAAAGATTGTTTGCTCAGAGGATGAGAAATCCAACTCTGAGTATGCACTTGGAAATGACAAAAACACGGGCGCCCTCTAGGGGGTGACACGGTTGTGTGCGTCAATGCAATTTTAAGATGTAGGTTGTTGAGTATAACGATGACCTATTTGACCTTAAGAGTGAGTCTGTTTGAATTGTGTACATTTTTCAAAGAAACCCGATGAAAATCAATAAGGACCATTCATGGTTCTTGAATATACACTATCTGTTCAGATTAAAACAATTATTCTACAATTTGCTTGCTGTGTTTTCACAAAATCATTAAAAATCAAATAAAAGATCATCCAAAAAACAAAAAATCAAATCAGGTCAGAAAAATTCATGATTCAAAAGTGGAAATCAACCAAGTTTGTCAAGAAAACCATGAAAGTAACATACCCAAGATACCACTTAGTTACCGGGATAATTTAAGAAGAAGGTGTTTCTTATATCAAAGTCGAAAGATTTTGTTACAACACATGACCTTCATTCATAGGTATCATGACTTTGCTAGAGGTCATACTCTTGATTACCCTGTAGAACCACTTTATTCATGAGATTTCTTCCAAAGGAGAACCCTCACACAATATCACAACCATAGTCAATGCATACGTTAGTCCTACATCCCATAACCCATGATAGAATATGCCACAAGGCCAAGTCAAATTTTGCAATAAGGAGTCTTAAAAATCATCCTCTGTTTTAGCGCTCTGGAAATTTGTTTTAGTGCTTATGGTCACTATTTTAGCACTTCCATCATTTGTTTCAACACTTTCGAGCACTGTTGTAGCACATCCGTAAAGATAGTGCTTCCATCATTTTTTTCAACACTTTTCAACTCTATTCTAGCGCTTTTGTGAAATAACACTTCCATCACTTGTTTTAGCACCCCTAAACTCTATTTTAGCGCTTTCAAAATAGAGAGTTCCAAATTATACTAGTTAGTTTGTCTTTCATTTACACATGGATTTTTTATCAGAATAAAAGTACCTTTTTATCATAATTACTGTGTAGAAACTGAAATCATATAGGTTCATACAAGTTTCCAATCTTTTCAACTCAAATGCAGATCTTGCAAATAATAAAGTGTCAAATCAAAACACAATCTCGAATATTTCACTAAAATTTCATCATCAAGATATTATCACCCTATTATCATGAAACAAGGCATGGTAATCAAATTTTTAACCTAGTCTTATCAATAAGATATATCATCTTATTTGACTTTGTTAAAAATTTACTTGACATTTTCCAACATAGAAGATCAAATTTTGGAAGAAAGAACAAAAAACTTGTATGCCAATCTTCACCAGGTCACAAAAACAGAGGCTCTTAGTAAAGGAACTAGAAACATCAAATACAATGACAAAATAAAATCCCTGGAATAGTCTACATCAAAGTGACAAAAATGAAATAACTCTAGAAGACGTACAAACAGCCCAACAGGATCCGAAATTCTATAAATTCATGGAAAAGATCTTAGAATAAGACATGGAGAAATACCTCTTAATGTTGGCTAAATTAGGTGCTAAGCTTCCTAAAGACTTTGACGTAAATTGCCTAAGAGAAGCACCTGGAATAAGCAAAACCGAAATACCACAACCCACACAAGGTGTAGATTTGGTTGTTGCCTTAACATCCCAAATGCAAATATTACAACAAAAAATACAAGACATGACAAAAGGGAACACCAAAATGTATGCAGCACAGGACATTTTTCCTTATCATTTCAACTCAACAATTGATATAATACCTTTTCCTCGACACTGTGAATTCCCCAAGTATGACAAATACAATGGAAGAATAGATCCGATCGATCATATCCGCGAATTCAAAACCATGAGCCTAGAGTTTTCTCAAGAGGAAACTTACCTGATGAGATTGTTCCCAAGAAGCTTGGGAGGTTCATGTATGGAATGATTTTCAAAATTACAACCGGGAATAAGGACTTTTGAAGAACTTTTCAACAAGTTGATCTCTCAGTATTCTTTTAACATCCAACACGATGTCATGACAAAGGATCTATATAACCTGAAACAAAACAAAGGGGAGACATTATTGTCCTTTCTACAAAGATGGCGATGACTATTTGCTAAATATCCTCAATCTATTCCTGAGGAAGAGAAAATGGAGTTGTTCATTGATAATTTAATAGAGGAGATGAGTTACAGACTTGAATTATAATGTCCTCCTATGTTTGAAAAGGTGATAGAAAATGACGTTAATATTGAAGAAGCTCTAGTCAAAAGAGGGGTTATTAAACATTTCAATGAAAAATAAAATAACACAAATTCCTCAAATCAATACCCCAACAGTGATAAACCAAAATTTTGGCAAAAGAACTGAAATATGACTGCAAATGAAACAAGTGATTTACAAAATCCCAAACCAGTTTTTAACTTGACAACATCTATTTCAAAAATAAATCAAAACAACGATCAAATTATCAAGTCAAATGTCATTCAAAACAAGGAAATCATAAAACCGCAACCATACCAAAAGTCATGAAATTGGCGTAGGTTCAGACGTTTAGGCCAAACATTGGAATCAACGATGAAAGAAATAGTCACCAGTGGTCTTATCACCACATGAGAAGCAAGATTCTAGGATCCAAAGGTCAAACCACCATGGTGGAATGATGCATATTACTACAACTTCCACAACAATAAAGGCCACAAAACTAATGATTACATGGAGTTAAAACATGCAGTTCAAGATCTGATCGACAATAAGAAGGTATATATAGAGGGACCCCAAAATAATAATGATCATTCAGCCTTCAAGGACCCTTTACCAAACTATGACAAAGGAGCATCATCTTCTATGAAAAAAAAAGGTAAAAATATCAATCATGTCTACGATAAAATGATCCTTTGTCTTACCAAAGTAGAGAGTGATCATACCATTAGTCATAACATGAATGAACATGAAACCAATGACACGACCCCTTTGGATTTTCTCCCAAGCATACAAGTCTCTGAAAATCAAATAAACATTTTAAAAACCAAAGAACGACAGGACTATCAACCAGAAAATGTAATGACAAGGGGGCAATCCAAGGTAGTCTTAAAGGGAGTTGGGCCTAAAAATGCATATCCACCTCCATCTCATTACAACATTTTTGATCAACTTCAAAACATTCCAATGCAGATATCAATAGTAGAACTCCTCAAACTATCTGCATCACATAAGGAGGTTCTAGAAAAAGGACTAGTTGCCACTGCAGTACCGAAAATCTAGATGTTTTCCAATTCCAAGCTATGGTGGGGAATCTTACTACACCGCATCGTCTATCATTCTCTAAACAAGATGATGTATCAATCAACCATCCCCATAGCACCACACTCCATATCGAATTCTTGATCCACAATCATCGTGTCAAAAGAGTCTTAATAGATGGGGGAGTTGGTTTGAACATTTGCACCCTACAGTTAATCTATGCACTAGGGTATTACGATGACGCTATTGATGCCCGAAGGAAAATGACCATAAAAGAATATGATGAGGAAGAGAGATCCTCAAAGGGACAGATTGTGTTACCCATTCAAGTGGGACCAATGATGAAACACATAGCATGCCAAGTGTTGGAAAAAGAGTTACCATACAACATACTCTTAGGACGCCCATGGATCCATGAAATGTAGGCAATACCTTCCACATATCACCAATGCTTAAAGTTCCCAGTAAATGGACAAGAGGTGCCTATATCTACCAATTATAATCATCCTTAGCATTGTGACACACTTACAATATCTCAAGATACCTTTATGCCTCACAATCGGGAAGCATCCAGTTGAAAGTCATCAAGTGAAGAAAAACGTCAGAATATGACCACCAAGTGGGTAGAGAAGAAGGATAAATAAAAATATACAAGTCTTGTTGATACTCAATCATCAGACAATCTAGATCCCCAAACTTCTTTATCATAGATATTTCAAGAGCGGGTCCAACTGACAAACAAGGGAATGGGACAATATTCTATGGGGCAATCGCTTAATCTTTCATAGTTAATGCCATCTCCAAGGACATATGGCCAACCATCCATGATCAAAAATCAAATATCACTACTTGTCACAGTTTGAGAAGAAAGGTTTGTAAAATTTGGTACCATAGAGGACGAATCAGACAACAAAGCAATCCTTGATTGGTTATACAAAGATGAGGAACCATCAACATCAAATATCAATATAGACAAATATGGCAAAGGGAAAGCTATCCTAGAAAAAATGGGTTATGAGGGACAATGACCTATCAAAAGAAGGAAGGTAGGCATAGTTGAACCTATTCATCCCCTCACTCTCCATTCAAAAGAGAAGATGAGACTTGGATACTCTAAAGAACAAAAAAAAGAAATGACAAAGAAGGTTGTTGAAAGAATCCTTCAAGATAGAGATAGCTCTGAAACAAATTCAAATGAATATGAGTGGGATCTATGTTCTGATATATCTTACACCAATATTCAAATTGATGTAATACAACAATATTCACCTACACATGAGAAGGGACAAAGCTATGGGTCTAGACCATTCGTATCAGGATCAGTAAATATCGATGACTAAAGTGGGGACAAATAGACATCAAGTGAACTAGACGATATTGAAGAGGGTACCATAATTGATCTCGATATCCCTAATAACAACTATGATGATATTGTTGTCCTAACCCTCAACCCCATCAACCTAATTCAATCTGATGACTTCATGCCTTTAATCCATCCCGAACTTATTGACTAGGAACCTGTCAAACCTATGAATGTACCCATATTTGCAAACGATGATGCCATCATAAATTTCCGATTTCATGACGAACCTGATATGAGTTCTATCTGTAATACTCATAACAATGCGACATGGCAGGAGGGTGTCAAATCTTCTAGTTGTAAAATTAAAAACAGGAATAATAGATCTAATGCTGAAAACCATTCTATGGCAGCATTAGATCTTGAAAAAGAAAAAATAAAGAACGCATCTAACGATGAAAACCTCTTTGAGGCACCTAAAGATGAGAGATTTGACACTCTTCCAGAACATTATCATGAGTGATCGTTAGTTCTGGTAGAACCAACAAAGTCTATAAGCATCAACATTGAACAAAAAGAAAAAATCCTACATTTGGCAGAATCCATGACAAATCAAGAGAGACCAGAATTCATCAATTTCTTTAAGGAAAGAAGCATCAACATTTCTTGGTCATATTTTGATATGCCAGGATTGTATCCAAATCTGCTCATGCATCATTTTTCTTTGCCTGCAACAATCAAGCCTATGAAGCAAAAATTGAGAAAAATGCATCCTCATATCGCATTAATGGTAAAGGTTGAGTTAAAGAAACTGTTAGATGCGGGATTCATAAGGTCTATTGACTATGCCGAATGGATATAAAAAATTGTACCTATTTCAAAGCTGGACAATAGCATCAAGATACGTATGGATTTCAGGGACCTGAATAAAGCATGCCCAAAGGATGATTTCCCATTACCAAATATAGATATCATTGTGGAATTAATGATAGGGCATGCCATGTTGTCAATCATAGACTATTTTTCTGGATACAATCAAATTAAAATAGCTCTAGAAGATCAGAAGAAGATTGCATTTACATGTCCATCGGGAACCTTCTTGTAGAATGTCATGCCTTTTGGTCTAAAAAATGCAGGAGCAAACTATCAAATAGAAATGACACCAATATTTCATCATATGATGCACAGCTTCATGGAGGATTATGTGGATGATATCCTGGAAAAATCTTGTACTAGGGAAGGATATTTTCATATCCTAAGAAAAATATTCACACGACTAGAGAAATTCAATGTCAGGCTAAACCCCAAGAAGTGTGTCTTTGGGGTCACATCAGCAAAACTATTGGGATACATTGTCTCAAAAAAGGGAATTGAAGTAGATCCAGTGAAAGTTAAGGAAATAATGGAGATGTCACCTCCCAAAAATATTAGTCAACTCAGATCACTACAGGGAAGGCTCCAATCAATCAGGAGATTTATCTCCCAGCTAGATGAAAAAATTCATCCATTCAATCATCTATTGCATAAAAATGTTGTTTTCAAATGGGATAATCGGTGTGAGACAACGTTCGATCAAATAAAACAATATCTGATGTCACTACCTATTCTCATGCCATCAATAGAGGGAAGACCTCTGATACTATACATTGCATCAACATATATCTCTTTAGGAGCATTATTAGCACAAGAAAATTATGAAGGAAAGGAACACGCCATCTATTATATCAACATAACATTAAATGGCTATGAAATAAACTACACTTTCATACAGGAATATTACTTGGTGGTGGTGTTTTCTACTCAACAGCTGAGACATTATATGCTGACTCATACAATCAGGCTAATAGCGAAGATCGAACCCTTAAAATATTTACTCAGTAAAGTTGCCTTAATAGGTAGACTGGTCAAGTGGGTCATGCTCTTAAGTGAGTTTGATATTCAATATGTGGAGAGAAATGCCATCAAGGGTCAAGCAATCACCAAACAATTGGCTAAGGCTCCTTTACTAGATGATCGACCTATGACAATAGAGTTTCTAGATGTGAACATCCTGACAGTGATGCGACAACAATGAATATTATATTTTGATGGATCATACACATAGTGGGGATCTAGAGCTGGGATTTTGTTCATTACTCCCCAATGACACACCATCCCGAAATCATATAGACTGAATTTTCAATGTACAAATAATGTGGTGGAATATGGAGCATTAATCATTAGGGTCAAAATAGCAAATGAATGGAAGATCATAGACTTAAAAGTATATGGGGACTCTCAATTAGTCATATATCAAGTAAATGATGAGTATCAAACAAAAGATGAAAATTTGATGCCCTACAAACAACAAATATATGATGTAAAATATTATTTGGTCAATGTCAAATTTGATCAAATTCCAAGGGCGGATAACAAAGTTGTGGATGCTATGGCCACAATTGCTTCACTCTTACAATTACCAGAAAAATGAGGTTGATATGAGTTTATGGTAGAACAAGTATCATGTCCTTCTTACAATAGTTTGGAATCCAATACCATATGCCATCTAGATACCATTAAAACCTTTTTCTATGAGAAAACCTATGCTTACCTCAATGACAATATCCTCCCTCCCAATCTTTCCAAGAACCAAAAATGCAGTTTTATCCACCAATCTACCTAACATATTTTAATTATCGACATCCTTTATCTTTGAGGTCTTGATGGTACCTTACTCCAATGCTTAGAACATGAAAAATTTGAGATGACCTTACATGAGGGTATTTTTGGCACTCATTTGAGTGGTATAACTCTAGCGAAGAAACTCCTTCGTTTAGGATATTATTGGCCATGCATGGAGAAAGAATCTTATTAATTTGTAAAGAAATTTCAAAAGTGTCAGATTCACAGTAATTCGATTCATGCACAAGATCAAGAATTGCATCCATCCACATCAACATAGCCCTTTTTTCAATGGGGACTAGATCTGGTAGGAAAGATAAATCCCTCTTCATACAATACACACAAGTTCATAATAACAACTACAAAATACTTCATAAAATGGATAGAAGCAATGCCTCTTACAATGATCATGGGGAAGAAGATCTCATCATTTATCTTGAATTACATAATCTACCGATATGGCATCCCTCAATCTATTATCACTGATAATGGACGGCCATTCAAAAACCAAGATGTACAAGAATTATGTGAGAAGTTTCATATCCAACATCATTTCTCAACACTGTACTATCCTCAAGGAAATGGCCAAGCAGAGGCCTCTAACAAAACAATTTTAAAAATACTCAAGAGGACGGTTAATGATGTTGGATGTGATTGGCATGTTCAACTTAATCCTGCACTATGGGCCTATAGAACCAGTATCAAAACATCGAATGGAGCTACACCATATGCCTTGGTATATGGATTAGAGGCCATACTACCTATTGAAGTAGAGATTCCATAACTTTGTGTATCACTCAGATGAGGATTATAGGGTATCTAGACTTCAAGAACTTGAATTTTTGGATGAGCATCGTTAACAAGCTGTCAACCATCTCACGATATATCAACAGAGAATATCGAGTTACAATAATAGGGTAAAACCTAGAGTATTTTAGGTTGGTGATTTGTTTCTAAATGAGAACCCTAGAAATCAATAGGACAGGGAAAATAAAAGGAAATTTGAGCCTAACTAGCTAGGTCCTTTTGTCATCGTATCAGTGTACAGATCAGGGGCCTATCAACTATCAATGTCATAAGGGGATTTGTTTGATGAACCTATCAATAGTATCCATCTCAGAAAGTTCTATACCTGAATTTCCTAGTGCACGGGTCAAACTTTTGGAAAAGGGTTTCCTTGACGAAAACTTGACAAACAGGCATCTTGGCAACAAAAAATACAAAAAGAAAAAGAAAAATATACAAAACAAAGAGTGTAATCAAAATATATAGTGAAAACCTATAAATAGGCATCGTGTGTGATTCTAAACCAGCTTTCCCATCTATTTTGATACATATCAGGATCATTAGTCTAGAAGTCATTACCATTTCATATCATATCATTAGTCTTGCCATCATTTGCAACCATTATCAAATCATTTCACATGGTCATGTCTTACTCTAGCTTGGGGGCAACATCTGGATATCACTAGGGGCAACAAAAACATCAGGTTCACCAAATAGGAAAACAACAATATGAAAAGTACACAAAAATAGTGATCAAAACACAACATCAATCACCATCGGAAAGGCATCAAACATCCGTATCATATCAAAAAATCCAAAAATAGGTCAAAAAGTCAATCTAGAAAAGCTAAAAAATAATGTGGGTCTATGTCAAACAACATCGTGGTTTCTGCATGTGTAACGTAGGCAAGGCTAATCTTTGATCAGCTGCCAAGACCCCTAGGATAGGTTAGTAGGTTAGGTCTTTGGTCAAAATCTTGGAAAATCACAAAAATATCACAAAATCAAGATGGATGATCTAATCTGAATAATGATTGAAACACTTTAATTAAAAGGTGGATAAATTGTATTTTTGATTGATATTATCATTTCTTTGGAGTAACTCGATGATGTAAATGAACTAGAGAAACAAGGAAGAAGAATGATATTTTTATTGTCTACTATCTGTGAGTTAATCATATAAATGTGGGAATTGTCGAGGGATGTGCTATGCAAATTTATCACCGATGACATTCAAAATTCACACATTTAAATGATTAATCACTGCATGTTTACGCAATGAATTCTCAGGTCATCTTAGTTCAATTATACCTAGATTCTTGTGTTCGCTTGCAATATAAAAAATCATGAAAGTAGTACTCAGGTTGTCATTGGTCTAACATATACTATTTACACTTGTACTCACTTTCAACATCCTAAAAAGATCTATGATAATACAAAGCACAAAAGTACTGTTAAAATGACAATGTTTTACATATAGTTGCATGATAAAATTAGACCGCATTCATAATAAATTCTACATCTGTAGAGTGTTTTTTGCATAAAGGATTCCAATTAATGATTATCTTTCTACAAATATGACTAAGTATACTTGACATTAAACCAAAAATCATCAAAAAAAATAAAAAAATATAGAGGCATCATCTCAACATTGCAAAGCTTTTATCATCCCATGATTCATGTATTTAACATCAAATATCATACCATATTTTCCATATCATATAATAAATAAATACATCATGTTCATTACACCATATCATTCATTACATTATTATCTTATGGGTATGTGCAGGATCATGATGGGCCAAAAAGTGGCGATATGTAAGTGATATGATGACCCATGTGGCTGACAATCTTTTTTTTACCCAAAATTGATGAAATGAAAAGGGTTTTTAAAGGATATTCTCAACTTTCCACCATATAAATTATGCTTTACTTTGAATCTAATAAATAATTATTATTCATTTTCTATTTGAATTACGACTAAAGTCCTGATTGATAGGTTGATTGAAAAACATCTATAGCTTTCAATGGTAACACATTTTTTGAATCTGAAACATGCATCACATTCTATGCTTCACATACTATAGGATTAAAAAAAAAAGAATTGAATTTTATGAATTTTTAACGGTGGTCAGACATACGAGTTTTTATATTTTTTAAAATTTGTAATAAAAAAATCATAATTAATTATTTGCTTTGAAAAAAATTTCAAAAAAATATGCATCGCATTGGGACATGAGTCCTCTACTTATATCTAAAATATTATAAAAAAATATTATCATTTTATTTTGGTTAGGGTGGTTAGACAGACACCTACTTCTTATTTTTTCCCTGAAATTTCAAATTTTCACCAAATAGATTTTTTTATTTTTTAAATAAACCTAGTAGTTTAGAAACTGCATTCAATTTTCTACAAATTCTATTCTTACATATTTTTGAAATAATATAGATAACTTATTCAAATGTTTATGTCAAGTTGCCTAACTTTGATTTTTCTTAATTTATTACCACTTAAGGGCTTATTTTTCCATGATGATCCTGCACATACCCTTATGCATTTGATCAATTTTTAACCCATACATCATTTGTCATCCATGAATTATATCACAAAATTTACACCATCCATCCATTATCATAACATCCATACATCATATATTCATACATAAGCATCATTTTTATCATCACCACATAAAATAAAAGCATTCATCATAGAATCATCACATAATAAATGCATCCATCATAGAATAATAAACCTTCATAGATCAATAGTAATCAACTACATATCATATATATCATAAATGTCAAGTATACAATGAAGTCTGAAATAAGAAAATATACATCATCAAAAATAAGTTGACTCGAAGTATACATCATATCTCAAAAAAAATGTCTCGAAATCACAAATGGCATCTATGATCTATTGCTACCAGAATGAGCAAGCATAACAAGACTAGTACCACCACCATCCTCGTCATCACTACTATTGTCATCACTGTTGCTCTCAGTACTGCTGCTCAACTGAGTATCATCCCCACTATCCTCCTCACCCTTAGCAGCATCCTCCTCCACAGGTAAAGGTGTTGGCTCATTGAGAATGGTAATCTGAGGATGTGGATGAAAGGCCAAAAATGTTGCATACTCCCCTGTCACCGTTGCCTCTACAATATCTCTGTGCATATCCCAAGCTAATGGCTGCAGAGTCTTGTATCCCTCTACTAATGTCTCATAAGACAAGCATGGCCCCTAATCTACTACATCACTCTGCCATCGGGAATAATGAGAAACCCCCTGAGGCATACACTGTACAATACCATACTGCCTATAAACCCACCACAATAAAAATCTCTCAAGGACAAAAGCGGTCCTACCGATCAAATACACAGAGTCACAAAATTACCCAAGTACTGCATCATCCTCATCCCACTACTCACAGTCTAGATAAGGCCTCTAGATGAAACTCTCCATGTCATCCAAAACCCATCTCCAATGCTCTAACTTACTCGTCTGAGCCTTGGTAAGTCTACCTCTGTATTGAAAAAAATAGGGTCTGCTTGTAGGTCTGTCAAGAACCGGAAATGGTCATGCTATAGAAAAATGCTCCCATGCCCAAACCTATAGTAGAGTCACCCCTTCTGATAGGTCGTGCCCTCCCAGGTACAGTACTAAATGTAAATCATGATAGAGGTGGGCTAGCATACACATCCCCCATGCATATCTAGTCCCATGCACGACAATGCTCTCCAGAATATGGCCCCAACCCATAGAGAATCCCTTTGACCTATAATCAGAAAAAAGGAAACCTCCAATGAATCTAGCTAGCACTGTTGGTAATGAAGCATAGGTGTCAACCATCATCCGTCATCAGACACTCGGTCCTGCAATATGCTGATCCTAGAAAACTCTACGGAGTGCATCTCTCCCACCAGCCTCATGTGAATCATAGACAACAATCTCTCCCATAAACGGTATCTACAATATCCGCCACACATCCTCGGGTGTGATTGTCATCTCACCGATGGGTAGATGGAATGTGTTATGGTGATTGTGCCACCGCTCAGCCAAAGCAGTAAGGAGACACTGATTAATCCTAATCTGGGGCATATCAAGGAGACTAGACATACCACATCAACCTATGATTTGAATCTCATTAGGAGTCAAATGAGGAATCAAATCAGTAGTCCATGAAAACCGCTCTCACATCTAGAGATTACCCAGACCCTCCTATCACCATAAAAAGTTTAAAATCAATGCACTATATGTCAAAAATAAAAATTTATTCTACTATCAGATCCAATAAAACTTTGGTATGAATTTTCGATCAAAATTCATGAAAAAATGTCAAAAAACCTCACCTATCATGAGGCTCATCACAAAAATTATCTAATCTCACCCATCATGAGGTTTATCAAATATGAAATCATTCCTCACTTATCATGAGGATCATCACAAATAGGATTATTTATTGCCTATCATGAGAGTAAGTTTTATTAATCATTAAAATCAGTCATTAGGGAATTTGGACAATCAAATCATACCAAACCAAAGAATGGACATGATTGAAATTGATGAAATCAAGGTTAACTATGTCAAAATTTGCAAATTTGACATGGATGCACTAAAATAGGCATCCAAAGCGCTAAAAATCAAAAGTGCTACTTCATCATTTGGATGTGCTAAAAAAGGCATCCAAAGTGCTACAAAACTAGAAGTGTTATTTCAGCACTTCAATGGGCTAAAATAGGCATCTGAAACGCTACTTTACTCAAAGCACTATTTTAGCACTTTGATGAGCTAAAACAATCCATCAAAGTGCCACTTTAATCAAAGCGATATAATAGATCATAGATGTGCCAATTTATTCCATCAAAGCACTAGAACTTTCTAGGCGCTAAGATCTGACGTCAAAGTGCTAAATTTGACTATCTAAGTGCTAAATCTTGAATGCTAAACTTTCCTACCAAAGCGCTAGAGAAATTAATGAAAATGACAATTCATCAAAGTGATACAATAGTTAACAAAAGTGCTACATCACAACATTGATACGCTAACCTACGAAAAACATGCAAATGCATTTTAATTTTTATTTTATAAAAGAAACAGGCACGAAAATTGAGAAAATACAAAATATGAGGTGGATTACAGGTATGTACAAAGGTTCGTAGGTAGCCAACCGCTGGTGACTTCACATGTGCTTGAAATGATGAGTGTGGTAGGGGATAGGTATCTTGCTCTAGCAAGCTGAAATATCTCTATCACTAGATATTTGAAAGTCACAAAGTACAAATGTGAATGAAAATGACCTTTTTGACCTTATATAGATTTTTGAAAAGGGATTTTTGAGGGATTTCTTTTATGTAATTAATTTTATTTATGGAATTAATTGAAATTCATCCACGAGCTATATTTTCTTCATCAATGTTGGGAGATAAATCAAATCATCATCATGAAAATTTGAAAAATTCTAAAAAATCATCAAATCATTAATTTATCTCCCGAGGGGCCATATTATCGGCAATCATCTAAAAATCAATATCTGGGGCATACTGATTTTTTTCATCAATATTGGCAGTAGCAGCAAAATTTTCTTCGAAGCAATGGGTAAACACATCACTTCAAAGAGGGGAAAAATGTATACACCTAAAAATGGTCTAAAGAATCCGATTAATTAAATATGAATTATTTGATTAATTATCATAATTTCCTCTAATGTTTGAATAAATAGAAATATTTATTTATATAGTTCACATTCACATTCACATTTAAATTTTTCCAATTCTTCTATTATCTCATCTTAATTAAATAAACAAAATTAAATACTTTGTTTGATTTAATTATTATTTCCCTATTATATTCTATCACATCAAATCTTAAATTAATTAAATAAAGATTAAACACTTTATTGATTAAATATCATATTCTTCTATTTTAATTTAATAAACAAATTCTATAGTTTGTTCTATTAAATTATTTATCCTTCTTTGGCTAATTTAAATAAATCAAAAATATTTAAATTAAGGCATATGGAATATTCCACTATATTTCCTCAAAATCAAATTAGATATCCTATGTCTAATTTATGTCAAAATATGTCAAAATTAATGCCTTCAAACTTCACAGGAAGATTTGGAGACAAATTGGAGACAAATTGCAAATTTATCTCTCAAGCCTCTTCCATCAATCCTTCCTCTTCTCTTGCTTGGTGTTTTCATGGGTAGAGACAATCCCCAAAATCTTCTCAATCTCCTCCATCTCTCACCATTCAATCCTCCAAATTGAATTCAAGCCTCTATTTGCTATCCCTATGCATTTCTACAACTAGGAAATCTATAAATAAAGCTTCATTCAACCAAGAAAAGGATCCAGATTATCAAACTTATGCACTCTTACTCTACAGGAATTCAAGCATCAAGCATCAAGCATCAAGCATCAAGCATCAAGCATCAAGCTTCAAGCACCAAGCTTCAAGCATCAAGCATCCAACATTCAAGCATCCAACATTCTAGAATCATATCATGGCTGCCTCATGTAGCTTCATCCATCAGTTTTCATGTCAATCCATGCTATATTATCTTCTTTTATTGTTTAGTATTATCATATAGCTTCACATCATTACATCAACATCATTCTATTCTTTAGATTGTCATTTTAACAGTTATAGTGTTATTTAAATATGAGAGCACAATAGCTTAATAAATCTTTGAAGATATAAGACAATGAGATGCTTTCAGTATATTATTAGCTTGATCTTTGATACAATGTTTCATTAAGAAGTGTTTTATTCCTTTCTACTTATTCACACTTACACTAAGAATTTAATTGCACAGATGTCGGATTCAACAATATATGAAAACATTTACAAATTGTTAGATCAATCCATGGATAATCCTTAATGTGCACGAACCAAAGTTGGCTATAGAATAGAAATGATCAAAATCAGCATGTATAAACACAAAAATACTTAAACAATTACTTCTCAAGTATCCACAACATACTACATTGACCAAGCCAGCTTATGCACTGATAATCAAAAAATTAACCAACCAGATCTTCTAACTCGCACATGGATCAATATGAGCCACTAAGATTCAATAGCAATAGAGATCATAGATCGGACAACATTCCTTGAGATACACAACACAAAATAATAACATAAAATCTTTATGTGAACTGATGAACACAAAACTACTAGATGCTTTGTTCTTCCTTGACTGTCTTTAATCTAACTGGCGGTATGATCAAATGATGATGCATGGATCTAATCAATGACTGGGGTTTCCATCAATGAAAACACCAAATTCTATTCACAGTGTTTCTTGCTAACAATCTCCCCCTTTGGCATTTATGGAAACACTTAGTGAAAAATGTCTAATTGTTGGATCAATACCAACATGAATTACACTGCCAACTTCAAAATTCAAAAACACAACTGTCCCCCTTAGATGATTATACATTTTTTACTCTACTACTCCCCCCCTTGACATCAATGGAAAAGGTAGGAATCCACATACCAAAAATTTTAAAAAATATTTAGACTGTACAAGTATGCTTCTACAACTTACACAAACTTGAAAATATCTGCAAAATATTTGTTTAACAAGATCAAATTTGTGTCCCAAACCCTTTTGAGACTCTCTAAAATTGTTATGTGACCACTAAGTAAGATTGTGTCTCTGCAGACTCAAGGTTACCTAGATCACCAACTACCTTAGCATCTTCAACTTCCATTAATGCACTCGACATTATTTCTATCTTTGAACCAATTAGGCCTCTAATCTCACATGTTATTTCCACAATTTTGTCATTGTCATGCTTCAAGCTCCTTATTTTTTTAATCAAAGATATCACCTGACCTTCTTGCTTTCTAACACCACCAACTAAAGGATCAAAAGCTTAAGAAATAGAAGCTACCTTTTTTTCAAGATCCTTAACCTTCTTTTCATTGACCTTAGTAAATTTTGTCAAAGACAAACATGAATTATAAATCTTTCCACCTTCAGATAGAAAAATTTTAATATTCTTCACATAGGTGGCTAATAGCGTGTTATCATTTTCTATAATTCCTTTCAACTTACTTAACCTTTTGGCATCAAATTCCTTCTTAACTTTAACCACGGCTAACTTCACAAGGGACTCAAAGTGAGTTCTTACAGAGTTAATGAGCTTCTTCAGCTCACTAGAGGAGGAACCAGATGGATCCTTGTTATGAGTAGACATTATTTTCTCCAGAACTCCAAATGCAATATTTAAGATTTCACTATCCTCAATGTGAGACTTCAACAATTCTTCTCTAGCCTTCACCTGGGCAAATGATGCAACATTCATTTCTTGAATTGGGGAAAAAGTGGATAGGTTGATAGGACCTTCAACCAATTAAGGGTCAAATTCTTCCTTTTTCTCTACTAGAAATTTCTTCACTACCTCTGCAGTGTCTCTTGCTTCCATTGGAACTTCCTTTACTTCAAATTTCTTTTCCTCAACCACAGCTTCCTCAGCTACAAATTCTTGCTTATCTTCAAGAATCTCAAATTTCTCAACTGATACAATTTCAGGAGCTTCATTCTCCATAGGTACTTTTGTATTATCCACATCAGGAGGAATCTGAGTATCTTCAATTGTATCTTGTTTTTCTTCTTCTTTTGCCAGACTATATGAGACATCTTTATCATGTATTTCTTTAGGGACAACATCAATTATGTTACTTAAAAAGAAAAAATCTCAAAATTTGTTCAGTTTCTTCTACAACTTCTTTAGTCTGACCAATCATGAGCTTATTCACTCTTGTCTTTCTCTTGAATTCCTTTTTTAGCTTTATTTAGGATTTTCTTCATTTCTTCCATAGACATTACTGGACATAACTTTGCAATAATTCTTTCCCTCATTTTCTCTTCTTCTATTCTATCATTTACTCTTCTCATTTCCAAAATCTCATACAAGATTTTTGGTAAATCAGGAATTATTTCAATAAGAACCTTATTGAATATATTTAAATTCTTTATTGTAGCCTCCTCAAGAGTTCTTTGGCCATATTTATCAAAGGTTTCATACCATTTAAAAAAGCGGCTTAAGATTTCCATCTTTGACCAAATATTTCTCAACTTCTTCTACTGGCATACTAGGTTTGTCAATCTTTAACTTCTTTTTTCTTTGCCTTCTTCACCAGAGAGCTTGCTTTTAGTAACCTTTGTTGCCTATGTGCCCATATGCTTAATTTCTCTCACATATTCATGAAACTTGGTCTCTTCATCTTTTGAGATAGTTTCATAGATTCATGTGCTCTTATTCTTCTTCCTCTTACCAGATACCTTGTCTTGAGTTTGCACGGGAATTGGCTTCATTACAGGGGCAGATAGGGATGCAAAGCTTCTTCTTGACCTGGTTCGAGAAGAGGATGTTGTTGGACTAGCAGATTCACTTCTTGCTAGCTCTTTTTCTACTTCATCTTGTTCTCTCCTTTTTCAAGCTTCTCTTACTTCTTATGTAGATATACTCATTCTTTCTACAAATATTTCCACTTCTCTTCTTACTTTTCTGACTATCATAGGTTTCCTTAGTTCATTGTGCACTTGTATCTCTTTTTCTGCATAACTTTCAAACCTCTCTTCTGTCAGATCTAGAGGATTATTCAGTAAATGTTGTGCATACATTTCCAGAATGTGCTCCTCAACCTCATATCCCATTGGCATAATCCAGATTGTTCTAGGATCAACAACTTCCATCATGCATTGATCAATGTCTACCATAAAAAAATTATGTCCTTATACTTCTCCACAATATAAGTAGGAATTCTTTCTCTCGATTACATCACATACTCTGAAAATTATTGAAGTATCCCTAGATTGCAGTTTTTCTAGCTTGAATATTTCCAATTCCATACAACATCTCTCTAATCTGAATAGCTATAGGCTGACCACCTTGCCAATGTACTTTCCCAACACCCAGAACTTCATTCATGAAATAAAAGAAAAAACACAACAATAAATTTCCATAAAGGAATTTTTCTTGTCTTTCTTGATCTTACCAAGATTTTCCATCAACTAACTCCTGAGTAGCTCACACAAGTCATAATCTACATTCTACTTCACCATTTGGTAAGCTACATAAATAATTGTACTAGATACTGAATTATCCCGACTTGAGTGATATATCCTATGATCAATGACCATCGAGGAAAATTTCACATCCACTTCAATGATATCTTCAATTTTCATGGCTCTTTTATCATACTCTGAACCTATTGCACCCGTAGCCATTTGACTCTTTACGGACTTCAAAATTGAAAATCCACCAGAGGAATTTAAACCTGTAACAACACTTATAGCCTCCTTTGTAATATTGAAGGTTATATTCAGCCACATAAATTCATCATGAGCTCAACTCAAGGTATACCAGACCCATTCACTCTCTTCAAACACGAGAAATTTAACAAACTGTGTATATTTCTTCTCTTCTCGGGTTTTGAATTCTGGCTTGACACAAAAATCCTCTCCAATTATATGATTGTTGTACAAATTCAATAGATGTGAACTTCCTAACTCTTCAATGTTTGTGTGAATATATTCCTTAATATCTTCAATATGTAAGACGTCATACAAAACAGACAAAAATGCACCTAACGAGTTTGGTCTCAATGGAATTGAAAGGATGCCATTTCAATTTGGTACAGGGTCTATCGTTTACTTTGACTACCAATGGAGTAGCCATTTTCACCAATTCACAAATTCACAGGTTTTTCAATAAATTCCTTTTCGTCAAGTCACAGTTTAATTGTTAAAAGCTCCTTCACACTTTAATTTCACCTCAATTCACCAAATTTCACTTCAAACCTCTCCAAAATTCTCCTTCTACAAATGCAAAGTGACAAATGAAAAATAAAAATGACCTTTTATCACTCACACACTTAACCCTTTTTGTAGCAATAAATTATTTTTACCCTAACTCATCTGGTTACCCTATTTCCATGTGTTGTAAAAGATAATTCTTCTATGGACCTCCAATACTACCTAGTACTTCTCCAATAGGTTCAATAGCATTTGTAGAGCATATAGGCTCTTACTATACTTATCCACATTTTGGTGATAGTTACCAGCAAGGGGTTAAGATATTTTCTTGACAACTCCCCAAAGCCAAAGGCCTAAAACTAATTCCCTGATGAATTACTAGAAGTAGGTTCTGGTGTTGGCACATTTCCTTCATCAGAGGGAATTTTCTTTACCCATTTCTTCTACATTTGGTTCTTGATCACATTTTTAGTGACTTTTCCTTTTCCTTTTTCATCCTTCTGCATGTTTCTTCTTTGATTTACTAGACCTTTTCTGTTCCAACAAAATCTGGCAATGTGACCAAATTTGTTGCAGTTATAGCACAAAAAATTTCTCTGTCTAGACTAGTTGTTCCACTGAATTTCTCTTGATCTGTATTGGTTAGAAATATGGCCAAATCTATTGTATGTATAAGATGTGACATCTCTATGAAAAAATTTAATCACATTTTTGCATTCATTTGAATTATGACCCAACCTATTGCAATTAAAGCACTAACCTGAGAATGATGGACCACTTGGATTCATATTGATTCTACACTGAGAAGCCATTCGACCAAACTTATTGCAAGTAAAGCAGTAACCATTGAATCTTTGAACATTGGGTTGTCTTATTGGATTCCTTCCAACTTTATTTATCTGATTTTATTGCCTAAATATCCTTTGTCTAGATCTGGAACTTTCTCCTTCTTCATAACCAAGACCTCACTTGTCATGATTAGTCCTTTGACTTTTAATTAGTTCATCAATCCTGGCTGAGCTAACTTTGAACTTCTCTTTTTACTCATTTGTAGTAGCAAGTTCATCTCTGAGATCATCAACCTATTTTTCAAACACTTCCTCATTGTTTTTAGATTTTTCCAATTCATTTTCCAAATGGGTGCATTCTTTAGATTTTTTTTTCAAGGACTGTGCAAGCTTCTCTTCATTTTTTTTGTCTTCAATCTCCTTGGTCATCCTCATCATGATATATTCCATCTCATGCTTTAGGATTGTATTATCTCTGGTAAGATTTTCATATTCTTCTATCTTTTCCTTCAGAGCTTGACTCAGTTGCTCATCTTCAATGCTTCTACTATCATTATGCTTAATCTGATCACAAAGTTTCTTTCTTTTCTCCCTAGGCTTATTGATTTTATCTTTTAAAGACTCAATGAATTTATCAAATCCATGAGGTTTGCTTGCAATTTTTGAACTTCATATTTTGACTAATCAAGATCATCTAGGGCCACCAAAGGTTGTTTTTGAATATTGCTTGAACCGTTAAAATACTTTCCAAGATCTCTCCAAGTTGTTAGACTTCTTCTAAGGAACTAGATTTGATACCAATTGTTGGAAACAAGCAACACTAAGAGGGGGGATGAATCAGTGTTTTGAAATTTTTATCTTTATTAATCTGACCCTTCAAGCATTTATAACATTCAATCAAAATGAATGTGGAGGAACATAAGAAAAAAAACCATAACACAAGGATTTTTATGTGGAAACCTTGTTAGGGGAAAAACCATGGTGAATGGCCAATCCACAATATGATCTGAGTATACTCAAAATGAATTTTACAATATGGGAATGCACTTGCATTCATGAATACTACGTAGAGCTCAATGTTCAAAGGAATACTTACTATCTTATAAAGATAATCATATTAAATCCATCTGAGAAGTTGAATTGAGAGATTAACATCTACATATGCTTGATTATAGTTCTGATTAGGCTCAACAATTGATCTTTTGTCCTTCTAACTGATTTTGCACTTTTTCTCTGCTTTGCTCTGCTCTGATTCACAACACAAATCCTTTATGCACAAGTGAAAAAATGCATTATCTCTCTTCTTCTCTACTCAGATTCACAACTCGTTTTCACACACTTCACACATATATCAAAATGATATAATTGATCACTTATATATATCTACGACTAAGAATTTAATCGCACATATGTCAACTTCAAAAATATATGAAAATATTTGCAAACTATTGGCTCAATCCATGGATAATCCTTAATGTGCAACCAAATTCGGCTATAGCATAGCAATGATTAACATCAACATGTATGAACACAAAAATACTTAAACAATTACTTCTTAAGTATCTGCAACATATTACATTCACCAAGTTGGCTTATGTACTGATAATCAGATAATTAACCAATCGGATCTTCTAACTCTCACATAGATCAATACGAGCTGCTAAGATTCAATAGAAATAGAGATTATAGATCAACCAACATTTCCTAAGATACACAACACAAAATAATAATAAAAAATCTTCATGTGAATCAATGAACACAAAACTGTCAGATGCTCTATTCTTCCTTGACCGTCTTCAATCTGACTACTAGTATGATCAAATGATGATGTGCAGATCCAATCACCGATTAGGGTTTCCATCAATGATAACACCAAATACTATTCATAGTGTCTCTTTCCAACAGTTTATTCCTACGCTCTTTATCATTTTGGTTTCTTTTGTTATTATTTGAAATTTGTGATGTTGTAGGAGTGGGATTATCAACCATTGGTTTCTTTTCTTATTTTAAGGGGAGAATGGAAGAAACTACCAAGGATGGGAAAATTCTATCTCTTTGGGTTTATAAAATTGTTTTATTTTTGGAGAGACAAAAGGGGTCATCTTATTATCTCTTGGACTTTTGTAGGAAATAGGTGGAGGAATTGCAACAAGTTTATCTTGGTTACTTGGAAGGGCTTGTGTTTGAATCATAGGTTCATCAATGGTAGATTGAGGAGGAGAGATAACCATGAAATTGGGAATATTGCTAAGAGATAATTTATCTATATGATTTTCATTGAATTTTTGATAGGATTTGAAAAATAAATTGTATTCTCAAGGCTTTATAGATCCCATAGGTCAAGTCCAAAATAAATCTAATGAAAAATTGATATGTGAATCTGAAAAAGGATGAAACCCACTATGATGAACTATAAATATCTCATTCCCACCATGAAACTTTATGCACTTGTGAATAACTAATGGAACAACCTTCATGGAGCATCACCATGAGTAGCATAGCTTCACAATACATTTTTCTAATGACAAGATGATGGAGAATGACACATCTAATTATTTAGGTCCAAATTTTATTGGAAGAGTGATTGAACCTATCATATGGAAAGAAAAACCATTATGTGTTTAATCCATGCTTTCAATTTTTCATAAGTATATTTATAAATCACTTGCACAAACAAGAATTCATCGATGATCATTTTCTCTGAAAATGTGGTATTAATAAGTATTCCTTGTGCAGGTATATTATTGGTACAACTAAAAATCTAGAGAGGATCATCAAGAAAATGTTTAAGTACATCATCATCAGTAAAATAAATGTTAGGTTTCAAATTGTTTTGGCCCTTATGAGGTTGGATGCCAATGAATCAAATCATGGCACAATGATCTTCCTCATTATCACTCTTGTCATCATCAGGTATATATTGTGTTGTTTCAACACTCATCACATAATTATTGTTATAAATAGTTTTTACAAATGGGATTGAATGGTTTGGAATTGAATTAGTAAATATTTGAATTTTTTTGTTAGGTGGGGCAATGGATTTATTTCCTTGATCATTAACACAGCCCAACTTGATGTGATTGGAATCAATGAGGTCTGACACTATATGTTTGAGATGCATAGACATTTTTGTATCATGTCCAATTTGTCAGTGATAATGGATAAAGGCATTTAGATTATGGTTTGGAGGTCCAAGATTTGTTATATAAAGAGGTCTAACAAGATTTAAGGTAATTAGGTTCTTACTCAAGAGTTGCAACATAATTGAATGGAGGCTATCATGTAACACAGTAAATTTCCCATTCTTATCCCAAATTTGGTTTGAATTTGTTGCTTTTATGGCAGCCACTTGAGGTTCAAAATGATGAGGTTTTGTGGTTGATTAATCTATATAAATATATTTTTTGTTTCTTGAATGGTTAAAAATTGTTTTAAGGCATGGTTTCAAATTTTTAAGGATGGGTTGAAACAATTTTTACTATGCACTGGTTAAGTGAGTTCTAATAATTACAAAGACTCATGCATAAATATGTAAAGGAGATAAATTTAATCATCCTACACTTATATTAGATATATGGTTGTAATTTATCCATGAACATTCTTTGAAGATCAACACCAAGAAGTTTAATGTTTATTTGTGAGTAAATCAATTAATACCATTCTATTAAATCAATGACTTTTTCATCCACATTTTCTTTTACATTACATCAAATCAGGAAGGGCCAACTTAGGACCAATTTGCACATGGAAATGGTTGGGAAAGGTATCAAATAGCTTATTAAATATGTGGATTAATTTACTTAGTAAAGAAAAAAATCATTCCAAGGATGTATCTTTCAAGGATCTAGGAAATATTTTATCCAATAGCTTATCTTCAAAAATGAAATCACTACATAAGGTTGTATATGTTGACACATAGTTTCTAGGATCTCCTTTATCACTATATTTCTCAAATATAAGAACCTCTATCCCTTGTGGCATTTTCACACTCTCAATATCTCTAATGAAAATGGGTTTCTCTTACCATATTGTGAAATTTGTCTATTTTGGTTTTGGTTCAATGTTGTTATTTGTTGTTGGAGGGATATGGAATTTTGAAAGAGTTGGTTTATGATGGTATCATTGGTTTTGTTTTTATATGGAGGTGAATATGGTGGAGGTGTATATGTGTTAGGAAGAAAACTAAATTACAGGTTAAGAGGTAGAGGGTTTGGAGATACGATGTTTGAATTCACAAAACTAAGAGGATTTCTAATGGAAATAATTGAAGTTGGAGTGATATTGTTGGTTGGTTACATTGTTGTAGGGAAATTTGAATTGGTATATCTAGGAATAGAAGCTATGGATGTAGGGGGGGGCGAATTTTATTTCATCCTTGCCTTTGAGTATCTCCCAAAGATTGAGCACCACTAGCCATTGTAGGAATTTCATTATAAATAATATGAGCTATGCTACACATAATCTCTAATCCTTGGTTAGTATCAAGAATTCTCATTATTTTATCTATGATAGGAACAAAAATATCAACAATATACTCTATACTAATAAAATCTTGATTTTTTTCTAAAGCTTTGTCCATTTGTTTCAGCTTCTCTTGAGAGAAATGAGAAACTAAGGTTTCTACATCAATGTAAGTGGTTGATGGTAAAGTGGTCATGGGACATGTGACATTAGGGATATGGTCCAAAAATGGTTGACTAATGTCAACACTATGAGAAAAAGAGTTGGAAAACCAAAGATCCATGAAAAATGTACTATCATGGGATGCCATGAGTCTTGAACTATGTCTCATTGAAGTATTGGCAATAGGACACCATGTTGTGAAACTCATACAAGTTTCACCAAACCCAAAGTGCACCAAAAATGAAAAAAAATGTACTAGATAATAATAGTAACCACTTAGAAATATAAAACATAATGCAAGTATGAAATACGATATTGCAGTTTTTCAAATCTGAAATATGATAATTGACTAATTTTAGATGTAAAAACCTAAAAAATGAGTATTTTTCAATGTCAATTTTAATTTCAAAAAATGCACTATTTTTCACCAGTTGAAATAGATTCAAATAACTATAGAAATATGTAATTTTTTAAACTGAAACAAATATTTGCAGGCTAGAAAAGACTAATAATACAAAGACAAAACAATGTGCAAAAATTCAGAAAAGCACTTGTACCAAGACATGTTTTCCCTAGGGTGAATGAGTCCTATGAAAGGGGTCTAAAAAAATTAAATATAAGTCTTTAACTTGATATTTAAGTTCATTGTTCCTAAAATCAAATTAATTCTATAGTGATAGGTTTTCCAGAATTATGATGAAAATGTAAATGCAATTTTATGATAGTGTATGAAGAAAATGTTAACATTTTTTATTGTAATTTTAAAGGAAATTTTGACCTAAATAACTAAAACACACTTTTAAGCAATATTTTTGGACTTTTATGAGTTTTAATTGATGCAAACATGCAAGATCTAACCTTAAATGAATAATGTAAACACAATGATGTAAAATCTATATCTTGGGTTTCAAGGATCTCCAAATCAAAATATTATGATGCACAATGTCAGGATCACCAAAATGAAATGTATGGGAAAAGGAGAGGGTTTCCTAACAAGGTGTCCTTTTAATTCCACAATGGGATATAAAGGGAGTCTTGATGATTCTCTTTGTCCTATGGCAATTTCATTAGGAAATAGATCACAAGGTGTAATGATTGACTTTCAACATCAATGGCGAGTCAATCAGACTTGGATCTCAATCATTTAAGATAATAAGGTAGATCTGAAACTTAATTAAATGATAAGTAATTTTCAAATTTAAATGCACAATAAGACCTAGATGATGAAATCTAAGATTTTGAAGATACAAAAATCAAATTGATAATTTGTAGGAAAATCTGAGAAGGGTTTGGACATATCTACTTGACATAAATAGTTAATTTTGAGCACTATTTAAGGATAGGTTAGCCCAAGGGTGAATGGGTCCTAGTTACTACTTCCAAAAATACTTTTTTAGTAATTTGAAGTAAGATCTAAGATGTTATTTTATACAAGTTTCATTATCAAAAAGCCAAAAATAAATTCTACACTTGAGTTTTCATGATTTGGAAACAATGAATGCAACAATGTAAAATTTCTCTTCAATATCTACAATCCTTCTTCAAACTATAATTTGTGCATAGAAAAAGAGGAAGAATTTTTTTTTTTTTTTTGGGGGGGGGAGTTTCTTGGTCAAACCCCATGTTTGGTAATTATACCTTGATAAAAAAATAATGACAATGGAAGGAAATGATGAATGGGCCAATACTTTCTTAAAATTTACTAAAAATTTAATGGTTATCCTTAGGTGATAGAGTCAGGCACATCACTACAAGGATTGATATTACTTTTCTTGAATAATTGGACACTTAAAACTACTGGGATGTTTTATGATCAATAATTCATAGTAGCATTCACTTGATGACATGAATGTTTGACATGTTGACCAGGATCTTGATCTTTTATAGAAAATGACTGATAAATCTTCTTTTGAACATTCTAACAATAGTTCTTTCTCATAACAATTTCACCTCTTTCTTGTTGATGTTGAATTGATAAAATAACTATGTACTTATAGGTGTTTATCTAATTTTTCAACAATTTGATTCCAAAAATCAACAATTGTATATGAAATTTGAATCATTAAAACACCACCAAAACATATTTAAAAACATGTCATGGTACTTAAGAAAAACCCATTCACCCATGGGTGAATGGGTCTTGGCCTAAAATTCCAAGACACTCATTCTCCAATGTGATTTAATCGTTAATTAGATTAATTAAATGTTTTTAGTGTCAAAAGTCTAGGTGCCTATATTTATATTAGTAGCTTATAATAGACAATTACATAGTTACCAAGGATGGTGAGTATACCAACTTTATAGTCGAGGAAACATAAAATCCTTTTTTCTACCCAACTATCCAAAATACTTACAAAAAATTGATTTACCCCCTATACAAATTTACTGCTATGCATAATTCTAAAATTTGAAATCCTACCATCCTAACTTGTACTTCCATATATTGGTATATTCACAGTATGAACAAAAATTACATGTTAAACACCCCTATGGGAAAAATTCACTGAGTTTTCACCCTGTCCCTCATGAGCTACCCGATGTACTTGACTTGCTATTTGAGCTTGAGAGTGTATTGTTATATTAATGTTAGGAACTTAATGGTTTTCCCTATTTTCATGACTAACTGGTGGTGGTGGAATTAACACTTGTAGACTTTGAGGGAAATCATGTGAGAGTATAAAAGAAATATGATCAATTAAATGTTGGTTTCCCTTTCATAAAATGGAATAAATAAGGTTTTTTTGGAATGCATAATTTAGTTAATTAAAAGATTATTTAAGTTTAACTAATTAAGGGACCAAAATAAATTGTGAAATTGAAAAGGGTATACAATTTCCTACACTATAGGAATACCTCCTACTCTTAGATATTGAAAAATATTTGGTAGCAGATGCCACACTAGAAGAGATGAAGTAGACCTTATAAAGTTTTATTCAAGGTGTTATGAAGGAATATTTCAAGGTTACTCAAGTAGGAGAAAGACATATAGATGCTACAATAAGAGAATGAGAAATATGGTTGAAAGTAAAAATGCCAAGGTAGATGAAGACTTATGTTAGATCTCACATGAACTTGAGGTTCCTAGATCATATATGCTTCCTTGGATTGAAGAATAAGAAGAAGAAATAGAAGTGAAAGAAGAAAAATAATTAGAAGCAGTGGAGACTCTCAAGACTCCAACAAAATATATGCAGAAGAACCACTCTCTAGATTAGATCATTGCAGACAAAAATGAAGGTGTTTTGACAAGAAGAAAGTTTACAAAAGTAATTTAACAAGGAAACTTGTGCTTATTATTAACAATAGAACGCAATAACTTTGTTGATGCTAGAAAAGATGATAATTAGATAAAGCCAATGGAGGAAGAAATGAATCAAATAGAAAAGAATTAAAATCGGGAATTAGTTCCCACACTAGCTAATAATAATGTGATAGGAACATTGTGGGTGTTTTGAAATAAGTTGAATGAAGATGGTGAAGTGGTAAGGAATAAATTTAGATTGGCTTGCAAGGGATATTGACAAGTTGAAAGTATGATTTGGAGGAGACCTTTGCTTTGATAGCCATACTAGAGGAAATAAGGATGTTTCTTGTTCTTGCTTCTCATTATAACTTGAAATTACATCAAATGGATTTCAAGTCAACTTCCTAAATGGTGATCTAGAAGAAGAGGTATATATTGAGTAATCAGATAGTTTCTAGTTATCAAAGGTTTCGGAAATGCTTTGTAGATTTAATAAATCTCTATATAGTCTCAAGCAAGCTCCTAGATCTTGGTATGCTAGATTGTATAAGTATCTACCTTAACAAGGACTCAAGAAAGGTAACGCGGATAGTAATCTATACATTAAGGTTTAGTAAGACAAGTCGCTGATTGTGGTTGTATATGTTGATGTCATCATATTTGGTGGAGATGATGATATATGTAAAAAAATTGCAAAAGAGATGCATAAAGAATTTGATATTTCAATGATTAGTGTGTTGTACTTCTTCCTTGGACTTCAAATTATTTAGTAAGATGGTAGCATATTTTTTTCTCAAGCCAAATATATAAAGGAAATGTTGAGGAATTTTGGAATGGAAGATTCCAAACTAGTGGGTACTCCAATAGTGAGACTATCACTTAAGAAAATCTGATGAGTCTCTAGAGGTTGATCAAACTCTCTATCGGTCCATGATTGAAGGGTTTTTGTATATTTAATTGCTTCCAAACCGGATATAATGCATGCGATATGTTTGGTTTCTTGATTTTAAGCCAATCCTAAGAAATCTCATGAGAAATTTATGAAAATAGTCTTTAAAGATACTTGAAGGGGACTCAATATTATGGTTTGTGGTACAAAAAATCAAATATTTTCTATGAGAACCTATATTGATGCTAATTGGGCAAGTTGTGTTGATGATCGAAGAAGTAAAAATGGAAATGCATTTGTTTTGGGAGACAGATTGGTCTCATGGTTTAGTAAAAAGAAAGACTTTGTGTCTTTCTCCACTAAAAAATAATACATTGTTTTAGCATCTTGTATCACTTAGGTGATTTGAATGAAGTATACTTTGAAGGATGTGAAGGCAGTTTAATATGAACCTATTTCTATATTATGTGATAATACCAATGTAATCAATATTTCTAAGAATCCGGTAATGTATTAAAAAACACACTTCAATTGAGTATAACTTTCTAAGAAAGAATGTTGTAAAACATGAAGTTAGAGTGAAATATGTGCCTACTAGGGACTATATTGTAGACATTTTCAATAAGGAACTTTCAAAGGATACTTTTGAGTATCTCCAAAAGAAATTAGGGTTGATTACCCCTCATTGTTCTAACTAGATTCATAGATAGTGCATCTATCTAAGGGGAGAAATTCATGTCATATCCTTTTCTCTTGGATTGGTGTGTGTGCTATTTCTCAAGGGGAGTTGATAGAAAGGGGGAGTCTTGAAGAAGATGTGAAATTTTTGTGCATGTATAGCTGCTTGAAGAAGAAGTGCTACTGGTCATAGGGGAGAATGTGTTGTTACTTCAATTGAATATATTTTTCCCTAAATTCAAATAATTTATTTTTGTTTTGTGTAGGAGTGTATGACCCTTTGTCCTTGATGTTAAAGGGGGAGAGTGAGTAGTGTGTGTTGCCATCAATTTCAAAGGGGGATATTATTAGAAATTGTTGTCATTGATGTCAGCACTAAATAGTTTGTTGGAAATTGTTATCAACTCTAATTTATGGTTGTCTTTAATTTCAACACTTGATGAATATTGCTACATGTGGTTAGCATTTATGTCAAAATTGATTGTTATTATTTGGTATTGGTTACCATTGTTATATTCAGTTTGGGCTAACATTAATGCAAGCAAGAGTTGTTGAAGTCCATGGTTGGATTCCATGCCTTATCTAAAGAAGAGTTATAGAAGTTCATGATTGGATATCATTCTTTATCTAATGGTTGTTGAAGTTCATGGTTGGATGTCATGCTTTGTATTTTGATATATTAAGATGAGGCTTCAAAGAATGAATGATAATGAAGAGATGTTATTGAAGGTATAAAATATTTTTTTCTCTCCTGATGATCCTAATAAGTATGCATTATTGAGAGAAATATTTGGCCTATGCAAGGTAATTAAGTGTTTATGGTTTAGGAAGTTGCATTGAATTCTATCTGGGAGAATTCTCTGCATTCCTCTATTGTTGAAAATTTGTTCTTGTAGTTTTGGATTCAATGTCAATGATCTTTGGACATTGCACTTTTATATTTTTAGGTCACTTATGTTGTCAAGGATATTTATGTGAATTGTAGAAGGTTGTTAGTATTGTTGGTTGTTCAAACTAGTTTGGGAAATTCTCTACATTTCTCTGTATTGATGTCTCTACTCCTGCAGCTTGGTGAATATGCTCTCAAAGTTTATGTTGTGTCTAAATTCCAATTTCAAGTAATGAAGTGATCTAAAAGCTGATATGTTAATGTTATACCTCATGAATAAGCATTTTCTTCTTCCTAGATGGATTATTTTGTTCCTATTTGGTCTGTGGTGGTCGCTAGTGGCATGAAAATATGAAACTATTAGTGGATGTCTAAGGAACATTCCAATGTGATTTGCATGTTTCTAATTGGCTACTTTGGTGCCACATTATGTATTGAGTTAGATTTTTGGGCTATTTATGGATATCTAGTTGACAGGGCTTGTTATTTTTCTTACATCATACTCTTGGGGGTCTGCACAAACAATTGAAGTTTTGTTAAGTTAGATTTGGGTCTTGACCTATCTTGGTTAGAACCACCTTAAGTAAATTCAATTGAAAATATTTTTTTAGGCTAACTGGTTATGCACATCAAAATTTCATCTACATTTTTCCTTGATGTTGAATTATGTTGATGTGCTCCATAATGTGAATTATTTTTTATTACATTGGAAGATGGAATAAGTATTTTTGGTCCTCTCTATCTTCAGGATATGACCACATTATGTTTTTGGTGGTTGACTTGTTGAATTCATTGATTATCTTCTTTGTCACTGACCTAATTGAAATTTTGTACAGTTGGAGTGATTATAAATGCAAGATAATTTCAGATGCAACAAGATGGATCTAAGTGTACAAGTGAGAAAAAGAAATTGTGTGGAATGTACTGAATATCTAGTAGAGATAGTGTTATATGAATCAAATGTGCTATAACATCTCAGTCAACAGAGTGTTATGTTGATAAACATTGTAATCTTTATCTAAATATGTGTATCCTTCTTTGAGATAGTGAATCTCATTAGGTCCTTTGTATCTTACTCCTAAATTCATGTTGGCTTCAGTTCTACAAGTCATTTTGTATGTTTCTCTATGATAACGAGCCTTCTTGAAAGTCTTTTTGGTAGTAAGCCTATATATTGTGAGTTAACTCTCACCATGGTTTTTCCCTCATTGATTTTTTTATGTAAATATAGTTTTCTCCTTGTGCACATGTGTATGTTATTAGTTTATTTCCTACTATTTCTGATGTAGTTAGAAGTACAATCGATATATCTTTCATTGAATAAGGTTTGATGAAATTTCTAAAGATGCAATCTACACTACTAGTTTTTTTAAGGGTTTTAGTTGAGATGAGAAGTTTGAATCATGCTAAAAGTTCCAAGGTTCAGAAGGAATTAAGTTTCTGAGAAATATAATTCACCCCTAATGTGGGAGCATCCTTGGTTGTAAAGCAATCCTATATCAAATAAAAACTTTTCCTTTCATGCATTTAAATCTATAGTAGTTTCCAAATTTGATTCAATATTTCACAACATTATCATTTCTCTTCTCATGGAGTAATATATATCACCTACACAGGGACATCTATCACATATCCAAATTTCATATCATTTTTATCGATCTACCAAAGTTATCGCTCTCTGAATTTCACTATAATTCATTGTCAGAGCATTTGGGGCCGACTTGGTCCATATTTCTTAGTGCGGACCTATTCTAGAATGTGTGGAGCTTAATGGGACATCATGTAAGCATTTTTTGGTTTAATGGGATCTATCTTGGAGATTTGCAAGTCATTTCATTTTTCAAAGGATTGTCTTCCATATTTTTAAGGCTAACCTTCACATTGATCATTCATCGAGTTTTGTAAACCCTTGTGGCCAACGTGGACCTTTCTTGGAGCTAGATAACCATATTTATAATCTTTCATAATTCATAAGAAGGGATTTATATAGGATTCTCATGGTTACGGTTTAGATATTTTTGATCTACCTTGTGAGGGACTATAATAAGACCTTTGGCCAATTGTTATGTTGAACACCCTTGTAGAAGGCTTATGAGCTCTAGTTGTTCACCCATAAGGCATATGTTGCATATAAAATTGGAAATAAAATATATATTCATACTTGTAGAATAATTTATTGTGTTATTTTTGTTGTGTTGACTCTAAGTTGCACGGTTTTGAATGTTCTTTTTGAACCCTCTATCCATGACTACACCAAGTGATATCAAAGAAAGTTTGTGAATCATCAAGGCATTCCTTGTGGTGAAAATATCACCAACTTGAGGTAGACTACATGGTTTTTCAACTAATCAATGACTGTGAGGTAGTTGAAACCCTTGTAGCCAAATCATCGAATGGAGGTAGTTACAACATATCTAAGGGGATATATGTCACTGAGGAGAGTTCCTACTATGGTGAATGTCGATCAAAGAATGATGAAATTTTGGAAATTATGTGTAAAATGTGAGTCCAATTAGATTAAATTTAAAAAGATAGAAGGTGAGGCCTACACCCTAGACATGATGATGAAGAAGATCATGTTGCAAATCAAATTTCAAAAACCCTAGGCCAAAAAGAAGAAGAACTAGATAAAATGAAGATGTCAAAAGCAATCTCCAAAATTGGTAAGTGACCTAGAGCTGAAATTCAAAACTATGTGGGAAATTTAAACCCTAAAGAATTGATTGATTGAATCAATGAAACAAAAGAATATTTTAAATATGAAGAAATTGAAGATCTAGAAAGAGTAAGATTTGCGAAAACAAAGTTGAAAGGTCATGTTGGTTTATGGTCGAAAGAAGTTCAATTGGATAGAAATAGAAGAGGAAAATAGAAAATCATCAAATTGGATGGAATGATGAAAAATCGAAAGAATCAATTCCTAGTAGTTGATTATGAACTTGACTTGATGGAAATATTTTAGAACTTGAGGAAAAAGGAGAAAATATGTGAAAGAATATATTGAAAAATTCTACAAGATGATCATTAGGACTGGACATAGTGAAGAAAGTAAAGAAAAGGTTGTGAGGTACATCAATGGACTAAGAACAAAAATTCAAGAAGAATTGAGCCTGATGAAGATGACATCAGTTGAAATGGCATACTAGTTTGCATTGAACGTAGAAGAGACGATGAGAAATAAATTTAATCAAAGACAAAGAACTGCAAGAGGTAGATTCTAGAGGAGCGGATCACAATCTAGAGAATAATTCCCTACCTAGAGTAGAACAAATATGGAGAACCCTACCAAAGAAGAAAAGGATCAGAATTCATAGTGCAAAGGGAAAGAAGATAGAAATTTATACTGCAGTGATAGAGGAGGTCATAATTCTTACCGCAATGATGGATACTGGAGATATGAAGGAATATTTGAGAGGAGACCATTCAAAGGAATCTATTTCAAGTGTGGAGGTGAAGGACATAGAGCATTTGAATGTCATCAAGGAAGTACTGGAAATAAAACTAAGCATACTAAAAGAGCAACCTATGTGGATGAGAAATTTGTTGAATCCCCTAATTCAATTAGGAAACCAAAGAAAAGTGAGTCATTGGTGATGAAAAGAGCATTGATGCATGAATATGTGACTGAGGAACAACCACAAAGGAAGTCTCATGTCCCTGAAATAGGACACAAAAATATGAAAAATAACTAAGCATTGAAATATGAATGAATAAATTAAATATATATTAATATAATTATAATTATCAAAGATAACATTATAATTATAATTATTAAGTGTAGACACTTAAAATATACATGCACCTGATCCTAATTTCACTAACACCAGTTCATCCTGAATCATCTCCTTTCCTAATCAATTTAATTGAATAATCTTTATTCGAATAAATTTATCATATTTCCTCTCTTAATTAAATAAATCAAATTTATCTGATTGAGTCATCATCTCCTATTAATTGAATAAATCATTTTATTTAATTAATCTTATAGTCCCTCTTTTAATTAAATAATTCACTTTATTTAATTACTCTCAAAAGTCATCTCCTTTAAATTAAATAAATTAATCTTTATTTGATTTAATCTAACACCACCCTCTTTAATTAAATAAATCAAACTTTATTTAATTAAATCTAAATCCATATTCCTCTCAAATTTGATTTATTTAAATCCTCAAATCTAAGTCAAATTGTCAAATAAGCTAATTTTCATCTAAATTAATCAAATCCCGATTAATCCTAATCGTAATCCATCAAATCTTCTAAATTTTGCAACTTGCACAATAAATAATTTTATTTGATTTATAAATTCTTCTATTTTCTCTAAACTTGGCATCAATAAGGGAATATTCCTCAAATTCAAAAGTCCCTCCAAAAGGGTTTGTACATCCAACAAGGCATTTAAACCTCTTACATGTCCTTTTGCCTTGAGCCAAGTGACATTTACTCCATTCCTCTCTCCCTCCAACTTGTCATTTCACAAATTTCAAATTCCACCTAACCATATTTATGTGCACATTCATCAAAATGTGCTCATTCCTCCTCCAATCACATATGGACAATTGACTGCTTCCTATTGGTTGGTCTTTTGTCCCACATTTATCTCTTTTGCCTCTTTCTCCATCATTCTCTTCTATTTATAGGAGGCTCTCATTTGAATTTTGGATCCACGACTTCATGTAATATCATTATCTTCAAGTTTTTGAGCAATTGCCATCCATTTTCATGTTTTCATAGTTAGGTTATGAAGAAATTTCATCAAGGAGCATCAAATCATCACCATTGATCATCAAGTTTGAAAAGAATTGGGAAAGGGCCATTTTCCACATCAAAATGACACCAATTCCCCATGGGATTGATAGTTTGTTCATTTGAATAAGATTTAATAGTTTTTCATTGTGTTCTTCATATTGTTTTCTTATTTTTATATTTCACATGAATCTCATGGGGAATGTTGCTTCTAACTTGCATATTGAGCTAATTATATGTTTGTTTTTTGCGTTTGTTTAGGTCTAGGATCACCATTCACATTTTAGCACTAGGAGGGTGGATTTGAAGAAATAAACACTTTTTTTGGTCAAATTCCATTGTTTTTTATGTTTTTTGTCTTCATAGGTCAAACAATGTGTTTGGTGGTCAAACAATGTTGTTGGAGGAAATTAGAATGCATGTGCAGTCTCTGTTTTTTCAAACATCACCACTAGTTTCACTAGAGCACTGCTCAAATCCTTAAACAACACTGCTTTCATTCCAACATCGATGTTTGGACCCAAACAATGCCGCATTTGCAAATGGCACCGCCTTTGCTTTCTTGCTTTTTCACTCAAACTTAAAATGGTCATATCTTGGTCATATTTTGGTCTTTTTTAGAGCACTTTTTTTTAAATGGGGTAGAATTTTATAAGCTATCCAATGGTGTAGGTGTTTACAATTTTTATAGAGTTAAAATTTTCAAATTTTTACCTAATTCCAAATCACAATGAAACTTGGTCTAAATTTTAGGGTTTTTATGCTTAATCATTTATCTAACCCTCATATCTTCTTGTTTCTTCATTTAATCTAACATTTGGAGCTTGTATTACATTTTTCAAAGGATCATGGAGCATGAAAATGAAATAAAAATAATTATCACATGATTTTAACTAGTGTTTTTAAACACTTTGGGAGAAATTATAATCCTATTCTTAAGGATTTGTTATCTTCAAGTTTTAGGACTCAATAATTTTCATTTGGGATTAAAAAGAACAAAGAAAAAGAGATTAAAAATAACCATGGGAAACTTACTACATTTTGTTTTAGGCTTAAGAATTGAACAAGAAAAGTTCACATTTAAATCTTGGTGCTTAAAAAGAACCCATTCTTTCTTTGAAGGTTAAAATGAACACGTGTCCTTTATGTTTTGTAATCTTTTACATAAAGTAATCTCATTTAAAAGGGAGTATGAACTCTCGTGCTTCACGGTGATCTTGAGAATTGAAAGTCCTTTTGGTGACATTAAGTTGTATAAAATATTTCCTCCATATTTCAATTTGGGCTCTTAAAATTGAACAAAATCTTGTGAGTGTGAGTGGAGTATATCACATGTGTTCTCTCTTTGTTTCTAAAAAAATATCGATCAAACTACGAATGTACTTGCTCAATTTTATTTATCCTTAGATGGTATGTCTGGTGGGAAAAATTAATCACCCTAGGGAACAACCCAACCAGGAACACACTAAATACAAGCAACTTCCAACCGATATATAATTGAAGGTACTTGAGGAAAGTTCAAGTATCATGAGGATTTTTCTGACAAGAATGGAAAAAATGGTATGTTTCCATATTGATTCTCTCCCACAAATGAAATGCCTTTATTAGAACCTCTTGTTTAGAAAGACCAAATCCTTGATCTATTTTTTGGTGCAAGAAAGTTCGTTTTAAAGTCATCCCATGTTTTTACAGCTCTTAGTAGAGATGAGAATTATTCCATGGGAGTTTCATGGGTATCGATGCTTGGCTAACCTAAGAATTGAGTGCACTATAAGGGGGAGCCTATGTGGTCAAGCATCTAATCATCCACTAAGAGTAGGCGTAGCTAGATAAATCCAAGTGGGAACTCAACAAATATTGTCTCTTCATTATCCATAGGGTTGTGCATATTCTTGGAACCAAAAGCACTTTGCTTGGATCCTAAACATTGGAAAAACAAACATTCAACATGATCATCAAATTTCAAACCCTTTAGAGAAAGAAAATACCTTTGAAAAAATCCAAGTGCTATTGCTTGCCCCAAGGATTTTATCCTTCAAGGCTTCTAAGTATTTGGATTTACATCTTAAAATTCTCTCACTAAAGTCAACATTAGGGAACTATTGCCTTGATTTTATTGATTTCCACATGATGGGCTTTGTGGGATGAAAATAAATTGGGACATTAGATATTTAGTTTGAAAATCTAATCAAGAGAGTGTTTGTGGTAAAAATAAATCATTAATAAAATTTAAGAACAATTGAACCCCACACATACGTGTGTTTATCCTTTGTCTTATGGTCTTTTGACCAAACATTGATCTATTTGTTTGAAGTACTCTTATGGAAAAACATGTTCTTCAATACCTCGATCTTGTAAACAAGGTCCTCTTAGGTTCATCTAGGATCAAATCAAATATTTCACCCATCCCAAAACATGAATCAAATCCCATTTCACAAACAACCTTTGAAACTTTGAAAAAATCATTCATATTAGACTTCTGGTAAATCTCTTAATCAAAATAAAAATCCCCCTTGTTTGGCTAAGTGTGCATGGATTAATGCTTCCCCACACATTTAGTTAAAATTTCATCCTTTTGGACAAGTTTATCCCAAGGTAACATCCAACATCTTGGGATTTAAAATTCCATCATCCAAATCAAATCAAATCCAATCCAAATCAAAAAATCCACAAAATCCTAAAGTCTAGTATTCCTCCAAGGGTCTTAAAAGTTCAAACACCCATATCACTCACCCTTTCATCTTTCATCTCATCATTGGTCTGAAATTCATTAGAGGTGAACAATGTCAAAACACAAGAAAAAAATGGAATACAAACTTGATTCATACATCATGAGTGGTCTACATCAACCAAACTATCAAAGCCTTACAATGTCGATTGATTATCAAAACTCACATTTATGCAATCCATACATTACATCATTTCTCTTACAAACCTCAATGGTACAAAAATATGAGTATGCCCAATCTAAATTTTGGAACACCTTCCCCTATGGTAGATTTAAATTGAATTCGAAACCTACAAATATATCAACCAAACAATCAATGCATGATTCTTAAACAAAACAACATTATCCCACCAAATCAATACATTCCAAATGTGAATATACCGAGTACAAGTTTACCAAACATGAACATTTCAAATCCACACTTGATAAAATTTGGGATAGATATGTTTGAAAATGATACAAATGTTGTTCAAAGTCCAAACAATATGTTAAAAACTCCATGTGTTGATCCAATTCAAGGTAACACCATGCAAAATCAAAGTTACCTAAATCAAGGCAACATGATTCCCAACCACACCAATATTAAATTTTAACCTATAATGCCAAATCTAAACCTCATCCCAAATCAGAACATTATCCAAAATCAATTTGTCCATGATCCAATATAAACACCACAAGGATGCATTCCAAATATGCTTGAACAAAAACCAAATCAACTATATCAAGGGTGTCAAGATCAAATTTTGTGATATCAAATTGCTACAGTTACCAAAAATGTTGATCCATTGCACCAAGAGACATCTCCACCCCAAAATCAATACACTCTTCCATTGGTTGAGCCATGTCATCAAAGTATTGGGTTGTGTCCCCAACCACATCAAGAACAATATCTCCAATGTCAAGAAGTTGGATATCAAGATCAACAACATCAACAACAAACCCAACCTCCACATCCCAAAGATCAATCGCCACATCTCAAAGATCAATCACCACATCTCCAAATTCAATTGCCACAACATCAATTTAAATTACAAATCTCACAAGGTAACAAATGAAAATAAACACCACCCGGGGAACAAATCAAATCGGTCATGTAACAGTTGATACAATAAAATCTCATTAAAAATCTCATTTATGAGAATTATTAAGAGCCCCAAGTTAAACCACCAGGGTATAATGAGAAGAAGCTTTGTGATTTTCATAAAATAAAGGGACACACAACATCAAATTGTATTTGACTTAAAAATCCCATCCAAGATCTTATTGATAAAAACATAATAACTATTGGGGACAATGATCAGGATTCAACCATTAGCGATAGTAGTGACAATCTCTCCTCCAAAATTGTTGAAAACGATGATCAAGATCTATCCATCAACGAGCACCTTGAAGATGTTTCTACCTCATCTGAAGATCAACTCAACATACACCAAGAATTACCTTTTTATCATGATAAATACCCCTCAACAATATCCAACAATGATCTATTCAAAGGAGTGTTAACATTATTTGATCCTATAATTGGTGATCCTTCCACCAATGATCATGTTGAAAGTGTCTCTACATCACCTAATGAGTTAGAGGATATATTTCAAATTTTTACCCTCGAGCATGCTCAACATCTTTCACCAAATTCTACAAATTTGGTCCTTTCCAAGACATATTGACATCCTTCAACCTCATGGTTGCAGATATTGAAGAAATCCTCAACTCAACATTTGATCCAAGTCCACTCAAAGATCAAGAGGATATTGAGCCACTTCCCAAGCCTAATGAAGATATCCAAGAACCCTTTATAAGCAATCCATCCTTTGAAATTGAACCATGTCAAGAACTTGATCCCAAGTATGTCAAAAGAAATTCCCACAATACTACAATGATCTAATGGGAACTTTCCTATATATACAAGATATCGCAAATGATGATCATATCCATATAGCACATACTCCTCCATCTACCAATGAGATGATTTATTTGGATGGACATGTAGATGATCTTCATTCAAAAAAAGATTCCTCTACTCCTAACATTATTACACAAATGGAGTAGGTTATCGATTCCTATAGTAAGGCTAAGTTGTCAACATCAAGATCATATTTATCCCAAATTCATATTAAGGACATCAAATATGTAGATATCCAACATTATCCACCCAAGGAAAAAGGTCAACTAAATAGGATATTCTAGAGTCAATAGAGAAGCAAATTGAAATAACATCATTTGTAGTGGTCATTTATCAAAGGATGCTTGCTGAACAAGACATCTCAAAATAAGCAAAATCAAAGCATGAAGGTACTACTTCCATACTCGGGGAAATCTTATCTAGTGCAAGCATCAACATAGGGAGCATGAAGAATCCTTAAGATGAAGCCAATGCCAATACTACAACTATCTACATCATGAATCTTCATCCGCCCATCACCCCATCCATGAATTGGGACCAACATCAAAAGAAAGCTTTCAATCAAAGCATGAAAAACGTCATCAAAGAAAAAGTAGTGAAGCATGAAGGACAATTAAAATACAATTGGATACCAAAGAATACAAAGAATGATTATCCCTATCAAACTCCATTAGTCAAATAAATTATGGGGAAAAATTAAAAAGGGAAAAGTATCCATCAAAGATGTCCACAAAGGAAAAAGCAGGCTTCTTAAGAAATGTACAAATTATATCAAGTTGCTGGTCCTAATTCCATGCACACTCCCATATCCACCCATCATTGCTCATCTTCCCAAGTTTGGAGAGTCAAAGGTTCCAAACTATCAACCAATCCATCTTTTATTCCTGTAATGTCCCTCCATTTTGCTTTCTGGACTAGACAGTGTGTCCTTGTTTTGCTTTGATTTGTGTTTCTGGATATTCAGATACTATATCTTGTGTGTGTTATTTGATCGTATTTATAGAGCAACAAACTATTTGATGTGATGTGGTGTATCTTATCTGATGCTTTATTTTTACATGCTTTAATTGGTGTAATGATGTTAGTAGATATTACATGATTGTTGCATATGAGATTATTGAGTATGATGGAAATGTTAGTAATGATGACTGTATTGGTGAAGGGGATGGGTTCACATAACTCACTTTCGAGCACCCTACAATTATGTGATTTTGTCTTCGTGATGTGTATTTTATGCTACTTATATATATATGATGTTCGCTACTTTGTTTTTAGGTTTGCAGATACATGACATCGACTCCACCTGGTTTCACAAGTTTGAGCGTGTTGATCCAACGGTTAAGTTGAACGGGAGATAGTAGCTAGGGAACTTGTGTCAAGTCTACACCCTAACTATAGTGTGTCATCAGTCATGTTTGTTTGAATCTTTGATTGCCTTGATTTAATATTATTTAATTCTGAAGGGTTCTTGATTATGGAAATAAATATTTAGAATTATTGTATTGTTTAATGTTGTCATTTATTTAATTAAAATTAAAATTGTGGATAGAATTTTATATTTAAATTAATTAAATTTAATCCAATGGGTTGAATTTATTTATTAAATAATTAAAATTAATTAATTAAATTTTATGTTGAGAAAATTAAAAGAAAGAAAATAATTTAATTTAATTTTGGAATTAAATTATTATTTAGAATTATTAAATTAAATGGAAATTAGATTTGGTTGTTAGAAGATATTTTAATTTCGCCAACATGTTAGAGTTAAATTAATTAAGAGGTTGTTGAAAGTTTATTCACGGAGAGAATTTTGGATTGGAGAAGAAAGAGGAAAGCTTCTTCACAAGAGTGTGAGGATATTTTTTTTTAGAAAGATATTTTTTGGGGAAGAAGGAAAATTTGGAAAATACATAGAAGATTGTAGAATTCTTGGTTGTAGGATTGGATTGGAACTATTCATGTGTGCTTGTTGTGATTATTGGAATTACTGGGATTGTTGGGAAGCTTTGGAGGAGGCTCAACATCAAATATTCATTTTGTCTGAAGCTTCTTGATTCAGATTCTCTACTTGTGATATTTTACTGTTTATAATTTATATTAGAAATTGTATTGTTCAATGAATTGTTTTTGTTAGATCCATTTAGGAAAGGATTTTAGTTTAGAGAAAGGAAATTTCTAAAGCTTCTGATGTTGCCGTGAAGATTTCAGAAAATTAAACCTCTGTAGAAAAAAATGAATTTTCTTTAAAACCTCTGTGTATTTTGCAGTGGAGAAACCTAGAGGATGTTAGGTTTTAGATTGAAAACCTTTGTTGGAAACTGGTAGTCTCTTTGCCTAGATCTAGATTTGTGAAATTTATTGAAAAGATTCTTGTAAAAAATCCTCTATAAAATTTGGGTGTTCTTTGGAAATTTTATAATTTCACCTGTAGGTGAATTTTCTGGAAAAACTTCTCCTATTTGTCTATTAAGTTGAAATTATTTTTAAATATATATATTATATATACATACATATGTATATATTTTGATATATACAAATGCATACATATATATATAATATATATATGCTTATTTATTTTTAATAAATGTCATCAAACTGTCATCCATACGGCACTGGAAAAATCATAAGAAATGGTGGAAGGTATTATAATCGCTACCCACTCTTTTGCTTAGGGTTTGAATATTCTGGGGGAAGGCTTGGGAGGTGCTGCCTCCACCGCCACCCCCATGAGGTATCGACTATGGAGGATGGGCCTTCGTAGCTCCCTCCACTTTCCTTCTTTGGCGTGGCTAGGATGGGAGAGGGTCAGCTATGACAGCCACCCCTCCCCACAATTCATGTGGATAGGGTCGGTTGTGACAGTCACCCCTCCCCACCATTCTTTTGTTCAATACAACGAATGAGTTTTACGTCCATCCAGACATGGGTGTTTTTCCCTGTTTCAAATGCGTGTAAACCAAAACAAAATCCATGGGTGAAGTAAAATTTTATCTGCTTCTTTTATTGCAAATTTCGTAATGATTTTTGGGGTTTGTGAAAATAGAGTTCCGCCCCTATATAAACACAATTTTCAATGTTGGAATTTGATTTAATATTTTGGTTTTATTAATAATATATGAATTAGATATATATTGTATATATATTGATATATACATACTATGTAAATATATTGTATATATATGTGATATTTTTATATTAAATAATATTTAATTTGGATTAAAATAATATAGTTATTTTGTAATATATATTTGAATATATTTAATGCATATATAATAGTTTATATATAATTAAATATATGAGATGTATATATAGCATGTGCATGTACATTTAAGTGTATATTTAATATTTACCTTAATTTATTTTGCTGCATGTAATTTAGTACTTTTAGAGATTTTAAAGAAATGATTTGTATGCATGGATAAATTGATAAAGAGAAAGATATTTTATATAAATTGAAGAAATTACACGTTTTAAATGGAAAATAGAAAGATTACTTACAATAGATTTATGTTTTTTTTAAAAAGTAATCAAAGGTTTTGCTTCTGATAAAATTGGTGTTTTCCTTCTCTGAATTTAATGAGGAAATTAGTTATTTTATTCTATTATTTTGTTAAGGCAATTATTTTATTTACTACGAAATATATTTGAAAGGGAAATGGATTTAGCATATCCAAAGATAGATTATTTCCTTGATTTTTCTTTAGATGATTATTTCCTCGATGTTCATGATTTGGCAAATGGGTTAAGTTTAGTTCTTAATTATAAGTCTTCCAAAGGATCCTAGAGGATGGGGGTTGTCGAAATGTGATGTCAACCATTTGTATTTATCTTAGGTAGTGCATGGTGTTTTGTTAGTGATTTACCTGGTTTCCATGAACGAGGATGTTTTGTGCCTCCTTTCGAAGGAGTGGACTATGTGTTTTGTTGCCTCCAATTGTTGGAGTGAGTTCCATTATTTGTTTCCTCCTAGAGTTGGAGTGGTTGCATTTTATTTCTTGTATGCACTTGGGATTACCTTGGTGATTAGTTTGTTTGTGTGTTGTTAAATAGAAGAGTGGCTTCCATTAGGGGCCAGAGCCCGTAAGAGGTAAGACTGGGTAACCTTTGGAAGTAGTTTAATCAAGTGATAACTATGCAATGTACTTAAATTTTGGGAAGCACTTCACACTAAAAAGATAAGTTCTAGCCTCACTCATTGTCGCAAGTTCTTGTTTAGGCTTGGGGTGAGTGGGAAGGCCTAGAATGGAAAGGTCATCTATCTGGTCAACACGAGAGGTATTTGATTCTGCATTAGTAAGTATGAGGGCTGAGGGTTGGTAGAGATCACCAGTATTACCGAAGCCTATGAAGATCCATTGAGGGTAACTCATTATGAGTTGTGCGATGACACTTTATCTAGGACAACATTGGTATTTGTTTTATGTGTATGGATTTCTTATCATACTTGATCAAATTTTATGTCTAGAAGCAATGTGACCTATGTCAGTGATGTGAGAGTTGTACTTGTGTTGTTCATTTTTCATGGGGTTGGGTAGAACATGCACCATACACCATTGGGTCCCCCTTTATCTTCAGTACTTGGTGGCAAGGTATCCAGTTGGATAGCTCACAGTTCTTTCTTTAATTCAAGCATTGTAATATTTCAATTTGTAACATGTTATTTTACCCCTCTTATGTTTATGAGGAAAACTTATGTAATTGTGACACAGTTGTAATATTGCCTCATTCTGGGAATGAGAGATGTAACCATTTGATTAAGTTAATGAATTTATATCTTGGATGTTTATCTCTTTATGATTGTTTAAATGCAATTTCTTATTGTAATAAAATGCTATGGTTATATGTTGATGTATGTGTGGGTTTAAGTAATCCCAACCTTGTAACCTTAGAGGTTGTTGTCAATTAGTAAGTGAATGTGTATGTTAATTACAATTTAAAAAAAAAAATTGGTTCGCTTAAGTCGTTAATTACAACTTCCTTTAAGGTTACTTGGCGGGGCATTACAATTCCTAAACACACTCCATCCACACCTCCATGCATGATATCCAATTCTCACATTGACCATTTTAAGTGTGAATAAGTAAACAATAAGTAAACACTTCTTAATATGATAATTATATCAAGAGAATTAATCAAAAGTTAATCTAATTGAAACAAAAAGACTCTTGAAAGCATCATATTGCTCTTTATCTCCAAATATTTATCAAACCATTTTGGCTCTCAGATCATGTAAGAACTATGACTATTTAAAATGACAATCTAATGAACGAGAATGATGCTAAATGTAGGAAACTAATCCTATATGATGATTACTAAACTTGACATGAATTCAGATAAAAGAAAGCTAAAACAAACCAAATGCAGCCATGATTATGAATTAAAGCTATGATGTTATTGCTAAAATGCTTGATGCTTGATGCTTGATGCTTAATGTTTGATTCTATTTCTATAGAGTAATTTTGCATAAAAATTGGGATCCTTTCTTTATTGTACAGGGTTGCATTTATGGATTTCTAGGAAACATATTTGCACAGGGGCAGCAAACAAAGGCTTGGATTCAATATGGAGGATTGAATGGTGAGAGATGAAGGAAATTGAGAATATTTTGGGACTGGTTCCCACCCATGAAAGCACCAGGCAAGAAGATAGGAAGGATTGATGGAAGAGGATTGAGAGATGGATTTCCAATTTGTCTCCAAATCTTCCCGTGAAGATTGAATCAATTCATTTAGACATAAATTAGATATATAATATCTAAATTGGTAGTTGAGGAAATAGAGGAATTTGATTTATGCTTTTATTTAAATATTTTATTTTTATTTTTTAAATTAGCAAAAGAGGGATAAATAATTTAATAAAACAAACTATAAAAATTGTTTATTAAATTAAAATAGAAGAATTTATGATAATTAAACAATAAAGTATTTAACCTTTGTTTAATTTATTTAAGATTGAATAATGTGATAAAGATAAAATAGAGGAAATGATAATTAAATAAAACAAATTATTTAATTTTGTTTATTTAATTAATATGAAATAATAGCAGAATTAGAAGAGTTTTAATAAGAATTTAAACATGAACTATATAAAGAAATATTTATATTTATTCAATAGTAGCTGAATTTAGGATAGTTAATCAAATAAATCGTATTTAAATTAATCGGATTCTCCAAACTAATTTTAGATGTATACATTCTGCCCCTCTTTGAAGTGATGTCTTTACATATTGCTTCAAAGAAAATTTTGTTGCTACTGCCAGTATCGACGAAAAAAATTCAGTATGCTCCAGACATGCCCTAGATATTGATTTTCAAATGATTGATGATAATATGCCCCCTTGGGAGATAAATTCATGATTTTTTTATTTTTGGAAATTTTTGGAAATTTTTCAATTTGTTTTTATGATTTTTGAATTATTTCATGAAGATTTAATGAATATTTGATGATGAAATAATTTATCTCCTGATATTGATGAAGAAATTTTGGCCATTGGATGAATTCTAATTAATTTCCCAAATAAAATTATTAAAGATGTTGAAAATCCCTCAAAATTCCACCTTTGATAAACTAATAAAAGGTCAAAAGGTCATTTTCATAATCATTTGTGCAATTGACTTTTGAAATCTTTGTGAGAGAGACATATTTGAGCCACTTGGAGTAGGATGTCGATTCCTTACCACACCCATTGGTTCAAGCGCTTATGACGTCACCAGCGCCCGACCATTTATGGACCTTCGGTCCGTACCCATAATCCTCCTCGTATTTCATGCAATTTGGATTTTCATGTCATTTTTTCGTATTTTGAAATGTTTGGTAGTTTTAGCACTTCACACTTCGGTGTAGTGCTCTTAGGACCTGTTTTAGCACTTTTGAGACTTAGCTCTTCCATTAGATTTTTTAGCACTTTGATAGGATAGATTAGCACTTTGAAACTAGTAGCGCTTTGATAGGTTAAATTAGCACTTAGAGGGTTTTAGCACTTTGAGATATTGTTTCGGCACTTTGACCTTCTGAAATAATGCTTTGATTGATGTGGTGCTTTGATAGCATGTTATAGTGCTTTTGAGTGATAAAAGAGCGCTTCTGGTTTTTTAGCGCTTCAAATGCTTGTTCTAGCGCCTCTAAGTGATGAAATATTGCTTCAGGTTTTTGAGCACTTTGAATGCCTATTCTAGCGCATCTAAGTCATGAAATAACACTTCTAATTTTTTAGCACTTTGAATGCCTGTTCTAGTGCATCCAAGTTAGATTTGTAAAATTTATCAAATTTTAAACTTGATTTTGTCAATTTTGATCATGGCCACTCTTCGGTTTGATATGATTTGATGATCTAAATAACCTTGATGATTGAATATGATGATAGATAAGACTTTGATTAACCTCATGATAGGTGAGGAAAAAAATCAATTTTGATGAACCTCATGATAGGCGAGGTTGATTTTAAATAAATTGAACTAATGTAGGCGAAGTATAATTTAGATTGATAATGATGACCTCATGATAAATGAGGTTTTATTAGATATGATAGGATAATGACATGTGATATTTGACATAGTGTACTAATTTAAAACATTTCATTATGATAGGAGTGTCTGGGTAACCTCTAGATACGAGAGAATTTTCCATGGACATTTGATTTGATTCCATACTTGACAACAGATGAGGTTCAAATTATTACTCGATGTGGTCTTTACTCTCTTGTTGACATGCCCCAGATTAGCATTAATCGAGGTCTCCTCACAGCTTTAGCCGAGCGGTGGCACAGTGACCATAATACCTTCCACCTACCTACTGGAGAGATGACCGTCACTCTAGAGGACGTGTGGTGGATATTACAAATACCGTTTGTTGGGGAGCTTGTAGTGTATGATTCACATGAGGCTAGTGGGAGAGATGCTCTCCATAGAGTTTTTCAGGATAATCATATTGCAGGATTGTGTGTTCGGTGGTGTACATTGGTTGATTCTAATGCTACTTTATCAACAGTGCTTGCTGGATTCATTGGAGGTTTCCTTTGTCCTGATCGCAGGTCAAAGGGATTCTCTATCAGTTGGAGCCGTATACTTGAGAGCATGGTTGTTCATGGGACCAGTAATGCTTGGCGGATGTGTATGTTGGCACATCTTTATCATGATTTACATTCAATTGTATATTTGTGAGGATGCAGCCTGTTAGCAGGAGTTACTTTGCTTCAGGTTTGGGTGTGGGAGCATTTTTCCATCACACAACCACTGCCAATATGAGATAGAGCTGCCACTAGGCCTTATGTTTTTAGATACAGAGGTCGACTTACCCAGTTTAGGATTGGTAAGTTGGAGTACTGGAGGCACGTATTGGATGATTTAGAGGCTCTCACATGGTGCCCATATATGGATTGTGAGCATTGGGAGGAGGATGATGCAGTGCTTGGTTATTTATGTGATTCCATGTATTTGATGGGTATGACCCATTTTGTATTGGAGATATTTTTACTATGGAGAGTTTATAGACAATACGGTATTGTTCAGTACATGCCTCAGGGCATTACACATTATGCCCGACATCGGAGTGATACAACTGATTGGGGACCATGTCTATCTTATGATACCATAGTACAGGGATACCATGTTCAACAACCTTTAGCTTGAGGCATGCATTGGGGTATTATAGAGGCACTAGTGACTGCAGAGTATGCATAGTTTTTTTTTCATTACATCCATGTCCTCAGATTACCATTCTTGATGAGCTAGTGCCACTACCCATTGTTGTGCTTTTTTTGCACATATGCCCCACAGAAAGTAGGGACCATCATTCTTTTTGCTTTTTGGTGTCTTGGTCCTTCCTTTTGGAATTTTTATTACTTGGGCATGTGCTTTGATGTTCATCTTTCTAGTTGGAGTGGCAAATTTGTGAATTTTACTAAAAATCTTAAGATCTGAGTACATTTCAGACTTTTCACTATTTTCGAAAAAATCCGCCCTGGCTGGCTTTTCCTAGTTTTCTTTTGGAGTCTGGAAGTAGTTGTATTTTGACCCGAATCCAGGGAAATCTGTCGTGTCTAGATTTCTCCAAAGTCCGTTGCCCTGTTGGATTTTCAGGTTTTGTTCTTGGTTGTCTTGTCGATTACATTAATGGTGATTATGATGCTTTTGGGGCATTGATATATTGAATCTTGGGAAGTAATTGGCCATTTGAGTTTGATTTTTTTATTGTCAATTGAGTTTGAGTGTTGGAGCTTTAGGTGTGTTGCTAGATCGTGCATTTCAAAGCTATTTCAAGTGCTGCATTTGAGTTTCGTGAGCATTGCTCGTATCCTGCTCGTGTTTGTGAGTTGCTTGTTGGCATCATTGGTTCCAACTCTTTTTCTCTCATGGTATGTGGATATGCTTCTTTCTTTTGTTGGTCTTCAATTAAATTTCTTTGTATGCTTTTGTGTCATTCATTGCTTCATCATTTTCCTATGTGTATGCACCATGGCGGGGTTTTGGGGTTTCAATTATTTTTCCAGTCTTCCTGGTTGATCGCTAAACATTTGTTTTGGGTTTGTGATAGGGTAGGGTTGGGTAGAACACTCACTGCTCCATGCTCTGGGTCTTAGCTTGGAAATTCCCTATGGTATCACTCCTCACCACCTTAACCTATAGGCCCTAATTCTTTTTAGGCACCCTTGGTTCTCCTGACCAACCCTACTATCATCTCGATTTCCCTAACCAAGCCAATCTTGGTGCTTTCTCTGTCATTCTCTTCCTAGCCCTTAATCTTCCTAAAGACTAGTTAAACCTCCCAATCTCCATTGCTTCATTGCAGGGGTGTGTGATACATTTCCAAGCATTTCCAACCATCTCCCTATGGTTCTAGATAGTTTCTCATACTTCATTTGACATTCGCTACCTCCAAGCCCTCACCTAGGGTTAGAAAAGGGCTACAAGCCTAGAGCCCCCAATTAGCCCTCCTAACCCGAGAAAAGTGGATGTTTCTCAAAACTTCCCAAAAGCACCCCAAACTTTCCCTATGGATTATTGGTCCTATTACCAAGCTCTTCAAGATTTCCAAGGTCTTAGTCCTTGTCTTTCCGTACACAGGTTCCTTCACCAATTTAGCAAATATAGGGTTTTTTGTCAATTCTTGGCCACCCGGGTGAACTGTCATGGTGTTCTTCCATCAAATGGATTGGTGTAGCCTCTTAACTATTACCAAACCTCTGTAGGGCCTCCTTCCACCTTTCTACCATGGGGTTTATCATGGAGAGGTATCCCCTGCAAGTTAGGTGATTCACACCCCTTGACTTTCCTAGTTGGGCACTGTTTAACTCGCCTAGGAAAGGTCTTCTTTCATGCTCTCTTGACCCGTAATGACTCCTAACACTATTAAAAGTATAAGAATGGATCCTAGCCACTATTTCCAAGAGCCCATACACCAAGTACATGGGAAAGGTGGTCTAGGACTCCATTTATTGCAGCTTGCCAGGCAGAATAACCAAAAACAAGAACTTAGAGAACATAAATTAACAACTTGAACAATGAAACAACTAGCTAAAGCCCAAAAAACACTTTGAGATCAACTATACTACATTCCAAATGTATGCCAATGCCTGGTTATGCCATTAAAATGCTACCAAGATCTCAAACACAAAAAATTAAGCAATTACTCCTACTGTTCTTCTTTCTCCTTCATGAAAAATTCAAAATTTTAAAACTTCAAATGCCTTCCAACCTTTCGCATAGGTCGAGGAACCCCTTATAAAGGTTCATAAAGTGGTTACCCTTCCCCTTGGTCAGACATAACCACCAAATTAAGCCAAAATTGCACACATGCAACATTCTGGGCTTTATTTCCAATTTCTAGAAACTACAAAACATGAGTGACTAAACTCTAAATCTCTTCCACTCCTAATAGCTCCTGACCAAGACACTTTTTAAGTCTCTCCCACAATTGCAATGGTCAACATGACCTTATAACATCAAAACAAAATTGTCTAAAGCCTAGTGTTTCCTAGGTGCTTTCTAGGTGTTCCTGCACCATTCTCCCCCCCTCTCAACCAAACATTAAGGAAAGGAAGGAGAGATGAGTGACATATTGATGCCATTCTTTTGGAACTGATCCTCTTGTACCCATGTAGCCTCAGATTCAGGCTTGTTCATCCATTTTATAAGGTGTTCCATGTACACTTTCTTCCTTGTAGACTTTTTCACTCTTGACTCCAAGATCTTTTCTACCTGAAGCTTGTCTAGAATAGGTAGTGCTATGTTACTGACATCTTGGAAAACCTCTCTACAATTCTGATCCATCTCTTGGACTGATCCTTTGTACTTGATCAAATCTGCAAGATTGAAAACTAGTGACAGTCCCAAGTCAGAAGGTAACTCCACCTTGTATGCATTCTTCCCATACTTGGCTAATATCTTGCATGGTCCTATTCTCTTCATTTGTAGCTTGGTTGAAATTCCTTTGTGCAACCTTGATTTGTTAAGGTGAACCATGACAAGGTCTCCAACTAAAAATTGCACATCTTTCCTTGACATGTCTACTTTATCCTTCAATTTTTGTGTAGCCTCAGTGAGTGTCCTCTTTACCTACTCCTGAATCTCTTTCATGGTTTGAGTGAAGTCTTCAGCTTGTTCACTCCTATTCACCATGGCTCCTAGATCCCTAAGCTCACATATTCCTCTTGGGTGCATTCCATACACAACCTCAAAAGGACTCTTCCCTGTGGTCTGATTCACACTATCATTGTAGGCATACTCAACTTGTGAGATGACCATATCCCATGTTTGTCCATATTCCTTTGTTAGGCACCTAAGAAGATTACCCAACACCCTGTTAACCACCTCTATTTGACCATCGGTCTAAGGATGGTAAGCTAATCCAAATGATAGGCTGGTACCCAACTTACTCTATAGAGTCTTCCAAAAATGACTCATGAACTTCACATCCCTGTCTAAAACAATGCTCAAAGGTAAGCCATGGATCCTCACAATCTCCTTGAAGAAAAGATGAGTTATGTAGCTAGCATCATGAGTGATTTTGTAAGAAATAAAATGACTCATTTTACTAAATCTATCCACTACTACATACACACTATCAAAACCAGTCTTGGTCTTAGGAAGGCCTACCACAAAATCCATGCTCACACACTCCAATGGTCTGTTAGGAATGGGTAGGGGTTGATAAAGACCAGCATTACTAGCTCCTCCCTTAGCTTTCATACACACAACACATTGTTCCACATACTTTCTAACATCTCTTGCCAACTTAGGCCAATAGTAAAACCTTTGAACTAGCTCTAATGTCTTATTGATGCCAAAATATCGACTAAGACTACCATTATGCTTCTATTGGATGAGGTTTTCTCTCATTGATCCTTTTGGAACACACAACTGATTCCCTTTAAACAATAATCCACTTTGCAATGTATACTCAGCATATTGAGTATGAAAATGATTCTCAAAGTCAGAACATACCTTATAGGCCTCTGAGAAATCTTCATCCTTTCCATAGAGATCTTTAAAGCTTTCAATCCCTATGCTCTTCACTTGTATCTCTTGCACTATCAACAACCTCCTGCTCAATGCATCTGCTACCTTATTCATCTATCCCATCTTGTGCTTGATGGTGAAGGTAAAATCTTGGATGTATTCCATCCACTTCAAGTGTCTATTGCTCAACTTCTCCTAAGTGTTCATATAACTAAGTGCTTGATTGTCAGTAAAGACTACAAATTCCTTGGGTAGAAGGTAATGCCTCCACTTCCTAAGTGACTGAACCAAAGCATAAAGTTCTAGGTCATAAGTTGAATACTTCTTCTTTGCTTCATTGAGCTTCTCACTAAAGAAGGCTATAGGCCTGCCCTCTTGGCTTAGCACTCCTCCTACTGCAACTCCACTTGCATCACACTCAACAGTGAACAATTTGTCAAAACTAGGTAATAGGAGAATAGGTTGGGTTGCCTCTTCTTGTTTCAGTTTCTCAAACCCTCTCTTAGCTACTTGAGTCCACACAAACTTGGTTTTCAAACCACCCTTGATTGTCTCTAGAACTGGTGCACATATACCACTAAAGTTCCTTATGAATTTTCTATAGAATTGAGCCAATCCATGGAAAATCCTTACCTCAGTCCCTGTTGTTGGTGTAGGCCAGTTTAGGATAGCTTCCAGCTTGCTTGGATCCATCTTCAATGATCCCTAAGACACTAAAAATCCCAAACATATCAGTTCTTGTTTAAAGAATTCACACTTCTCTAGATTGATTGCCAACTTCTCTTCTTGCAACCTTCTAAGAACCAACTCCACATGTTTTAAATGCTCTTTTGTTGTCTTGCTAAATATGAGGATGTCATTAAGGTATACCACCACAAATACTCTTATGAAATCTATGAGCACTTCATTCATGAGCCTCATGAAGGTACTAGGTGCATTGGGAAGGCCAAATGGCATAACTCTCCACTCATATAATCCATCTTTTGTCTTGAATGTTGTCTTCCACTCATCACCATCCTTAATTTTGATCTGATGGTATCCACTCTTGAGATCCAACTTGGTGTAGTATTGAGCTCCTCCAAGACAATCCATTAGATCTTTAATTCTAGGAATAGGGAGCCTATACCTAATTGTGATCCTATTTATTGCTCTAGAATCAGTACATAACCTCCATTTGCCTCCCCTCTTGGTTCCTAAAACTACTGGTACTACACATGGGTTGATGCTCTTTTGAATCAATTTTTGATCCAACAACTCTTGCACTTGTCTAGCTACCTTTAGATTCTAATCTGGTGTAAGCTTATATGCTGATTTGTTAGGCAATGAGGCTCCAGGTATGAAGTCAATTTGGTGACTTATAGCTCTTGTAGGAGGTAAAGTTGCAGGTGTACCATCACTTACTATATCTTTATACTTTTCAAGCAAATTCTAGATTGCTTTGGGTATGACTGGTTTTTCAATCTTATCTTCCTCTTTGGATTGCAACAAGACTACATATCCTTCTCCACCTTCATGTAGGTTGTTGGGGAACTCTTTTCCACTACTTAGGATAACACTTGGTGTCTTGGATTGTCCTTCATCTTCTTCTGACAGTGACTACAATTTAAAAGTCTTCCCATCCTTCCTAAATGAGATTGTATTCTCCTTTCCATCATACACAACACTCCTATCATATTGCCATGGTCTACCCAACAATAGATGACATGCATCCATGGGTAAGGCATCACAAACTAACTTTTCCTTGTACCCTCCAATAGAAAACTCCACCGTTACTTGCTCATTCACTAAAACACTTTTCCCTTTGTTAAGCCATCTGACCTTGTAGGGGTTAGTGTGGGGAACCTTCTTCAATTTCAGTTTTATCACTACCTCCTCTGAGATAATATTATCTCTTGAACCTGAGTCTACTATGACCTTGCATACTTTACCAAGTATCTTGCACCTTACCCTGAATAGAGCTCTCCTCTGTTTTGGTTCTTCCTTGACCGGTTGTCTGATCAAAACTCTTCTGAACATCAGACTCTCTCCCATCTTAGATTCAATGTGATTGACCTCAGTTGACTTAGGACTCATGGTGTCCTCTTGTGCATAAGCCACTCTCTTCTCATTGCTTTATGTAGATTCTTTCTCTGGGCACCTATAGGCTGGATGTCCAACTTGGCCACAATGGTAGCATTTCATGTTTGCAAAATAGGAATTGCTCCCGCTTGCTCCTCTTCCTCTATTGGATCCTCCTTGAGAACCTCTACCTCTATTATACCCTCCTCTAGAAGGTGTTTCATTTCCATGATTTGTGGATTTAAACTCTCCTTGGTTTCTTTGGTCATTGCCTCTACCTTGGTAGCCACCTCGCTATCCCCTTTGATCTCTTTGATCTCTTTGATCCTTGCCTTTGCCTATACCTTTAGAGTTGGAGTCTTGTTTCTTTTTCAACTTCTCCTCCGCCTTGAAATCCATCTAAAAGAAACTATGGAGGTTGGTTAGGGTAAAGAGACTCATTTCTTCTTGGATGTTCCATTTGAGCCCATTTAGATACCTCACCACCTTGATGCTTTCCACTTCTTGCACCCTAGATCTAAGACTTAGTTTTTGGAACTCCTCTGTGTAGGCAACTACATCTACGTCTCTTTTCCTAAGGTTTTGCCTCTTCTTGTGCAATTGGACCTCATAGTCTTCAAGAAGATAATACTCCTTTACTTTGGCCACCATAGCTTTCCAACTTGAAATGTGCTTCTTGCCTTTGTTCTCTCTTTCTTCTTGTAGGAACTTCCACCAAGTTAGTGCTTTTCCCCTTAACCTTGACTTTTCTATCTTCACCTTTTGTGCCTTAGTCACTCCATCACACTCAAAGTCATTCTCTATTCCTTCTATCCACTCCATAACTGACTCTACATCCATTCTACCTGTGAAGATGGGAATTCCTTCTAATGCTTTACCACTTAAAGCCTTCAATGCCTTGAGGAAGGGTTCATCCTTTAGTGGAGGATCAGGGTCTGGTTCAATGTCCTCCTCAACCTGATCCTCACCCTTGTCTCTAACCACTACTAGTTGTACCTTCATCTTGCTTGTAGCCTCTACCACTTCTTCTAACCTTTGCTTCATCTCTTCAACTGCCTCTTCAAGCTATTTTTTTTTCTCTTGTTGCTCTGTCAGGTCTCTTGCAAATTTTGCATTGGTCACCATGGTGTTGGAACCACTTGATCCAACCTCTGACATACAAATCACTATCCCAAATCTTTAACTTGCTCTGATACCAATCTGATAGGGTAGGGTTGGGTGGAACACTCACTGCTCCATGCTCTGGGTCTCACCTTGGCAATTCCCTATGGTGTCACTCCTCACCACCTTAACCTATAGGCCCTAATGCTTTTTAGGCACCCCTGGTTCTCCTGACCAACCCTACTATCATCTCCATTTCCCTAACCAAGCCAATCTTGGTGCTTCCTCTGCCATTCTCTTTCTAGCCCTTAATCTTCCTAAAGACTAGTTAAACCTCTCAATCTCCATTGCTTCATTGCAGGGGTGTGTGATATGTTTCCAAGGTTTTCCAACCATTTCCCTAGGGTTCTATATGGTTTCCCATACTTCATCTGACATTTGCCACCTCCAAACCCTCACCTAGGGTTAGAAAAGGGCTACAAGCCTAGAGCCCCCAATTAGCCCTCCTAACCCGAGAAAAGTGGATGTTTCTCAAAACTTCCCAAAAGTACCCCAAACTTTCCCTATGGATTCTTGGTCCTATTACCAAGCTCTTCAAGATTTCCAAGGTCTTAGTCCTTGTCTTGCCGTACACAGGTTCCTTCACCAATTTAGCAAATATAGGGTTTTTTGTCAACTCTTGGCCACCTGGGTGAACTGTCATGGAGTTATTCCATCAAATGGATTGGTGTAGCCTCTTAACTATTACCAGACCTTTGTAGGGCCTCCTTCCACCTTTCTAGCATGGGGATTAACATGGAGAGGTCTCCCTTGCAAGTTAGGTAATTCACACCCCTTGACTTTCCTAGCCGGGCACTATTTAGCTCACCTAGGAAAGGTCTTCTTTCATGCTCTCTTGACCCCTAATGACTCCTAACACTATTAGAAGTATAGGAATGGAGCCTAGCCACTATTTCCAAGAGCCCATACACCAGGTATAGGGGAAAGCTGGTCTAAGACTCCATTTATTGCAGCTTGCCAGGCAGAATAACCAAAAACAAGAACTTAGAGAACAAAAATTAACAACTTGAATGATGACACAACTAGCTAAAGCCCAAACAACACTTTAAGATCAACTAAACTACATTCCACATGTATGCCAATGCTTGGTTATGCCATTAACACACTGCTAAGATCTCAAACACAAAAAATTAAGCAATTACTCCTACTGTTCTTCTTTCTCCTTCATGAAAAATTCAAAATTTTAAAACTTCATATGCCTTCCAACCTTTCACACAGGTCGAGGCACCCCTTATAAAGGTTCATAAAGTGGTTACCCTTCCCCTTGGTCGGACATAACCAGCACATTAAGCCAAAATTGCACACATGCAACATTTTGGGCTTTATTTCCAATTTCTAGAAACTACCAAACATGAGTGACTAAACTCTAAATATCTTCCACTCCTGATAGCTCCTGACCAAGACACTTTTTAAGTCTCTCCCACAATTGCAATGGTCAACATGACCTTATAACATCCAAACAAAATTGTCTAAATCCTAGTGTTTCCTAGGTGCTTTCTAGGTGCTCCTGCACCAACTTGTCTTTTGGTTGCTATTCTTTTCGGTGCTTGCTTGCATTTATCCCAAATTCCCTATCTCGTTTGTAGGAAAGTTGTGCCTGGTTTTTTCCGTGCTCCCATGGTAGAGATTTTAGGGTTTCTCGACCTAGGGCATAGCCAATCCCTCTCAAATTGTTGAGAGGTGAGTTTTAAATTCATATTTGATCCATTGGGGTCCGTGGTTAGGTTATTGTCGAGGTGCAGGTCCCATGTCTGTGGTCATTTGATTTGTTTTGGTAAAAATGAGAGAATGTGGATGAGTTCAAGTTTTCGGTGTCTTCGCGGAATTCCGCTTCCTCCGGATTTCCTTGGATTTTCCCATTCTGTCTCTTTTGCCACCTAAACTAGATTTTTTGTCTACTTCAGGAAAATCCGCTTCCTCTGGATTTTTCTGGTATCTATGGTCAGGTTGATTATAACTATTACTGTTTTCAAGAAAATCCACCCTGGTTGGATTCTTTCGAAGTTTTGGGGAAATGTGAATATGGGGATTATGTGAGAAGCTGTTTATTGATAATGTATTAGTATGATCAAATGAATTTATGCTAAGTATCTTTATGGTTATTCCTTTATTGAATTGATGTATTGGGATGATATTTAGGGGTTTATATGTTTGTCTCGATGGATTCCGCTTGGTCCGGATTTCCCTAGAATTCCTCTCCAGTCTAGAATCCGCGAGGAGGGCTAAATCCTGAACTTGGGGATATGGATTTCTTACATTTGTCATTTCTCTTGGATCTCACTTTGGTTGTATTTACATGTTTACAGGCATGATCAAGACAAGATGTTGTTGGTTGTGGCAAGGGAAAGGCAACTGATCCAAGTGCTGAAAGTTTTGCTATTTTTGATTGAGAGAAGGTAAAATTGGACATAAGGAGTAAGATTCCTGAAAGCAAGCTGACTTCTATTTGGTCAGGAATCACGAATACCAATGTGGGTATGTGGGATTATGAGGAATTCAAGGCTAAATTGGTAGCACAGAGCCTTCCTCTGTTGGCCCAAAGAACTGCGGAGTCCGAATTGGCACATGTAGCAAGTTTTCCCTCCATGGTGCAGTGCTATGAGCTAGTGCTAGAGTGTGCCAGGAATTATGATCAAGGGACACAAAGAGTAGTTGGTCCTCAAGGGAGGATTGTGGCTAGTTTCGATCCTATGTCTATTGCCTGGACCTTTGATATACCTAAGAGGCCATGTGTGGTGGCCTTTGATATAGACACAACAAGGAAATATTATGAGGAAAATGTGGTCAAGTCCCAACAAGTAATCAACTCTTGGTTGGAGAAGCCTAAGTCTCATTTCTCCAAATTTCCAAATCAGTTATTCAGGCTCAAGTTCAAAATAGAGTATTACAATGTTATCACTCTTCTTAGCAGACTACTAGGATTGAAGAGTGCAGGAGTGTTTGAAAATTGGACGTTTAATGTCATTGCTAGAATTGAACGAGGTGTTAATTACCACTGGCTAGGTGCTATAAGTGCGGTGATCCATGAGCAGTTGTGCAATGTCTTGCAAACCAAGACTTTACCATGACCTCCTACTTAGTGTATGCATTGGAAATATTTCACCCATATAAGGGGTTGAGTAGTAGGGGTACATTTGGAAAGGATGCAATATATGAGGTATATCCATAGTTGCACCTAACTGGAGGAAGTTATAGAAGAAAAAATGATGCTTTCACAATGTATATCACCAAATTGCTCCAAGGCATAGATCATGTGAGGATTTTTGACCGGGCTAAAGAATTGATACTGAGGTATAGGGCATGGTTTATCCAGTTCCCCACTTTCTCTTATATTAGGATTGATGGTTGTCAAAGGGCTCCCTATAGACTCTCAAGGTACCCTACTGATCATATTATATTATTGGAGGTCACCAATCAAATTGGGGACTTCGACATAGTTGTAAAGGGAGATATGCATAAAACAGGATTTGGGAATGATTTTCCCTTGAAGATAGGAATGGGTGAGTTTTGTCCTTCTATCCAGTCTGCTCATGCTTCTAAGGAGGAGATGAGTATTTTTGGTCTCTCTTTCCATTCCAAGAGAGCAAGGTTTGACATCACTAGTGAGGCACAAAAGACGGCCAGTAGGGAGTACAACCATAAGGCCAATATTGAAGATTATTGGGTTAACCTTGGTGATGAGTTTGAGGTAAGGAAGAAGAAATTCTCTAGGTTTCCAGTGGACTTGGTAAGGTTATACTATGTGAAGACCATCCTAGACCAGGTGGAAGAGGATGAAAATTTAATTTAGGGTCATGTCTTCGAGGCCGTGAAAGACAAACCGGTTGGAGAGGTTGATTGGTTGGAAGAAGAGAATACATAATTGGATCAAATCATGGCTCTGGTGATCAAGTACACCAAAATTTGGTTGAAGCACAAGATTCTAGGATTAGAGAGTGAAGGTATCCAATGTACTTATGATCTGATGGGAGACTTGGAGTCTCATTCTACTTCTCAAGAATCACATGAACATGATCCTAAAGGTAAGACAAAGGTGGGTTCTCCTTTCAAAATTCAGGTCAGGGATGTTCAAATTGAGAAGGTGGAAGAAGTGGGTAAATAGAGGAAACCTATTTCCAAGAAGAGGAGACATGTCTCGACAAAAGAGGTTGAAAAGGACAAAGAAGAGAAGGAAGAGGTAGATGTCACCCCTCCATTGACAAAGAGAAGAAGGCTTATGAAGCTGTCACAGAAAAAGGAGGCTCCTAAAACTTATAGGGAGGTTGAATCACCAGTGGTAGAGGTAGAGAGTTCAAGGGAAAGAACACAAGTATATATGAGGAGGTCAAGGACTCCTTCCCCAAAGGATGCTGCAATGAAGGAGGATGTTACTGTGATGGCTCCCATTGCTGAATAGGAAAGTATCTCCATTCCTCAGGATACTAGTAGTGTATAGGAGGATGCAAGGAAGGATGAAGATCCTAAGGACTTGGGCAGAGAGGAATTTTAGGAAGGGGACCTCTACAATTCGGAGGCAAAAATTGACAAGGTGATCCAGTCTCCCTGGGTAACATATGTAGATTCACCTGCAGAAGAGTAATTGAACAAGTCTCCTCAATAGGAAGAGATACCAACTAAGATCCCTTCATTGGTGCAGGTTGTTGTGGAGGAGCAGTTGCAAGACAAGGAGGATCCAATCATGAATATCCCTAATGTGCCAAGTGTTGAGAAGGATGTCCATAATGACCAGCAGGAGCAGGATGGGCAAGAAATAGTGTCAACTGAGTCTACTGTTCCGAGTTGGCTGAATAAAGAATTGAAAAGTAAACAGGTAATAATGGCCAATGTCAAAAAAGGAAAGACTAAGAAGAAGGCTAGGGTTGTGTCCCAGATTGAAAGGGATGAGTCAGGAAATAGAGTGGGTCACATTGCTACTCCTGCTCTAGATAAGGATAGAGATGATGTGACTGCAAAGGATTATCATGTCCAGACTATTGACCTAGGGCATGCTTCTATGGAGCAAGATATTGAGGAATATGAAGGCTCTAGTGCTATAATTGTGGGCAGATTGAAGAAGGTTGTACAAACTAGGAATGAATTGGAGAGAGAGAATGAGAAACTAAAAAAATACTTGCAAGAGTTGATGAAACCCTTGCAGTCCATTAGTTCTTCCTCCTCTGCTGTAGGTTTCTTACCCCAAGAAACCATTTCTGAGCTTGAGAAGATGAAAGGCACCACACTTGCCACAGTTGCTTGGTTGCAGGGTGTTCAAACCAAAGAGGATACTACCATCAAGGACATCTTGTCAACTACAGGAGATGCCATGAGGTCAGTAGACTAGATGAAAACTGTGCTTGCTCAAGATAAGGAGGATACTGATCTCCTACTACAAAAAACAAAGACAATCATGGAGTTCACCAAAGATAAATTGGTAAAGAGTGGGATCCTTCCTTTTCCAAGGGTTTCTAAGCCTTGGGAATGGTTCGAAATCTTCCAGATGAGGCAAAAGGCCTTGAAAAATATTCACAAAAAAGGAACATAGATTGAGGACACTTTGAATGGTATTCATGATAAGTGTATCTTATTCTTTGAAATCATGACAGGAAGGAAGAAGTTTTCTCCCAAGCATTTTTAATCTGGAGCAACTTAGGAAATGGTGGAGGGATGTTTATTCTCCAGTTAGTGAAGGTCCAGTCATTGGACATTAGCTAGATGATGTTGTGACCTATATTGTAGTTATTGACAGGCACTTAACTAATAGGGTTGATTGGGATGGTACAGTAAGGCAGGAAAGGGATGATATTAGGATTCTTGAGAGAAGAGTTAGGGTTTTTCCTGTGCCGCTTGTTGTTGAGCTGGATAGAGTATTGTTGGTTGTACATGGTGAGGAAGATCGAGCTAAGGAAAAGGATGGGAAGTAGTTATGTAGGCCTACATTGAGATTTGTGCTTCCCATTTTACTCAAATGCATTGGGCTGACCCTTTTGATATCTAGTCCGACTTGGATGAAATTGGTGTGAATTGCACATTTCATATTGTATTCGAATATCTTTTGAGGCTGACCTCTTGTAGTTCATGTTTTTATTGTAAATTCTTATTTTGGGGCCGACGTATCTTAGGGATTCTCTATAAAATGGGCATGTTGCCTCATTTGATATATAGATAGGTAATACATGATATGCATAGAGAAATAGAATAGAGATTTCATATTTGAGCGAATTAGGGTTTGTGTTCAAGCAAGTATTGTAACAAAAGGTTGGAATTATTGTCATTTTGGATAACTTAATATAAGAAGGGATATTGTGATTTGGTATCTTTCTTGTGTCAGGTTTTATCTAGAATGGTTCTTGTTGTTCTATCTTTAAAATTTATTAAGTTCATCATTAAATAGTTTGGTGATGCTTAGGGTTACATGTTTGGAATGTTTGCAGTGATCTCTAGTCCATACTTTTTGTAGTTAGCTGATTGTTAGCTGCTTTGCAAAGTCAGCCTAGGCTTTAAAACATGCTTAGTTCAATTATGAATATTTGTTCATATCCAATAGTATTGCTTTGAATAAACGTTTGTGATTTGAAAATATTAAAATACCTTAGAAGATTGCACTATTTCTATGAAATTGTAGATTTATCTGGATTGAGCAGAAAGTAGTTTATGAGAGATCGGTCCATTTTGAGCATTTTATCTTTTGGAATTATCAATCTTAGGGTTATAAGTAGTCTTAGAATTATCTCTCAAACTCTCATCTTTTGTTATTTATTTTATTATTTGGGTTCAATTGAGGATTTCAAGTATCAATTCATTGTTCAGATCTGATAAATTCAAAGTCCAACATTTGCTTGTAGTAAGGTCCCTTTGTGATTACCAACATTTTCACATTATCTCTGAGTTGTTTTATTTGCATTGTCAAGACCTAACATTAGAGACCTTGGGGTTATCTCTTTTCGCATAGAGATTTACCTTTCAATAGAGATAGGATATCATATTCTGTCTGAGTTGTTGTTGTGCAGAAAACACCATCAACACCCACCAAGGAGGATGTTGTGGAGGATCCGACCATAGCTATTGAGGAGGAGGAGGATAGCAGGGATGATCATGAGACGAGTGGCAGTGATGAGAGAAGCAGTGAGGAGAGTAGTAGTGATGATGGAGATGATGGTGATGACGGTGGTAGAGGGGTCGAGGTAGGCAATGTAGGTCCATCTTCTAGTAGGCCTCATAAGAGATGAGCAGTGGAGATACTTTCTTCAAACTAGTAGCCACATATTGCCATCCTACATGTGCAGATATAGACTCTACAGGTTCACCTTGTTTAGGTACATTGTTTACTTGTGCAAACATAGACATAGTTATAGACCCAGGCACAGGCTTTAGCATAGGTTCAGGGATAGTTTGCAATTGTGTAGACATAGGTTGCCACACTAACAACGAAGAGAGACAGTGTCAAGCAGATCATCGAGCGAGCATAGGAGACTGTCGAGACCTTACAGAGGATATTCAATGGTACCACCATTGGTGACTATATGAGGGAGGTTTTCCGTGTTGGCCGAGAGGTAGAGTTCTATAAAGGCCGTTATCATGATGCAGTTCTTGTTAAGCGGAGAGTGAGCTATGCCCCTTCCAGATCTGGTAGGACACATAACCAGACAGTTAGCAAGGGTGTGATGCAATTTCCATGAAGAGATCCAAGAGATCCAAGAGATCCTGGGGCTTTTGGTGGGGGAGGTACTAGTCCTGTAATGTCTGAACCATCTAGTAGTAGCAAATACTAGCTACCCCTATATGATTTTGTGATATACTTTTGAGATATGATGTATACTTCAATTCAGCTAGTTTTGATGATCTTTCTTTTTCATTGCAGACTTCATTGTATACTTCGCATTGATTATTAAATGATTGATATGATATGCAACATATTTTTTATTTTTTGATCTATGATGGTTCTATTATGATTCTATGATGGATGCATTTATTTTTAATGTTCTATATGCCATGTGATGATTCTAATTATGATTTTTATATGATGAATGTGGATGTAATGATGTATGATGTATGGATGTATGTTGTCGATGTATGGATGCATGATTTATTTTATTTTTATATGATGAATGGATGTATGATGTATTTGATGTATGGTAGAAATAATTGGTGGATGGATGAAAAATGAAATGATATGATCTAGTTTTGAAATTTTCTCTTAGAACTTTTATATGATATGGATGCAACATGATTTGATTTAAAATGTATGAATGATGAATAGAAAATGCCTTCTAATGTGAATTTTTTTTGATGTAGCTACATGGTTATGATGATGTTTTTGATTTATGTCAAGTATACTCAATCTTATTAATAGAAAAGATAATCATCAATTTGAATCCTTTTTATAACAAAACACTCTGCAGATGTAGAAATATTTTATGAATGCAATCTAATTTTATTGTGAAAAAACTATATGCAAACCATTGACATTTTAACAGTACTTTTGTGCTTTGTATCATCATAGAGCTTTTAAAAATGTTGAAAGTGAGTACAAGCATCAATGGTATATGTTAGACCAATGATGACCTGAGTACTACTTTCATGATTTTTGATATTGCAAGCGAACACAAGCATCAAGGTATAATTAAACCAAGATGACCTGAGCATTTCTTGCGTAAATAAACAAGGATCAATAATTTTAGTGTGTGAATTTTGAATATAATCGGTGATACGTTTGTAGAGCATGTCCCACAAAAACTCACACATTTAAATAATTAACTCCCAAAAAGTAGACAAAAGAAAATATCATTCTTCTTCCTAGCTTCTCTAGTTCAAAGAATCATCGATTTTCTCCAAATAAATGATAAATAAATAAAAATACAACATATCCAACCTTTACTTAAATTGTTTCAATCATTTGTTCAGAGTAGATCATCCATCCTGATTTTGTGATGTTTTTGTGATTTTCTGAGATTCTGGACCAAATCTAAGCTACTGACCTATCCTAGGGGCCTCAGGGGATGATCAAATATTACCCTTGCCTACATTACACACACAAAGACCACATAGTTTGACTGACACTGACTCATGTTTTTGGCTGGACTTTTTGAGACTGACTTTTTGACTTGTTTTTGGATTTTCTAATATTATATCGATGTTTGATGATTTTTTTTTATGGTGATTGATGTTTCCATGTTGCGTTGCATTTCAATCATTGTTTTTTTTGCATTTTTCATACTATTGTTTGTCCATTTTGTTAAGTCTTGATTTTTTATTGCCCCTAGTGAGATTTAGATGTTGCCCCCAAGCCAGAGTGAGACATGACCATTTGAAATGATAATGGATGCAAAATGATGGTGAGATTAATGACCATGATATGTATCTAAATAGATGGAAAATCTAGTTAAAATCACATATAGCACCTGTTTCCAGGTTTTCACCATATGTTATAAATACAATTTTGTTTTGTATTTTCTCTTTTCTCATTTTTTTGCTTTTTTTTTTTTTGTATTTGTATTTTCTATTTTCTGTTACCAAGATGCCTGTTTGCCAGGTTTTCATCAAGGCAATCAATACTTGGCTAGTAATACCCTAAATGAAGGATTTTCTTTGCTAGAGTTATTCCACTTGAATGAGCTCCACAAATTCCTTCATGAACCTCATGTAAGGTTGTCTTAAATTCATTATGTTCTAAACATCAGAGAAGAGTACCATCTAGACCTCGATGATAAAGTATCTTTGCGATTAAGGTATGTCAGGCGGATTGGCAGATGAAGTTGCATTTTTGGTTTCTAGAAAGATCAGGGGGGAGGATGTTGTCTTTTAGGTATCCATAGGTTTTTTCTTAGATGGAGGTTTCAACAGTATCTAAATGGTATACGGTTTGGGTTTCTGAACTATTATCAGAAGGATTAGATACTTGTTCTACCATAAAATCATAATGACCATGTTTCTTTGGTAATTGTAAAAGAGAAGCAATTATCACCATAGCATCTGCCGCTTTATTTTTTTCCCTTGGAATTTTCTCAAATTTGATATTGACAAAGTATTGTTTGAGATCATCTATCAGCTTCTTATAGGGCATCAACTTCTCATCTTTCATCTTATATTCATCATTTACTTGATAAATGACTAATTGAGAATCCCCATATACCTATAACTTTGTGATTTTCCATTCAATTTCCACTTTGAATCTAATGATTAATGTCTCATACTCTGCCACATTATTGGTACATTGAAACATTAGTCTATAATATTTTGGAATAGTGTGTCCTTGAGGTGTAATAAACAAAACTCTTGCACCAGATCCTCTTTATTTGTATGATCCATCAAAGTAAAGTATCCATTGTTGTGGTGTTACTATATGAATGTCTACATTAGGGAACTTCATTTTCATAGGCCGATCACCTAGTAAAGGAGCTTCAGCTAATATTTTGGTGATCACTTGAACTTTGATGGCTCTCCTTTCCACATACTAAATATCAAACTCACTTAAAAGCATGACCCATTTGGGCAATCTACTTGTTAAAGCAACCTTACTGAGTAAATATTTTAACGGATTGATTTTTACTATTAGTCTAATTGTGTGAGTCAACATGTAATGCCGCAACTATTGGGTATCGAATACCACCACAAAACATGATTTCTCAATGGAGGTATAATTTATTTCATAGCCATTCAAAGTCTTGTTGATATAGTAAATGGCTTGTTCCCTTCCTTCATAATCTTCTTAATACAACATTATATCAAGAGAATTAATCAAAATTTAATCTAATTGAAACAAAAATAATCTTGAAAGCATCATATTGCTCTCTATCTCCGAAGATTTATCAAATCATTGTGGCTCTTGGATCATGTAAGAACTATGACTATTTAAAATGACAATCTGAAGAATGAGAATGATGCTAAATGTAGGAAACTAATCCTATATAATGATTACTAAACTTGACATGAATTCAGATAAAATAAAGCTACAATAAACCAAATGCAGTCGTGATTATGAACTAAAACTATGATGCTATTGTTGCAGAGTAGGTTTGCATAAAAATTGGGATCCTTTCTTTGTTGTATAGGGTTGTATTTATAGATTTCCAGGCAACATATTTGCATAGAGGAAACAAACAGAGGCTTGGATTCAATATGGAGGATTGAATGGTGAGAGATTTAGGAAATTGAGAAGATTCTGGGACTAGTTCCCACCCATGAAAACACCAGGAAAGAATATAGGAAGGATTGATGGAAGAGGATTGAGAGATGGATTTCCAATTTGTCTCCAAATCTTCTCATGAAGATTGAATCAATTAATTTAGACATAAATTAGATATATAATATCTAATTTGGTAGTTGAGGAAATAGCGAACTTTGATTTATGCCTTTATTTAAATATTTTATTTATATTTATTTAAATTAGCAAAAGAGGAATAAATAATTTAATAAAACAAACTATAGAAGTTGTTTACTAAATTACAATAGAAGAATTTATGATAATTAAAAAATAAAGTATTTAACCTTTTTTTAATTTATTTAAGATTGAATGATGTGATAAAGATAAAATAGAGGAAATGATAATTAAATAAAACAAAGTATTTATTTTTGTTTATTTAATTAAGATGAATAATAGCAGAATTAGAAGAATTTAAATAAGAATTTAAACATGAACTATATAAATAAATATTTATATGTATTCAATAGTAGAGGAATTTAGAATTATTAATCAAATAAATCGTATTTAAATTAATTAGATTTTCCAGACCAATTTTAGGTGTATACAACCATGTATTGGCAACAACCCTTCATCATAAGGATTCAGAAGACACTTTATTGCGATGTGCGCATAAAGACAAAGTTAACTCTAGTATCGACAAAGTAGATCAGGAATCTCAAATGTTGTATTCAAGTGCACATATCTTGGCAAAGAAAATTTTTCAAGCATGATATCGATGACACATTATGATAGAGGCATCTACATCAGCACCACTATGCGATTCAACATGAGCTTAAAATCTTTCAGCAAAAAATCCAAAAATTCAAAAAATATAAAAATCAAAAAAATGATTGAAAATAGTAAAGAGAAAAATTGTCCTCCAGTGAAAACCACTATGTGGGCACTTTGGACAAGTACCATGATGAAAACCTGGAAAACATGCGTCATGTGTAGAATCGAGCATCTACGTCTGCCATTTTAGGAGAAAGCATCTTATCACATCCATAATAAAGTCAACATTCCATCCATCTGATCCATAATAAACCCATTCATCCATGAACCATTTATCCCATCCATCCTTATATGTCTACATCCATCTTCTAAATTATCTTTATCTTAAAAAAATTTGGTGCATACTTTACACATGCTTACGGTAAACATCTTGACATGGGTCATTTTCATTGATCCTATTCTACCCAATATTATCTAAGCCATGAAGCACTATCCAAATGGACATCCTTGATTCAAACACCTTATCTTATTATGAGATAATCCTTGGCATCCTTTTCATTCTTACCATATCTATCCATCCATACACCTATCAAAGCATCCACCCATGGCATTTCATACATTGCTAGACACTGGGGGCATATATTTACATCTTGCTTTGGGAATAAATCTTGATCTATATCATGCAACTTATGTGGTGATCCGAACATTGGCAAATGTAAAATCAAATTGGTCATAGAATTTGTGAGAAAAAAAATACAAATCACTAGCCCATGACATATTTTGATGAGAAGATATTCCTTATCAAGTTTTATCTTTCATCAAACATCAATCCAGATGATCAATATAAATCGCATCTAATTTACATGTCAGCGTCACATCAAATCATTCAAACAACTTTTGTTCCAAGCCAAGCTTCAAAATATTGATCCATCAAATCCAATCAATCCATCATCATCTTGGGATATCCTTCCCAATCCTCGTGTTTCTTAACACTATCCTTTCATTGTTGTGTATCCTCAACAATGTTATCATCATCAATCCATCAATCTAATCAATCAAACCTAGCTTGGTTTTCCACAAAATCCCAAAACAGAGCATTGATATCATATCCATATCCAAATTGTCAAAATCATGCGAAAATATCCAAAAACATCCAAAATATATCAAAAATCCCAAAACATGTCAAAAAAGTCAGAAAAAGTGAAAAAAATGGTATTTGAACTATGTTGTCTCTGAGCTTGAACATAGGAAAGGCTAATATTTGATTGGCCCATGAGACACAAAATCCAAAAATGTTCATAAATCTTAGAAAAAGAACCAAAAACATTGGAAAATTGAAAATCAAAATATTTGTAAAACATCTCAAAAAAACCCAAAAACATCCAAATATTTGAAAAAATCCATCCATCCCATTTTGATTTCACTCAAAATAATCTGATCCTTAATAAATCAATTGTTACCTTCATCCTTTGGCAAAACAAACAAAAACAACTACAACAATCAACAAAAGAAAACTTCAAATGCAAAATCAAAATCGAAACAACAAACTTTTAAATGCAAAATCAAACTCTTGATCATTCACAAATATGCTAATTGACCTTATATCAATATCCTTTCAAACAAAATATCAACTTTCCACCATCCACTAACATTTCCTAGGATGCATCCTTCCTACAATTGGCATTATCTTTGGCAAACACTTTGGATACTTATCCTAAACAAAACACATCCCCTTGGCTAGGGTTATGAAGAAAATTGGCTTGTTTGTGTACATGATCGTTTCTTTTGATTTATCTTATTGTGCTCATTCCAATGATCTCTTGATGATGTCCAAACAAAGAGATTTAGAGAGAAAGGAATGGGGCAATGATCGTTATCTTTTTATCTATTGTGCTTGTTGGATATCCTTGTCAAATAAATTTGTTATGCATTCTTTGTTTGGTTTGTAGGGAGGGTGTTTTAGGTATTTTTTTGACCACATAGGAAGGCTTTCTTTTCTATGTTTTGGTCTGAGATTTTTAGAATATATGAAATGCAATCTAAATGAGGTTTCGTATGTTAGGTTTGAACAAGAGTACTCCTATCTATTTCTTGAGTCAAAGTCCATCACACTAGGTGCAATGCCATCTTGGTTCTTTATACCTTGATGCATCATGCCTATGTGTGTTATCAAACATAAGGTAAATAGCCCTTTTAAAATACCAATTCTTGATAAGCAATACATCATCATCATCATCATCTCTAATAAAGTAGGCTTGTTGGATCTTCCTTCTTTTGTCTTCTTTTTGTGCTAACAAGGTACCATGATAGTTAATCATCATCACTAATCCATCCATCCTGCATAAAAAAAAATGTCTACATACTGCATATCATATAGAAATCATCATCCATCTCACATGGATTGCATAATATTTAAAGTTGTTTAAGATAATATAGATTTGTTATTCTAATCATCTTAAAAACATCTCATTTGCATCATCATCATCATATAGATCTATTAGTCTAACAATCCGCACATCCATCTTGAACATCTTTTTCATGAGATCAATCCTCAAATTGAACTTTCCACTCAATCTCTCGAGCGGGCTTTGTACCAGTATACTTCCTTCTCGTTGGGGCAACACTAGGGCATCTAAAAAATCATTTTTTTTTTAAATTTTGATCTTAGCAGTTTATTCTATGAACCAACATAATAGGTACATTGCTTCAAAGAGGGGAAAATTTAGACACGTAAAATATATATGCACTTAATCTTGATTTCACTAACACTAGTTCATCCTGAATCATCTCCTTTACTAATCAATTTAATTGAATAATCCTTATTCGATTAAATTCATCATATTTCCTCTCTTAATTAAATAAATCAAATTTATTTGATTAAGTTACCATCTCCTATTAATTAAATAAATTATTTTATTTAATTAATCTTATAGTCCATATTTTAATTAAATAATTCATTTTATTTAATTATTCTCTAAAGTCATCTCCTTTAAATTAAATAAATTAATCTTTATTTGATTTAATCTACCACCACATTCTTTAATTAAATAAATAAAACTTTATTTAATTAAATCTAAATTCATATTCCTCTCAACTTTGATTTATTTAAATCCTAAAATCTAAGTCAAATTGTCAAATCAACTAATTTTCATCTAAATTAATCCTAATCCTAATCCATCAAATCTTCTAGATTTTGCAACTTGCACAATAAATCATTTTATTTGATTTATAAATTCTTCTATTTTCTCTAAACTTGGCATCAATAAGGGAATATTCCTCAAATTCAAAAATCCCTCCAAAAGGGTTTGTACACCCAACAAGATATTTAAACCTCTTACATGTCCTTTTTCCTTGAGCTAAGTGGCATTTACTCCATTCCTCTCTCCCTCCGACTTATCATTTCTCAAATTTCAAATTCCACCTAACCATATTTATGTGCACATTCATCAAAATATGCTCATTCCTCCTCCAATCACATATGGACAAGTGGCCTCTTGCTATTGGTTGGTCTTTTGTCCCACTCTTTTTCCTCTTTCTCCATTATTCTCTTTTATTTATAGGAGTCTCTCATTTGAATTCTGGATCCACAACTTCATGCAACATCATTATCTTCAAGTTTTTGAGCAATTGCCATCCATTTTCATGTTTTCATAGCTAGGTTATGAAGAAATTTCATCAAGGAGCATCAAATCATCACCATTGATCATAAAACTTGCAAGGAATTGGGAAAGGGTCATTTTCCACATCAAAATGGCACCAATTCCCCCATAGGATTGAGAGTTTGTTCATTTGAATAAGATTTAATAGTTTTTCATTGTATTCTTCATATTGTTTTCCTATTTTTATGTTTTAAATGAATCTCATAGGGAATGTTGCTTCTAACTTGCATATTGAGCTAATTATATGTTTGTTCTTTGTGTTTGTGCAAGTCTAGGATCACCATCCACATTAAGTATAATATTACAAATATTAAAATATAAACACTAAATAATATAATCATTATAATATATAAATATAAATATAAGTAATATTAAAATTAAAATTATAGAGAATATTATAATTATACATAAATCTAGCCACTATTTATCTCCTATAGAATAAACATATAAATCTGACTATAATAATAATACATGAAAATCATTTAAAATAAGGTAATAAATATATATAAAGCCATAAACCATAATAAAGGGAAATATATAACAAATAAATAGAAAGAGAAAAATAAAATAAAATATAAACTATAACATATAAATAATACCAAAATAAAGACAAATACTATCAAATTCCTAAGCATAAGCAATTAAAACAATCAAACACTATTACTAAGGGATCAATCAAAAGAGCTAACCCTTGAGGATGAAGATTCCAAGCAAAGAAGAAATGATTAAGGGAGGGACACATCCTAGCATAGGCTATGAAGAAAAAAGGCTCAACAAGAATATAAAAAGGGAAATAGCAATTTACTGATATATAGCATCTCTTAGCCACCTAAGAATATATTTTGTCAAGTAGGCGTGTATTTTTGTTGTTCTGAATTATGATATGTATTCTAGATGTATTTCTTATTATGTGTTATCATCCTAGTGTATTTTGGAATCCTAGGATAGAGTATTAGATACATTTAATATTATTTGAATTTAGATGGTAATATTTAGAATAGAGCATTAGGTATATTTAATTTTATTTAAATTTGATTATAATATGCTCAAATTTCATGTATAGGCAGCAGTAGATATATTTTGACTTCAGTCATGTGAAGCATAGACTCAATGCACTAGTGTTGATGCTATTCATTAATATCTATTATTGTTGTCATTTATTTTGGTTATGTTATATTTATGAAATTGCATGCATGTGCACATTACTAATTTATGCCTACACCCGTGTTCCACCATGGTGGGGAAGAAGGTTTACAAGGGAGGGATTTTATGGAATGGAGTCTCTTAAATACACCACCTAGGGGTGGGGTGTGATGATCCCACGAGGTCTAGAGGGGTACTACCTTTTAAAGGGGTGTTTCCTTTGGGTTTAATTTGTTCTCTGCTAGATACACCACCCGAGGGTGGGATGTAATTAGCCTGCGAGGTCTAGAGGGGATCTACCTTTAGGATCAAAGGGAGTTTCCTCTAGGTCTAGTTCAACCATGAATTAACCATTGTGATCTTAACTTCCCACCTTGGTACATGTGGGAGGAATCAATTATGGGAAATGTTAGCTATGATTCTTAGCATAGGATAATTCCAAAGTTTAATGTAGGTTACTAACTTTGTGTAAACTAACCTTACAATTAATATTTAATGCAAGATCTAAACCAAGTTAAGGCATCCTCTAACTATGGGTTCGGAAGTTGATAATTTAGGGGGAATTTAACATCATTCCAATCAAGGATAGAGTGAGTTTAGTTATCATCCACATTAGGGACATTACAAGTGGTATCAAAGCATGTTCTTGCCAACCTATGTTAATGTATCTCTATATGTGTGTTTCTTTCATGTGTATACTTTGTGACCTACATGTATTTATGCAACTATGTGTAAACCTTTCATATACTCTGTGACTTCAAATGTATATTGTATGCTCATATGTATACAAGAGGAAAGGATAGCACCCATGGTGTAGTGTGCAATGCACCGATATTCTCTCTATCTAGGATGCATTATGGACATGTGTGTGTTAGCCATTGTGATATTGCAGTTATCCAATTTGTATGTGATGAATGTTAGAGCTAGTCACAATATATTTGTGATGTATGGTGGAATTCATCATTGTGTTTATGACTAATTTATACTTAAAAGCTCTGAAAATGTTAAAAAAATTGTTTGTCAAGTTGTTGAAGCTGGTTGGTTGTTGCTTGAGCTACTTGGTTATGTTCTTGAGTTGGTTTCCTACTTTCTTGAGCTAGTTGCCTGCATGCTTGATCTAGCTGCCTATCTACTTGATTTGGTTTGCTACTTGCTTGAGCTAGTTGTTTGGATGCTTGATCTACTTTCTTGTCTACTTAAGCTGGTTGCCTAGTTTCTTGAGTTGGTTTCTTGCATGCTTGAGCTAATTTCCTACTTGTTCAAGCTAGTTGTTTCTGTGCTTGAGCTACTTGCCTACTTTCTTGAGCTGGTTGCTTGTTTACTTGAGCTACTTTCTTTCTTGGTTGAGCTACTTTCTTGTGTGCTTGAGCTGGTTTCTTTCTTGCTTGAGCTACTTTCTTTCCTAGTTGAGCTACTAGCCTATGTGCTTGAACTACTTACCTTTGTTCTTGAGTTGGTTGGTTGCTTACTTGAGCTACGTGTTTCCCTGCTTGAGCTAATTTCTTGTGTGCTTGAGCTAGTTTCTTGCTTTCTTGAGCTATTTGTTTTCTTGGTTGAGCTGCCTAGTTGTTTTCTTTAAATCTTGATTCATGTGGAGCTCATCATTGTGTTTACTTTATGCTAAGAATTTATGAAAGATGTTAGTGCTGTTGTCAAAATGCTTAGGGTTGGGAGGTACTAACAAATTAACCTATCTAAAATTGAATCATTATTAGTATCCAAATGCAATGATAAAAAGTTGTGACTATTAAAGTGAAAAGGTGTGGTTCACTCAAATTTGTGATACAAAAGGAGAGCACTTCAATGGAAGAATCCAACGTAGCAAGAAAATTAAATTAGGCTCACAAGAATAGGGAGGAGGTGTGAAAGGATGTGACTCCTAAAGTGAAAATATGTTTACATTATAATTGCTTGAGGAAAAGCAATCTTGGACAGAGAGGACTATCATGTCCTTGAAATAGGACACCAAAATATGAAAAGTAACTAAGCATTGAAATACAAATGAATAAATGAAATATATATTAATATAATTATAATTATCAAAGATGATATAATTATTATAATTATTAAGTATAATATTACAAATACTAAAATATAAAAACTAAATAGTATAATCATTATAATATATAAATATAAATATATGTAATATTACAATTATAATTATAGATAATATTATAATTATATATAGATATAACCACTATTTATCTCTTATAGAATAAACATATAAATCATACTATAATACTAATACATGAAAACCATATAAAATAAGCTAATATATACATAGAAATCCATAAACCATAATAAAGGGAAATATATAAAAAAGAAATAGAAAGAGAAAGATAAAATAAAATATAAACTATAAGATATAAATAATTCCAAAATAAAGATAATTACTATCGAATTCCTAAGCATAAGCAATTAAAACAATCAAACACTATTACTAATGGATTGGTCAAAACAGTTGTCCCTTGAGGGTGAAAATTCCACGAAAAGAAGCAAAGATTAAGGGAGAGACACATCCCAACATAGGGTATGAAAGGAGAATGATGCAATTCTAAGAGTATAGGAAGAAAAAAGGATTAGAAAGAATATAAAAAGGGGGTATGTGTAGGATCATGATGGGCCAAAAAGTGGCAATGGGAAAAAAATTACGTTTTGGATCGACTCAAAAATGCGGAAATGTCGAATTGACTTTTTTTAGGCTTGGGTGTTAGTACATTGCTCCAAAGCAATGCCCAAACCTATTTTTACAAATCAGATATCCGATTTGAGAAAACTATATAAATAAAAAACAACAGCCTGTTAAACTCATTTCACACATTTTGAATGTGGGGGCACAGGGAGAAGTCGAAATTAGATATCCATTTTCACCAAATATCCAATTTGAAAGGTAAGTTTTTGGATTTTTTAATATTTTAATCAATTTTTCAATTAGATTCTTATAATTTTAAGTAGTTTTTATGATTTTTTTTTCAAAAGTAGGGTTTTTTTATTGATTTTTATTAAAGACTAGAGTTTACAATTATTTTTTATTAAAAATTAATGTTTTTAAATGGATTTTGATTAGAAACTAGTGTTGTTGATGTGTTTTTATCAAAAACTAGAGTTTGTTACGGATTTTTGTGAAAAAGTAGGGTTTTTTGGGATTTTTATTAAAAACTTGGGTTTTTTTACAATAATTTCATTTATATTGTGTAATTTCAATTAGATTAATTAGTTTTTAACTTTAATAAGATATTATGGCTGAGAATGAAAATGCACAAATTCCAAACGCTCCACCACCTCCACAACCACCAATTGAAGACTTAATTGGTGAAAAATTGGGGCAATTGAGGGGCATTTATGAAGTTTATAAGACAATCCCTCGATTGAGAGATATGACAAACACACTGAAGTAAATAATTATAAATATAGAAACCCTCTCCACCTAACATAATGCCTTTCATTCATGGCGAGAAGACATGAGGGAATATTATGCATGTGGATTGTCTTACAATGATGTGAAAGATCTCCAAATAACCAAAGCCCAAATAGCCTATTTATTCATTAACCCACGCACTGTTTTTCTAGTGAATGTTAATAAACCAAAACTTTCTATAAAATGGTGCTTGAATAGGGAAATTGTAGATAAATGTTGGGATCATTGGTGTATGGTTTTTGATAAACCACTAAACAACAATTCTGATATACCATTTTACTACATTAAAAAATTATATGTTGAGTTTGTCTTAGGGTATCATGTGAATTAATTTGACATTAAACCCTTCCAGGGCATCAGTGGAGGTATGCCCCTAGATAAAAAAGGGGTAGTTAGAGTAGTCCCACACCCATATGTTCCCCCTCCTCCCCTTCCTCTACCACCTCCAGTATATCATCCATAGATTATCCAGGATGCAACCACACATACTATTTAAGCTATTCACTCTTTGAGTGGTCATTTATTTTCGCATGCTTCTACAGTAGCTCAACCACATTCTGGTGATATTGGCCAAGGCTTGAGTGTCATTGCATCATCCTCCTCAAGTCCACATACTTTTGTGCCACATAATTGCACAATGTGCCACCAGATATGCTTGGGTTCTCTTGTATAGCCCGTTGAGCATCCCTTGGACACTTTTGATTATGACCTCCATGATGTGGACAATATAGATCAGTTGTAGGGGAGTTAAGCGCACCCTACAAAGTCATCTTCTGTTAGAGAGGGGGATGTTGGAATAAAGACATAGGTAAGATTTAAGTTGTAAGTTCATAACTTGCATTTGTTTTTAAATGAATATTAATAAGAGATAGTATCAAGTGCTAATATTTATTTGCATGGTCTATTTAACAATTGATGTCCGAGGAGGAGCTCACACATGTGACTGATAGCACCCTTAGGGCCATTTCATTGGGCCTTCACACACACACAGTATATATTTTTGCACTCACTTGTTTACATTTTTTATTATATACTTGCTTGTCATCTGAATTGTCATTAATGAAATTATATAATAACTTATATGTTTATCTTATTTTCCTCTTGTAGGAAATACCTAGTGTGAGTGAGGTGCAACCTCGTCCAGACTATGGAGGCACAAAGTTAGACAAGGGGAAGGTAATTGAACTCAAATTGGATTGAATTAATATTTTTAAGATCTTATATTGATTATACATACATTGACATAGATTGGTAGTTTCATATGTACTTGTCATTTTTATGTACAGGCGATTATGAGCTATACATCGTTGTTGACAAGTGACACAATGCCTGAAGGAGTAGGTATTGGAACACCTCAAAGAGTAGGTTTTGAAGCACCTCAAGGAGGAGGTGTTGAAACACTTGAAGGAGATAAAGAAAAAGATCAACCTAAAGAGGTATGTCTTTGTTTTATTTTATGTTTGGTAAATATGTTTTCATTACCAATAATCGCATGCTAACTTGGATAAATTTTATGTTTTTGTTCACATATATAGATTGGCATTTCAAAAGTTGGTTTGGTATATTCTAGGACTCCTGACCCTTTAAAGAGATGCATATTTCAAGTAATCAAGATTTCAATTTTAGAGTTCAATTAAAATTCAATGTATACTGATTTTGATGTTAATTATTCGATTTTAAATTATATAGTATAACTAATCTCAATTGTGGTTTGAATATTTCTTGTGCAGCTACCTTTAGAGCTAAAGAGTGCTTCAAAGAGGATCCATTTTGATGATCCACCAGTAGTTTAGGATGAGATAGACATTTTGGCATGTAAATTTTGAATACATATTGAGATGGCATATGCCACATTTTTTAATACTTTGTTTGAGTTGGCGTCGATGCCATTTTTATATATGGAAATACACTTGATTATTGGTTAATTTGATATATATAAGTTGACAATGGAAATTTAATTTGTTCCTCATGTGCATGATTAAACTCTTTGAAAATTTTATCTTGAGCAATGGTTAAATATCAATGTACAATAGCATAAAAAAAAATGGTTATATTATGTAGTTTATATTTATATTGTTGATTACATTGCATTGCACATCTTTAAAAATCAAAGCATTACTTCACATTTCATAACAAACAACTAGATGTTGATAAATGAAAAAAATTCAATTACAATATAGTTTTTACAAAGTCAACCTAAGCAGTTATGCAATTACTTCACATTGCATAACTAAAAACTAGGAGAAGTTGTCAATTGCATTTTATTGTCATGGAATTCTATGAGACCACATTTTGAGGATTTTTTTCAAATAGTCCACTGCCTTGTCTATGCTACCAAATTTTTCATACATTTCTACCAAAGCTTTTTATCAAATAGTTCACTGGCTTATTGGTAGGGCTTATTGGAACTTATATGCTCTAACCTCACTCAATCCTAAAAAAACTTCATTCCCTCCTAATTTTTTCTTCTTAAACTTAAAACATCATTGTATTATGCTGCCCCATAATTTGGCTTACACTTTCTTTGTAAAATCACCATTTTCCCCTTGTTTTTGCCCCTTCCAACTAGGGTTTCACAGTTTTACTCTTCTTGGGTTACTCTTAATCATTCAGACCTATTAAACATCATTAAATACACATGTTCCAATAGTTTCCAACAAGTTCCAACCTATTTTCATTCAACTTCTCAAAAACTCACTCTTTAGCCTTACTCAAAAGGCACAAAAACTATGTTTCTTAATAGAGCAACCTTCTCAAACCACTCTAATCCCTTTATCAGCCCTAAAAACTTGTTCCTACGCCTACCTCTATCTAATTCACATCCATTCCTCTAAGGTACAACCTATACAGAAGGATGAATGGCCTTGTCAATTCATGAAATATTACATGTTTTAGGTGCTCCTGCACCATACTCCTCAGGTACAAAAGATTTATGCCCCATAAATCACTCCATAGGTCTACTCCTATCTTCTTCACAATCCCTTCAAACCCTCTCCAAGTCACTTGCATGGAAATCTTCATCTGAAGGATTTTGTACCCTTCATGCTTTGCGTTGTCTTGGTCTTGCCATGCTTGATCCTTCTCAAATGGATCTTCTTGCTGCCATTTCTCTTCATTGACACCTGCAAATGGTGTTTCCCAAGCTTTGACACCTATACAAAAAAATTCAGTACACAAAGCTAAACATCCATACATTAGTATCTCTATTTCATGCTCTTCCATAAGCTTTTGCCAACTAGACATGTATCTATGCCCTTCAACTCTTCTCTTCACAATATTTCTCAGGTTCTTTATGGTTAAAATCATCCCAATACTAGCACACATCTTCCACACAACCAAATATGAAAAAAAAATACAATCTCCTATCCTAACACCATATTCCTCAAACTCTTCTTCTCTAGCCTTCACTAGGCCACTCACCATCAACTCTTCCTCTCTAGTTTCCCACCTAATCTACTATTTGCAAGATTACACATTTGAAGTTTGATAGGTTGAGAGGTTAGGTGTGATATTTTTATGCTACATAAGGTCAATGAAGACCATTTAAGTTGTATTAAGTTGAAGTTTCGAGTCTAGGGGTCTAATATGCCAAAAATGCATTCTTGCTTCAAAATTGTCAAAATTGCCATGTAGTCTTTTGAAGGAAAATTATTAAAATTTTAAGGGGAAGGGAAAGATAGGCATCTATAAGTTGTGGTAGGGTTGAAATAAAGGTGTTTGACTAGTTTTTTGCAACAAGCTATGGTCTCATGGAAATTTTTCGCATAAAAATCAGCGTTGGAGTTCGATTGGAGGCTGAAAACTACTTGTAAGGGCATCAATAAATCTTGTTCTACGACTCATATGACAAAAAATATTATTTCATCACATTCAGATGGGTACGTTTAGGTTTGTTATGGTTCCCTTTCACACCCAAACAGGCCGAAGCAATTTGAGCTACGTTCAATCAACAAAATCCCTTAAGAGTCCAAAGTGTAGAAGGGCAACAATATTTGACACACTGTTACTCAAAAAATGTGATACTTACAAAATATTCATATGAGGGTATGGAATTATGTTGGGACCATGTACAATAACCTCTCTCATTTTTTTCTATCTCGGAGGTGTTTTCCCATGGTGATGAGTTTTCAGTTGAGGGAAAAGTTGTCAGATGCAAGCAGTGTAAAGTTGCAAAGTAGTGAAAATTTCATTCTCTAACACGTATGACCAAATAGAATGTTCCAACACATTTGGATGGGTATTTTTACACTAGGGATGGTCCTCTTTTTCACCCAAATATGCTGAATCACTCTGAGCTACATTAGACCGATGATTTCCCTTAAGAGTCCAAAGTGCTAAAAGACATCAATCTTCGTAGGGCTATTTCTAAGAAACCATGATGCTTAAAAACTCTTTGTCTGAGATATGGGATTATGTTTGGAACATCTACAATAACCTCTCTCTATTTTTTCTATCTCGTAGGCATTTTCCTATGGTGATGAGATTTTAGTTGAGGGAAAAGTTGCCAAATGCAAGCAGTGTAAAGTTACAAAGTGGTGCAACTTTCATTCTCCAACTTATATGACCAAACAAACTATTCCAACACATTTGTATGGGTATGTTTACACTAGTTATGTTCCTCTTTTGCACCCAAATATTTTGAATCACTTTGAGCTACATTGGACCAGTGATTTCCCTTAAGAGTCCAAAGTGCTAAAAGGAATCAATATTTGAAGGGCTATTTATCGAAAAACATTATGCTTATAGACTCTCCGTCTAACACTATGGGATTGTGTTGCGACCATATACAATAACCTCTCTCAGTTTTTCCTATCTCGGAGGCGTTTTTCCGTGGTGATGAGTTTTCAATTGAGGGAAAAGTTGCCAAATGCAAGTAATGTAAAGTTGCAAAGTGGTGCAACTTTCATTCTCCAACTCATACGACCAAATAGAATGTTCCAACATGTCTAGATGGGTACGTTTACACTAGGTATGGTCCTCTTTTGCACCCAAATACGCTGAACCACTTTGAGCTGCATTGGACCAACAATTTCCCTTAAGAGTCCATAGTTTTGAAAAACAACAATCTTTGAAGGGCTATTTCTTGGAAACCATGATGCTTATAGACTCTCCATTTGAGGCTATGGGATTTTGTTACAACCATCTACAATAACCTCTCTCAATTTTGTTTATCTCAGACATGTTTTCCCATGGTGATGAGTTTTGAGTTGAGGGAAAAGTTGCCAAATGCAAGCAATGTAGAGTTTCAAAGTGGTGCAACTTTTATTCTCCAACTCATACAACCAAATGGACTATTGCAACACATTTAGATGGGTATGTTTACGCTAGGTATAGTCCTCTTTTGCACCCAAATATGCCAAATCACTCTAAGCTACATTGGACCGATGATTTCCCTTAAGAGTCCAAAGTGCTAAAATGCAACAATCTTTGAAGGACTATTTCTTGGAAGTCATGATGCTTACAAACTCTTTTTATGAGGATATGGGATAGTGTTGGGACCATATACAATAACCTCACTCTGTTTTTGCTATCTCGGAGGCATTTCCCATGGTGATGAGTTTTTAGTTGAGGGAAAAGTTGTTAGATGCAAGTAGTGTAAAGTTGCAAAGTGGTGCAACTTTCATTCTCTAACTCGTATGACCAAATAGACTGTTCCAACACATTTACATGGGTACAATTATGCTAGGGATGGTCCTCTTTTGTACTTAAATATGTTGAATCACTCTGAGCTACATTGGACCAATGATTTCCCTTAAGAGTCCCAAGTGCTAAAAGGCCATACGATCTATTGTACTATTTGTAGCTTGATGGTATGGCCATGATAGATGTTATTAGGACTGTATAAGGTGAATATGTGGGTTTAAAGAGCTGGAAAGGTCTATAGTTAAGTTGGTGAGTTTCCATGCATGGCAAAAATGAGTGAAATTAGGTGAAAATGGTGGTTACAATATGTTAATGGCAATGAAATGTGGGGGAAGCAAGATTTAAGGTTGGATCAAGATTTTGCAAGTCCTAATAGATGTGTTGTATGATTTTATAGGGCATGGCAAGGTTTGGGGAGTGAAGTTGCACCGAAGTTCAGCTTTGATGATCAAATTGGAGTTTAAATCATCTTTAATTGTAATTGTGTTATTTAAAGCCACCTAGCTCTTGCATCAAAAAACTCTTACGCAATCAACTTAGACATCATGCACACTCAAATACCTTGTTCCCACTTTGCTAGATCAAAGAATCAATCACATGGGAAATGAACTTCACGTGAACTTTTTACATTTTTATTTTTGGAAAAAGTGGCAAGCCACTATAATTTATTATATATAAATAGGAGATATTACAAAACCTAGTTCAAATGAGCATATAGACAGGAAAGAACCAGGAAGAAAAACCCCGGTTGTAGCTCGATTAAGTACAAAAGCTCTTTACATTTTAAACATACCCTTTATACAATGCCAAACATTTGACCCATATTTCAAAAAACATCACTAGATATAGATTATGCCTATACACAGTTATGACCTTTTTACATTGTTTCACATTTCAAAATTCAAATTTTACAAAATTTTTCTATTGGAGGCATTCAGAGCATAGTCTTCCACAATAGTAGTATGTTGACGTTCTGGAGTGAAAAGCACCTGTACAAACCATCAAGGTAGCAATTAAACTACATACAATAGAAAATATTCTTAGAATAACCAATTTATATTATTGTAATATGTCGCATACCTCTCTGAAAGGATCAGAGTTGCCTATTGTTGCAGCAAGTCCATGATCAGTCATGCCAAGAATATCACAAAAATTTTCAAATGATAAATCTATATTGTCACACCAAAAAAGATGCTTAGACTAACAAATCTATATTAATCTAAAAAACCTGAATGATGATGAATTGGTAATGAAAAATATAAAAGATGCTTAGAATAACCAATCTATATGATTCTAAATGACCTAATTGATGATGAGATGGTAATGCAAACTATAAGAGATGCTTTGAATAACCAATCTATATTATTGTAATTTTTTGCATGCCTCTCTGAAAGGATCAGAGCTGGCTATTGTTGTAGCAGGTCCATGATCAATCATGCCAAAAATATCTCAAAAGTACATATAAAATATCACTATTAAAGGCACCTGCATTGTAATAGTATACAAAATATCAGTATTAAATAAAGAACACTAATGAACTTAAGCATAATGAACCTAAGAATTGTACCTTCCATTCTTGAATATGCTATTCAAGTGTGACTAAAGTTTCATCTCTTTGCTTAAGAGTATGCAATATTGCTTCATGATCAACATTACTAAGTTTCCATAGTTTTTTTGTCTTTGGTTTGGAATGATGCTTCAACAAATTAACATTTTTTTCTATAACAAGGTGTGAATACATATGAATGGTTTTGTGTTCCCCGTAGTCTTCAAATGCAGGTATGCCATTCTTTCTAATCATGTATGTTCACAACCAAGTTCTTGCAACCACAATTGAACCTGTAGGATACACAAACCCATCATCATCTTCCATCGATTGTGTTAGCTTGTGTTTTACCCACACACATCAAGCCAACCAATATTCTAATCTCTCTTCATTCCCCTACGGTGCAACAATTGCAAAAACATGTCTTGGCTGTAGTAGATCTAAAAGTCGGTCGTAATCAAGTGAGCTATCCATTGTTTCATTTTTCATGGATATAGTTTGAGATAAAGGAGTTAGATATTGTGGAACCCATTTATCCACCCACTCACTTGACTCGCATTGATCCCACTCGCACTGAATACAACTCTGACAAAAACAAACCAACTGTCGTGTCCAAATGGTCCATGTACTTGCATCTGAGCTTCAAAATGAATGCATCTTTGAAGAATCTTTGATTGTATGATAATCCAATCTACCTCCCACTGTACCCTCCTCAACCAACCAAAAGAATTTGTGCACTATTGAATCAAGTGTCCCTTCCCGTGACAATGCAGAACTACACCAATCAACAATAGAACATGCATCACTAAATTTTTCTCCTGATAACTAGAGCTCTCTTTACACATGCACCTACTCCATCGTGCTCCTCATTCCCATGCCCAAATTCAAAAAAAATCCAAATATTATGTACACCCTTCTCTACATGCATTCTTGAATTGACCTATGTAGTTATCTGACTAAATGAGATGTCAGCCCAATGTAATATCATGCTCCTACAAGAACTCAAAAAAATTCTTGAAACAATGTTGGACATACTTGAACGAGTGAGATCTATCATCACTCATATAAAATGACTCTCTAATTGTCTTTCGATCCTCCTCTATACTATTAGGTGCATGTCTAAATGTTATTTGGACATAAATAACAATCTGAATGGAATTTGTAATACTGGGATTGTACCTCATTTTGTGGTTGCAATGTGTAGTTTTCTAAAAAATCAACCACTGATATAATAGTGCCAATCAGAAAATAGTCCTTACATATCTTGAATTGTTGATCCAACCACTGAGACCTATGACTATGCCTTGCATACTTGTAGAAAATATTATCCTTAAAATCTGAAATAAAATCAGCAACACTACATTCTTTTGTAACCAACTCACATCTAGAACCTTCACCTCCACTGTGCAAAGTATATTTGACTATCTCATATCTCTTTTTCTCAACAAGATTCTTTCCCAATTCATGTTCAGAACCCTCATGAAAAAATTGAACAAACTTTGACAAGCCATCACATTGTGAGCACTTCACATTTAAACAATCATTTCTATAGAAAAAGGACCATCATCTCTAGAACATAAAAATAGATCTAGCAAGTCCCTTGATGGTTTCAGAAGATGCATTGCACCACACTCCTGCAACATTTCATTAGTATAAAAATTAGAACGGATATAGCATAATAGTTCATGGTACATTGAAAAATCCACATGGTATTTGCAACAAGTATTATGAATCTTAAAAGGAACACAATAAAATGGCTTCAAACCTTCAAAATTTCTTTGCGAGATTTCCATATTTGGATGTGTTTCAATAAATTTGTTAAACAACATTGTTTGGTTTGATTCCAAGAAATGTTTAGGATGCAGTGTATGGTCTCGATTGCTAATTCTTAACTTTAAAACATCCTTTGCATTGCATGATAATCTAGAGTTATAATGCCAAAATTGCTAAATTACCTACTTTACATTATTGGTTAGCTTCTTATCAATACGTGGAAGCCTCCCGAGAAAAACCCATATATCATTTTGAAGAGGATCATCTATTATTTATCTTCTTGCAAGTGCTCTATCCAAAGTTTTACAATTTGTGTCAAAATCAGTACAAGTTTTTCTCATAAAGTGAGCCTTTTTCAATTGATGGCTTACTAGGGCAGTTGTAATGACTCTCCAAGCAACTCTCTTATCTTTTTCCTTGTTATTTTTTCCAATAGACTTGAGATCATTACAAATATTTTTTACATTAATAGAATTTTCTTCGGTCTTCTTGTTCACACGAATCTTCAATTTGGCTAGCAAAGGTCTCATATTTTTCATCTCTAGCAATTGTACAAAAAGTTGGCATTGCTTAGTCAATGTGTTATCTCTAAAATATTGGTTGAAAAGTCTTCTAGCCCACAACCGAACAATTCATGTTGAACTCTTGCCTTCAAAATTGTTTATAATGTTATCATCAATTTCAACTAACCATTTAGGGGTCCTTGAAGTTCTTGAATTTGGAATATGTCTTTCTTCCACACAAGGTTCTTCATTTCTCATATAATTTGGTGAAACATAATTTACACTTGCTTCAATATTATATTCAACGTCTTCATTTCCAACATTTTCAATATCAATTTGAATAATTTCATTCCCAATTTCAATGTCATGTTCAACATATTCAATTCCAACATTTTCACCTTGATCATTTTCATTATCAATTTCAATAATTTCATTCCAAATTTGAATATCATGTTCAACATCTTCAATTCCAACATTTTCACCTTGAACATTTTCAATATCAATTTGAAAATTTTCATTCCTAATTTCAATATCATGTTCTACATTTTCACCTTGAACATATTCAATTTCATCTTCACTTGAAAGACCATAGGGCTCAGGTTCACCAATATTTAACATACCTTGTCTTTTTGTCCTATGACCTTATCTATCTCTTTGTCTATATTCTTCAATTTTTTCTTTTGTAAGCTTTCTCTTATGTTTTTGTTTTTGATGACTACTGCTCCCCATTATACCTCATAAAAGATGCTAAGAAATCATTCCTTATGACAAATTTGAGTACAAGATGCTCCAAAAAGTTGATCTTTGTCTCTTCCTATCTGAAACCACATGTTTTTCACCTACACAAAAACAACCCACATGGGGTTTTTCTATGGCCCACAAATTCAATATCCGATATAATCGAATATTTGATTTTGGAAAAATATTTGAAATGTTTTGCAACGGTAATATTTTAGCTCTACACATTGGAGTTTTACAAATCGAATATCTGATTTGTGCCCACATACACCTAAGGGTTAATGGTAGAGAGTGGGAGATTGAGATAGGGAGAGGGAGAGGGAGAGAGGGAAAGTGGGAGGGAGAGAGAGAGGGTTTAGGGTTGAGGGAGAGTGGGAGATTGAGAGAGGGAGAGGTAAAGTGGGAGAGAGGCATAGAGGGAGGGATACATAGAGAGAGGGAGAATGGGAGGGAGGGAGAGAGAGAGGGAGGGAGGGAGAGAGAGAGAGGGAGAGGGAGAGTGGGAGAGTGAGAGGGACAAGGAAAGGGATAAAGGGAGAGTGGGAGAGGGAGAGAGGGAGAGATGGAGAGAGGGATATTGAGATAGGGAGAGGGGAGAGAGAGAGAGAGAGAGAGAGAGAGGGGGGAGGGTGAGGGAGAGGGAGAGGGAGAGGAGAGAGGGAGAAGGAGAGTGGGAGGAGAGGAGAGGAGAGGAGAGAAGAGGGAGAATGGGAAGGAGAGAGGAGAGTGGTAGGGAGAGAGGAGAGAGAGAGGTTTAGGGTTGAGGGTTGGGGAGAGTGTGAGAGAGAGAGGAGAGGAGAGAGTGGGAGAGAGAGAGAGGAGGGAGAGAGAGGGGGGGAGGGAGAGTGAGAGTGAGAGTGGGAGAGGAGAAAGGAGAAAGGGAGAAAGGGAGAGGAGAGAGTTTAGGGTTGAGGGAGAGAGAGAGGGGGCTTAGGGTTGAGGGAGAGAGGGAGAGTCAGAGATTGAGAGAGAGAGAGAGAGGGAGGGAGGGAGAAGGGTTTAGGGTTGAGGAAGAGAGGGAGATGAAGAGAGAGAGAGAGTGTTGAGGGAGAGAGGGAGAGGGAGAGAGGGAGAGTGGGAGATTGAGAGAGAGAGAGAGAGAGAGAGAGAGAGAGAGAGAGGAGTGATTGAGTGAGAGACTTGGGAGAGAGAGAGGGAAAGAGATAATATTTAAATATTTTATATATTAGTAATATATATATATATATATAAATATTATACATAATAATATATTATATATTAAATACATAATTCGGTAAGAGATTATCATAAATTTTATATTATATATTACATTATAAAACATGTTGTATATTATATATATTAAATCATAAACTTTATTGCATTTTTTAAATCATAAATTAAATATTGTATAAATTTTTTAAAACTCATATCTAAAACAAAAAATTTAATGCCTCGGGATTGGGCTCAGGCTTGCTTTGGAATTTGGTTCAGACCTACCAATCCTAAGAAGTCAACACGAAAAATGTGTTTAACAACTTGCCTTGCTTTTCTAGACTTCACCCATGTGGCTAAAGACTTTTATTTTACCCAAAATTGATGAAACGAAAAGGGTTTGTAAAGGAGCTTCTCCGCTTTCTACCAATATAAATTATACTTTACTTTGAATCTAATATATAATTATTATTCATTTTCTATTAGACTTACGACTAAAGTCCTGATTGATAGCCTAATAGAAAAACATCTATAGCTTTCAAATGATATCACATTTTTTGAATCCAAAACATGTGTCACATTATATGCTTTGCACACTATAGGATTAAAAAAATAAAAATTAATTTCATGAAGTTTTGACCAAGTTAAGGTGGTCAGACATGAGTTTTTATATTTTTTAAAAGTTGTAATAAAAAAATCATAATTAGTTATTGACTTAAAAAAAAATTAGAAAAAATTATGCATCACATCCAAACATAATTCCTCTACTTATATCTAAAATATTATAAAAAAATATTATCATTTTATTATGGTTAGGGTGCTCAAACATACACCTACTTCTTATTTTTTCCCTGAAATTTAAGTAATACTGCATTGAAATTTCAATTTTTCACCAAATAGATTTTTTTCTTAGAAAAATTAACCTAGTAGTTTAGAAACTACATTCAATTTTCCATAGATTCTAATTTTACATATTTTTGAAATAATATAGATATTTTATTAAATTTTTTACGTCAAGTTGCCTAACTCTGATTTTTCTAAATTTTCATTACCACTTAAGGGCCTATTTTTTCCATGATGATCCTACACATACCCAAGGAAAATAGAAATTTATGGATACGTAGCATCTCTCAACCACCTGGGAATATATTTTGCCAAGTAGGCATGTATTTCTATTGTTCTCAGTTATGATATGTAGTTTAGATGTATTTCTTATTGTGTACTATCATCCTAGTATATTTGGGAATCCTAGGATAGAGTATTAGATACATTTAATATTATTTGAATTTAGATTGTAATATTTAGAATAGAGCATTAGGTATATTTAATGTTATTTAAATTAGATTATAATATGCTTAGATTTCATGTATAGGCAATAGTAGATATATTTTGATGTTAGTCATGGTATGTTTAGACCTATAAGGTAGAATCATAGACTTAATGGACTAGTGTTTATGCTATTTGTTATTATCTATTATTGTTGTCATTTATTTTGGTTATGTTATATTTATGAAATTGTATGCATGTGAAAATTACTGATTTATGCCTACACCCATATTCCACCATGGTGGGGAAGAAGGTTTATAAGGGAGGGAGTTTATGGAATGGAGTCTCCTAAATACGCAACCCAAGGGTGGGACGTGATGAACCCATGAGGGCCAGAGGGGTAATGCCTTTCAAAGGGGTGTTTCCTTTGGGTTTAGGTTGTTCTCCACTAGATATGCCACCCAGGGGTGGGACATAATGAGCCCACAAGGGCCAGAGTGGCTCTACCTTTAGGATCAAAGGGAGTTGTTTTTGGGTCTAGTTCAACCATTAATTCACCATTGTGATCTTATCTTCCCACCATGGTGTAACATGTAGGAAGAATAAATTATGAGAAATGTTACCTATGATGCTTAGTATAGGTTTACTCCAGTTAATTCCATAGTTCAATGTAGGGTACTAACTTTGTGTAAACTAACCTTAAAATTTATATTTAATGCAAGATCTAAACCAAGTTAAGGCATCCTCTAATTATGGGTTGGGAAGTTGGTAAATTAGGGGGAATTTAGCATCATTCACATCAAGGATAGAGTGATTTTAATTATCATCCCCATTAGGGAAGTTACAGGAAGAGTCTATTCATAACAAGATGTACATTCAGAGTAAAGGTATGGGTGATCCCAAAATAGTGGTTTACACTTTTTGACCAAACATGACATTAAACTGATTTTTTAAACTAAATCTCATCTTTCGGGCACTTATAACTGCTAAACCATGATGAATTTAAAGATGATGAAAACTAGTGATTTGTGACATTTTTTATGTACATTCTAAATATATATATTTTTTAAAAAATAGGAATTTGTTGGTGTAGATTTGTATTTTCCTAGTGGGTTAATTTATTTTCCCTTAGTCCTAGATTTTTCCTACATTTAATTATGCTTGCTTAGGATAATAAAGCGAGTTTATTGTCTACTAAATAGGAGATAAGTGATGAGTTGTTCCCTTACTTAAAGGGTGGAACTACTTTCAACTTTTGGTGGGCATCTCCACTTTTGGTGTTCCATCTCCACTTTTTGTGGTTGATTCCTATTGGTTGGATTTTCCACCTACCACCTCTCCTAATTTCTATATAAACTCACTACCTAGCTTGTATTTGCATTCATTCTTACAATACTCTTGCATTCATTCATGCATATTTGCATTGTATCTTTTTAGCTTGGAGGCTCTTAATGCAATTTTTTCATATTGACATTGCATAATCTCTCAGACATTTGGTGTGCATTCTTTATACTTTTCCAATCTATGTAGCTTTGATTTTCTCTTATAAAGTTCTTGGGTTATTCAATCTATTTTAAATTTCTAACATGGTATCAGAGCTTTTGTTTTGAGAAATCTAAGTCCTTAGATTTTTTATTGAGAGATTGAGATTCTTGTAAAAATCTTCTAAATTACCGTATGCAATTCTCTTGCGTTCTTGAATGATTTGGAGAATCATAAAGGATTTACAATGATTTAATTACCTCTTTATTTCACATATGTGTTTTGTGAGATCCAGGTGATTGCAACATTTCTAGTTATATTGGCAGCATTTTTAATTGTTCCAATGCATCCAGAAGGTTTGAAAAAGTCAGATTTGGCTTTTGGTTCATCCAAATTGGAGGTCATTTGACATAGTTATAGGGAGAGGTTTGAAGAAATTTGTTTTTCATTGGAGTCGTTTTGCTTTTTGCTTCAAAAAATCTAGCTTCCACTCATTTTTGAGAAAAATGATTTCTAGGTTTTGTAACAAGGGTCGAAATCAACTAGGTATCTTTTAGATTTTTTATATCTTGCATAGATCTGAAGAAAATTGATGTACAAAAAGTGTTGCACGTCATTTTTCTCCTCGCTGAAGGTTTAATTTTTTTTTATATTTTCATCTTCTACTTGCTAGATCAAAAAATGATTTCTAGGTTTTGTTCTTAGCTTAAAAATATTTTTGGGTTTTTGTTATTGTCTACAAACAAAGAGAAGATTTTTCAGAAATCAAATCAAAAATAAAAATTTTTGCTAGAAAAAATTGTTTCCTACAAGCTAAATTCAGTCAATTTTTTAAAAAATTTGTATCTTTAACTTTGGGCATTGGATTTCAGCAAATAAGATATCATTGGAAAGCTATAGATGAGCACTTTCCATCCATAGAGGTATTGAGAAGATATTTTTCCATCTTGTACTAGATATCTCAGGATAAAGTTTTCTTGTGCCAATTTCTTTAACAGGCCATAACTTTCATCTTGGTGCTCCATTTTTTGGAAACGAATAGGCATTGGAAAGGTCTTGAATCAACATGGGGATACTAGATCCAACTTCAAAGACATCATACATTCTACACTTTCTTCATACATATTCGTTTTAATAATTGGGAGATAGTGTGCATACACCTTTGGTTGTGTTTCTTCCTAAGGGGAGGAATGTTGTTCGATGATCATGGACCATCTTTTTCATCCAATTTCGAGCATCTACCATTGGTTCTCTTTTTCTTCTCTCTTTATTCTCGGGTGTGTTCTCTATCTATTTATGGGGGGGATTCTTCTTCCTTGGGATGGAATTTTATATGTACATGGGTACCTAACATGGCCTCATTTTTTGGGATCCATCATCTTTTACATCCTCCTAAGTTGTGCTTAAGGGGGGGTGTTGGTGTAGGTTTTTATTCTCCTAGTGGGTTAATTTATTTTCCCTTAGTCCAAGGTTTTTCCTACATTTAATTAAGCTTGCTTAGAATAATAAAGTGAGTTTATTGTTTACTAAATAGGAGATAAGTGATGAGTTGTTCCCTTTCTTAAAGGATGGAACTACTTTCCACTTTTGGTGGGCATCTCCACTTTTTGTGGTTGATTCCTATTGGTTGGATTTTCCACCTACCACCTCTCCTAAGTTCTATATAAACTCACTACTTAGATTTTATTTGCATTCATTCTTGCAATGCTGATTCATTCATGCATATTTGCATTGTATCTTCTTAGCTTGGAGGCTCTTAATGCAATTTTGTCATATGGACATTGCACAATCTCTCAGAATTCTGGTGTGCATTCTTTATACTTTTCCAATCTATGTAGTTTTAATTTTCTCTTATAAATTTCTTGGTTTATTCAATCTATTTCAGATTTCTAACAAAATCAAATTGTGTTTCTTTTTCCATCTCCTTTGAAAACTAGTTTTTAAAAGTAAATACAATTTTTAAAGAGTGGCATGTACTTGATAACGCATAACTTTTTTTCTATGAAGGAAAAAATTCTTTTTTTTTCGAATTTAGATTTGTAACTACAATATCTAGTGCATGCAATTGATTTCATAGTATTTTATTGAATACATTTTCTTAATTAAGTTTTGAAGTGAAACTAGTTACAATTTAGACACAAGTTTACTAGCTAACACAACTTTTTTTGTATGTATCAAAATTCTTTTTTTTCATTGGATCAAGGACATCAATATCAAGTGCACATATAGTTTTCAGAATTTTTTTCATAATCTTCTATTTTTCCACATGTACAGAACATAGAGCTTGATTTTCAATAAAAACCTACATTCAACAAAAATAAAAAAATAAATATAATATAATTAGATTAAATATATTTTAAGTTATACTTTTTGGGAAGATTATAATAAGAAATACATAATTTTAAATTTTTTTTTTTTATAAATTAATTCATTTGATCCCCCAAAAGGTAAATCAAAAGTATTTTTCTATCAACATTTTGATAGGTGTAAAGGAGAATCCATTATAGGTATGGTTTTAAAATAGTGAGGTTATATCCAAGGGGGTTTGATCTAAGCTGGTTTGATCAAACCCTTTTCAATTGGAATATTTTAAATGAACTCTTCAATGATTAAACCATTATATTTTCTAAAAATATGTTATTTCATCATGTCCCAAAAAGTGTAAACCACTATTGTGGGATCACTTGTATGTAAAGTTATCATTAATAGTGGTAGAATTGATAATCTAGTTTCAGGGGATATGGTAACCAAGTTGAATTTGATATATTGGAATACTCAAACCCTTATAGGATAGCATGGATTCAAGATGAGAATAAAATATTAGTGAATGAGTAATCTTTGGTGAAATTTCATAGTGGATCATATAGGGATGAAGTATTGTGTGATATTATTCCTATGAAGGCATTCCATTTACTATTAGGAAGACTGTGGCGATATATTAGGAATGAAATTGATGATGGAAGAAGAAATACCTATACTATAACTTCAAATGGTAAAATAATTAAGATGATACCTTTAGAGGAAGAGGAGAAAACTAAATTTTGTGGTATTTCCAAACTATGTTTGGTAGATGGAGATAAATTTTTGGATGGATTGGAGCATGAGAACGTGTATTTTGCATTAATTCCAAAGAAAATCAATGGCCCAAAAATAGAGAACCCTACTATAGAGAGTGGAGAAGTAGAAGAACTATTGGAAGATTATGAATACATCATATCAAAAAATGTACCAGATGGTATATCCCTAGTCCAGAGCATCATTCATCACATAGATATAATATTGGGAGCAAGTTTACCATAAAAGGAAGCACATATAATGATACTAACAGAGAATGTAGAATTGAGACAATAGATAGACAAGTTGTTGAAGAAAGGATTAGTTAGAGAAAGTTTAATCCCAGGTGTGGTACCTATTGTACTTGCACCAAAGAAAGACAAAGAGTGGAGAATGTGTACAGATTTGAGAGTAATCAATAGGATCATTTTCAAGTATAGATTCTCATTGCCAAGGATGGATGGCATTATGGACTACTTGAATGGAGAAAAGTATTTTACCAAGATTGACCTAAAGAGTGAATACCATTAAATCAAGATCAAATAGGGAGATGAATGAATGAATACATTTAAGAGTAATGAAGGGTTGTATGAGTTGTTATTAATTCCTTTTTTATTGACTAATGCACAAAAGAAGTTTCATCAGATTGATGAATGAGGTACTAAATAAATTATTGGGTGAGTTTTTCATTGTTTACTTAGATGATATTTTGATTCTCAATAAGACTAGAGAAGAACATTTGTGGCACGTTAGACAAGTATTGTATAGGTTGAGAGAAGAGAAGTTGTTGATTAATGTCAAAAAGTGTAGTTTTATGAAGAAAAAGTTGGTATATTTGGGTTTTGTTATTTCTATTGAAGGATTGAAGATGGACCCTGAAAAGGTTAGATTAATTATTGGTTAGCCTACACTGATGAATACTCAAGTAAGATCATTCCATGGATTATAAATTTTCTATCCAAATTTTATAAAGAGCTTTAGTAGAATTTATAAACTCGTGACACAGACAATGAGAGGAGATAAGAATATATTTAAGTGGACATCCAAAGCACAAAGAAGTTTTGAATTGTTGAAGCAAAAGGTGAGAGAGGTGCTAGTGTTAACATTACCATATTTTGATAGAGTATTTCAAGTTGATTGTGATGCCAGTGGAAATTCAATAGGAGTAGTGTTGAGTCAAGAAGGAAGACCTATATCTTATTTCAGTCAGAAATTGAATGATGCCAAATGAAGATATTTAGCTTATGATCAGGAGTTCTTTGTTGTAGTTTAAGCCTTGAAGAATTGGAGATATTATATGTGTTCTAAAGGAGTTTGTGTTGTACACTGATCATCAAGCCTTGTAGTATTTGAATAGTCAAGGGATTCTAAATCGAAGACATATGATATGGGTTTAATTCTTACAAAGTTACACATTTGTATTAAAGCATAGGGGTTGTGAGTTAAATAAAGTTTCAAATGCATTGATCAAGAGAAGGAATTTGCTAAAAAAGATAATAATAAAAGTATTGGGTTTTGAAGAGCTAAAGCATATTTATGAGGATGATCCATATTTTGATGAAGCTTGGAAAGAATGTGAGAAACTAGTAGTGATATATTGAAGTCAATGGTTGGATTATTTTATTCACTAAAGTATGTTGTTTAAAGGAAACCAATTATGTATTTCAAGGAGTTAAACAAGGGAGAATTTGATTAAAAAGAAACTGTAGACATACAAAAATGACTTGACACCTATCACACACCCCAAACAACATCGAACAACATTGAACAACATCGAACAACATTGAACAACATCAAACATCATCGAACAATACCGAACAACATCAAACATCCTCAAACAACACCAAACAATATTGAACATCATCTTGAAATCATCCCATAACATCTCAAAATAACTTAAAATCATCCCATAACATCTTAGAATAACTCATAATCATCCCATAACATCTTAGAATGACTCGAAATTATCACACAACATCTCAGAATGACTCAGAATTGTCTTGTAACATCTTGGAGTGACTCAAAATCATCCTGTAACATCTCAGAATGCCTCTAAATTATCCCGTAACATCTCAAAATGACTCAAAATTGTCTCGTAACATCTCATAAGGGTATGTGCAGGATCATCATGGAAAAAACAAGCCCTTAAGTGGAAAAAAATTCAAAAAAATCAGAGTTAGGCAACTTGACATAAAAATTTGAATAAGTTATCTATATTATTTCAAAAATATGTAAGAATAGAATTTGTCAAAAATTGAATGTAGTTTCTAAAATACTAGGTTTATTTACAAAAAAAATAAATCTATTTGGTGAAAATTTTAAATTTCAATACAGTAGTACTTAGATTTGAGGGAAAAATAAGAAGTAGGTGTCTGTTTGACCACCCTAACCACATTAAAATGATAATATTTTTTTATAAGATTTTAGATATAAGTAGAAGACTCATGTCCCGATGTGATGCATATTTTTTTATAATTTTTTTCCAAGTAAATAAATAATTATAATTGTTTTATTGCAACCTTTAAAAAATATAAAGACTCATATGTCTGACCACCTTAACTTGGTCAAAACTTCATGAAATTCAATTTTTTATTTTTTAATCTTGTAGTATGCAAAGCATAGAATGTGACACATGTTTCAGATTCAAAAAATGTGATACTATTTGAAAGCTATAGATATTTTTCAATCAGTCTATCAATCAGGACTTTAGTCATAATTCAAATAAAAAATGAATAATAATTATTTATTTAATTCAAAATAAAGAATAATTTATATTGGTGGTAAGCTAAGAATATCCCTTAAAAACCCTTTTCGTTTCATCAGTTTTGGGTAAAAAAAAGTCATCAGCCACATACCCATCATATTGCCACTTTTTGGCCCATCATGATCCTGCACATACCCATAATATCTTAGAATCATCCCATAACATCTGAGATCATCTCGAAACCATCCCGAAATAGCTTAGAATCATCATGTAATGTCTTAGAACATCTCTAATCATCCCAGAATCATACCACAACATTCCCACATCGTACCACATCAAAACGACATCAAAAACCCTAATTCTTCTATTAATTGAATAATACAACATTATTTAATTAATTCACTTTTTCATCATTTTGGACAAATTAAATAAATTTGGTTTATTTAATAAAGTCTTAAAAATTGTAAGTCTTCTATTGATTGAATAAAACAACATTATTTGACCAATTCACATTTTATCATTTCGACCAATTAAATAAATCACATTTATTTAATGAAGTGCTAATCTCCCTTTATTTTATCCTGATTGATTAAATAATGCCAAATATTTAATTACGTCACTAAATCACCTTATTCCCCTAAGTTGATTAAATTATTAAATAATAATTTAATTACGACACTTTCACTCCAAAATTTGAATAATTAAATCAAACTAATACAACTTTGTTTTCAAAATTCAAACTTGATTTGCACATTTAACTCCAAAAAGGAATTAATTAATTAAATCAATTAATTCATATTCCTCACCCACTTTCTGATTGAGAAAATGATGATTGTTGACTGAGCAATCTAATCTATTAACTGATCAATCCAAATTGTTAACTGGACAATCTATTTTGTTAACTGATCAATCACAATTCTTAACTAAGCCATCACATTCCTAATTGATCAATCCAAATTATTGACTGATCAATGTAAATCTATTAATTGATCAACCACATCCTTGAGTGGCTATTATATTTCTCAATCATGTAAATTATGCAATAAACTTTGCACAATTTTCTCATTTCTAATTCCTCTCAACACACTTTGACCATTGATTTGGATATTCTTCAATGCAATATTGATCATCCATTTCAAATCACAACTTCTATATAACAAACCCATTTCCTCACAAATAGGGATTAGAGAATCAACATACATTGAGCAACAAAGTGCTATCAAGAACACCATTGATAGAGCTTCACTATTTTCTTTAATCAACCAACCAAAATAGTCATTCTTCAAGATTTTTCACACAAAATTTGGAGGCTTCATGGTGATAAGAACAACCCAACATTAGGCGAATACACTCCACTTCAGAATGGTAAGATTGTGTTATTCATGTACATTCAATATTGTAATCATAGGTTTGTTTATACAAGGTAGAATAGCTTAGTTTTATTTCATATATGTAGGTTTAGATCTTAGATTAATATGTTTAATCTTAGTTTAGATACATGGATTTGACATGTTTTTATCCCTCTTTCGGTCTAGCATTTTCCCCCTCACACAAAAACATAGTGGAGGACTAGAAAGACATTTTGGAGTGGATAATATAATAGATTTGGTAAGTGAACACTATTTTTGGCCATATATGTACAAGGATGTCAAAAAGTATGGTCATAACTATAGAATTTGTCAAGTAGCAAAAGGGAGTATTCAGAATATTGGATTGTATAAACCTTTGATAGTACTAGAGAGACCTTGGGAAGATATAAACATGGATTTCATATTTGGATTACCAAGAACACAAAGAGGACATGATTCTATAATGGTGTTAGTGGATTTTTTTCTTTCTAAAAAGGCACTTTCATTCTTTGCAAGAATACTAATGATGTGCATGTTGGTGACCATTTTTTCAAATAGATTGGAAGATTGCATGGATTACCTAAGAGTATAGTATTAGACATGGATACTAAGTTCACTGGATAATTTTGGAGAACATTGTGCAAGAAGATAAAAATAGATAGGTGAAGTTTAGTTCAACATATCACCCACAAATAGATGGACAAATAAAGGTAGTAAATAGAATTTTGGGTAACTTGTTAAGATGTTTGGTTGGTGAGAAGGTCGGAAATTGGGACATATTTATACCACAAGTAGAATTTGCATACAATAATTCAAAGAATCAAATCACAAGGAAGACACCATTTGATCTTGTGATAGGAGTGTGCCCTAGAGGAGTTTCAAAGCTAAAAGACATCAATATGGAGAAAAAGAGGAGTGTAGAAGTAGAATAAATTGTAGGATTCATGGAAACATTGCATAATCAAATACAAAAGCACTTGGAGGATATAAACAGTAAGTATAAGGAGAAGGAAAATGAGAAAAGGAGACAAATAATTTTTTTGGAGATGAAGTGATGGTATATCTAAGGAAGGGCATATTTCTAGTTGGAACATACAAAAATTTGAAGATGAGGAAGTTTGAACCATGTAATAATCTAAGGAGGTTTGATTCCAGAAATGCATATGAAGTGGACTTACCAAAGACATTGGGTATATCACATATTTTCAATATTGCAAATATATGAGTACCTTGAAGGACACTCAAGTGACAGTAACAATGAAGTGGATTTGAAGGATAAATTACCACATCAACCACTAGAGGAGATTGAACAAATTTTGGATACTAGAACCAAAAGGAGCACTAGGAACAAGTAGTACAGGGAATACTTAGTAAAGTTGAAAGGCAAACCAATGGAAGATTCATCATGGATTTCTCAAGCTGAGGTAGACCACTTTGGTTTTCCTCTAGCCCTTGGAAAGTGAGGGACTCACTTTTCTTCCAACCTTGGGTGTTTGATGCAGGAGCATCTTTGGTTGTAAAGAAATTTTGTATCAACAAAATATATTTCCTTTCTTGTATTAAAATCTATAGTAGTTTCAAATTTTCATTTCGCATTTCACCACATTATCGATTATTAACCTGAAAAGTAGGATATAACACCTACACAAGGAAATCTATCACATATTCAGATTTCAGATCATTTGCATTTTTCTATTAAAAGTTATTGCTCTTTGAATTTCACTGTAAATCACTATCAAAGAATTTGGGTCTTACTTGGTCTAGTTTTCTTAGTGTGGACCTATTCCAAAATGTGCAGAGTTTAATGGGACATCATGTAAGAATTTTGGGTCCAGTGGGATCTATCTTGGAGATTCACAAGTCATTTCATTTTGTGAAGGATTATCTTCCATATTTTCAAGGTTGACCTTGACATTAATCATTCATCGAGTTTTGTAAACCCTCGTGGCTAATGTAGACCTTTGTTGGAGCTGGAGAACCATATTTATAATAATTTATAATTCATGCGAAGGGAGTTAGTAAGTATTCTCATTATTAGAGTTTATATATTTTCGATCTACCTTGTGAGGGACTATAATAAGGCCTTTGGCCAATTATTATGTTGAATGCCCTTGTGGCAAGCTTGTGAACCCTACTTTTTCACCCATGAGGCATATATTGCATGTAATATTGCCAATACAATAATGATTTATATTGACAAAATACTTTCTTCTATTATTTTCATTGTGTTGACTCTAAGTTGCACAATTTGGACTATTCTTTCTGAACCCTCCATCTATGACTTGATCAACCCCCCTCTAAGTCTTTGGTTTTGTTCAACAAAACATTCTCGAAATTCAAAATTAAATGTGTAAGCCTACACCTAAGGCTTATACTATGTTTCCCTATTTAAACATGAAACTTTATTGTAAAATATTAGCAATTGTTATTATAGTGAAGCTTTGACAAAAATTTACATCCTATTTTATAGATGTATTTGTAGGTTCTCAAATTTATGTGTTTTTATTATAATGATTGAAGCTTGAAGAAAATTTTAAAAATGTTGGAATCTAGGGTTTGTATGTTTATTTTTCATCTCCCAAGCACATTAAGACCTGATTTTAGTATGTTCTCACCTTCAAAATTTGATCATCTTGCTTCCCTAAGTGAAGTATTTTGTTGTGTATTATTTTCCTTGAATATTTGACTCTCTTTTGTGGGATATTGTATCTCCTTATTTATTTCATATAGGATTCCAATCTAATACACTAGTAGGGTTTTATCAATTATTTTGCATGTCATTACTCACCACAATATTAGACAAACATAAGGTTCATAGAACACATTTTCATCTATTATCAATTTGGCTATTTATGGAGGTAGAAATATCAAAATGGAGGTTCACCAAGGAAAACTCACATATTGCCACCCCTCTCTCTTTTTTATGTTTTTCAAGTTTAGGTGTGAAGGTGAAATATATTTAGACATTAATGAGTAGTGTAGACCTACAAATTTAAGACTGTGATTCCAATTTCTTAAAACCCTCAAACTAGGTCACCCAATACCCTTGTCTAGCTATTTTAGGCTCTACTTTCTATGGAGAGTGCCCCTCTCTTTTTTTTTTCTATATTTTCAACTTTTTCATCAAGTTTTTTTTTCCATTTGTGAAAATTATTTGCATTTTCATATTAGTTTTTCACATTAATTAGGTAAATTAAATCACATTCAATCAATCTACCCTCTTTGTAATAAAGGAACAAAACCTAGGCAAATCGACTCTTCTTTTAGTCTATTATCCAGCCATAATGCTTTTATCGATTTGTGTTCTAAATTTAAGAAAATAAAGAATTTATCCATGTTAATCTACTAGTTAGATTTAGGATCTCCTCTTGCACTTCAAATTTTGGTGAACTTGACTTATCTTGCATTTGTAAAATCTTTTTATTTTAATTGCATAATCTCGTATTTTGAGTTACTTGTTTAAATCATTGTATCTGATTATCTTATGCACATTTTTAAATATTTCATATATACATTGTAAGAGTAAAGAGTTTAAATTCATTTTCTTTAGAAACAAACAAAATTATAATATTATCTTTTAGTATTTCAACAATATATCTCTTTTGTTATCCTTTTTTGAAATATTTTACTTTATGGGAACATTCATGTGCAGAGTGAATTTTACCTTTCAACTCTTTTGAAAGCTTAGAAAAATTAATTCATACATTTATTTACTTCTTGTAAACATATTAGGCCATCCTGATTTTTCTGAGTTTTTCTAAACTTCAAATCTAGGTTTGCATAGTATAAGACATATAGATATCAAGTCTCACTTGTGTAAGATTTCAAACCCTAAAATTCTATAGTTCTAGACTAGGGTTTCTAACACCATTGTTTTTCTAGCATTGATCTAGATTTTAGTGATAATTTATTCTTTACACCTTTTATTTAGATCTTCTATCTCTAATAATATATTATGTAACAATTACATTTTATCATATTTGATCAATTTACCCTAGAAAGTTTAACATAAATAAAAAATCCTTTTACCTTAAGTCAAAATTTTATTATATATCCTCAACATCTTGGGGAAATTAAGATTATTGGTTCATGTTAGATCTCTTTCTAGAAGACTTGAAGTGTTTGGTTAATCATTTAGTAGTTGTAATTTTGTTATGTTTGATAAAGGACTTGATGACTTAATCTCAACAGAGTCATCCTCTAAGACTCCTAAAAACCTCTATTTATCAAATATTAATTAGTGTAATCGTTCAACAAAAAAAAAATAGTGTAATTGATTTTGTGAAACAAAAAGTTATTGTCCATGTCCATTCTAATAATACTCAACTACAAACTTAAACTATTCTAACAATTAGAGGTATTACAAACCAATTTAATTGTCAATCACTCAAAATAATAATATAAATCAAAATGTGTCATGGTAACCACATGATTATGTAGATTCTCACACACACAATACTTAAAATAGTAAAAAGATTAAAAAAACTGATTTTTTCCACTTCAATTCCCCTTCCTCAACCTTTTCTTCGGATGAAATTGTGGACTGCTCTAATATTCATGTTATATTTGTACCACCTTCTATTAGAAAAAAATATGTAGAATCCTTCTTCTTTTTTTTCCCAAAACAAACCTAGATATTATATTCTATCAAAGTGAGTTAAATTCTTTGAAGACTTCCAAAATCCAAATGATCTTTGATGAATATTATCATTATCTATTGGAATGAAATAAAACATACTCTAATTGATAATGGATAAGGTTTTAATGTTTCTAGCATTGACCTATTGTGTAATATCAATGCAGATACATCTCTCATGAAACCTAATACTCTTTCTATTCATGTCATTGATAATGCTGATAGAAAATCATTAGGTACAATAACATTACCCACTCAATGTAGGACCTATGAATTTTCCTATCATTATCCATATCATGCCAGATTATATTTTATATAATCTTCTTCTTGGTATATTGTGGATTCATATGATGGCGTAAGTCATGTCTACTCTTCATCATGCAATGAATTTTGTATATAACAACAAGCCCTATATGGTTAAAGTAGATAAAAATCCAAAAATTTCTTACAATCCAAAGATAGACATAAACTTTCCATTTCTAAATCTATTAGTACTTTGATTACATTTTAAAAATTAGAACCAATATCTTCCAATGATAAAAATATTGATGATTGTGAATCACCTATGACTTCACATTTTGGTGATGATTTTGGTTCTTTAGATTTTACACCTACATTCATTAGGGAGTATAAAATATTACCATGAAATCCTCAAGAAATAAAATATTTTCATATCATCTACACAATATTCTCTTCGTTCATCTCAAACACCTAATCTCAACACTACAAGTCCTCCTATATTGACAATTGATGCTATTTATACATATAATTTTTATGAGACCACTTATGGTGAGTTGCCATCTTCAAAGGAAATTGAATTCATTTATGGTCAAGGTTTAAATGTTTTTTTTTTAATTTTTGTATAAAGGTAATGTCTATGGTATAAATAAACAAGGTATCAATGTCCCCATAGAACCTAATTCACAAGATTCAATTTTTTTTATCTTGGATATCATCCTTTAAAACCCAAAAAATCCTCTCATATACCCTATCTTAATGTGAATATGATATCTCCATCTCAAAATCCTTCACATTTTTACTTAACCTAGTGTATGATAAAATGATAGAAAAAAATATCTCTTTTAATACACCTTCATTTTATGTCTTTCCAACTAATGAATCCATGGTTGAATTCTTGATTGTTTATGAGTACTTACCCTAATATCATCATTATTATGGATTTCCTTATTTCTTAAATTCTTAGGTATACTTTGGAAAAATTATTGTATATCATATGATACTTCGGTTTCTCATAAATGTACCAATAAGTCCCTCATCCTCCTAATGTCCCAAACTACAATACTCTTCTTGTTGGAGATATTGTTCATGTCCGAATGGATCCATATAATCTTGAGAAGGTTATCCTAATTGATTTTTTTTTAATCTAATGGAAAACAAGAACATTCTACTCCTTTACATGAATTTCCTAATATTTTTTCTTGGTCATATTTATATATGCCTAGTTTTTATCCTCAATTATTAACACATAATATTGTATTTCATATTGATTCCAAGCCTATAAGATACAAGATATGAAAAATAAACACCATAGTGGTATTGTTAGTTAAAGATGACATCAAGAAGCTTATATAATTTGTCTTTATCTACCCTATTGACTACTCACCTTGGATATTTAATAGTGTGAATATCACTAAACTTGATAATCATATTTGTATATACATTGGCTTTCATGATCTCAACAAGGCTTCTTTGAAAGATTATTTTTTTCTTCCTAATGTTTACATGATTATTTTTTATATTAAAAGTAGGGGAAGGGCCCCTAAACCAAAAAATTAAAGCCAAACAAATGTAGATCAAAAGGGAATCAAGGCCAACTAGCCATATGAAAGAAGAGGGAGGCATGAAAACCTTATATAATCTAAGAAAACCATGCACATAGGTAAAAATAACAATAAAATAATAGAGACAACAAAAGAGCACTAGAAAAGTAATCGTAGAAATTAAAAAAGAACCATCACTTTTTAGAGGAGGAGATGATCTCCCAGTTAGCATTTAATAGGTCCATGGCCATCCTAGAATATCTAGCATTGACACAGTCCCCAACCAAGGTCCTATGGGTCATATCCTTAGACTCTTTCCCCATTTTCCTTTTAATGTTTTTGATTTTAGACATACCACACACCATTCCAAATATTCCATGTTCCATGATCCTATCCACTATTATATAAATTATACCAATGACTTATTCAAGGGCCTCCATCTTTTTTTTTGATGTCCCCATTATGTCCTTTGTGCTTTTCCTTCAGGGGGTTGTTACCCTTTTTATTCTCTTTATCTTCAAAAATTTGAGTGGGGTCAATGCGGGTGTCCTAATCATTTTTCATTTCCTCAACCTCAACATTTAGGTTATCATTTTCATCATCCTCCTATTTCTCTGGTTCTTCCAACTCCTCATTATCCTTTTCTCTCAAGAAATATCATTATGGTATTGTGGTGGAAACAAAGAAAATCGATGTAATAATTAGCATTCCACCACTAAAATAATCTCAACTTTATAGTCTACAAGGGAGCACTCAAGCTATTCGCTAGATTACCTGATTACTAGCAAATTAGACTCTCTCTTTCACTCAACTTATTAATAAATATTTTCAAATCAATGAAAATGAGAACTACCAAAGGATTTAGATGATCTAAAATGATACGTAGCTAATCCTCCTATCTTACAACCAATTATCTTAGGATGACCTTTATTCTTTATACATTTTCTTCATCTAATTCTCCTTTAGTATTATTCATACACTGTGATGATGATCGTAAAGAGCATGATATATATTATATCAATCTCACTTTAGTCAACTATGAGGTTGAATACACTATAATTGAGAAACAATGTCTAGATATTGTATTTGTAGTGCATAATTTAAGACATTATCTTCAAAACTTTGGAATCCATGTCATTATAAAGTTTGATCCATAAAAAAATATTTTTTTCTACAACTGATCTTTCAAGACGTCTTGCTAAATGGGTGATGTTGTTGATATAACTTGAAATTAATTTTGTCTCTCAAAATGAAATTAATGGTCAATAATTGATTGACTAATTATATGATGGTCCTTCACCACTTTCTTTACCAAATCAACAATCACTCCCCAATGACCATGTTCTTCCATCAAAAATTAATAAAACATGGTATTTATCCTTGATGGTTCTAGGTGTTGAACTAGCTCTAATATTGATGTTAGATTGATACCCCTTTAGGAAATCTAATTCCCTTATCTAACCATCTCAATTTATTATGCACTAACAAAATTATAGAAGATGAAGCCCTTATTGTTAGTTTGTGTGTTTCATTGTCTCTCTATATTAAAAATATTTATAATTTTGTTGACTTGTAATTGATAATAAGGAGAACCAATGGATCTTATCAAGAAAAGAAATAATAGTTATCTCAATATCATGAATTGGTTTATCAAAATTAAAATAATTGTCTTCTTGCACTATGGACAATATTCCTCAAAAAGATAATTCATATTTGAATGTGATGGTGAGTGTTGTCTCTCTCATATTTCTTGATGATTCATCTATTGATTTTCAATTTACCATTCATAATATATCTTCACAATCAATTTAAGAACGTTATAATAACATCATTTTTTTTATTACAACATCGATTTAGATGAATGATACTCCCAAATATTTCAATATTAATGTGATGGTACCTTTCCTAATTCTTCATCTAAAATTTCTTGACATCACATCTAAAATATTGTAGTCTGATGTATCGTTCTATCTAATTTCCTATATCAAAGGGTACAATAGTCTTATTCTTTGTTGACCTAACAATTCAGAGATCCCTATTGCCCTTCAAGAGGTCCATTTAGGTGCCAATGGAGGACACTTTTGTGGCTAGTCTTTGGTTCAAAAATTTATTTACATAGGTTACTATTGTGAAAATATGGAATGATATTATTTCACTTTCCTCAAAAAGGTTCCCTCAATGTCAACAACATAATGATTTTACTTTCTCCAAAAAGTTCTTTCATTGTCAATAACATTACAATTTCATTTTCTTCAAAAAGTGTCATTTCCATCTAGGGATTGGATATTATTGGAAAGATTAATCCTCCTTTGCACAATTTTTTTTTTATTATCATGACTATCGATTAATTAATGAAATAGGTTGAAGTGTTTTCACTTCGATGCACGAATATTGAATTTATTTTTCAATTTATCTTTGATAACATAATTTCTCGATTTGGTCTCCCTTTTTCTTTAGTACTTGAGAATGGTTCATCATTTAAGAACAAATAACTAAAGAAGCTCCTTGAGAAATTTCACATTCAACATCACTTATCCACACCATATTATCCTCAACCAAATAGTCAAGAAAAATATTCTAGTAAAACAATTGAGAAAATCCTTCAAAAGACTATCAAAAATCATGGTAAGGATTTTCACACTCAACTCTACTATGATCCATGAGTTTTCCAAATAAGTGTTCATATGGATATGGGTACCGCCCCATACAACATCACGTAGGTTGTTGATTCAATCATGCCTTTAGAGTTAGAGATTCCTTCATTGCGGATTTCTATCAGTATCATTATAAATGAGAATTTTTATAAAGAAAAAATATCCAAAAACTTGAGACACTCAATGAAAAATGTATACATAGTCTTGAACATCTCCAATATTATCAAAAGCATATTCAACACAACTACAATGAGCATTCCATTCATCTCTCATTTTTGGTTGGTGACTTGGTGCTTTATGAAAATTAATGCAACATAAATGCAACACTAGGTGAAAAAGGAGTTTAGCTTAAACTAGTTAGGACCTTAGATTATCATGGAGTTTTATGTATTAGTTGCATATAAACTATCTACAATTGACAATATGCCTCTCAAAATAAACCATTCATGTTATGCATCTACATCATTCTATTTAAAAATGGTATGCTATTATTTAAAGAGTGTTATGTTATATGGTTAATATTCTTATATATTTAATTTTATGTTTCTTCTTTAATGACAAAACATTGTGAGTATTAAATTATAAGTAATTTTCTTATTAAGGATAATTAATTTTCATTAGCATACATTTTAGTAATTTTTATACCATGTTAAATAGATCATTATTGAATTTAATAACATTGTTTAATTATATAATGGTTGAATTTAATTCAACATATGTGTACATTGAACAATAATTTGTTGTATTTAATTAAAATAAATTATTAATGTTTTTAATTAGATCACATGATTGATTTAACATATCACCAATACATGTACCAATTAGATCATTATTGTACTTTTAAAACAATCTCATTAGGTTATTTAATCAAATCACAATTGTATTTAATTAGCCATACATATCAATTACCACACATAATCAAATGTTTGTTAAATTTAATTAATCAATATATTACATTTATATATATATATATATATATATATATATATCATATCCATATATAACCAAATATCACCACTCTAACAAAGTTTGGTGTGTCATGATAGTATAATTCACAATAATATCATCAACCTATAGGCCTAGTGGTGGTCATCAACCAGAAATGGTACATCGTGAGTAGCTCCAAGAGCCACTCTCTGCTGGTAGATATATAATCACACCTATAAGCTTCTTCACGTCCACTAGTGTCATTGTATACTATTAATATAGACAATCTCTCTCACCTCATAACCTATCTACCTTTCCCTATAGGGTCAACACATGGGAGTGATCAACAAAATTTGTTGATCCTACTCTCACCTCCTAAAAATTAGCTAACTCCTAATCCTTATCTATTGTCCTCTACTTATGTGCAACTCTAAGTCATGTCATAGACTCTGTAATGCCCCGCCAAGTAACCTTAAAGGAAGTTGCAATTAACATCATAAGCGAACCAATTTTTTTTTTATAAAGTGCATTTAACATACACATTCACTTACTAATTAACAACAACCTCTAAGGCTACAAGGTTAGGATTAATTAAACCCACATATACATATTACATATAACCATAGCCTTATGAACTTTATGAAATAAACATCATACATCATAAGAAGACCACATAACATAATAAGATAATCAACCAAGATACAATCTCATAAACATTATTTTGATCCAATAGTTACATCACTCATTCTCAGAATGAGACACTAGTACAAATGTATTACAATTACATAACTCCACCTCATAATCATAAGAGGGATAAAATATCATATACAAAACTGAAATATTACAATGCAAGAAATTATAACAAGAACCGCGAGCTATCCATCTGGATGTCTCGCCACCAAGTATTGAAGATCGATGGGGACCCAACGGTTTTGGTGCATGTTCCACCCAACCAATGTGGTACCCGAAGGCCCACCCCCCATGCTAGGAGATAGTAACAAAGTAACATGGACAAAGATCTACTACCTCTAACCAAAGGCAGACTCATACTGACTCATACAGTTATAACCAACCAAATGAATTAACAAGCACAACTCATTCACCATACAAGTATGAATCAAGTACAACTCAAGTAAAATACAAGTACAAATCAAATACAATACAAGTACAACTCCAACATCACTGACATAGGTCACATTGCTTCCAGACATAAAGTAGATCAAGTATGTTCCAATAACCATACACATAAAATAATTAACAACAGTTGTCCTAGATCGAGTGTCATCGCAAGGTTTGTCATGAGATCTCCTTTGGGCATTCTTCATAGGCTTCGGCACAAGTAATCCTGGTGGCCTCAACCGAATCCCAGCACTCATACTCACTCATGCAGAATCAACTACCTCTCACAAGAACTAGATAGTTGATCTTGCCATTCCAGGCCTTCTCACTCATCCCAAGTCTAAACAAGCCCTTGTGTTTATGAGTGAGGATTAAATTATCTTGATTAGTGTGAACTGCATCCTAATCATCTAAGTACATTAATTTAATTATCACTTGATTAACTCACTTTTGAAGGTTACCTGGTTTACCACTTTGGGCTCCGGCCCCTAACAAAAGCCACTCTTCTAATGGACAACACACACCCAAACAATCCACCAAGGGAAACACAAGTGCATACCAACTAGGCATGATAATCCACTCCAACACAAGGAGGATACAAATAATAGAACTCACTCCAAACATGTTGGAGGCAACAATCACATAGTCCACTCCTTTCACAAGAGGAACAAAAGGTCTCACTCCAAACATCTTGGAGGCTGTTGTCCACTCCTTTCATAGGAGGCAACAAGATGAAACCACATAACAAGGTTACTCCATACAAGGAGACACGGATCCCATAATCCACTCCTAAACCAAGGAGGTGCAAACATACCCGTTCATTAAAACTGGGTAAAACTGAAATGACGCCATGCACTACCCAAGGGAAAACAACTGGATGGCATAAAGATTCAACAACCCTTATCCTCTAAGTTCTTCTGGAAGACTTAAAATTTAGGACTAACACTAAATCCCAAAACCAACAATGCAACTTGACGACATAGCAACAAAAGCATTCAAGTCATCAATCAAATCTAATATTTGGATTTCCTAAATCCATACTCATTCAATAGGTAGTGTTGACAAAGTCAAAGACATGATAAGTAGATCATCTAAAATAATCATAACCCCTATTTCCCTTTTCATTATTGGAAATCTAAAACAATTAAACTTACTTCCCTTTACTGAATACAAAGAATTAAATCCTTTAAGATAAGCATGAGGAATATACTACTTTTGGATATACTAAATCCATATCTCTTTCATAATTCAATCACAATGATTCAATTAATCTAAATAGAAATTAATAAATAACATAATTGATTGCTTCATCAATAAAACAACTTCTTAATTTACTTTTGAATCGACACAAATCCATGCAAGTAAACTCTTTCCATTTCCTAACCAAATCTTACATCTCATTCACTTTTCTATTTAAAACATTCAATCACTTTAATATAATAACATATTGTTTCTCTATCCATTTAAAACCATGCAATTTCATTAATATATAAAAATATCTTTTGGCTTATCTATTTGACCACGCATTCATATTGTTTCTAATTAAATCTCATTAATTAAAACAAACATTTAAATATAAATATTTCTATAATTCTTTAATATACTTAAATATCCTTTTCCTTATCAATTTTGACCATACATTCAAAACTTATCATTTAAATTCTTCATGCAAAGCTAAATTACATGCACTCAAATAAAACAAGGTAAATACTGATTGAAAATACTCATGGATATATATACATTTCAGTATATTTTCTTCAATCATATTAAGAAAATAAATATTTTCTTTTAAATCAAGTAATTACTTCTATTAAAATATATCTTTCTCTATACATTTTCTACACATACTAATCATTTCTTTTAAAACACTAATAATACCCAATTTGCAAACAATAGAATAAAATAAGATAAAATATTATTTATTCTTTCAAATGGATATATACCTTCACTATATATATACTAAATATAAATTAATATATTTAAATATATTTAATCATTAACATATCTTCTATCCTTTGCAGAATATCAAATTGATTAATTCAAAATAAAATATCCTTTATCATCAATATTTCAAAATATAAATATATTTTTCCAATTAAATCAAATTAATAATTGGACCTTTTACATATGGATTTAAATTCCACAATTCAATTTTAAATTATGCATTCTTTAAATCAAATATTTAACTCCTTCAATTAAACTTTAACATGCCATTTTAAAATAAACAATAATTTCCCCATATGTTTATAATTTTAATTCCACTAATCTAATATACAAATTTTATTTAAAATAATATAAATAAATATAATACTTTAGTATTATAAATTATAATATAAAATATTATTAAATAATATTTTAATATTATAATAACAATACATAAAATATTAATATTTATAAATATCAATTTATTATTATTTTATTTTCAGAACAGCCATGGGAAAAATAACTTAACAGCAGTCTCATGTTTTAAGCATAAATCAAAAACTACGATCTAGGTATTTACGATTTTTGGACAGGGGTAAGAAAACTTCAAAATGAAAATAACCTTTAAATTTCCTAAAAACCCAGTTTGTAAAAGTGAAGTTATATGCGACGCAATCAGACCATTTTACCATGAAAAATATAACTATACTGTAGATTTTAAAATCCACTTTTTAATACTTAAACAAAAGGTTTTATTTTCTAAAAAACATTTCTAAATGCATTGTTCAATCTCTATGTTTGATTTCAATAACAACAAAATTGATTTCCCCAAATAATTTAAATTCAACTAAGGTTTTCACAATTTTCACTCAAGAATTTTCACAAGCAAAGGCTGTAAATTTGTTTAATTATTTTCCTCTAATATCAAATCTATTTTCTAAAACATATTTAACAAACAAATATTTAATCATTTCTATTTTAAAGAAAACAATCAAGAACAATAAAACACAAAGAAGAAAACCTGGTACAAGAAGCTACAGGAAGAGATAAATTTTTGATGCAAGCCTCCTCCAAAGATTTCCTGAATTTTCTTCAATCCTCCAATGAATCCAATCCAAAATCCAACAAAAGCAAACAATCTTTCCTTCAATCAATTCTACAATCAAACTTTTTTCAAACCCTTGTGCAAATTTTCCAAAATTTCTTCCTTGCTGTGAAAATGTATTTTTCTAAAAAATTTCTTCCCCTAAAATTAAAACATATATTCTTATAAATCAAAAATACCTAATTCAACCCTAATTCACATTACATGCAAATTAGATATTTCAATTTCAATTTCAATTTCAATATTTACAACCCTAATTCACATTATATGCAAATTAGATATTTCAATTTCACTTTTCAAAAACCCACTTTCAATAAAATGCAATTTCAAATAATAAATTAATTTCCAAAGTTGCAACCAATTTCTCAAATAAACATTTAATTACAATTTCTAATTTAATTCCCACACGTTGGAATTAAATTCCAAAATTAATTCTAATTCTTTTATTTCCTTTCATTCTCTTGCATCATGTTTAATTAATTAATTTAATTATTTAATAACTAAACTCAACCCCCTTGGATTAAATTTAATTAATTAAATAATTTAAATATAATTAATTAATTTAAATATAAACTTTTATCCACATTACATTATTTAAATTTTACTACCATCAACATGATTTAAATGCAATTATTCTAAATATCTATTTCCAAATCAAGAATTCTTCAGGATTAAATAACATCAAAGCAAGACAGATAATGACTCGACACACACAACTGATGACACACTAAGGCTAGGGTATAGACTTGACACATGTTACCTAGCTATTGTCTCCCATTCAACTTAACCGTTGGATCAACATGCTCAAACCTGTGAAACCAGGTGGAGTCGATGTCATGTACCTGCAATCCTGCAACCAAGTAAACAACATCATACAATATATCCAGCATATAATACACACCGTGAAAAAAGAAATACGGATTCGCAGGGCGCTCGCAAGCGAGTGATGCGAACTCGTCCTCTTCGCCAATACACTCATCGAAACTGACACTTCCATCATAATCCAGTAATCTCATAATAACATCTCATGTTATCTCTACAACAACATTAATCTATAATGCATGTGAAACAAAATCAGATAACTACATCCCACAATAATAGTTGTCACTCAATAGTAACGATCAAAAAATCATAACAAAATGTATCTAGTATCAAAGTAATTGCAACCAAACATAGCATAAAGCAACTTGAACAAGAAGTAAAATGGAGGGGTATTACAGACTCAAATATATCCATATGTAAACCCACAATATTTTGTGGCTTATAAGTGTAAAATAAGGAAATTATTCAAGTTAGCAATGATTAAATGCATAAACAATAAACCTAAGTAAACAAGAAAGAACAAAGGAGGAAACAACAAAGCAAATGGAAAGATCTCACCAAATGCCCTCAACCTCCATGAATCACCTTCCTTGCACCTTCTCAATTTGCTGCAATATGTGTTGTGCCCTCAGATTTCTTTGTGAGAAACTATGATTGTGACAAGACCTAGCAAGTGTTGAAGGATTTGATCTAAAATGCAAGTAAGAAATTAATCTCTACATGCAATGTAAAATCTGCAAAAGACAATGTTAGATGAAAAAGAAAGAAGAGAAGAAGAAGAAGACTCAAGAGATATTAAGAGATCCCCAAAATGAGATCAAGATTGTCATTTTATAGAAAATACAATCTTGAACGGACAGTCTAGATGATAGATTGAGAAATACCCTAGAATCAAAGGTCAAGATTCAATAAGGCAACTCTCAATTAGGGTTAGGGAAAAATGCCCATATGTGTGAATAAGATTTAATTAAATAAATTAAATCAAAACTAAATGTGACAGTTGAGATGAAAATAGTAAAAATCAGAAGATAAAGATTAAACAAGAAGAAGATATTTAGAAAATCAAGTTATTTTAGAAATAACTTACTTTGTGGAGAGAAAAAACTATTTTGAAATTAATATTTTAAATTAATTCCAAAATGGTGAATTCATGTGATAGTAAATATTAATAATTTAAAATTACTTACTTGGAAAGGGGGAAGTTGCTAATTTAAATAAAATGCTTTTATTTAAATTTAGAAAGAAAATCAAAAAGACAATTTAATAATTAAAATTATTCAATTGTGGAGGAAATTAGACAAGTGGGTAATTTTAAATAAATGATTTTATTTAAAATTAGAAAGAAAGTTGAATTGGATAATAATTAAATAAATAATAAGAATTTATTTAATTATGAGAAGACATAAATAATTAATGACGTATTAAATAAATAAATAAGATCTATTTATTTAATAATTATGAGGAAGTTATAATTAAATAAATTTAGGAATTTATTTAACTATAGAGTGACATAAGCAATTAGCAACGTATTTAAATAATAAATATAATTTATTTATTTAAATAGCCAGGAGGAATAAAAGACATGAATTAATTAAATAATTAATAATTATTTAATTAATAGTTGACATTGGATTGTAGGACATAATTAAATATTTTAATTATGTTGAGATGAAGCATGATATAGAAGAATGTGGTTTGTGGGTCTAGGCCATTTTTAATGCAACTTGTCGCATTGTGACAAAGAAAACAAGTCAAAAATATGCCCCAATGCAAAGTAAGATGAGGAAGAATGACGAGGAGGTAGTGGTGTGCCCCCTCGAGAGGACATTTGGGTTTTGAGAATACGAGTGGGCTCTTGAAATGGATGAAAGGACTAGACGATGAAAGACAAAAGTATATAGGAAAGATAGATAAGGATGATAATGATGCAGATTAGAAGAAATGTTAGAGAGAAAAAAGATGAATGTTAAGATAGAAGACATGGATGCTGATATGGGGAAGGAGATGCAAGTTAATGCATGTTAGAATCCTTCAATATTTGCCAGGGTACTTAATAGGTGTTGCTCAAATCATCATTGGGCAGTAAAAATGACACAAATGGACAACAAACACTAGGGTATGACATAGACCAAGGTGTACAAGGTCATCCACTTGTAAAATAGACAATCATAGACGAGGAATGTCCTAACTCCTACTAGAGGCCCATTTGCCCGAGTCTTTTTTGTCAAAACAATCCACACATAGCAGTTACAAAAAAAAAAATAGATCATGAGACATCATCGCACCTCTAAATCCTTCATGGGACATCCACGAGGTAGCTAGTAACATGACCGAAAGACAAGTTAATAAAAAGATAAGACAAAATAGCCAGAAATTAACAGCCATTTAATTGTATTGCCAATGTGTGTTTGCCAAAGATTAATTGCATGATAGATTGATAGTTTTGACAGTTTGACGATGCCTAAAGTCAGGAAGGACACATCCTAAAAAGGAAAATGACACTTTGTCGAGGTCCAAATCCAAGAAGGACATATCTTGAAGAGGACCAAAAAGTGACGAGATTGACATTTTGACTAATGCTTTGGCAAGCCGACTGATTTTGATTGTATGATTGATTGGACTATGTTGTCTAATTTGGACCAATTTTGACATTCACATTTTGAATGATTGTTTTGACAAGATGTGACCATGTTTGACCTAGACAATTTTATTTTGACAGACCTAAAGGACTGGCCTAATGTCTCAGGGATTCAAAGATGAATCTTGCCTACGTAGCAAATGCGCAAAGACAACATACTTCAGACAAATGACAAAGATTGATTGACAAGACTGACTGGATTGAAAAGATAGACATTGACTCTATTTTTTGGGATTTTGACATTGATTTGGATGTTTTTGTATTTTCTCAGGACATTTTCAAAAATTTAGGTCTTTTTTCAGGACTTTATACGATTTTTATGACTTTTTGATATTTTATGAAAAAATTGGGACAAATGCATGTGAATGATGTCGACGCACATGAATCCAAGGACAACCATGATTTTGTTGCTAGCCAAGCTGAATACCAATAGACAGGTGATGATGATGATGATAATGTTGTTTGATGTGGGAAGGACACATCCCGAAACAACGTGAAGATGACAATGACATGACAAGAGGATAAAAGTTTGCAGCTGGGCCAAGGACAAAGCCAAGGAATGTTTTGGATAATGCATTGGGGTGCCATATTGTTTCATTTGAAATGAGTTGGTGAGGACTAAAATGGGATGATAGAGGAATGTAGGACTAAGATGGGTGATAGGTATTAAAGGACCGTGGATGGCTTTGGTAAAAGATAGGAGATCTGGACGACTTGGAATAGGAGAATTATCATATGGTCTCCAAGGATGATGTTGCATAGTGAAATGGAGGCTATGAAGGTAATGAAATGATACTTTGTGACTAGTGTATGACCAAAGGATGGATATGTCAAAAAATTTCCAAAGCATGATTTGTGTTTGTGCCTTAGTCTTTGTCAAGATCAAAATAGGTAGGAAAATGGATGGACATGATAGGGCTAAGATGGATGGATGGAAATGTCATGTGAAGGGAATGGGAGATGAGATGACTTGCCCCCAAGTGCAATGGTCCCCATAGATGATTTATTCTACACATCATGCCTATTTTCCAGGTTTTCATCATGGTACTTATCCAAAGTGCCTGTTTGCTAGGTTTTCACCGTTGAACAAATTTTTTCCCTTTACTATTTTATGGATTTTTTGATTTTTTGGGTGTCACCATGACACCTGTTGGCCAAGTTTTCATCAAGGGACGATTTTTCAAAATTTTCAATTTTTTGTATTTTTGCATTTTTTTCGAATAGCCTTGATGCTTTATATGACCACTGACTGTGCTGAAGCCTTTGACGATGCCAATGTAGAGATTGGTGCCATGACATGCCAATAATGACCTTTCTGAAGTAGTTGCCTTGTCAGGATGATAGCGCTTGCATACACCTAATTGATGTCATTGTGATCTTTGTTGATACTAGAGTTGGCCTTATCCGGATACCCACATTCTGATAGAGTGCCATGAGAGTCCTTATGATAGGTAGTTGTTGCCAAGATGCTACGGATTTTTGACATGGGATGTTTGGACTTTAAGGAGGGTGTAGGATTATGACAGATGATGGTGGACATGGATGGGTTGGTGGGATGTTTCGATGTATTGGTTTTTATTTTCCAAACTTTGGGTGTTGGGTTAGGATGTTGTTGGGATTTTTGATAGCGTTTGGAACCAACACTTTTATATGTCTTGCTTGATGGCCATTTTGATGGAGGTGGACATGCATTGTATGTGGGAGTCCTCTTGTGTTGTGGCTCCACATTTTGATTGATTTTTGAATTTGGCATATTTTCTTTGCCTAATTCATTCTTTTATTGACTTGATCCATTTTGTTTTGGGACCCATTTTAACTTCATTTGTCCACTTGTATTTTTTTCTGCTTTGATGGCCTTTGACATTTGATTTTGGATTTTGTATTTGTAAGACTTTGGTTGGTTCCAAATGGAAGGTTTATTCATGATGGAATGATGGTTTGGTGTGTGGAGGGAAGGGGTATTAGCAAAAATATTATGACAAGGAGTACTCATGATACCCATTTTGACATTTGTATTAGATAAAGCTACCCCTAGTATCGAAGAGGGACCACTAACATCATTTGATTTTCTGACTAATGGATAGCCAAGACCTTGATGTTTGTAATGTACTTGAACTTGTATAGGTTCCAAAATTCCTTGTTCGTGTAGGCCTAGTCCTTTGCCTTGATAATGCATGCTCTGACAAATTTTGTTGGCAATGGGATACTTGTCATTTTGGAAGCAAGATGCTAACCCATCCTTATTGGGGAGATTAATGCTTGAAATCTTCTCCTCTGTAAGAAAGCCTGCTCTAAAAAACATAGATGATCCTAATTGATAGGATGTTGTAGCTTTACTAACATGTTGGACAAGTTTTTGATTAAGATCTTCAGTCTAATTAGGTGACCTATCAGATTCTAATGATTCTTTTGGTGCTTCCAAGTCTATGTTAAAACCATCTTCATGGTCATTGTCATAGAGCCCACTGAATTTAGCTATAGCTTGATGATTTGAAAATATGTCCATGCTAGAAGACTCTTGTTCTAGTGGTAGATCATCTATGTGTCCCATGGAGGCAAGTGTCTCACTTTTGGGAGTGTCAATACTTGAATGTTGGATGGAGTCATGTTCAAGTGTTTGATCGTGACTGGCATAGAGGTCAAGAAGTGGATCATTTTGGACTTCTTGGTCAAAGATAGTGTCTTGATCAAAGATGGGTCCATTTTGAATGTCATGATTGGAAATAGGATCTTGATCAAGGATAAGGTCATATTGAATGACATGGTTTTGGATGGACTCTTGAGCGAGGATAGGTGTATTTGGTGTTCCATGATTGTCCAAGAGGACTTCTTGAATGGATGTAAAGATGGAGTCGTGGAATGGACTACTTTGATCTTGACATGACGGTGATGTTATAATGTTATACTTTGGACTTGCCTCTTGACATGTATCCTCAAGTGTATGCAAGGAGATGGGACTTTGGAGATCATGACTAGATATGTTTTCATGACAAAATGGAGTGTCTTGAAATGGATTAGTGCATGATGGACTAGGATATGACATGGAGGTTTGGACTTGGTTGAGGGATGATGGACTAGGATAGGACATGACTGCTTGACTAGGATATGATGTGGATGGAGGACTAGTATATAACATGAATGAAAGACTAGGATATGATGAAGGAGTAGGATATGACATGAATGGAAGACTAGGATATGATGTGGATGGATGATTACAATATGACTTGAAGGCTTGGAATGGATTGATGGGTGGATGATTTCCCTTGTCAGAGTTAGAGTGGTTATGATTATTGGAAGCTTGTTGTGACTCAGTGCCATGGATGGTGTTAGGGGATCCTTGATAGTAGATGGATAGAGGACTAGGAATTGTGGATTTTTGGTAAGAAAGATAGATGGATGAAGGACTAGAGGTTGAGGTGCATTTGGACTTGCATTGAAGGTATAGCATTTCGAAGTCCCTAGCAAGTTGTGCTTGTCCATTACTAATGAATTGGCATTCAATTTGACTAGCATATATGTCATAGTAACTTGAAGACATGATAGTGGATGGAATGAGACTAAGACTTATGCAAAGTGATAATGTCAAGTGATGAAAGGGGATTCCTTGTGTCGAATGATCTTTAGGAAATGTTTTCTAACCGCTCAAAGTCTAGCCAATGTCTTTGATTGGATTGTCAAAGGACTGATTTGTAGGACAAGATGAAAAAATGACAAGGTGAGACTTCCACACTAGACTTATGAGTTGGAAGTAGCTCACCAAAGGATGATGACTTAGGATTAATTTGTTTCGACTTGGTCCAATGACAATGTATTTTTGAGACAAAAGGTTTGACAAAGGAAGGAAAGTTTGCTTATCCCCAAAGGTGTAAATTTGAGGACTTAAGACTTTTCCTATGAAGGTGAGGATGATGGATTGAAAGCTAGATGAAGACTAACATGCAAATATGGATGACTTGGACAAGTGCTTTGCTGGTTTTAGATAGAGACTTCCAGGAAAAGATGCTAGGAAAAAAAATGTTTGAAAAAATTTTGGCCTCTGGTTTTTGATAGAATTAATGTTTTACCAATTGACAAGCAAATTGGTCATTTAAGGTCTCAAATGCGGTGCACTAATGTAGATGCACTACCGGATTTTGATGTGTGTTCTACAAAATGGTAAATGCGGCGTTTTGGATTGCAAATGCGGTTTAACAGGCCTATTATGGTTTTGCGAGAGCAAATGCGGCTCAGTATATGCAAGTGCGGTGTAATATAAAGAATGCGGTGTTTGAGTAGGAAAATGTGTTGAATGACAGTCGAATGTGATTCTAGGACTGGAAAATGTGACTCATTATAGCAAATGTGGTTTGATACTGGCAAATGTGGCTTAGTTTGTTTCAGTTTTAGTTTGAAATTTGACAGTGTGAATGCAAATCAAGATGTAGAAAATGTGACTCAATAGAGCGATTGCAGCTCAGGAGTTTGCAAATGCGACCCCACAGAGCGATTGCAGCTCAAAGATAGTGATTGCAATTTTAACAGAGCACTAGCATCACATGAATTAAATTTTGGAAATCAGAAAATAGTTTGACCGATTTGACAAGTGTTTGATCTAGATGTGTTGATTTTTTGTTGAGGTTTGTTTGAATGCAGATGACAAACACATAGAAACTAAACTACTTCAAACAGAATCACTCTTAATAGTCAAAAGGTCATCATCACAATCACAACTCACATGTTAAAATCACGTTGACTCACATAGCCATGTCACCCCCTAGATGGCGCCCGTGTTTTTGTCTTTTCCAGGTGCATACTTAAGGTGACAGAAGTGGATACCGAATCCCCTGAGCAAACAATCCATAGTGATTATATGGTGAGTGTCTTGGGGGGAGATTCTTCCCTCCCATTGCACTATAATTGAAACAATGTCTGGATACTGACATGGTTGGCTACTACACTATGGTTCTTAGTAAGTATTTCTATTCAGTGTGATAATAGATATACTCCCTCGAGAGACCTCCCCACCTTTAGAAAAAAGGCTTTGGGGATGGTTATCCTATATACTACTGTCAAGTTGTATTTTCATCAACAACTTACTTTTGATTATAGTGGGTTGGAAACCTTGGCTTTAGGTGTTCCCACTTAGGTCGTTCCTGTAGGGTGAGTAATTTTTCCCACTACGGCAGGCCTTCTAAAGGTTTTAATAAAAGCAGTAAAATGCATAAAGAAAATGGGTAAGTCTTGTTTGTTGATCACCTAGTAAAGGGGAGAGCATATACCTATTACCCAAGCAAGCACAGTAGACAAATTTGTTCAGTTTTAATCCCAAATGAAAATGTTTTTATTCTAAGTGAAGATATTGCTTCACAACAGTCATGGGGTTCATTTTAACCAAACAAAATAGAAGATGTGGTGACTATCCAAGGATTGATAAATTTTAAATGAAATGTCTACCCTAGGGTTGGTTCATTTTAATCCCTTCAAAAAGAAAGACTGGTCGCGGTCATGTCAGATCCAAATTACAATTTGAAAAAGAAAAAATTTACCAGTCAAATGTGGCTCGATGGATGTGGCTCAGGATGTTGTTTGCAGTTTAGGTGCTAGCAAATGTGTTGCATGGTTGCAAATACATCATTTGTGAGTGCAAATGCAGCTCGATAGAGCAGTTGTGCCAGGTGAGCCTGTGGTTGCAGCATTTTGTGCACCTGTACTTGCAAAATAAATAAATAAATGTGAAGCCATACAAAAACCTACAAGATGTGTGTTAGATTGTTGGGTTCACTAATGTAACATAGGGAAATTATTCAAGTTAGCAATGATTAAATGCGTAAACAATAAACCTGAGTAAACAAGAAAGAACAAAGGAGGAAACAATAAAGCAAATGGAAAGATCTCACCAAATGCCCTCAACCTCCATGAATCACCTTCCTTGCACCTTATCAATTTGCTGCAATATGTGTTGTGCCCTCAGATTTCTTTGTGAGAAACTATGATTGTGACAAGACCTAGCAAGTGTCGAAGGATTTGATCTAAAATGCAAGTAAGAAATTAATCTCTACATGCAATGTAAAATCTGCAAAAGACAGTGTTAGATGAAAAAGAAAGAAGAGAAGAAGAAGAAGACTCAAGAGATATTAAGAGATCCCCAAAATGAGATCAAGATTGTCATTTTATAGAAAATGGAATCTTGAACGGATGGACTAGATGATAGATTGAGAAATACCCTAGAATCAAAGGTCAAGATTCAATAAGGTAACTCTCAATTAGGGTTAGGGAAAAATGCCCATATGTGTGAATAAGATTTAATTAAATAAATTAAATCAAGACTGAATGTGACAGTTGAGATGAAAATAGTAAAAATCAGAAGATAAAGATTAAACAAGAAGAAGATATTTAGAAAATCAAGTTATTTTAGAAATAACTTACTTTGCGGAGAGAAAAAACTATTTTGAAATTAATATTTTAAATTAATTCCAAAATGGTGAATTCATGTGATAGTAAATAATAATAATTTAAAATTATTTACTTGGAAAGGGGGAAGTTGCCAATTTAAATAAAATGCTTTTATTTAAATTTAGAAAGAAAATCAAAAAGACAATTTAATAATTAAAATTATTCAATTGTGGAGGAAATTAGACAAGTGGGTAATTTTAAATAAATGATTTTATTTAAAATTAGAAAGAAAGTTGAAGAGGATAATAATTAAATAAATAATAAGAATTTATTTAATTATGAGAAGACATAAATAATTAATGACGTATTAAATAAATAAATAAGATCTATTTATTTAATAATTATGAGGAAGTTATAATTAAATAAATTTAGGAATTTATTTAACTATAGAGTGACATAAGCAATTAGCAACATATTTAAATAATAAATATAATTTATTTATTTAAATAGCTAGGAGGAATAAAAGACATGAATTATTTAAATAATCAAGAATTATTTAATTAATAGTTGACATTGGATTATAGGACATAATTAAATATTTTAATTATGTTGAGATGAAGCATGATATAGAAGAATGTGGTTTGTGGGTCTAGGCCATTTTTATGTGTCTACAATAAGTAGCCTACACTAGTTGTTGAATCTATATATCAAGGACCCTATTTTTTATGCATCAAACTATGCCTATTTTTCAACTGCAAAAATCAAAACAAGCATCAACTCATATATCTCATCATAAAAATTTCATGATGGTACTGCCAGTAAATCGGTTGTAAGCTGTAATACTCTATACAGTCTACATCATAGTTGAGGGTTGATCCCTACTCTGAAATATACTTCCTACACCTACCATAATGTGCTACCCCCTATGGCATCCCCTAAATGAAGCCATACTATCTGTATACTCTCCCAAAAAGAAACTGCTCCAAGATATAGGGTGTCTTGCCTATCAGATATTTGCTACAAAAAGCATAAAGCAACTCAGAACCATCATCTACCCAGGCCTCACAATCAAGATAGGGCCACCAAATCACAGTGTCAAGGTCATCAAGGACCCACCTACAATAATCCAACTTGCCCAGCTTATGCTGAAAAAGTGGCTCTATATATCCAAAAATGTACAGTCGTCTTATTGGCCGAGCCCTACCTCCCATTGGTAGTGTGATAGCTATGTGCTCCTAGGCCTAAAGTTGTAACAGTGTGCAACCTTCCACGAGATTGCTCGCCTAAAGATACACCACCTGGTGAAAATCATGGTACAAATGTGGTAGTATGCATGATCCCCAAGCATACCTCATTCCATGAGCAATCATGTTATCCAAAATCCATCCCCAACCCACTGAGAAGCCCTTCGACCTATGGTTGGGGAAGAGAAATCCTCCAATAAATCCAGCTAGTACACATGGTAAAGCCCGCCTGGAAGCAATCAACTCCTACCATGGAATCTCATAACCAAGAAACTAGTCATCATGAAATATCTTACATATGGCATATGTGTCCCCCTAAACCTCATGATCATAAACAACCAACTCCCCAACAATCAGTATCGTCAAAATGCAGTAAACATCCTCTGGGGTCACTTTCATCTCTCTAGTCGATAAATGAAAGGTGTTGTGGTTGCTATGCCACCTCTTTACAAGTGTTGTCAGTAGGCCCTAGTTAATTTGGTACTAGGGCATGTCAATCAATGAAGTCAAACCACACTGGTCAATAATGACAAGATCTACCAGAGTCAGTTGTGGGATCATGTCCCATGTCCTTAGAAATCACTCGCTAACCTGAAGGTTCCCTAAGCCACCCTCTTAGAATAAAATTAAATCATCAAGTCAGAAAATCAATCAATCAGCCTATCAATCAGCACATTATTTAATCAAATCAGCTCGTGTGAGATTCTGATCAAATCTCAAGGAACACTTATCCTATCACTCGACTCTCATTTTCTCATGACGTCGATCATCAATCTAATATATTATCATTCCTCACCTATCATAAGGATGATCATTAATCAATCAATTTATCTATCCTATTAATCATTCCTCGCCTATCATGAGGATGATCAGCAACCTATCAATCAACATCATCCTATCATTGGCTAACATGATCATCAAAATCTAGGAGGAATCTACCAAAACTATCAATTTTGGCTCAATGTGCTAAAATAGGATTTCTATGCACTGATTTAGTAGACACACTAGAAAAACTGTTAGATGCGCTAAAACAAAGCTTCTATGCATTGATTTACCATATGCGCTAGAAAAATTGCCACATGTGTCAGAATAGGGTCTCGATGAACCATTTCCCGGATGCGCTACTTGATTAATTTTATGTGCAACTCTATCCTATTGATGAACTAAATACCCTATGTGCTAATCTAATCACCTAATGCATTGAAGTGAAGTCCAAATGCACTAGCCTAGTTTTGGATTCTAAGCTAATTGGATGCTCTACTATAGGGCTTCTATGGACTAAAGTGGTTTCTCTATGCGCTAAAACTCTATCCTAATGCACTAAAACATGAAAATAATTCAAATTTTCAAATGAAATTTAAGTGAGAAAATTCAAATTTTGAAATTCAAAAAGAGGTTTTTGGGGTACGTATCAGAGGTCCATATGCGGCTGGACACTAGTGGTGGTGAACTTGCTCGAATATGTGTATGTGACGTGGAATCCTGTCTATATTTACTTTGTAGAATCTCAATTTTCAAAATTCTTAAGTTATAAATGAACCTATCTTTTACCCTTTTTGACATTTTAAAGGTTAATTAAGGGGTAATTTTTGTGGCATTTTTAATTTTTGTAAAGGGACCTTTTCATCAATTAATCAATAGTGTGGCAGAACTCTAATCATTTTTGGGAGATAAATCAGGTCATCCTTATCAAATCTATTGATCATCAACATATCATAGAAAAATAATTTAAGTCATCAATTTTTTTTTAAAATCATCAAAAATTCAAAAATCTATGATTTATCTCCCAAGGGGACATCCTTTCATCATCGCTACAAAATCAGAGTTTGGGGCATGCCAAAATTTTTATCATCGCGATCAAAAAGATTATTCTTTGAAGCAATGCATCTACACACATCACTTCAAAGATGGGCAAAATGTATGCACACAAAAATGGTCTTGAGCATAGATTAATTAAATACTTGCTATTTAATTATTATTTTTTAAAAATTCTTCTACTATAATAAATCAATTGTTTAATTTATTTATATGGTTCATTATTTTAATTCTTCTTTTCAAAAAATTCACTTTCTTCCTAAATTAATTAAATCAACAAATTAAATCAATTTGTTATTTAATTGGTTTTCCCTCTTCCACTTAAATTCAAAATTTTAAAATTCAAATTGGCGTCTAGATCATATTATTCTCAAATTGGTTAAAATGCACAAATAAATTAATTTGGCATTTTTCTAATTTACCATCTGCATTTAAATTGAGTTTTTAATTCAATTTAAGCACATTTCTACATATTTCCTCTAACTACTGCCAACTCACCTGCCACCTCACCATGTGTCTCATGAAAATGAATTTATAAATTGAAAATTATGGATTTGCCATCAACAAACTTGTAACTGATTTTAAACCTCCTGGACACATGGCTTCTTATTTCTCTTGATCAACTTTAACACTTGGAAAATTTCTCTCAAGAAGGGAACCACCTCCATGATTCTCTCTAACCTCCCAATGCTCCATTGTTGATGTCGCAAGATCGCAATCCTGACCGTCTACTATTGCCACATCATCTTCTATAGATACTGAAAATTGGTCTAGGCCTGCGAGTACACATTCGACATAATTTTCTATATTCCGTCATCTTGATTAAATAATGTTAATTATTTAATTAACCTTTCTAGCACATATTTCCTCTATTAATTAAATACCCCTTTCTAATTAATTCATTAATTCATTATTAACCTTTATTCAACTTGATTAATTAAATACATCATATTTATTTAATTATTTTGCTAACTAATTAACTCTTTCCCTCTTTCTTATAATTTTCCAACTATAATTAAATATATTTATTTAATTATTCATTTAACCTACTTTATCTATAATTAAATATTTATTATTTAATTATTCATATTATCCTTTTCAAACAGTCAAATTAAATAAATTACTTTATTTATTTAATTAAAATCTCTTATTTTCGAAAGTTGAATTAAATTAGGATTTAATTCATATTTTAATTATTTATGTCACATTCTTCTATCATTCAGTTATCTAATTTATTCACTCACATTCAAACTCGAGATCTATTTTTAGTTCTCTAGTTATCTCTTGAGTTCAACACCAGTTTATCCCTGCAAGAGAACTCTCCATCACAACTAGTTGATTAACTAGTTCTAACTCCTATTTGCATTCGAATGCATTATTCTTCAACTTCTAACTTTGTATTTTGCATACAAAGTCTATTTCTTCTATTTTTGGAGATTAAGATTGTGAACTCTTGTTCTAGCTCATGTTCTAAATTAGTATTTATCTTGTAGTTGAACTCACATTCTAACTCATGTTTTATCTGATAGAACTCACATCGCATGGCATTCATCAATCTCATCCATCGATCTCTCTTTCAATTTGAGCCGATCGTTCGAAAACACAAAATCTATAAAATGGCCTGTCATTATCACTATTCATCCTCCCAAAATCATTATACTTTTGAGAAGAAACAATCTTTTTTACTTTGCTGAGACACTCGACGAAGTTATGCTTGCATTCAAACACAAATATTTGAGGGAAAGAATGACAATACAACAAGGTGGAGAAGGGCAATTGAGATAAATAGAGGAACTATTCGCATATTTGGTGAGATCATTCTAGTTTTATTAGTTTAGATTAATTATGCTTACTTGTAATCATTCTTTGTTGTTTTATTTAGATTAGAATTGATGTTTGTAATCTTGTGCAGTAATAACATCTATCTAGTTCCAAAAAATTGAGTTACATTTGGTGAACCTAACGTGAATACGCTTCAAATCCGCACATCTTTCCATCTTTCTGTTTTTTGTTTTCCATTTTTTGTAGGTTTTTCATACGGTGCACCACATCTATTCCGCAAATCAACGCATCTGCATCATGAACCACATCTACTAAAAAAAGAGATGCATCTGTCATCCCGAACTACATCCATGACATCACGAACCACATCCGCCTATCAAACAGTTCATGAACCGCATCTGCCTGTCAATAGTACACGAACCGCATCCGCCTGTCAACATAGAACCGCATCTATGGCTCCAAAAGCCACATTTGGCTGGTAAATTTTTTTTTACCTTTTTATTGATTTCCATGCATCCATATTTTCATTTTTCACTTTTTAGGTTGTTTGGATTTTCGCTAATGTTTGTTTCAGTTGTGTCAAGGTGGAATAACATAGTGTTTGCAGGATGAAGCATAGAAGACAATTAAAACCTAAGACAATTTTCTGCAAGATGAAAGCTGAAGAACAATGAACTACTGATAAACTTGCATGCAGGACCTAATGCCTTTGTGTTAATTTTTTTATTGCAGCAAGTTTTTGTTTTGATAGATAGATAATCATCGTGTGGGTTAAAATGAACTTCTGTTTGGTAGTCTAAATAATCTCATTTGGGCTTAATAAATTTATTAGTGTTTTTCGTGCCTGCTTTGTTAGTTTAGAACCTCACAATTTAGTAATCGAAGTATGCTCTCCCCTTGCACATTCATGTGATCTTGGATGCAAGAGAAATGGTTACTAACTCTAGAACTTGGGCTTGTCTTGGTGGGAAAAAGTACTCATCCCAAGATGACTCAGACCGGTAGCATGCTAAAGCCAAGCGACTTCCAGCCGGTATATAAAAGTGGATTCTTGGGAAACCCCAAGAATCACGTGCACTATTCCAATGAGATGGACATAAATGGACTCTCACCGATGTTGGATAGTGTCCCATGAATGGAATTCCCTTATTAAAAACCTTGTTGTAGAATTACCAAAAACCTATCTATTTGCTGGCACAGCAGGTGCAAACCTGTGAAGCCGTCTTACAAATTTACGGTTCTTGTGTTGAGGTGACATGTATGCCATGGGAGTTTCATGGGTACAGTAGCTTGGCTGCCCCATATAAGTGAGTGTCGTGGAGGGGATCTAGTGGGGTCAAGCTACTAGTCATCTGCCTTGAATGTGCATAGCAAGATTTATCCAAGTAAGAATTCAACAAGTATTGTCCAAAAAGCCTAGGTTGTACATGTTTTTCGCATCTCAACAGTCCTACCATCACAAAACTGAAAATACATTGATTGTTGTGTTTGTTGTTTGTTGTATTTGCCAAAATATTGATCAAAACGAAGTCAGTAAAATAAAACTTTTTGGAAAAATTCAACTATCAAAAACTTGAGTCACATATGTCAGTTTAAATATCACATCTGTCATAGAGAGTCACATCTGTTAGGGGAAAGACTGCATCTGAGTCGCATCTATCATATTCTGAGTTGCATGTGTTCATGCAAAACTGCATCTGTCAATTTTCGAGCCACAAGTGTCTATCATAAAATCCAAGTTTACAGAGTCTAGAATTAGAATCACAACTGTCAGAAAAATTGCATCTGTCATAGGAAAAACCACAACTATTAGAAACACCGCATGCACAGTCAAAAGTTGAACCACAACTATTAGGTGAACCGCATTTGCCTATTAACAGAAAACATCCAAAACTACAAACTATGTCTAAAACATCACTGTCATTTTTGCTTTTGGTTCTTAAGATCAACCTTGAACAGAAACTGTCAAAATTTTGCTCAAAAACTTTGCATCATTAGGTGTCATATATGTCTCAGTCACAATAAACGTCTTATTCATAGTCATCCTAAGTTGCCTGCATATAGATACTTCCTAGGAAATTGCATATCATAGAATAGATATCTGTCCTCGTCATTGGATAGGTTCATGTCCCGATTTGTCACAATCATTGAACCTAGTCACTTTAGTCCTATTTATGAATCTTTCCAACTCAATAGTCTAGTTTGGGAAATTCATCTTGTCACCGTCTTTGTCCTATAATCAGGTTCCTTGGTAAAATTCAAACTCTTGCATGCATTTATTCCATAAGTGGTAGGTTATACCCATTTTAGAATCATTTATTGTCATATTCTACTCAAAATTTTGTATATTGTCCACTCTACCATACATCATCTTAGTCTACGTCTTTTTAGAAATCATTTTAGCAACATTCGTTATTGTCAGAAAATCCAAAAACATAGACTAAAAATCATATCATTTAGAGACATAATTCCATATCATTTGCATTACCATCCATCACCATGTCTGTCGTTCACCTTGATATGCTTGCTAGTCAAGTTGAATACCAATTACTATGCATGGGCCAATACCAACAAGCCATAGACTTCAAAAGAAAATTTATCCAATCCAAATCCCAATCAACTTTAACCCATGGTCAACTACCCACATATCCCTCTTATCAGCAACCCATTAACTCTAGTATTGCATCCACCTACCCTTATTATCAAGAGTCCCCTAACACCATCCATGACACTTTCATTATTCATACCCACCCTAACCTTGACAAGGGAAATCAACCATCCATCCATCCAGTCCAACTCTCCACATCATATCCTAGTCCTTCATCTTATCCTAATCCTTTATCCATGTCCTATTCTATTCCTTCATCTCATCCTAATCCTCCATTCACGTCATATCATAGTCATGCATTCATGTCCTATCCTAGCCCAACCAAGTCCAAACTTCCATGCCATATCCTAGTCCATTATACACCAATCCATTCCAAGACATTCCATCTCAACATACATTTAGTCATGAAAGCACAACTAGTCATGGTCTCCAAAGTCCCATCCCATTTCATAAACTTGAGGATACATGTCAGGAGGCAATTCCAAAGCATGACATTATAACATCACCATCTTGTCCAAATCAAAGTAGTCCATTGGACCCCATATTTAAGTCCATTCAAGAAGTCCTCCTGGAAACTCATGGCATACCAAATACACCTATCCTTGGTCAAGAGTCCATCCACAACCATGTCATCCAAGACAACCCCATCTTTGACCAAGACCCTACCATTGATCCAGAAGTTCAAAATGATCCACTCCTTGACCTCTATGTCATTCATGATGAAAAATTTGAAGACGTTTCCATCCAAACTTCAAGTATTGACACTTCCAAAAGTGAGACACTTGCCTCCATGGGACACATAGATGATCTTCCTCTAGAATGAGAGTCTTCTACACTAGACATATTTTCAAATGATCAAGCTATAGCTAAATTCACTGGACTCCATGATAATGACCATAAGGATAGTTTCTACATCAACATGGAAGCACTAATATCTTTTGAAGAACCATCAGAATCTAATGTTTCACAAAAACAAACCAAAGATGTTAATCAGAAATATATCCAACATGTTAATAAAGCTATAATGTCTTATCAAATAGGATCATCTATATTTGTCAAAGTAGGATTTCTTGTAGAAGAGAAGATTCCAAGTAATAGTGTCTACATACACAATGATGGGCTAGCATCTTGTTTTCAAAACAAAAAAAATCTTTCAGAACATGCAGTATCAAGGAAAAGGACTAGGCCTACATGAGCAAGGAATTTGAGAACCAGTACAACTTCAAGAAAATCCTAGACATCAGGGTCTTGGTTATTCATCAATCAGAGAATCTAATGATGTTAGTGGTACCTCCTCGATATTGGGGGCAACTTTATCTGATATAAATATCAACATGGGGGCCATGAGTAGTTCTTACCATAAGATTGCTGCCAACACTCCTTCCATCCACACCATAAACCGTCATTCCAACATGAATAAACCTTCCATTTAGAACCAACAAAAAGAAAGTTATTACAAATCCAAAGTTCAAAATCAAATTTCAAAGACCATCAAAGAAATCAAAAATATAAGTGGACAAATGAAGTTAAAATGGATCCCAAAGAAAAATGGATCAAGAAAAGAAAATATTTCAAATCCGAAAGTCAATCAAAATGTGGAGCCACAAGAAAAGAGGACTCCCACATATAATAAATGTCCACCTCCTTCACAATGGTCATCAAGCAAGGCATATAAAAGTGTTGGTTCCAAACGCTATCTCAATCAAAATTCCAAACTCCGCCATCCAACATCCCAAGTTTGGAAAATAAAAAGTGATTCATCTAAACTTCTGAACAATCCCCCCACATCTACCATCATCCGTCATAATCCAACATCTCATCTAAAGTCCAAAAATCCCATGTCACAAATCCATTGCATCTTGGCAGAAACACTTTATTGTAAGGACTCTAATGGCACTCTATCACGATGTGTGTATTTTGATAAGGCCAAATCTAGTATCAACAAGGGTCACAATGACATCGATCAGCTATATGCAAGCACTATGATCCTAACAAGACAACTAGTTTATAAAGGTCATTATTGGCATATCATGGCACCAGTCTTTACATTAGCACCATCAATGGATTCAACACAGTCAATGATCATCTAAAGTATTGAGGCAATCCAAAAAATACAAAACAAAACAAACAAACAAAAAAATGGTTACCTTGATGAAAACCTAGCAAACAGGCATCTTGGTGACACCAAAAAAATTGGAAAATAGTAAAGAGAAATTTTTTTTCCAATAGTGAAAACCATTTTTATGGCACTTTGGATAAGTACCATGATGAAAACTTGGCAAATAGGTGTCATGTGTAAGAGAAATTATCTATGTGGATATTTATACTTGGGGGCAAGTTGTCTCATCTCCCATGTCCTCCTCATGACCTTTCCATCCATCTATTTAATCCATAACATTTCCCTCCATTTTCCCACCTATTTTGATCTTGATAAGAACTAGGGTACAAACTAAATCATGCTTTTGTGAAATTTTTTGACATGACTATCCTTTGGTCATACACAATCCATGAAACATCATGTCATCACCTTCATAGCCTCCTTTTCACTATGTCACATTGTCCTTGGAGACCATATGATAATTCTCTAGTCCAAGTCATCCATGTCTCCTCTCTTTTACCAAAGCCATCCATTGTATTTTATACCTATAATCCATCTTGGTTTTCCTTGTCTATGCTCTAAATATCCCTCGCCATCCCATCTAGTCCTCATCAAGTCATTCCAAATGCAAAAATATGGCACCTTGGCACATCATCCAAAAAATTCATTGACTTTATCCCTGGCCCTGCTGCAAACTTTTATCCTCTTTTCATATCATTGTCATCTTCACGTTGTTTTAGGATGTGTCCTTCCTACATCAAACAACATTGTTGTCATCATCACTTGTCAATTGGTATTTAGCTTGTCTAGTGGAAAAATCATGTTTTTCCTTGGATACATGTTTGTCACATCATTTACATGCATAACATCATGCCATCGAAAATGTCTTGAAAAATCCCAAAAAGAGTAGAAAACTTCAAAAATCCAAAAAAAAAAAATCAAAATCAAAACATGTCAGAAAATCCAAAAAACAATGTTAGTCATGTCAAGTCAGTCATGTTAAGTCAGTTGTAGTCATAGTCGAACTATGTTGCCTCTACAACTAGGACATAGGAAAGGCCATCAATCGATGTGCCCTTGAGGCATTAGGTCTGTTTGTCTAGGTTTGTCATGTATCACACACATTTAAATCATGACTCTTTGTACAATCAAAGTCATTGGTCATGTTGAACTACGAGGTCTCTGTGTGTACAACATAGGCAAGGCTAATCAATTGATGAGCTCCCGAGACCACACTAGGTTAGTCCAATAGGGTTCATTCAAAATCATTGTCACATACATTGCATATCATTCACTTAGATGCATGTCTTTAGCTGTATTAGGTCATACTTTAGGGTATCATTGCATTTCATACACTATCCACACACACACACACTTTTATTAGTCAAGGAATCAACACAAGTCATGCAACAACAAGGCAAACCATCTCAATTTTTTATCAAGTCAATATCAAACACATTGTCAAAGCGATCAACTTATGTCTTAGCAAGATATGTCTTTCTTGTCAACTAGACCTCATCAAATTGTCGTAGCATCATGTAGCTTCTTGCATCAACATCATCAAGCTCTAACATCTTATACGACATGTGTCTTTTCTGAAACCAGGCTTTGTGATGCCTTATACAGAAGTCACCAAGTCGAAACCAGACTCAACATCTTATGCGGTATGTGTCATTCTCTAACATTACGCTATCTCAAACATCAAACAATCAAACAATCCCACAAGATCAAGTTTTGGTGAATACTTTTATTTGGCTTTATGACTTTAGATCTTATTTTGTCTTATCTTTTTATCGATTTGTGAATTTAGTCCCGTTACTAGCTTTCTCAAGGATGTCCTATCAAGGATTTAGAGAAGCAACGATGTATCAAGACTCTTTTTCTTTGGCTATTGTCTGTCAACTGTCTTTTTAACATTGGTTTTTGAGTCATGTTACTAATTTCCTCAAGGATGTACCATCAAGGATTTAGAGGAGCAATGACATCTCATGACCTGTATTTTATTTGTCTACTGTATGTGGTTTGTTAAGACAAAACGACTAGCCATCTTGTCCTTAGTCTAAGTTAAGACACTCCTTGTCTATGACTATCTATTTTTCACATATGGATGGATTTGTACACTATGGTCTATCTCATATCATAGTGTGTACTATCCATTTGTATCATGTCCCACCAAATGATGATAACAAGCAAGCAAAGCATACTTGGCACAATATCAAAGATTATGTCTTTTTCTCAATCGATCAAACTTCATTATATCATTTTCTCCTTTAATCAACCTTTATTATTTCTTACTAACATTCTAAATTCATTCATGCTAACATTTATCTTCTTTATCATAATGATAAAGTCGTGTGACACAACACAAAAACATTAGATCATTTGCCTTTGCATACATACCATAAACATTTCACATAGTTACATTGCATTTCAAACATCTTCATTGCATGTTTCTGAAATCATTGCATAATAGGCATCCTATCATCATAATATACATAATAGACACATCACATTCATTCCACCATCACATATAGATAACATCATATACATTCATGGTATCCATTATCATAAGTATATTAAGACATCCATAACATAATAAAATGCATAACTCATAACATGTAGAAACATTTCATTCATAACACATGTACATACATCATCTAGGAAACATAATCATGTAGAAGCAAATGCATCACCATAAAATAGAATTGCATATCATATAGAAGCTGCCAAAATCATATATATATATCACTCAAAATAATGTGTCATAGTACAATATCAAAATGTATCCACAAATAAAACATGAGCTCGTAGGCTCTCTGATCAAAATACAATGTATACATATGTAACCTTGTCATCGTGTCCTGCTACCACTACTATCACATGGTGAAGGTGGTGGAAAAATCCTTGAAGGTGCTCTCTATGAGGTGGAAGGCCTCTCATACGGACTTGTCCTTGATGGTCCTACCACTCCCTCAATACTCTGTGTCCTCTGACTCCTGCTCTGGGACCTCTGACTACACACCTTTGAAAAGATGGGAGCCCATCTCTTTGCTAGCACCATTGCCTCATATAAGTCCCTATAATAGGTGGCTCTCTCAACTGATCTAACCAACTCTCGTACCATGCCATTAGATGAGGACCCACTGCAAAGGTGTCTAACCTCTATGAACTATTGCTCTATCTCATGTCTTTGAGCTATCGCCTAATCTGTTCCCACTCTAGCACCTCCACCTCTCCGATGTCCTCTAGGTCCTATCCCTCATCTCTTCACTGGTGCTAGAAAATATAGATCGGTATATGGAATAGGACGATGCTCTACCCACCATGCATCATACGTCGCTGTCGTACCTGGGTCTACTAATCCATCTCTCCACTCCTACTGTACTGGCTGTAATGCATGTATCTCTGCCTCAGCTATAGCTACTGGTATCATAGGTCCCAAGTATGGAACCTCTCTAGATGAATGAGCAAAATCTACTCTACTCCTAGGCTCATCCTGAACCTCACCAAACTATCTCATAACTCTTTCTGGCAAGTGTCGCTCAATAATATGAACACTAGAAATAGTCCTCCAAATGAGATACTATGTCTGTCTACAAAAAGGCAAGTGTACATCCTCATCCACCCACTCCTCAAAATCCATGTAAGGTCTCCATGTGAACTGATCAAGAGTGTCCAGTGCATGTCTCCAAAACCCAATGTCTCCCACATGTGTTTGAGTAATTTGTCCCACATACCAGAACACATACGGGAATCTCTCCTCTCACTCTATAGTAACTGGAGGACGAAAGATAGCTATCCTCTTCCAACCCCATACCATCAGTAGTGTAGTCCCACAACTCAATGACTAGGCATCTCTGTAGGCAATGTCATGTAAATGAAAGTATAACATCTTGAGTAGACATGAACTCCATGCATACCTCATCTTGCTCTCTAACATGCCAACCAACATAGATCCCCATCCCACTGGAAATCCATGACCCCGTCTGTCTGGAAAAACTATACCCCTAATCAATGTACATTGAATACAATCAATCTGATCATATCTGTCTACTAATATTGGCCATCTAATCTCGTAGTGTTCAATGTTGAGCCTGTTGATGTCATCTACTTGATAAAACTGTGCCAACTCAGTCAATCCATGCTGGGTATCATACATAACCCGCTCTCCTTTGATAGGTAGTCTCAAAATCCTGTACACATCCTCCAATGTGATAGTGGCCTCCCCAGTTAGTAAATGAAATGACGATGTCTCTGAATGCCATCGCTCGCAAAGTGTCGTCAACATACCCCTGTTTGCCCAAATGGCAGGCATCGACAAATAATGACATAGACCTAGTTTCCATAATAGCCAAATCTTTGTAGAAGACAACCGATCTCTAAGATCAAATGTATCTGGTCATGACTCCCGCATGTATATAGGATCTAAAACAACTTGCATTTAAACCATGATGTCAAAAAATTTCAATTTTTCCTTAGAAAATTTTACCAGTCAAATGCAGCTCACTTTAGTAAATGCGGTGCATTTTTACAAATGTGTTGCATGAAGCATCATTTGTGGTGCATATTACATATGCATCGCATATTTTCCACAACCCCTGTCAACCTACTACACATGTGGTTCACTAAACCACATGTGATACATTTTAACAAATGCGATGCAGTTTCATTAACCTACCTATCTACAACATATGCGTTTCACAAATACATATGTGGTTCACAACCACACATGCGTCTATTCCTAATTCAAATTTGTTACGTAACTACACATGCGGTTCATTTTCATTCACATGCGATCATTCCCTAATATGCCTAATCTAGCCTAGGCATGTTTTCACACATGTGTCATTTTGCAGTCAAATCTGGCGAACACAACAGCATATGCGTTGTTCACGATGCACCGCATTTTCTTAATTGATTTTCAATGCCTAGAAAAACATGCAAAAAATAAATTTCAAAATTTCATTTTTAGGTACATACTGGTGGTCCTGCATCAACTGGCCTCCTGAAGGTTCGGATTCGATATCCACGATACCTAGTGTAGGGAATGGGTGCCATTTTATTTCCCTAGTTAGAGCAAATTTCCTCTTTTTCTAACTCCTCCAGGTGCAAATGAATTAGGTTTAGCCCTAATTCCTATTTATACGTGGGTTTGAAATGACCTTTTTCTGACCTAATCTATTGGCTGCTTAACCTTTCAACTTCAAATGACCCGTATTCATCCGTATTAACTCCAAATTCATTTCCATCAACTCCATAGCATTTCTGACTATTCAATTGACTTATCGTGAATATTTTAAGATTTTTTTGAAACTTTCAAAAATTTGTCAATTTTCCCGAGGGGGCATACCTTAGCCTATTTCATGCTAGGGCACGATCGGGGCATATTTTCTTTAACACAACATCGTACCAACATTGTATCAAAGAGGGGCAAACTGTAGATACCGAAAATTGGTCTAGGCCTGCGAGTACACATACGACATAATTTTCTATATTCCATCATCTTGATTAAATAATGTTAATTATTTAATTAACCTTTCTAACACATATTTCCTCTATTAATTAAATACCCCTTTTTAATTAATTCATTATTCATTATTAACCTTTATTCAACTTGATTAATTAAATAAATCATATTTATTTAATTGCGTTGCAAACTAATTAACTCTTTCCCTCTTTCTCATAATTTTCCAACTATAATTAAATATCTTTATTTAATTATTCATTTAACCTCCTTTATCTATAATTAAATATTTATTATTTAATTATTCATATTATCCTTTTCAAACAGTCAAATTAAATAAATTACTTTATTTATTTAATTAAAATCTCTTATTTTCGAATGTTGAATTAAATTAGCATTTAATTCATATTTTAATTATTTATGTCACATTCTTCTATCATTCAATTATCTATGTCATTCACTCACATTCAGACTCGAGATCTATTTTTAGTTCTCCTGTTATCTCTTAAGTTCAACACCATTTTATCTTTGTGAGAGAACTCTCCATCACAACTAGTTGATTAACTAGTTCTAACTCCTGTTTGCATTCGAATGCATTATTCTTCAACTTCTAACTTTGGATTTTGCATACAAAGTCTATTTCTTCTATTTTTGGAGATTAAGATTGTGAACTCGTGTTCTAACTCATGTTCTAAATTAGTTTTTATCCTGCAGTTGAACTCACATTCTAACTCACATTCTATCAGATAGAACTCATGTCGCATGGCATTCATCAATCTCATCTGTCAATCTCTCTTTCAATCTGAGTCAATCGTTCGAAAACACAAAATCTATAAAAAGGCCCGTCATTATCATTATTCATCCTCCCAAAATCATTACTCCTGAAATCATTATACTTTTGAGAAGAAACAATCTTTGATACTTTGCTGAGACACTCGACGAAGTTATGCTTGCATTCAAACACAAATATCTGAGGGAAAGAATGACAATACAACAAGATGGAGAAGGGCGATTGAGATAAATCGAGGAAGTATTCGCATATTCGGTGAGATCATTCTAGTTTTATTAGTTTAGATTAATTATGCTTACTTGTAATCGTTCTTTGTTGTTTGATTCTGATTAGAATTGATGTTTTTAATCTTGTGCAGTATTAGCATCTATCCAATTCCGAAAATCTGAGTTACACCTTGAACCTTGGAAAATCTATACATAGAACTCATTGCTACAAATTTTCAATAAGTTTATGCTACATAATTAATAGTGCATTTTGAGAGAAATTTGGAGAGCTTTGTAGTTTAGTTTGGAATTTTAGTTTCATTTAGAGTTATAATGGTATTTTTCTTTGAATAGTTTATTTTATTTCATACATCACATAGCATTTCCATTAGATTATCATGATTCATCTTAGCAATATCTTGATTTTAGTATCATCTCATCATAGGATCATTTAGTCTTCAAGCATCAAATATTGAAAATACAAAAATATAGACATGTAGATTTCATCATAGCATCTCATATTTTAGGTTGTCATCTTTGTAGGATCATGTGAAGCACTAATAAGATCTGAGAAAATTATTTGCAGGGGTCCTTGAGATTAGAGAACCATGGAATTAATCAAGGGGATAGCTGTAGTTTTTAATTTTTCTATTTAGATTTCCTTTTATATAATACATTGCATGAAGGTGTGTTTGATTTTGTTATTTAGATTCACATATTTCAACCACACAATAATAAAAGTGTACATCATTTTACATGACTCACCAACTCGCTAGTAGGGATTTTTCGGTTGGGTAACTATCGCTACACCTAGGGTCAACCATGTAGCTAAGGGCATGGTAGAAATTTCTTTTCTCATCTCCCTATTCTCATAGATGATCAACCTTTCAAATATGGTAGGTATTCCATGGACTATGTGAGGTCAAGACCTAGGAATATCCTCAATAGTAGCACTCACCTCCTCTTTTCTCCCTCGATATCCTTCTAATGTTAGTATCTGATGGAACTTTAGAAGTCTTCCCTACAAAATTCATTGATCTTTCCTTTTTCCTAGTTCTCCATGCTAGATTTTCTAGAAAATAGTTTTAGAATGGTCTAGGGTTAGGGTTCTATGATTGTTTCTAGGTATTCATGTAAAACCCCAATTTCATATCAAACACCCTAGTTTGGTTATGTTTGATCATTACCTTTTTGGTGGGACTTTAAAACAACTTATGTCCCATCATCTCATCTAGGTCGAGTCCCCTTCTGTGCTTTCTGTTGATGGTGTTTTTATGCACTTCTCAACACAGGTAATGCATAGGTGCATTACCTCTCTTGAAACAAAATCCTCCACAATCAAGTTGCAGCGCACTATCCTAGGGTCTCTCGGATGTTAGGTCATGATGATGCTTGGGATAAATCAATTGTTTGATGTGATTTTGCTGGAATCACAATGTAGTCTTACGTGGTCAAAGTTGTAGGGGAATTGGGTCGATAAATGGAGTTTTTTGGATATGGAATTAAAAAACTTTCCTACAGGTTCAGGCTTTAGCCCTGGACTCCATTGTTTCATCAGATTTGGCTTTACAATGTGCAATGAACCTTAGCACAAGTTGTTTCTAAAAGAAAGAAAAAAAAAAGGGGCAAGGAAGAAGGATGGTTCCTGGACCTGCAACTACCGATGAACAATGATCATGGAGGTTTCTGCTGTGGACAGTTTCCTTAAATAGAATTTCACTAAATCTGAATTCTCACAATATCATGAAATCTATGCTATCTTCTAGGGACTACAGATATTCATCATTCATTCATCATGGAAATGTGAATAAAGATAAAGTTTAGTGAGCAACAATGAAATTAAAGTCTAGGCTAACTTTACACAATCATATACTAGCAGCAAATGACCAAAAGTATGGACAAGGAAAGCATACACACAACAGTAATCTTCACAACCAAATACATCATGCTAAACCTACCACAACTAATCTAAGGAAACTAAAGCAGTAAAATAACTTGAAGAAAACCTTTAACTAAAGGGAGAAGAATCATGAAACATGTAGAAAACCCCAAAAATACACCAAAAAATGACTGTATTTTCTATTATAATTTTTGTAGCATGCCTTTACAACAACTCAATTCCCTTAAAATAAGAGGAAGAGAGCCCTATTTATAGTTTTCAAAAAGAAAAATGAGTGGAAAAGATTAAATTCCATTGTGTGGCCAAGATTCACTTTACATTAGGGTTTCACCTACCCCCAAATACATTTCATTTATAAGACCGTTTTTGTCCTTTTCCTTATTATGTCATCTAGTGACAACACTGTAGCAATTTCATCTTGTAGTTGTTTGCTCTTTGCTATAGCCATTCTTTGAGGAACTCTTCGTCGATGATTGGATTTCCCTCGAGCTTCTTTGATGCCACATACTCTATAAAGCTCAAATCAAGGGTTCAAATTTGTCCAACTCCATGATGTCGGACCATAAAATTTGAAAGCTCCACTCCAAGGATTTGTTGACAAGTTTCTTCCAGTCGTCTTCATATTTGGCTGCATTGTCTCTAAGAAGTTCTGACTGTGCGAAGGCTTGGGCAGTGAAGCCCATGAAGTCAGTGGTGACTTTAGCTGACATCCCATCTTCCATGATCTTTAGGAAGTGGGGCTTTATGTTCTCAGGATTGATCTCGGTCGCGGGAATCTCGTACCCCATCATTAGCTTGAGGTATCAAAAGCACTCATCCCTGGTCTCTCTAGCCCATCCAATGTCTGAAACTATACGCTCCAGGATCTACTCTAGCTTCCTCTTGTGGTGATCAAAATCTCGCCTCCATCTATCCACTAGCCAGTGATCATCATCTTTGAAGGCAAGGTCCTTTCCCCAGACCTCACTCGACAAAGCAAGTAGGGCCTCAATCTTTGGGTAGGACATCTTGTATTTCCTTGGGAACTCCTCACAGATCTGCTTTGTTCCCTCGAGAGTTTTATGAACTTCTAAGAACTTATTCGTTGTTCAGACAACCAAGTTGATCCTTGTATTTCCCATGTCTAGGACCTACTGGAACTAGTTTTCCGTAGTCTTGTCCAAGTTCTTTCTCTTCTCCAATTTTTTGATCTACTCATGGGACAAGAGTTGAGGCGGGGCCGATGACGTCGTGGGATGTTCATCCGGGGATGACCACTGCTGAATGTAGACTGTCAGATCAGCCACCTATGCCTTGAGTTCTTCCTTGCAGACCTTATCCTACTAGATAAGGTGCACCACCGTGGTGACCGACTCTTGAAGGTGATCAACCTTTTTCTCCCTCGTGGCTATTCCCAAGTCGATGGTGGAGACGTTATAAATTATACATTGTTCTCCAACCAACGGTGTTGCTATCTGTACTGCCCTCGATCTTGAGGCATCCATAGTCACCTTCGACCTGATCTTTGGTTTCTTCTCTTTCTTGGTGCTTATTTGGGCCCTGGCCAGTATGGCTTCCAGCCTTGTCTTGGGATCCTTTGCAATGGGAGTCTTCTGTTTCAACTGCTCTTCTAGCTAGTCAGGCATTTGAGGCTCTTCCCTAGGTGGTTCACCCTGATCCCTACTATCCTCCCTCTTAGGTTCAATGACTTGGATGACAAGAGCCTTCTTCTCAGCTTTTGTATCTCCCTTCTCCTCATCAAAGTCTTGTTCAAGTGATATATGCTTAGGGGGAGAATCGGTGCATAGCTACTCATCAGAGAGATCCTTCCTTTCAGTATCCCATTCCTATTTGTCCTGGCTTTATTCATGTTCCTCAGGATTCCCTTCTAGTTTTTCTTCATGGAGGGATTCCTCCTCATCGTGCCCCAAGGTTTGGTCAAACTTCTCAATTAGAGATTTGCTACCCTCGATCTCTGGAGCAGCGGTTTCCTCCTCACATGTGAGCCGATCCTTGGCCTCTTTATCTTCAATTTCCTTGAGTTGCTTGCTCCACTCTGCATTAAGCTCAGGTTCATTTGATTCTCTGATAAATTCAACATCTAGGTCTTCACTGCTCTCACTAAAGGACTCATAGGTTACCTCATCAATTTATAGGTGTTCGAATAGTGGGTGCTCGTGGTACTCAAATTCTTGGTCCTCTAGCCTCGTTGCAGCTTCTAGCTATTGTCGCTCAAGTTCATCTGATATTTGCATTGTCGCCTCCATTCTTGGTGGTTCGAAAGGTGGAGGGAGAGTAGGAGCATGGGCCATGGCCTGAGCTATCGTGGCCTGAACTATGTGATAAGTGAGCATCCCCGATAGTTCAGATGACACGTTCTACATGTACTTCACAAAAGATTTTGGGAGACTAAGGGCAGGCATTGTGGTAGCGGAAACAAAGGGAAGTGAAGGAGACATGGAGGAAGAGGAGATTGGTGAGGTTGTGGCCGAGGAAGAATCTATGGGAATGATTTGCATGATTGGAGGGGTGGAGGCAAGATGAACAGAGATGTCCACCGCGGGTGGGGAAGAAGTGAAAATGGCAAGTGAAGCAGGCAAGATGGGGGCAACAGCAGTAGTGGAAATATTTGTAGTCGAGGGAGACCTTGGGAGGAAAGATTCTTCTCCCTCCCCTCTTTGGAGCGGGCCTCTGGGTATTACAGTTGTCTCCATAGCCCCAGTGGTTTTCCTTTTCTTCCTGAAAGGGTCACCCTCCGATGCCTTGCGGGCATAAACTTTTGGTTTGGGTAGCTTCCCACTGGCTTCTTTTCTCTTTTTGGCTTTAATGGATGGTGGGGTTTTGGATGTTTCCCCAATTGCAATAGTAGATACCCCCCATCGGAGCCACTGGGTTCACTCTCAAGTCCCTTAAATGTTAAGGTGACCCCTTGCTACTTCAAATGAGCCACCTGCTAGTCAATCCAGGCCCTTTTTTTCTGATCTCGACAAGTTTAGTGAGTATGTCAAGGTTGTCAAGTTCTTGTTCATTCTAGTCAATTGCAGGCAGTGTAAAATTGGTGACAACATCATATCCTTGATCAACCACTATATCCTCATCTTCCTCAAGCTGGTCAGGAACCAGGCATAGATTTATTCTTCGCACATAAGCAGTAGTCATGTGCATGTAGTGTTGCACCTGCAATTTGAGATCATCTTTACAATTGGCCCAAAAATATTCTAGTTTGTGGAGGTGGGCATATTCAAGTCCTAGTGTCTTCCTGATATGTTCATAATGGTCCATTCGAGGCCGCACTGTATATTGCCGGAGGTGGTATTTCACTAACTCCATTTCGGAGTATGTTGAACATTGGGAGGTATGGATCTTATACATTCCTTGGTCCACCTTGATAGGGTAAGGTGTACCTGCTAGATGCTTGTTGCTCAAAATATTATGGATATGTCCTAGCTTCCAAGTCAGCTCTAGTAGTATGATCTAGTCATTGCGGTACCGAGGTAGTTTCGGTCTTTCCATGAATCCTTGGGCACAGATGTATGTGAATTTTGAGAATTGGATGTATAAGAAGGCATATTGCCTAAGGAGGGCTCTGGCGCTATGTGAAACCCTTCTCTAAAAGTCACCTCCTAGGGACCGAATGATGTGGGGGATGAATGAATCATTTACCTTGCAATAATCCTTCTTGAAATTGTGGAACTGTAGTTGAGGGTACTTATCATACGACTTGAGTTCTATCCCTAACTCCTAACTGGGTGGCACAGTCAATCCCATATAGTGTCATCAGCCAGTGAGGGAATACACCAAGTATGATGTCATGAAGAACTTGGAGGTCCTCTTCATGGTTGTAAACTGCTCATGGAAGGAGTCATTGATTATCTCTCCATAGTAGAAGGTTGCGTTTCTGCCAAGAATCTACTCTACAAAATAGAACATCCATTCCTGGAAGAAGGCCGCAACAGGAAGACCCATTGCTCGACTTAGCAAGGTCATGAGGTCGTGGTTTTCCTCGAAGAAGTCACTACGAAATATATCCTGAGGGAGCTTACCAACATTGCCTTGCTTGTCCTTCAAACAATATTGATTTATTATCTTCTTACACCGCAGTGGATCCTACTCCCATAGTTCTTTGCATTCATCTACGGTGGGGGTCTCCAATCCTTTGAAGGTAGGGATGTGGAAAGTTGCTATTATGCCTGATGGGGACATGTCTGCAAGGATATTCCCATCCCGGTCCACTATGGTTTATGTTCCAGATTGATATGCCTTTGCACAAGCCATTACCAACTCCGGGGCCACCAAGGCCAACAGGAAGCCTGCAGCCCTAGCAATTCCACTGCTCATGATCAATCTTGCATTCTTTGCCTTGGGGTTGACCCTAACCCTCTGTGTAAATTCATCAACATCGACTTGACCAATGTTGGTATTTGTGACATCTCTCTAGAGAGTGGTGACTTTGGATTGTAGGGGCACCCCCTAAAACTTGTGCTTCATTAGGTCTCTATCTTCCTTGCCTCGGGGTGTCTTGACAATCCCCTTTCCTTTCTCTTTGGAGGAACTAGAAGTTTCTGCATGGGATTCCATAAATCTTGCACAAAAGATATGAATCAGCAACGTTAAACATGACAAAATGGCCCGTTACAAGTCCCTGCACATCAAGATTAGCCATGCAATCATTATTCATATTCAATAGCCTCATAACAATCATTACTTCATCCTTAAAAGGGAAGGCAGGCAATTCGGGTTCTCAGTGTCGGAGTTCCCTTGGCAGAATGTCATTTGGAAGGGAAAATTGAGCATGGAACTCCCCAAAGCATTTGTCAATGTTGGATTTGAGTAATGGAAGGTTGATATGAAGGAAGACCTAATTTTAGCATGTGGGTCGAGATCCATTTTTGATTTGGAGCTCATTTGATCCTTCATTTGGGAGTCTAGGCATTAGTTGCAGGACAATCGTCGAAAACGGTGCAGAGGACAAGGAATTCTGGGCACCGGAATCCGAAGTGCGAAATGCCATCAATAGGAAGTCGCTATGGGATGGCCGTTGGAAATAGGGAAATGGACATGGAAATTCAGATAGGGAATTTTGGAGGGAAATTCCTGCAAATAGTTTTAAAAAATTGGGGAAGCCCGACGGCGACCAGAGGTCGGAGAGTCGCCCCGGGTTCGTCATTAAAATGGTGCCAATCAAATGGAATCCCAGGAGGGGAATTGCGGAGCTCAGAATCTAAATGAGGCTTGGACCTCAAATGTTTGCTTGTATTTTAGATTTTGTGAAACACATACTGGGGTTTGGGACTTGAAAAGACATCTCGGGATGGCTGTATAAAACGGAAAAGGCGACACGGAATCACAAAGGTCAGAGTTCGAAGTGATTTGAATATTATGGTTTCGCTTGGAAATTGGAACGAACTTTGCGAGGTCAGAACCCGAGCTCCGGAAAGTCGCTCAGGGAAGGCCATCAAAACGGCGAAATCAACACGAAATTCTAAGGATCGAATCCTGAGGCTTGTTTGATCTTGGCTGGTTTTCAATTTTTCTAAGTCTTTACATAGACTTCGCGTGTCTGGGTCTGGGGTTCAGGAAGATGTTCAAGCGAGGCCATTCAGAATGACGAGGATGTAATGAAATCTCGTGAGGAGAAATCCGAAGGTTAGGGTCTGAGGTGGGCTCAACCACTATTTGAATTTTGTTTTCAAGTTCGCAGACAGCCGTGGGAAAGCCTGGGTCAGAGAGACATTGGCGACTGTTCCAAAGAATGTATGTGGAGAGGTAAAGTTCCAGTTTCAAATTCGAGGCCCTAAATAATTGTTTTTTTGTGTTTTAACTTGTGGTTTTTAGGGGGAGAGCATATTCCTACCCTATTTTAGCCTCATTTTGCATTTTACATTTTCCTAAGGCTAGGAATTTCACAAAAAAAGTGGGCAAGTTGCATGGGTGGCAGGCATACCTCAAGATCCTGAAGACGATTATTGTTCACCACACGGAAGATGTTGGGAAAGGAATTCAGACTATGGGGCTGAAAATGCTATGCGCTTGGATTTCTCCAAAATTTCCTATCACTTGTTCGATTGACAAAGACAGTCAGAAAATCTGAATTTATAGCCATATTTTCCATTAATGCATCATTCAATTCCTTCATACAATGGCAGGGGAAGTTGGTAAGTTGAATTTCACAGATGGTGGTGGGAGGTCTGGGAAGACACTTCACAACAACAAAGCGCCAACGGAAATCTGGAAAAGGAAACCCGACATCCGAGGTTCGAGGTCTAGGGAGATGTTGAATGCCGGGTGCTGAAACAGCAAACCTGGAATGAGAACCCGGAAGGGGAGACCTGGGCCTGGAAGGAGACACGAATGTCAAAAAGGGTATTCTGACAAAGGAAACCTAAATTGACCTTGGATTAAGCATTTTTTAAAGGGGTGATTTTGGTCAAGCTTAAAATATGATTTTGGGAAACGGGCTGACCCTTTAGAGCACAAAATTAGGCATGCAAAATGAGGCAAAGTAAAAAGGGCTCGGGAGTCAAAAGTGGGAAGAGAGGGTCCTCATTCTGAATGGGGCATGTGTGCGATAGGCTCAACAAATGGTGACTTCGCTAGGAGAACGCTCCTAACATTCTAAAGAAAAATATTCATTCTGAACCCGTGATCTTTGGTTTTGTAAACTAAAGGTGACTTTCGAAGCTGAACTAAGAATAGTTTGAGGAAGGTGGGATTGAATCAAACTACAATATCATCATGGAGGTGTGTGCCTCGTGAGTTCATCTCTTTTCCTCAGAGAGAGCATGAGTAACCACTGGTTGGGGAAAATAAGCTACATAGTTCGTCTAACCCCAAAAGTAACCTGGACATTGCTCTGCTACCAGTCAGGCCTCCATAGCCCCGACGGAGTTAGCGCTGCATCCTCACGAACATAGCTCTACTACCAGCCAGGCATCCATAACCCCGATTGATATTTCCTTTTAGTACTTTCTCTTTTCTTTTGTTCAACCGCATAAGCAATGAAGCTCACCATGGGCTTGAGAATCATAGTGGTCACTAGAACAAACTTTAGATTTTTCACTTATCCCCACCTCCCAGTAGCCACCATACCATTCTTTGGAAATATTTAAAATGTGTTTTGTGTGTTCTATGACAAACATAGGGGATTCAAGTGGACAACCATCCTAGGTTAGTTCCAAGTTCCAAAGTTGAAAAATGACACTTAGGAGCTTTCAGAGGTTAGCAATAGGGAATGAAGGCTTATCTGAAGAATGGGACAAGAATAGGCAACAGGGCAACCGTATGTCGAGCCAAACATGACCACCATAGTAGAAAAAAGAGGCTCTTCCCAAAATCAAGACAAAATAGCTGGGGCAGGGAGCAAAAACAAAGGATAAAGCAAGAAGTCTATCCTAACCTATATACAATTATTTACATAGATAGCTCTAAAGAGCTCAAGCTTGGAAGTAATGCTTAAGGTGTTGCTGATTGACAGGCAATGGGAGGCCTTCACCAGTGAGAGTCTTTAGGTGAAAGGAATTATCTCCAAGGATTTTAGCAATCTAAAAGGGGCCAAGCTAGAGCTTGTTGAATTTGTTGTGTCCCCCTTTCTTTTCGTGAGCCTTGTCCCAGTAAAAGACTAAATCAAAAATGTGGAAAGCCTTCACTTTGGCTCAGAAATCGAACCATCTCTTGACTACATCTTGATGTTTGGCAAAATTTTTGATTGCGTGGTCTCATACTTCTTCAAGGTGTAGCAACTCAGTGAAGCGAGCTTCTCTGTGGTCTCCTCCTTCATAAAATTTGTTGATAAACTAGAGGGTTGGCATTTTCAAATATATGGGAAAGACGAGCTCTAAGCCATAGACTAGATGGTATGGAGAATCCCCCAGGGTAGCCTTGTGATGGGTGTGATCTAGCAACAAGGTGAAACGAAGTTGGCTATGCCAATCCTTGGGATTCCTATCTAGCAATTTCTTGATCACCATGATCAAGTTCTTGTTGGTAGACTTAGCAAGGCCATTGCCTTGAGGGTAATAATTGGATGATAATTTGAGGGTGACACCATAGTCAGAGGCCCAACTTGTAAATTTTAATGAAGCAGATGCAGGGCTGTTATTGCATACTAGAGCATATGGGCAACCAAAATGATTTAAAATGAAAATTTCTAAGAAATTGGTTACGAATTCAGTTGTACATTGCCTACAAGTTATTGCTTTTGTCCACCTAGTGCAATAATCAGAAGTGGTTAGAATGTACCTATGTCCCGCAGATGATGGGGGGCTTACCGGATCAATGAAGTCGAGACCTCATTGCGCGAAGGGTTTTACCTCCACAACAGGTTGCAATGGGACAACAACATTCATTTCCCTGGCGGTAGCAGTCTGGCACACGTGGCAGGTATGAATGTGACCATGAGCATCTTTGAAAATGGTGGGCCAATAGTATATGACTCTTAGTATTTGTTGTACAGTGGATAGACTTGAACCATGGCCAGTCCTGAACTTATCATGGAATTCCTTAAGAATGCGATCGACTTCCTCTTTTCCAAGGCATCTCAAATAGATACCTTCATGATTTTTCTTGTATAATATGGAGCCTTGTAACATATAGCTATTTATTTTTAGTCTAATGGCTCACCTTTGGACTCCCTATAGATGATGCAAACATCTATGATTCAGTAGGTAGTACACTATGTCGTCATACCACTCCCTTGGTGATACATCCTCCAGCTGGTACTGTTGTACTGTGAGTTTAGGTCCAACATCAATAACCACCTCTACCATTTTTCAGGTGAGTGCCTGTCCTCTTACCAACTTCATTAGCTGGATTTCCATGTCATAATCCTATAGCATCACAATCCATTTTTCCCTTCGCTCTCCTAACTCATTCTGCATGAGTAACATTTTTACTGCAAGGTCAGGAACTATAGCAAACACCTTGTTGCGTAGGATATAGTGCCAAAAATTCTTGACTCCCTTAACAAGGGCATAAGCCTATTTTTCAACATTATGATAGCATAGTTCAGCATCCTTCAGAGGGGCTCTCATGAAGGCAATCAGATGCTCACTTCCCTCATCATCCTTTTGTGTCAAAATACTGGCGCAAGAATGATCTAAAACAAAGGAGTATACGTAGAATGGCTTTAGGTAATTGGGGTTGACCAAGATAGGAGCCTCAGCAATTTCTTTCTTGATCTCCCCAATATCATGTCTCACTTCGAGTGTCCACTCGACCTTAGCATCTTGTTTTAGCATGGCATTGAGCATTTTGACTATCTCCGCGAAGCCTATAATGAACTTGCAAAAAAAGTTGATCTTTCTGAAAAAAGACTTTAATTCCTTCTTGCTACCTGGCAGTTGTATTTTCATGATGGATTGGATACGTTCGAGGTCAATAGAAATTCCCCAATCTATCAAGACTTGTCCAAGGAGCTTCCCCTCATTGACCCCAAAGATGCAATTCCTTGGGTTAAGGGAAACTCCAAATGCACGACATTTTTCAAAGACCTTGTATAAGTCAGCGACGTGATTACCCCACTATTTTGAGAATACTATTAAATCATCCATGTAAATGATGATACACTTGCTAATCAGGTCTTTGAATGCAATATCCATGGCACGCTGGAAGGTAGCGCCAATGTTGATTAGCCTAAAGGGCATTCTTCTATATGTGAAAGTTCCCCACTTGGTGGTGAATGTCGTCTTGTGTCGATCTTCGTACCGCACCATAACCTGGTTATACCCCAAATATCCATCCAAAAAGGACATCATCTGGGAGTCATTTACTATTTGCAACACCTCATCTAGTGAGGGTACAAGATAGTTGTCCTTCTTTGAGGCCCAGTTCAGATTGCAGAAGTCCATGCACAATCTAATTTTTTCATTTTTCTTCTTGACAGGAACCAAATTCGCTACCCATGTGGAGTGTCTAACCAGAAAGATGATCCTAGTTGACAACAACTTTTGTACTTCCTTGTATATGACTGGTTCTAGTAAAGCGTTGACAGGGCGCTGCCACTGTTGGAATGGCTTCACATCTTGTCTGAGAGGGATGGTGTGCATGATGATCGACATGTCATATGCCTTGAGATCGTCATAGCTCCAAGCGATGATGTCATGATATTTTTGCAAAGCTTCGATAATCCCTTTTCTTTCTTCATGGGCACACACTTTACCTATGAACACAATCTTGGTGTTTCCAGCCATCCCTAGATTGTAAGTGTCACATTGGCCGTTGATGGTATCCTTTTTAGCTTGCTGATCTTGAGTCTGATTTGATCAAGGTCAATGATTCACTCTAATTGAACCATTCCCCTGGGGATGGTTTTGGTTTTCAAGTTGATGATCCCTTCTATATCCAATTCCACCTCTTTGGGCTTGACCTCATTGATTATCTGCGTAGTAAACACATTTGAACTAATGATGAAATCTAGAATATGCTTGTCATCATTGAATACCTGGAAATTAGCTACATTGTCTGGTATTGACAGAACAGAGGTCAGCTCCACCATGAATCTTCTAAGGCCTGACAAGGATAATGGTTGTAACATGCTTGCTTCCTATGCCAAGGCATTTACAGTATGATTTTGAGAACGCGGAATCAATTGAAGGTTGAATGCATCCAACCCTTCCAGTAAATCCCATATGCAGCACCAGTAATTAGTGAGTGTTTGATCATAGCAGGAATACTGTTTCCTGATCTTTTTTACAACTAACTCCAAATCTCCAAACACTTGGAGCATTTTGGCACCTTTCTTCAATGCCATTAAGAGTCCCAAGACCAAGGTGTCATACTCTGCTACATTGTTAGTACAATAAAACTAAAGCCTATGAGTAGCAAAGTATGACTTACCTTTGGGACTGATCAACTTGATTCTACCCCAGCTCCATGCTTGGATTTGGACCCATTAAAGCACAATGTCCAGAAGCCAAGAGAATCCTTGGACATAGCATCGATGGCCTTAACTTCTCCCTTCGATGGAGCTTTCATTTCAGTGATTGTTTTGGGGGGTGCAGGGATGGGACATGTTTGTTCATGCAAGGCTGATCCAGTTTTCTCCATCGAAGTAGCCCACCTTTTAACATGTTCAATTGCTGCTTGACACATGTAGCATTCAAATTCTAAATGAGTAGCATTGTGTACCCTACACCAGTTGGGGAGTAAGAGCTCTTGGAAGTTCATTCGAGTTCCCAGACTAAGCTGGTCCTGAACACATTTTCCCAAGAAGTCTTGGAACTCATCGAGCAGTCCTCGAGTGTCATTCTCCCTTAATTCCTCATCATTAGACTTGACAAGCACTTCAGTGCTCTGAGAAGTGTTGGTAAAATTAGCAAGCGGGTTGCATAGTATGAATAAAACCTCGCTTGTTCCTTCGTCTTCAAGGTATTCTTGTTCATTCTGATATGACACTAGGGAATAGTTTCCCAGACCTATTTCAACATACAACACCTCATTCGTGTTATTGTACTCAGTACTCATAAACTTCATCTGTGGTTCTCTATCAATCCAGATCTGATTGGGAATTCCCTTCCATGGTAGCCACATGTGTGAGTAGTCTATCATGGCGTATCTATTCAATGCCATCATAAAATCCCTGCCTAGGATTATACTGTAGGTATCCAGGATATTGGCAACCTGTATGTCAATAGTTTGTTGGATCCGGGGGTCAGAAGCAACATGCACAGGTATTCTATTGATTTCCCCCACTATGTTGATTTCGGTTTTGTCAAGTTGCATCACCTTTCGTCGATAGGGAGTTGGAGTTATTCCAAGTGCATTACATACACTCAGGGGCATAACATTGTTCAATGCACCTTAATCAAGCAAGCAGTTATGGAGGTTCTTCTCGAACGCACAGATGGTGGTCAGAAAGGGAGAAGTTTTGAATTTTCCTTGGAACAATCCTCTGAAAATGTCCACCTAAGTGACCTATCCTTTATCTTTATCATTACCCCTACTTAGGATTGGTGGTTGACTAGTGGCCCTATCGGGTTGTTTTTTTATCTGCTGACCTGTTGGCAGGCTCCCCTTACTGTTAAAAATCTGCCTGACAACTGGTTTGTTTGGCTAATCACTAAATGAAACCTTCTATACCAGTGCCTCATGAGTTGACTCTTGTGGTGGAGTCCCATTTATCATTCTGAAAAAGGTGTTCCTCACAGCAGGCACCTTCAAAAGTTTGAACGTTGACTTGCTCAACTTTACCTTTCTAAACTCTTACGCAATATACTCCCCCATCTACTCAATTTATTGATCGTAGGGTTCATTTTGGGAGGAGGTGGCAGCTTGGCTTTGATTGTTGTTTTGTTGTTTATTTCCACTGAGGTATCATGTGGGTGTATGGGGAAAACCCAGGTTATTACTTGCATTCGGATCGGGAGGGGTGCTGAAATTATTCAACAGAGTGGAGGTTGTGAAAGGACCTCCAGCATGACCACCAACTTGCCTATTTCTTAGGTTTTAAGGGGTGGTCCATTGGTGAAACATTTGGACTTCATCCTCCCTAGGCTCTTCTTCGTCATCCTTGGGACCATTATCTATTGAATTGAAAAGTTGAGCTAGAGGATTTTCAGAGCTTACCTCTTTCGCTGTATTATTGTCATATGAGTCAGTGTCCTCTAGTTCAGGTGTGGTACATTCCACCCTAGGAAGAGGAGCCTGGTTCAACACCAATACCGAGGTGTCTTATAGGCCGGCTGGGACAGTGTCACTACACCTTGAGTTTTCTACTCCATTCTGAACTTCAACCTGAAAAATCTCGACCGCGGTTTGGAATTCGGGATAGTCCAGTTCGGAATGGTGACTCTTCTTGTGTATGCAACACCAACTGGATAGAGCAGCTTCTGCCAAGTAAACTCTACTTGTGGGGTTCTCATTGGTGTTGGATTGATCAAGAGGCATAGGAACACCACCGTTGTTAGGGCATTTATTCCAAGACCTATTTTTCCTTTGGAAGGGCCTTCTTTCAAAGTTCTGACCTGCATTCTGATTCCTATCATAATTCTATCCCGATGACGTGCTAGAATTGCGATTGTCTTGACTTTCCCACTGATCTCGGCTTTCTCTATTGAGGTTAGCCTGGATGTTATTTTGTGATGCCTGCAGCTAGTTTTTATGATTCCATAAGTGTGTCATTTTGGTTGACATTTTCTTGATCATTTTTGTAAGCTTGTTGATCCTATCTTTTTCGGCATTGTTTGGTTGCGGTGCGGCATTCTGAAGGAACATGAGCTATATAGTTGGTTGGTTCTGATGGGTGGGAGTAAATTCTACCGCATGAAGGTATGCAGGCATCTAGGATTGTTGAGGATATGACTACTGTTGTTGGGGCACCAGGTAGGGAGGTAGTGGATATGCCTGATTCATCAGTTGCATAGGATGCGGAACCAAAGGTAACTGTTGCACTAGATTCAACAAGGGTGTCTTATGCTGCAGTGCCTATGTGAGTCTCTGAATCTACATTGGATGCAATGTTTGTCCCAAAGAAGGTAGTGGACCGGATATGTTCTACCCCAAATTCATGCTAGCGATGATGGCTTCATCATATGCATCGACCAACCTAGTTGGCGGTGGTCTCATTATTTTGACCAGGGCTGAAGTGAGATTGTCCAAAGTTGCATAGTACACGGGTAGGACATCAGCATCGTTGAAGATGTACAAGGCCTACAACTGAGTGTATGCTCTATGGAAGCGATCATTGAAGGAACTAATTGGTTCATTGATTTCCCTTTGCACCGACATGAAGTGTTGATACGAATCTGAGGGACTAATCGGGGTCTTGAACTTCTGCAGACATGCACCCTTCAGAAGATCCCAGGTGCTGATGGTTCCAGTTGGAAAATTGATGTACTAGTAGAAGGCCTCCTCCCCTAAGGAGTAGGGAAAGATCTTGCAAGCCACATCTTCATATATGATTTGCATGGTCTTCAAGGCAATCTCGAAAATCTTGAAATGTTCTTAAGCTATTCTCTGCGGGTCCCGAGAGTTGAACTTCATGCAAAAATTCTCAAGATTCTTCGGCATATCATGGTAAAGGTTAAAGGCAAGAAAAGATGGGTTATTACCCAGCCACACCATTAGGAAAGGTGGTGGAGGTGGCTAAGCCAAATTGGTCTATAACTGTGATGCAGCGACAACAACTAGTAGGGCAGCAGTAAGGTTGGTGACTGTATTCAGCTGAATGGTAGCATTCAACCCTAATGGAGAGGTGACCTAGAAGGCTGTATGGATTGGATGAGCGGAAGGTGGTGCTGCTAGTGAAGGTGAAGGAAATGGAGGTGAAAGGGAAATGAACTACTCTGGTGAATTGGTGATGGATGGTTTCCCACTTTTAGCTCTCTTAGCTTGGATAGGGGGCTGTAATTCATGAAACTCCCCCTTGTTTGTTGTAGACCTCAAGACCCAGTGGAATCTCTTAGGGGAGAATGACCCAATTTGATCCAAATTTACCCTATGACCCTCCTTCTAGTGCTAGTTCCATTTATGGTGTTTTTATGCACTTCGCAACATAGGTAATGGATAGGTGCATTACCTCTCTTGAAAGATAATCCTCCACAATCAAATTACAGAACACTATCATAAGGTCTCTCAGATGTCAGGTCATGACGATGCTTGGGATAAATCAATTGTTTGATGTGATTTTTCTGGAATCACAAGGCGGTCTTACATGGTCAAAGCTGTAGGGGAATTGGGTTGATAAATGGAGTTTTGTGGATACGGACCTACAATACTTTGCTGCAGGTAGAGGCAGCAGCCTTGGACTCCACTGTTTCATCGGATTTGGCTTTACAATGTGCAATGAACCTTAGCACAAGTTGTTTCTAAAAGAAAAAAAGAAAAAGCGGCGAGGAATACGGATGGTTCCTAGACCTGCAACTACCAATGAACAGTGATCATGGAGGTTTCTGCTATGGACAGTTTCCTTAAATAAATTTTCACTAAATCTGAATTCTCATAATATCATGAAATCTATGCTATCTTCTAGGGACTATAGATATTCATCATTCATTCATCATGGAAATGTGAATAAATATAAAGTTTAATGAGCAGCAATGAAATTAAAGTCCAAGCTAACTTTACGCAGTCATCTACCAGCAGCAAATGACCAAAAGTATGGACAAGGAAAGTATACACACAATAGTAATCTTCACAACCAAATACATCGTGCTAAACCTACCACAACTAATATAAGGAAACTAAAGCAGCAAAATAACTTGAAGAAAAGCTTTAACTAAAGGGAGAATAATCATGAAACATGTAGAAAACCCCAAAAATACACCAAGAAATGACTGTATTTTCTATTATAATTTTTCCAGCATGCCTTTACAAAAACTCAATTCCCTTAAAATAAGAGGAAGAGAGCCCTCTTTATAGTTTTCAAAAAGAAAAATGAGTGGCAAAGATTAAATTCCATTATGTGGCCAAGATTCACTTTACATTAGGGTTTCACCTACCCCCAAATACATTTCATTTATACAATCGTTTTTGTCCTTTTCCCTATTATGTCATCTAGTGACAACACTGTAGCAATTTCATCTTGTAGTTGTTTGCTCTTTGATGTAGCCATTCTTTGAGGAACTCTTCATCAATGACTGGATTGCCCTCGAGCTTCTTTGGTGCTGCATACTCTATAAAGCTCAAAATCAAGGGTTCAAATTTGTCCAACTCCATGATGTCGGACCATAAAATTTGAAAGCTCCACTCCAGGGATTTGTTGACAAGTTTCTTCTAGTCGTCTTCATATTTGGATGCATTATCTCTGAGAAGTTCTGACTATGCGAAGGCTTGGGTAGTGAAGCCCATGAATCAGTGGTGACCTTAGCTGACATCCCATCTTCCATGATCTTTAGGAAGTGGGGATTTATGTTCTTAGGATTGATCTCGGCCGCAGGCATCTCGTACCCCATGATTAGCTTGAGGTATCAAAAGCACTTGTCCCTAGTCTCTCTGGCCCATCCAATGTCTAAAACTATATGCTCCAATATCTACTCTAGCTTCCTCTTGTGGTGATCAAAATCTCACCTCCATCTATCCACTAGCCAGTGATCATCATCCTTGAAGGCAAGGTCCTTTCCCCAGACCTCACTCGGCAAAGCAAGTAGGGCCTCAATATTTGGGTAGGATATCTTGTATTTCCTTAGGAACTCCTCACAGATCTGCTTTGTGCCCTCAAGAGTTTTCAGAACTTCCAAAAACTTATTTGTTGTTTGGACAACCAAGTTGATACCTGTATTTCCCATGTCTAAGACTTGTCGAAACCAATTTTCTATAGTCTTGTCCAAGTTCCTTCTCTTCTCCAATTTTCTAATCTGCTCATGGGACAAGAGTTGAGGCGGGGCCGATGACATTATGGGTTGCTCATCCGGGGATGACCATTGCTGAATGTAGGCTGTTAGATCAGCCACCTATTTCTTGAGTGCTTCCTTGGAGACCTTATCCTGTTGGATAAGGTGCACCACCGTGGCGACCGACTCCTGAAGGTGATCAACCTTTTTCTCCATTGTGGCTATTCCCAAGTTGATGGTGGATACGTTATAAATTATACCTTGTTCTCCAACCACCGGTGTTGCTATCTGTACTACCCTCGATCCTGAGGCATCCATGGTCACCTTTGACCTAATCTTTGGTTTCTTCTCTTTCTTGGTGCTTATTTGGGCCCTGGCTAGTATGGCTTCCAACCTTTCCTTGGGATCCTTTGTGGTGGGATTCTTCTATTTTAACTACTCTTCTAGCTAGTCGGGCATTTGAGGCTCTTCCCTGGGTGGTTCACCTTGATCGCTACTGTCCTCCTTCTCAGGTTCAACGGCTCGAATGACAAGATCCTTCTTCTCATCTTTTGTATCTCCCTTCTCCTCATCAGAGTCTTGTTCAAGTGATATATACTTAGGGGGAGACTCGGTGCGTAGCTGCTCATCAGAGGGATCCTTCCTATCAGTATCCCCTTCCTCTTCATCCTGGCTCTGTTTGTGTTCCTTGGGATTCCCTTCTAGTTTTTATTCATGGAGGGATTCCTCCTCATCGTGCGCCAAGGTTTGGTCCAACTTCTCAGTTAGATATTTGCTTCCCTCGGTCTCTGGAGCAAGAGTTTCTCCTTACATGTGAGCCGATCCTCAACAACTTGATATTTGATTTCCTTGAGTTGCTTATCCACTCTACATTAAGCTTGGGGTCCTTTGATTCTCTGATCAATTCAACGTCTAGCTCTTCGCTGATCTCATTGGAGGACTCATAGGCTACCTCATCAATTTCCAGGCATTCAAACAGTGGGTGCTTGTGGTACTCTGATTCTTGGTCCTCTGGCCTCGTTGTAGCCTCTAGCTACCATCGCTTAAGTTCATTTGATATTTGCATTGTCGCCTCCATTCTCAATGGTTCAGAAGGTGGAGGGAGAGTAGGAGCATGGGCCATGGCCTGAGCTATCACATCCTATACTATAGGATTAGTGGTAATCCCTGATAGTTCAAACGACATGTTTTGGATGTACTTCACAAAATATTTTGGGAGACTAAGGGCAGGCATTGTGGTAGTGGAAACAAAGGGAAGCGAAGGAGACATGGAGGAAGAGGAGATTGGCAAGGTCATGGAAAAGGAAGAATCTACGGGAATTATTTCCATGATTGTAGAGGTGGAGGCAAGATGAATGGAGATGTCCACCGTAGGCAGGGAAGAAATAGAAATGGAAAGCAAAGCATGCGAGACGGGGGCAGCAACAGTAGCGGCAGTAATTGTAGTGGAGGGAGACCTTGGGAGGATAGATTCTTCTCCCTCCCCTCTTTGGAGTGGGCCTCTAGGTATTACAGTTGTCTCTGTAGCTCCAGTGGTTTTCCTTTTCTTCCTGGAAGGCTCACCCTCTGATGCCTTGCGGGCATAAACTTTTGGTTTGGGTAGCTGCCCACTGGCTTCTTTTCTCTTTTTGGCTTGAACTGATATTGGGGTTTTGGATGTTTCCCCAATTGCAATAGTAGATGCCCCCCCATCAGAGCCACTTGGTTCACTCTCCAGTCCCTTAAATGTTAAGGCGACCCCCTGTTGCATCAAACGATCCACTTGTTGGTCGATCCATGCCCTTGTTCTGATCTCGACGGGTTTAGTGAGTATGTTAAGGTTGTCAAGTTCTTGTGCATTCCAATCAATTGCAGGCAGTGGAAATTTGGTGATGTCATCATATCCTCGATCAACCACTATATCCTCATCTTCCTCAAGCTGGTTAAGAACCAGGCATAGATTTATTCTTCACACATAAGTGGCAGTCATGCGCATGTAGTACCCCACCTGCAATTTGAGATCATCTTTACAATTGGCCCTAAAGTCTTCTATGTTGTGGAGGTGGGCATATTCACATCCCAGTGCCTTCCTGATATGTCCATAAGGGTCCATTCGAGGCCGCGCTATTTATTGTCAGAGGTGGTATTCCGCTAACTCCCTTTCTGAGTATGTTGAACATTGGGAGGTATGGATCTTATACATCCCTTGGCCAAGCCTGATGGGGTAAGGTGTACCTGCTAGATGCTTGTTGCTTAAAATATTATGGATATGTCGTAGCTTCCATGTCAGCTCTAGTAGTATGATCTGGTCATTGGGATATCGGGGCAGCTTTTTCGGTCTTTTCGTGAATCCTTGGGCATGAATGTATGTGAATTTTGGGAATTGGATGTATAAGAAGGCATATTGCCTAAGGAGGGCTTTGATGCTATGTGAAACCCTTCTCTATAAGTCACCTCCTAGGGACCAAATGATGTGGGTGATGAATGCATCATTTACCCTACAAAAATCCTTCTTGAAATTGTGGAATTGTAGTTCAAGGTACTTATCAAATGACCTGAGTTCTATCCCTGATGCCTAATTGGGTGTCGCAGTCAATCCCATATAGTGTCGTTGGCCAGTGAGGGAATATGCCAAGTATGATGTCATGTAGAACTTGGAGGTCCTCTTCATGGTTGTAAACTACTTGTGGAAGGAGTCACTAATTATCTCTTCCCAGTAGAAGGTTGCATTTCCGTGGAGAATCTGCTCTACAAAATAGAACATCCATTCTTGGAAGAAGGCCCATTACCCGACTCAACAAGGTCACGAGATCATCATAATCCTTGAAGAAGTTGCTATGAAAGAGCTCCTGAGGGAGCTTATTGGTACTGGCCCGCTTGTCCTTCAACCAATATTGATTGATTAGCTTCTTACACCACAACAGATCCTACTCCCATAGTTCTTTGCGTTCGTCTACAGTGGGGGTCTCCATTCCTGTGAAGGTAGGGATGTGGAAAGTTTCTATTATGCCTAATGGGGACATGTCTGCTAGGATATTCCCATCCCAGTCCACTATGGTTCGTGTTCTAAATTGATATGCCTCTGCGCAAGCCATTACCAACTTTGGGGCCACCAAGGCCGGTGAGAAGCCTGCAGCCCTAGAAATTTTTCTACTCCTGATCAATCTTACATTCTTTGCCTTGGGGTTTACCCCGACCCTCTGTGTAAATTCATCAACATCGACTTGACCGATGTTGGTATCTGTGACATCTCTCCAGAGAGTGGTGACTATGGATTGTAGGTGCACCCCCTGAAACTTGTACTTCATTAGGTCCCTATCTTCCTTTCCCCAGGGTGTCTTGGTAATCCACTTTCCTTTCTCTTTGGAGGCACCAGAAGTTTCTGCATGAGATTCATAAATCCTGCACAAAACACGTGAATCAGCAATGTTAAAGATGACAAAATGGCCCATTATAAGTCCCTTCACATCAAGATTAGCCATGCAATCATTATTCATATTCAATAGCCTCATAATAATCGTTACTTCATCCTTAAAAGCGAAGGCAGGCAATTTGGGTTCCCAGGACCGGAGTTCCCTAGGTAGAATGCCATTTGGAAGGGAAAATTGAGCATGGAACTCCCTAAAGCATTTCCCGATGTTGGATTTGAGTAATGGAAGTTGATATCAAGGAAGACCTAATTTTAGCATGTGGGTCAACATCCATTTCTGATTTGGAGGTCATTTGATCCTTCATTTGGGAGTTTGAGCATTAGCTACAGGACGACCGTTCGAAATGGCGCAGAGGACAAGGAATTTCGGGCGCTAGAATCTGGAGCTCGGAATGTCGTCAACGGGAAGCCACTGTGGGATGGCCGTTGGAAATGGAAAAATGGACATAGAATCTAGATTGGGAATTTTGGAGGGTAATTCTCGGAGACAATTTTAAAAAATTGGGGAAGCCCGGCAACGACCAGTGGATCAGGATCCTAAGGTCAGAGAGTCGCCCCACGTTCACTGTTAAAATGGCACCTGTAGAATGGAATCCCGGGAGGGGAATTCCAGAGCTCGAAATCTGAATGAGGCTTGGACCTCAAATGTTTGCTTGTATTTTGGATTTGGTGAAATGCGGACAGGGGTTCGGGACTTAGAAAGACGTCCTAGAACGGCCGTATAAAACGGCAAAGGCAACGCGAAATTCTGGGAACAGAATCCTAGAGGTTGGGGTCCAGAGTGATTTGGATTTTATGGTTTCACTTGGAAATTGGAATGGACTTTGCTAGGTCGGGACCCAAGGTCCAAAAAGTTGCTCGAGGAAGGCTGTCAAAATGGAAAAATCAACATGGAATTTCGAGGATCGAATCCTAGGGCTGATTTGATCTTGGCTGGTTTTTTATTTTCCTAAGTCTTCACACAGACTTCGGGTGTTCGGGGTCTACGGGCCGAGAAGATGTTCGAGCAAGGTCATTCAAAACGATGAGGACGCAACGAAATCCCATGAGGAGAAATTCGGAGGCCGGGGTCCGAGGTGGGCCAACCGCTGTTTGAATTTTGTTTTCAAGTTTGCGGACGGTCGTGGGAAAGCCCAGGCTCGTGAGACATCAGTGACTCTTCTGAAGAATGGCCGCGAAGAGGCAAAGTTCTGGTTTCAAATTTGAGGCCCTAAATAATTTTTTTTTGTGTTTTAACTTGTGGGTTTTAGGGGGAGGGCATATTCCTACCCTATTTTAGCCTCGTTTTGCATTTTACATTTTCCTAAGGCTAGGAATTTCACAAAAAATGGGCAAGTTGCGTAGGCAATAGGCGTACCTCAAGATCTTGAAGATGATTGTTGTTCACCGCACGGAAGACGCCAGGAAAGGAATTCAGACTATGGGGCTGAAAATATTGCGTGCTCGGAGTTCTCCAAAATTTCCTATCACTCGTTCGGTTGACAATGACAGTCGAAAAATCTGAATTTATAAACATATTTTCCATTAATGCAGAATTCAATTCCTTCGTACGGTCGGAAGGGAAGTTGGTAAGTTCAATTTCGTAGATGGCGGCGGGAGGTCTGGGGTCCGAGGTTTGGGAAGACATTTCGCGACGACCATGGAAATGGCAAAGCGCTAGTAGAAATCCAAAAGAGGAAACTCGACATCCAAGGTCTGAGGTTTGGGAAGATGTCAGACGTCGAGCACTGAAACAGCAAATTCAGAATGGGAACCCGGAAGGGGAGACCCAGGGGTCCGGGCCCAAAAGGAGCCACGAACATTAGAAAGGGCATTTTGACAAAGGAAACCTGAATTTACCCTAGATTAAGCATTTTTTAAAGGGGCAATTTTGGTCAAGCTTAAAATATGACTTTGGGAAATGTGCTGACTCTTTTAGGGAACAAAATTGGGCATGCAAAATGAGGCAAAGCAAAAAGGGCCCGTTAATCAAAAGAGGGAAGAGAGGGTCCCCGTTTCGAATGGGGCGTGTGTGTGACAAGCACAACACTTTTGTCATGTTTTCCTATGTTCGACTTCAAATTTTCCTAAGTCTAGGGCTTCCCCATGCCCCCTTTCAAAACAACTTCATGCCATTAATTACCATTGACCTAGGCATGTCCCCTTTATCTTAATAAATGGTTTATATTTTGCAGAGGGAGGAATTTTCGTGACCATTGATGATAGGGAATTAAATCCCAACTGCTCCCCACCATCCTATGATGAATCCACCACAAATTATTGAATGATCGTGATATCATGGGAAGGCGCCATCTATCACATTCGAAGGAGCCGAAATAACATTATAAATGTTTTAATATATTAAGCCGACCTTAATGTATTAACTGGGAAGCCACTAAGGAAAACCTAAAATGCACATGCTTGAAGTTGACAGAGATGTTTTAATCTAAATGGAAAAGGTACTCAACAGTTAAGTTCAAAGTTGATAGTTGTCTGAATGAGAAATTTCACTGAAGATCAAGATCTATGGTTGCCCGCTATCACATGATCAGGAGTTGCAGGGTGGTTAATGATCGCGATATCAAGGGAATGATGAAACATAGATTTATTTGACGATGTACAAGGTGGTGGGACATTTTCTACAATAGAATTCAATGCCAAATTGATTAAAGCATAGTCTTTTGATGATCCAGATTAGATGAAGATCGACGGTTAAGATTCAAACTTGCATCAAATGCGATTGGAGTCGTTGGTGAAGCACACGAGTGAGTAGTAATGGTAGAAGAGATGTAATATTTCCTATTTTGATTGAATACAAGGATTTTTATTTTTTTTATTGTCACAAAGAGAATTCAAGGAATTTCATAGAGCAATTTTAAAGCCAAAGAAGAGATCACGAGCTATTGCAGTGAAAAATTAGGGTTTCTACGAGTAAAAATTTGTAAGTTAAATTTTGCATTGCCTGGTGAAATTTTAGCATGAATTTAAATTAATTTGTAGTGTGATTGTTGGGTGATTGTTATAAATTGTATTAGGCTTGTAAGTGAAATTTAAAATTATGTGTTGGTAATTTCATATTCTTGAAAAGCCCTAGTTTGTTCTAAAATTTGTAATTCAAGTAGACCCTAGTTTGTTTAAAATGGCACCATCAAAGCACCACTCCAGCCAAATTATTTTTTGAAAAGGAACCTATATGATGACTTCTTAGATCAATTTCCATTGTCAACAACTGATAAAAGGAAATGGTAGGCCCTAAAGTGAGGAAAAACCCTTGGGGAGGGGTTAGTATGCAATTGCTTTAATATAGTTGATGCTAAGGTGCCGATAAAGGGTTTCAAGATGTTCAGACTATGGTTTGGACAAAGGAATCTGCCTCACCCATTCTGAAATGGTTGGATTTACGACATGGGAAAATTGGTGGTACCCAATGTGTTTCTAGATGTGGATTTTCTCAAGGTAGTGGCTGCAAGGTATGATCCTATCACATGGGTGGTCAGGGATAATGATGGAGGGGTTTTATTGAGTGTTAACAGAGAAGAATTTCAACAACTTTTGATTTGTCTGAACCTAGTGAGTTCCTAGTTCCTATTGAGCTCAAAGAGATGAAGCAGGCATATGAGAAAATTAAGCCTCTCTTTAGAGTTAAGATGCTCCCACCTCATTTGGCCAAGGCAGGTGGTTCAAGAATTCATATCAGCCCTAATGATTAGGATCCTTTCAAACTAGATGTTTTTTCCAAAAACTTCTAGGCTACCTTTTATTCACTATGCCAAATATTAGGATTTAGCCCTAACACTATGATGCCAATAGCATTCATATTCATGGGGGTGCAAATACAACATCCAAATTTATCTGTAGTTTATGAATTTTGCTTCTTTCCTAGCCGATAAAATACATGAAGGGTTAGTGAAAATACAATAGAATGATACAAGCACACCTTTCTACTAGTATTCTATGCTCATGCATATGTTTTTGTTCAAGAATGTGGATTTCTTCTCTGAGAAAATGAAACTGAATAGATTCATCAGTGAAGAAAGGGTGCTAGTACAAATTTGGACTGCTAACCTTTTTATATAACATAGAAAGTGCTTACTATGTACAGTTTGATAACTCTTTTGCATCAAGACTAACATCAAGATTGATGGTAAATTCACCCAGGGTCCCTATGGAATTGCATGATTTTCTTAGGCCTAGGGAGAGGAGGCCTAATTTGACGATCTGTCGCAACTGGGGTGATATCATCCCATAGCCAGTCAGTATTGTTTTGAGAGTGTATGGATTTTAGGGAACTCCACACATCTTTCCTTACAATGTGCCACCAAGGATTGGATTTTTTGAGGTCATGTGGCAGATTGGCTGCATTCATGAAGACAATCTCACTGGAAAGGGCAAAGGGACCTTCTATCTAGATTACATGGTGGTTTCTGATTTTGTTATTACAAAGGGAGGATGGGTACATTTTGATAAATTCTTTGATTTATACAATTTGAGCTTCAGTCCTAAGAGGTAGTGTGACCCTGAGGGTTTCTTTGCTTTGTTTAGAAAAAGAATAAAGGGAGAAAAATTTGCTCATGAGTTCAATTTTCCTGAAGACCTAATCAAGAATGATTTTGACTTCAATATGAAAGAACTAAATAAAGAAAAATGGCTTTCCTATGATAAATTATTGGCTATTGTACACAAAATGGATCCAAAATATGATCCATTGATGGAATTCACCCCTTTCCATAAGAAGATTGATTTTTTGATGAATTTTTTTAGGGAAATCATGGACATTTTAATGACAAAATAAATAAATCTAGAGTTACATTTTGCTAAATACGAACAAGTTATAGTGCTATTGGAAGAAAGGCCTACCTAATAGCCTCCAAAAGATAAGCCCATCTACAAGATGCTAAGGGATGACAGTGATGAAGAAGGTGAGAAGGATAGAAAAGGAAAAGAGATAATGGAGCTAGAAGAGTCACCAAGATCACATCTCAATCCACTAGGAGCCATAAATATAATTGATCTTGAGTCATCACCAAGAATGAGTCCCTTGCCACCACCATCATCGCCAACTCCCAAAAGTCAAAGAATTGAGCAGTCCTAGGAGGACTTGATGGATGAAATTATTTTTATAGACCAAGACCTATAGATAGGCATGCCATCCCCTCCACAACCAGTTGAATTGATCTTGTCAGATTTGGACATGAAGGGAAAGTTTGTACAAGATGCAATAATGGAAGCTTGCAAGGAATTCTTAAATGATGATACTTTTGTGAAAACACTAGCCTTCTTGCAATTGGTATGGAGGATGAAATTGGGAGAGTACTAAGAAAAGTGGAAGGAAATAAGAGGTCAAAGGCCGGATAGGTTAGATGAGGAAAATGATGATGAAGTGAAGGCTAAAGTGATGAGTGAATTTAAGAAAATCACTCTAGAAGAAGGGAGAAAATTGGTTGATCAAGCCAGTGTCTTGATCTTATCTGAATGGGACATTGTTGATGCAATGGACTTTAATGCTATTTTGAAATCCAAGCATCCCCTCCTAAATTCAGAAGAAGAATTCAGGTTAGCAGTGCAAGACTTTTCCTTCAATGAGGAGTATGAGACCTTGGCAATATGGGCTTTGGCTCAGGAGGGAAGAAATCCAAGCATAACAGATATTAACCCTAATTTTAAGGGAGGGTTAATAATAAAAATAGATTTAGAAACTTCAACAATGGAGGCTACAAGTTTAAGTGTGAATGTGGCCAAATTGGCACAAAAAACAACAAAAAGAGAGGAAGCTGAAAAAAGGAATTATATGGAGAGGTATAATTTTATGATTGGGGAATATAATAAGATGAAGCAAATGAATATTGAGCTGCAAATAGAGGTGGAAAGGCTGAGGTACAAGTATATAGGGGTAGCATCAACTGATCCTATGATTAAATCATTGCCATCTACATTAGGGTCATCACTTCCCACTTCCCCCATTGAGACTCCTGCCCTTAGTCCCACATTAGAACCAATTAGGGAGGAGCTAGCATTCTCTGTTGATCCAACAAAGAAACAATTAATAAAAAAATCACATAGATAAAATATTCTTTGAGGAACAATGAGGAGAGGGAAGCTTTGAGGCAAAGGGAAATTCTCACCACAATTTTCTAGCATTTAAATGAAAAATTTGATAATAGATTGCCATGTATACATTCTTCTTATTCTTTATTGGTGGGTGCAATAAATAATTTTGACATGGATTAGGAAGTAGTAGAACCATTGATTGAGAAATGGATCCCTAATGTTTAAAGCCTCAAGATTTGATGTTAATAATAGGCCAAAGTCATTGAGACTTACTCAAGTATTGGTTAAATCACTGCAAGGTTTTCAAGCCTTATCAGATGACTTGAGTAGGAAGATAAGGGAATTGGTGAAGATTTTTGATGATTGGAGCGATACACTACTACCTGATATAATTAATGAGCAAGGTAATACCAGGTCTCTTCAACAATGGAAGGATCAAGCTAGTAAAGTCATTGATGCCCAAATTGTTTTAATTTGTGATGACTTGGATTTAGATCTACTAAAGAGCTACATGGACAAAATCATCATCACGTGTTCATTTATTGAGTCTTTTGAAAATGAGGAAAACCAAGTAGCAGTTAAATATACACCCTACAAAGCCATGGTAGATGAGGTAATCAACTTCAATTGGCCAAGTGATGAGGAATACAAGTGATGGGTGGATACATATTTAACTAAGGAGGAGTAAAAGCGGGAATAAACTGTTAACAGTTAATTAATTAACTATTATAGCCATAACAATTTCAAGTTTCATTTTTTAGTGGCAGTTTAAGTGCGCATGCTCTTGAATATTTTCTACTATATCAAATCATCCTCAATAGGAAAAATGGAAAAGAACAAGAAGATTCTCCAAGGGAAATATATGTTGTAACTGAATTTTGAAATGTCACAAAGCGGTCCAATTGGTTGGTGTCATGTGTACTTTCTAGCTCGATGCTTGTTTTCTCCTTCATTTTCTATAAGAAGGATTTCAAGGCCAGAAGTACTAGTTAGAAAGTTAGAAATTTTTAGTCGAGTCTAGGTGAAGTTACAAAGCAATTGTAAGGTCTGGTAGTCAGAGAGGAAATACAAATAGGTTTTGAGTCATTTTGTTATGGGTTTTGAATTCATGAGATATAATGTTTTATAACAATACTAGCATTTGAATCAGATTGATAAATTAAAGCTCATGTCTCTCTTGTGTACAAGCATATTTAAAATTTTGAATAAAGTGATCAAGGTTTATTTTGTGCATCTCACTGTTGTGGTGTGTTCAATTCTTCTTTTAGCTTTCATTCAAGGAATTAATTAAAATGCTTAAGTGCGATTGTAGGTTGATATGTTCTGTACAAGGATCTGATAAGTAGTATTGAGTTAGGGTTACATATTGGTGATATTGTAAGGAAATATTATCAAAGATCTTATATGCTACTAGTTGAATCTATTATAAACCCTTAGGTATTTGTGAATTTGACTCTTCCAATGGAAATAAGGCATTGATCTAAGTTGCATCTATTTTTTGTGATTCAATATTTGTTTGTGTCCACCCAGAGCTTGCTACAAATTAAAATTAATGAATATATTTTACTTTGAAGTGTTGTTATAATTATCTCATGATCCAAATGGTTGATAATTATTGATGAACAACCACTTCTATTCAATATTATCCCATTATGTTGAGCTATTGAGTTAGATTATCTGTTATGGTTAATGTTGTTTATAATTATGGTGCAGAGGTTATAAACACATTAAGGTATCACCCTCCCAGGCCTTGTAGAGCCCAAAGTGTAGGAGGTTTTTAAAATCCTTGTTAGTTGGTCTAGGTCCTTCGAGCTGCCCTTGATTGGAATTGGAAATTCCATAGGTAGATTAGAAGAGCAACCTAGTTTCAGTAAAAAACAAACCAGCAGTATCAACTACTCCTCCTCTTGGTCACAACCATAGTCATCATCATCTATCTCCTCCTTGGATTGTCCATTATTATGTGCTCATAGCCTTGGGTAACTAGTGGGATGGTCTATGGGACACATAGAGGTTGGAAAAGTAGTGTTCCACCATGTTGAATATGTGTAGTGTAGGAAAATGTATACCCTTCCATTTTCACACATTTTTTGTCTTGCCTTTCTTTTTTTGTACTTATTTATGTCTTAAAGCCTAATAAATTATATCTTTTTATGGATAATCCTAACAAATATCAAAGGGTGAATGATAATTTAATGATTTTGGGTTGTGTTTCCCTGATTTTTGAATTGGGACTAAGATGCCACCTAGGGAATCTTTGTCCTCCAAAGGTCTTGGGATCCTATTTTAAAAAGCACCTTAAAAGGAAACCTTTCTGGAGTTTGTGCCCCGAGTTTCAAGCCTTGGGACTAAGATGCCATGTAGGGCATATTAGTTCCCCTAAAGTTATCTTTGGGATTTAATTTCAAATCTTGGTTGGATTTACCCTCCTTTAATTAATAGTTTCATATGTCGGCTTGTTGTGGTGAAATTTTTAGATATTAAGAATGGATAAGTATAAATACACAGTTCATTCACTCATTTTCTCCTAAGATGCAATCAAGTGATGTAAGATTTTTGTGAGATAATTAATAATAGAAAATTGGAGTTCATAAGATCATTCAAGAGAAATTAATCAAGCATTTGGAGCCATCATCAGGATTCAAGCATCATGTCAAAGATATTCTTGCATCATGTGTGTTTTTGAGATAACATTTGTGATGTAGGTTTTTAATTTAAGCAAGCAATTAAAGTCAAGATCTACCAAGCATTCATTCAATTCAAGATCTACATTCAAGCTAGCCACTCCACACAAGTTTCCAAATTTCATAACAAGGGTTTGGTGAGTTACAACATAGCAATTTGTTCATTCATCATTTCCCTTCATTATTCCATTTCATTCCAAGGTTTAATTACCAACAATGGGTTTGACCAAGGAAAATCCCCATTTACTAACAAATAAACAAGATTTTCATCTCTTGCATGTTTTTTTTTGTAGATTTAGGTTGAAGAATTGAAGATCATCTAAAGTGCAAAGTTGTAAAGTTGCAAAGTTGCATTACAAAGTTTTCATTTTCACGGAAAGTCACATAAAGGCCAGATCTGGAAGTTTCAGGAACTCGGATCTCGGAAGAAGGAAGTGCAAACCTTGGACCTCAAGATCACATTTCAAAATTGTACAAATTTAGATTAGGACTAAGAAGACAATACGGGCATCTTAGTCCTCCTATATGTATTTTATAGAGATTCTTTTGGATTCTATTTTGACATCCGTAGATTTCGTCTTTGCCCCAAAAAACAACAATGGGACTAAGAAGATAGTAAGGGTGTCGTAGTCCTCCCTAGCATATTTTGACAATGTTTTTGCATTTCCAGAATACTCACCACATTTCCAAACTTCTTAGGTACATACTTCCTAATTAGTTGTTACTTAATTTTGTCATTTGCACTCATTGTTTGGCATGCATTACTAGACTTTTTGAGCTGAATATCAAGTTGTCTTCTCCAAGATTTTGCTTGGTGGTGAACCCTTTGAAGCCTAAGGAATCTTCCTACTTCTCTATTGTTGATAATTGACTCACCTTTGTGTTGATAGTAAATCCAATTTTGGATCCTAGGGCATCCTTGAATGATTAGTTAGAGAAAGTGGCATTCTATGACCTAAACCATAAAACATCCATGATCCAATTAATCATTTTGGTGAAACCAAAATTTTTGAACATTCATTTTCTGACTTGGAGTTCACTAAGGTCCTATATCTAGGTTGTGTTCATTCTTGCATTTCATCTTGCATTAGTGAAGTGCATCTAGGGTTTCTCACATTTGCATTGGTGAAAGTGCATATAGATTTCCTTTTGATTTCTGGAATTATCTTATCTCATTGAAAAACTGAAAAGTGCATTTTTAATTACTTTAGTTTTATTTAGGAACATTGTTGTTGCATTTAAAATTTGAAAAAAAAAAATTCAACCTTGCATTCAATTGCATGTCATTGGTCACTTTTTCTTTCTTTCATTTGCACACTTTTTTCTTCTAAACATCAGGTCCCTGGGTAGGAAACCTAGAAAAGCAGTAAAAAATCTAGATTTTTCTATTTTTCTAAAACAATCCTCTACTAGAATAAAAATTCCCTCTGTGGGTTTTTAGCTCAAAAACCTACCTAAGTTGTTTGTTGTCCATTTCAATTTATGGATCCTTAGAATTCCTTTAGTAGGAACCAAATTCCCTTGTTGGCATCTTAGTCCCTATTGACTTTGACCTTGCAATTTTTCAGGGTTTGAAACTTTCTTTTCTCTGCTTTTGTTGGCCTATCTTAGTTTTCTATTATAGTTTGCAAAATTACTGTTATTTCAATTTCTTTCATTTCAAATGTAATTGTAAGCATAGGATATTGTTTTCATTGCACTCTCTTTGGTTTATCCCTTGCATGAGTTGTACTAATTGGTGTCCTAATGCTAATACTATGGTGAGATGAAGTGTGAGACTCATGGCATCCTATAATAAAACACTCATTGTGAATCTTGGGTTATCTAGCTCTCTTACTTCTAGTGTTGGTACTATTTCACTAGATATGGACCATACCTTTGATAACTCTTTTGTTATTCCTACTTTACCAACAATTTCTATACCAAGTGTTCAAACAATGGTGGATCATATCCCTCAAAAAAATATAATGAAAATGCATGAAGACCTAGCCCATTTATAAGATAGCATGAGTATTGAAAACATTTCCAACATTTTTATACCTATCATAGATAGTATTCACCGCATGATTGAAAGTGATGAAGGACTGAAATTTGTGTGTAATATAGCTCAAATATTTGGAAAACATCTTCCTTCCATCAATAATGGTGCTGAAACTTCAAACAATGTGAAAAACCAAGAAGGAATTCAAATCACCCCCCTTCAACCATAACCTCCATTCCCACCTATACAAATCCTCAAGTGACCACAATGATGCAACCAACTAGTAATGTCCTTCCTACCTTGAGCATTTAGTGCTCCTTATACCTATGTGGCATCTAACCTTATATATCCTCCCACAACTTATCCATTCACTTGTCCTTCCAAGACATACACACCACCACCATATTCACCTCCATATCAAACCAAAAACAATGATCCTATCATTAACCACCTTTTACAAAGCTTTTCATCCCTTCAACGTCAAGTTTCCACCATAAATAAAAATCAAAATGTTCCTCCTTCATACTATGTCAAAATAACTCCACTATTTTTGGAAATATTAAGAAGTCTGATGCCACAAGGTATAGAGATCCCTAGATTTTAGAAATATGGAGGAAAGGGAGATCCTACTAATCATGGTAATTCCTTTACTGCTGTATGTAGTGACTTTATCTTTGAGGATAAATTTTTTCCTAAGTTTTTTCCCCGATCCTTGACAGACATTTCCTTGGACTTGTTTTCTACATTACTGAATAACTCAATTCATTCATTTGATGAACTCTTTTAAGTCTTTAATAACCATTTCCAAGCGCATATGGGTCCTGAAATGACATTAGCTAGTTTGATGAGATGCAAACAAAATGAGGTTGAAAAAGTTAGTAACTTTATTTCATGTTACCAATCACTTTATTCCCAAATTAGAGTTAAGATTCCTGATCCTCACCTTAAAAATATGTTCATAGAAAATTTACAAAGTAAGATACAAGAAAACCTTACCATGATGAAATTCGCTTCCTTCATGCACTTGTACACTGCCCTTCAAGATTATCAGAATTTTGTAGGTATTCATGAAGCAAAAACTACCTCCAGTCATCCCAAAATATCTGAATATTAAAACCAAAACACCTACCATCCTTTCAAAAGACAAAATAAAAGATTCCTTTAGCTAAATTCTACCTCCTAACCTAACCAACTGGTTGATACCCAAGTAGCTGCTATAAAGATGAGTAATCCTTTTATCTTTGGGGATCCCCAAAGACAATTTACTCCCTTACCTGACACACTTCAAAATGTCATGACTCACCTAATAAAAAAAAACATGCTTACCTTACCTCCTATTTGACCTATTGACCCTAGCAATCTGTTACCTTTGAGATTTAGACACAATTCGTATTGTGCTTATCACCAAAAAAATGGACATGATTCAAAACAGTGCAAGTATCTTAAACATCTTGTGTAAGACCTCATTGATTCTAATCATATTCAAATTGGAGTCATGAATGACAAAGGTAATAAATCTATAGCTCATCCTAACCAAAACATGTAAATCTTTACAAACCCTATGCCTAACCACAATATTTGATTTATTAAGGCTAGTGAAACTAACCCTGATGTGATGAGTGTTGACACAAATGATGATAAAATGAACAATGATGGAAAAAATCCTATGAATGACGATGAAAAAAATCCTTTGGATACTAATGACCAAAGTCCTATCAGTATAATGATAGGAGTGATTGAAATCGAGCCTCATGAACAAAAAATCATAATGCACATTGACATTACTTTCTCTTCAAAAGAGACAATCAAATATGCACCTGATGGTCCTCTTTACATAGCTGACAAAATTAATGACAAACCCACTCCTAGGATTTTAATTGATCCCATCCATGGAGAGAACATGATTACAAAGGAACTCTTATATGTACATGAGCTTACTCAAGATAGATATGATAAACCGATAGCATGGATTAAAATGCATGATGGTTTTTCTTGTGTTACAATGTGCTTGATCACACTCTCTTTGCAAGTAGGAAAAAATAAATTAAATGTATCACTCTATCATCTCTAATTCAGATCAATTTCATGTGAAGTTATGCTACAAATGGCTTTGATCCATGAATGTGGTCCTATCTATTCTCCCTAAGTGCTTAATGTTTCCAGTTGGTAATGAAATATTCATTGCGAACCATAGTGGCTTTAGACCTTTGTCTTCTCATGGAAATTTTTCCTTAGATTATTTTTTGCCTAATCCCATGGAACCTATAAGACCGTGTGAGGACTTCCTTTTCTTATCCTACCAAAAGTTTAAGGAAAAATGCATAGCCAAATTATTTAAAGAAAAAGGCATAGCCAAATTATCCCTTCAAAATTTTCCTCCTCCGCTACTTGAAGAAAACAATATTGATCTCAAAGCCCTTTGATTACCGAAGACCCATCCATAAAAAATCGCTTGCCTATTTCCTACAAAATTCCAAGAGAAAACCAAACAAGTCCCAATCACCTCCTAAGAAAATTTATAATTCTGAAGAGAAAGTGGTTGAACAACGTTTCCTGGTTTCTTCTATTCTTCCCCCATAAGATGAAAAGGAACCTATGGTTGACAAACCCGCTCCTACACAAACGAAACTTGAAAACTATGATAAAATAAACTGAAATACTAGAGAACATAGGCATATACATCATGCAATTTCTTGAAATATGAATGAAGAAAACAACATAGAAAATCAAAATCCAAACTTGATAGAAGCAATAAATGTTGAATCTCCTCCATTACCAGAACCAATAGATCCTATGTCTCCAACACAACAAGTACCAATACCTTCTATGGATATTATCATTCATCCTCCTATTGTGATTAACTTGGATGATGATGAAGAGACTACTAAAATTGATGATGAAGTGCATAATGAGTTGAATTTGTTATTTTCCTCTTCTATGAGATTAGATGATAACAAACATGATGATCATCCTAAACTGAGTGATTCACCATGTGTTGAACCTAGTAATTATCCTAGTACAACACTTGATGTTTTCCCTTATGCTAGTTGCCTGCATTCCGCATATACTGAACAAGACTGGGATATAGAATACCTGCTAGATGGTTGACTAGCATGTGTTGTACTAGTCTTTTTTCTTTCTTTTTGGTTGATTGCATTTGTGTAATGTGATCCCCCATATTTTTTGATGTTTCCTCTCTATTTGAATTCTTCTATTTGTACCTCTAGTCTTCTATATGTCATAAATTTTTACCTTTTCATTGATCTTTACGTTTTATTTTCATTTTTGTTTTATGTTTTCCTTTTGGGGATGATGCAAGGACCCGGGACACCCTATGTTTCTTCAATGTTGACCCAAAATTATTTTTCTTTTCACTCTCTTTGTGTCATTCTTCCAGTTCTATGTGTATTTGGGGAATGATGACAATTTTGAGCTCTCTAATATCATTGCAGTAAAGATAGATATTGACCCCAAATCCATAGATCCCTTTTGTGTTTCTAGGGGGAAAACCTCTTTTCCTTTTTATTTTTCATGTTTGTCTACTTTAAAGAAATTTCTCACAGCATGGTGTTTATCAATTTCTTTAAAGTGGGGGCATATATTGACACATTTTGGCATTATTTTTGCATGATTTCATTTCCATCATTCCTTGATGTGGTTTTATTAATTCATGGGATGTGTTTTCTCTTTTTGATGAAATTGGGAGTAATGTACTTCAAGAGCTTGATCTATCTTATTATATTACATTCCTCTTAGTGGCGATGTGATGCATTGCATTACCTAAGTTGTGAATCTTTTATCCTTTGATTGGTCCTCTCTTGGAGACATTAGGAAAATTTCCTCTACTATTAAGACCTCACACAAACTAAGAAAAACTCCTTTGAACATCCCTCTTTCTTGTTGTGTTTCATTTTTGTACCTTATTAAAGCCATGGAGTTAAGGCTTTGATATGGTTCCTTGAGGCTCACCTAGTGAACAACTAGCTTCAATAGCCCTTGTGAGCATGCATTTTTGTACCTTATTAAATTAATGGAGGTATGGCTTTGATATGGTTCCTTGGGGATCACCTAATGAACAACTAGCTTCACTAGCCCTTGTGAGAGTGAATATTTGTACCTTATTAAAGTCATGGAGGTATTTCTTTGATATGGTTCCTTGGGGCTCACCTAGTGGACAACTAGCTTCACTAGACCTTGTGAACATGTATTTTTGGTTTGCATAGTGGAAAAAGTGTTGCACTTGTAAACCTTTTGGACAAACAGCATAGACCCAGTCCAAAATGTGTTGGATGGCTAATCGAAGCTTGATCCATAACATTTTCCTTTTTCCTTTTTCTATATTTGATGGTATATGCTTGCGATCTAGTTATGGCTTCATATATCATTTGAAAGTGTGTTCCTTTGTTCCTATGTTGGTCTTTCATAGTATCTTGATCTTGAGGACTTGGCCACCTTCTTGGTTATTGTCATCCTATCTTAGTAGCATTCGTATGTTTGAACCCCTCTTGATTGTGTGATTGGCTACTTTAGTGTGAGCTTAAAGAAAGTTCATCCTCTCACTAAAGTGGGGGCTAAATGTAGTGTAGTAAAATGCATACCCTTGAATTTCCATGCTTGTTTGGGCCCACCTTTCTTTGTTTTTCCTTATTTATGTCTTAATTGGTCCTATTTTGCATCCACAAGCCTAATAAATTATCTTTTTATGGCTAATCACGACAAACAATAAAGGGTAAATGATAATTTAATTATTTTGGGTTGTGTCTCCTTATTTTTCAAATAGGACTAAGATTCCACCTAGGGCACCTTTTTAATTCAAAGGTCTTGTGACCCTCTTTTCAAAATCACCTTAAAAGGTACCCTTTTTAGAGTTTGTGCCTCAAGTTTCAAGCCTCGGGACTAAGATGCCACCTAGGGTGTCTTAGTCCCCTTTAAGTTATTTTTGGGATTTAATTTCAAATCTTGGTGGGATTTAGCCTCCTTTAATTAATGATTTCATATGTCAGCTTTTTGTGGTGTAATTTCGAGATATTAAGCATGGATAAGTATAAATACAAGGTTCTTCCACTCATTTTCTCCTAACAAGCATTAAAGTGACCTAAGACATTTGTGAGAGAATTTATAATAGAAAATTGGAGTTCACAAGAGCATTCAAGAGCAATTCATCAAGAATTTGGAGCCAAATATATTCTTACATCATGTGTGTTTTTTAGCTAACATTTGTGATATAGGATTTTGATTCAAGCAAGCAATTCAAGTCAAGATATATCAAGCATTCAATTAATTAAAGATCTAAATTCAAGCTAGGCACTCCACACAAGTTTACATATTTCATAACAAGGGTTTGGTGAATTGCAACATAACACTTTGTTCATTCATAATTTCCCTTCATTATTCCATTTCATTCCAAGGTTTAATTACCAACAAGGGGCTTGGCCAAGGCAAACTACCATTTACTAACAAATCAACAAGTTTTTCTTCTCCTACATGTTTGTGTTTGCATATTTAGGTTGAAGAATTGAAGATAATTTGAAGTGAAAAGTTGTAAAGTTTTCATCCTCATGAAGAGTCACCTACAAGTCAAATCTGGAAGTTTTAGGACCTGATATCTAAGAAGAAGGAAGTGTAGACCTTGGACCTAAGGATCACATTTCAAAATTTCAGAAATTTGGATTGGGACTAATAACACCATAAGGGTGACTTAGTCCTCTTGGAGGTATTTTGCAAAGATTCTTTCAGATTTTGTTTCAACATTCAAAGATTCCATTTTTACCCCAAAAAACAATAGCGAGACTAAGAATATAGTAAGGGTGTCTTAGTCCTCCCTAGCATATTTTGACAACAGTTTTTCATTTCTAGAATCCTCATCACATTTCCAAACTTCCTAGGTACATACATCCTAACTTGTTGTTACATAACTTTGTCATTTGCACTCATTGTTTGGCTTCCATTACTAGATTTTGTGAGTTGAATATCAAGTTGTCTTTTCTAAGCTTTTTCTTGTTGGTGAACCCTTCAAAGCGTAAGGAATCTTCCTAGGTCTCCCTTGTTGAAAATTGACTCATCTTTGTGTTGATAGTGAATCCAATTTGGGATCCTATGGAATCCTTGAATGAGTAGCTAGAGAAAAGTGGTGTTCTATAACCTAAACCATAAAGCATACATTTTACTAATTAATCAATATCTAATGCTCACTCCTAAATCATCTACTCAAAAAATGGGAAAATAATCTCACTTCTCATTATTGGAGTTACTCAAAGAAATGTCGATGATGATTGGTTGTGTGTGCAAGTTATTTTTCCTATCCTAAGATGCAAGACAAAATGAAATGAAAAAAGGAAAACACTAACAAACACTTAAGATTGGCCTAATTTGAATCCAAACAAAATACAAAAAAAATGAAGCTTTTTACATTGTTTGAATTGATAAGTTTGGTTGGCTCTTTTTCATGATTGATTGTGTGCTCCTTCAATGGAAAATAATACAAAAATGGATGCAAAATGAAGTAGATATGATGAGGAATGTAATGCTGCAAATGGGTATTGTGAGAAGTGTGGTAGGTGGATGCAATGATGGCTTGAAGGCTGCAATAATGGAGGATGAATTCTTCAGAGTTGAGTTACTAAGGTTTTTGAATTCTTAAATTCTTTAATGAGAGTGAATAATGAAAAAGAGTTGTGTAAATGAGACCAAATCTTCCATTTTAAGGGAATAGTCTCTAGAGAATTGTGTGGCCAAGATTTAGCCAACATGGACAAGATGGAGGGCTGTGGTGAGTTGAGGAATCAAAAGCCCTCACATCTTGCCATGTGGAAGATGAGATGTGGAAAGAGTACATGTGAGGTGGAGAGAGGACATGTGAGGTGGAGGTACTTGCAAGTACCTTGGGATTAGGGAAGGATTTCCTCAAAAAGGAAGTTCTTGTCCCCATATGAGGATGATGGTGATAAGTGATGAATTTTAGAAAGTCCTCTTTTATCATCATGGGGATGAGAGAGGTTGTTGGGGAAATACATGTGAATTTTAAATTCACATGATTGGGAGTACCTTGGGGATAAGACAAGCTCCTCTTAAAGGAGGTCCTTGTCCCATGTGACTGATGTGACCTATGAAGGAGTATAGGGAAGAGAAATTCATTGAATGAATAAATGTGAATTTTAAATTCACATGAGGAAGAGGTCAATTCCTGATAAGGAAAGTACTTATCAAAGGTTGACCTAGAGGACATACCAAAAACAATAGGTGATTAGATTAAGGTTGTAATAACATGTGATTAGGAAGATTAATGGAGGATGTGACATTAATCATGATTAAGGATAACATCCTAATCATGGATTAATTAAATTAATCTATATTAGAAGAAGATTATGGAGGGTGTTACAAGGAGAGAGAAAAGAGGCAATTTAAAATTGATTTAAATTAAAAAAGGGGAAAATGACTACATTAAATAAATTGATATATTTATTTAATTTAGAGAAGAAATGATGAAAGATAAAGTATTTAATTCATAAATTAAATACTTTAGACACCTTAGAGAAAGGATAAATATTAACTAAATAAGTTATTTAATTAATATTGATGAAATAGACGAATAAAGGATACAAATTTGATCATATGGAAGTGGTCAAATCTGGATGTCTACATTTTTCCCCTCTTCGAAATAGGAAGCAACTAGAAAATGATGCCCCAGCATGAGAGAAGTTGTGTGAGCCTCCCAAATGAAGGGAAGTGAAGGGATATGCCCCGATCTCATGAGAAAGTGACCAAGAAGTAGGAATGAATGAAAATGGCAAGGTGTTCCCCCTCGAGAGGGTGGTTGGAGAAGAAAAAGGGGCCCCAATAGACTACTCAATATGAGGAAACAAAAGGTACCATTGGAAAGAGCTCCAAAAACCATGAAGATTGGATTTTGAATGGAGTCAAATGGACACACGGTGTGCAAATGGTGGCCCTGAGAAGTTAGAGGATTAGTTGAATTAAGAAATGGTTAAATAAAGGGAAAAAAATACCCTTAATTTGAAAAGAGGAAAAAGGAGGGGAAAGTTATAAATAGTAATTTTAGAAATTACTTTTCCTCATTTTCACACCTGGCAATTGAGTGAGAGAGAGAAGAGAGGAGAAGGAGGAGACAAGGAGACAAATATGTCGAAGGATTATGATAGCGATATCATCCACTAAGGGGAAAAGGTGTGGCGGTTCTTCAATGAGTGCGCGGTTCCATGCCAGGTTAGACCCAAAACCCTCTGTGATTTTAATCAATTTTTGATTTATCATTGAGTTTTTATGTATTTTAAAAATATGGGTTTTGGGATGGGGATAGTTTAGGAAAATGGGTAGAGGATGAAATGTCCATTTCGCCCATCAGGTAGGTGGGAGTGCCTTTTAGAGGAATTGGAGGAAGTAGGAAAGAGCTACTCGAGAATAGGCAGCCCCACCCCTAATAGGAGTGATTGTGCCTGAAGAGGAGCGGCCCCGCCCCAAAGAGTGGCGATCATTCCCCTTAAGAGGTGACCCCGCCCTAGGAGAGGTGGTTGTACCCCCGTAAGGGGCAGCCCCACTATTGTAGGGGTGGTCATGCCCCTTGAGGGGTGGCCCAACCCCAAAAGGGGTTGTTGTGCCCCTTCAGGGTTGACTCTACCCCAACGAGGTGCGGGAGGGGGAGGGAATAAAGGAGGACAACAAAGAAGAGGCCAAAAAGGAAAATGAAATTTGGGCAAATGGAGTAAATTTGGCCAAGGGAGGGGACATTAAAAAATAGTGAGAAGAGAACCCAAGGTCAGGAAATGGAGAAGAGGGTTAGATGAAAGAAAGTGTGAGATGGCTAATAGTTTGTGTGATATGGATGGAGTGGTTCGACAATCTATGGATGCATGAGAGGTGATCAGAGGTGTTGGAAGTGATGATAGAAGTGATGAATAGAGCAGACCATGAGGTCGTGTGATGAGCGGGGCTTCTGCACTTGCTAGGATACCCGACGATCATAGCTCATCGAGCAATGCTCACAACCCTTATAGAGTGTTGGAATTTGGAGACCTTGACTTCCCATCTCTCAATAGGGGAGATGATGGTGACCCTTGAAAAAGTGTGGCAGATATTGAGGCTACCTATAGCAAGCTACCTGGTGAGCATGAAAAGATCAGAGGGAGTGATGATGGATTGGACTCTATGGGTCTTGTTTGGACAAGAGGACCTCCCTATGCAGAAGCAAGGGTTGGATATGGTCAGATGCTTGGGGTTGGGGTACCAACACTACCACTATACTTGTGCAGACTAATCAACAGATTGTTGATATCAGATAGGAGTGGACACTTCTATAGCCTTAGCCACATGGAGGTGATTTGACATATTGTTGAGGGGAGAGAAGGGGATTTCGCATGGGTCCATGCATCTTGGCACAACTGTATAGATACATACACATTGTGTTCTATCAAGAGGCACTCAAAGTGACACAAGTGATGTTGCTACACATATGGGCTTGGGACCACATTATTGTGGCAAAGCCAGATGTGGTGAGATTAAGGGTGGAGGATAAGACACTACCAGTGGAATATTGGTATGGTAAATAGTACAATTGGGTGTTGCATTACCAGGGATTCAAGGATTTGGATGGATGGAGGATGCTATTAGATGATCTACAAGAGGATCAGATAGTGTGGAGGCCATACGTGACATGACACTTTTCCAGATGGAGTAGAGATGAGGAGAGGCACATAGGACACTTTTGTACCTAATGCTATATAGCCAAGAAGGACTCACATATAGTGGAGTCATAGAGGCTGGACAAGGTGACCAGATAGTTCAGATTACTGCAAGACATTCTGCATGGACTAGAGAGCTTTAGACGGATCTTGCGAGAGCAGCCATGGGGGGAGCCAATTACGCCTAAGTTTGTGAGGGAGCATTGGGAGACATTGGAGCTAGTGACCTATCCAGGTAAGACTAGAGGGAGAGTAGAGGTTGGAGTGATAATCAAATTCACCACCTGGTATTCCCATCATCAACCTTCACAGATTATGCTAGAGGATCCCATTACAAAGGCACTAGGTTTTGGGCTAGAGGATGAGGTGAGATTGACAAGATAGAGGAGAGGGAGGGGGAGGGGGAGGGGATAGTATAGAAGATGGTATGAGGTAGCTAAAGTAGGAGGTTAGTAGGGGAGGTGATAGCAAGATGTTGAGGTAGGAGGTCAGTAGAGGAGGGATAGGAGGAGGGGGAGACGGCTTAGGAGAACCCAAGTGGAGATCATGGTAGAGGAGGAGAGAGATGAGGTAGAGGTGGATGTGATGGATAAGAGAGATGAGGCAGAGGTGGAGATGATGGAAGAGAGAGATGAGGTGGGAGGTCAACCGAGGAGGGTGAGGAGGAGGAGGAGACAACAAAAGAGAGCCTAGGTGGAGATCAATGTAGGGGAGGAGATATATGAGGAAGAGGTGGAGGATATGGAGAGAGATGAGGTAAGGGTAGATGGGATGGATGAGAGAAATGAGGAAAAGGTAGAGGTGATAGATGAGAGAGATGAGGTAGAGGCGAAGGTGATGGATATGGATGTGCATGATATTCCCCCATTGGCCATTGTACCACCTATAGTAGAGGATCTAACTATACTATTGAGAGGGGTTGTGGCAAGATTACAGATTGTTGAGTAGATGATGCAAGGTGCAGACTAGAGGCCGAGGTGAGCATGTTGTGAGTAGAGGTGACCAAAGTGCGGGTAGAGGGTGAGAGAGATTTCATGGTAGTAGTCGAGGCGGTGTCATGACATGAGGAAGAGATATGTGTAGAGAGGGATAGTATATGAGTCAAGGTGAGCCAAATATTAGTAGAGGTGACTCAGCTTGAGGGAGAGGTGTCTAGAGAGAATGAGGAGGGAGTGGTAGCAAGATGGGAGTGATACAAGCTAGAGGCGATGGTGACAATACTATAGGAAGGTGGATAGTGAGAGCCTGGAGGAGTGACAAAGTAGGTATCAGCGGAGACCCTGTCGGAAGTGGAGAGGGACATGGATGATTTGAGTAGGTAGGTGTAGGGGTTACTAAGAGAGAAGATTGAGCTAAGATGGGAGCGAGATGAGCTTCACAAAAAATTCAAGCTAGCAGATCAGATAGTGGGAGACATGGGTCTGATGCAAGAGAGAGAGGAGATTATGAGGGTCTAGGTATAGAGTTTGTAGACAGAGAGGAATGTAGCACAGAAAGAGGTATAGATCCTACAAGATGAGAGGGATGCGATAGTGGCATAGGTGTAGGTTGCACAAAGAGAGAGATGTAGCATAGGCTAAGGCATAGATAGCGCAAGGTGAGGGTGGTGAGATAGGGGTAGAGGTACAAAGATTATAGGCATAGGTATAGGCCATGCAAGATGAGAGGGACATGGCTACAAAGTCGGTGTCTTAGATGGGAGTAGAGGCTGGGTAGCTGAAGTTAGCACAAGATGCATGGTCATAGGAGAGGAGATTCATATGCGGATTTTGGGACAAGTACAAGGTAGAGTGGGATTCAGCCTGACATCAGGCTGTAGAGTGATATGAGTACATGCAAGAGGCCAACTACTATATGTGTGGCTATTTTTCACCAGTGCTAGATCCAGGGTAGTGAGTACCAACCTACATTCGAGCGAGGCCATAAATGCTAGCCCCATCCTAGTCAGTAGGGACACATACTTGTAGATACACTAGCTAGAGAGAGACCCCTCCACACAGAGGGAGAGTGCCAGAGTCATCACAAAGATCAGATATGGGAAGCTCAAATGAGGTAGAGAGGATAGAGGATAGGTGACAGGATACTAGTTTTTGATAGGTGCAGGATGAGTGTATAGTACAAAGTAGCAGAGATTAGATTTGATCCAGAGCCGTGTACTTGTACTTTATTTGATGATATATGTGATGGATATGTATTATGATTATATAATGGACATTATTATGGACTATGCGATAGACATTGTATTTTGATTTTTATATGATATATGACAACCCTTATTGACACGATTGGATGTGTATGTCATGGATGATTTATTTATGCATATGTGTATGTTCATAATTTTATTATGGATGATCCTTATGATGAAATTTATGTATATGTCTATAATGATATATATTTATGCCATTATGGATGATATGAATGAGATATATGATGTCTAACATTTATGATGCAGGATGTGATGAACAATTTATGATTTTATATGCTATGGATGTGGGTCTAACAATCTGTGATGTAGGTGATGATGTATGGGAGATTTTGATGATATGGACTAAGATCAATATGCTAATGTAATGAATTAATAATAGAATGAATATAAGATGTGTAGAATAATCAATTAAAATTAATCTAAACAACTTAAAATTATTATGATATGATAATGCACAATGGGATAAAATGCAACTTAGTCAACCTAAAATGTGGGATGAAATGCAATTAAATTCCTTAAAAATACTAATAAGTAAATGAAATTCAACGTGAAGATGAGTGTAAATAAGGGCTTGACCATGTTTTCTAGAGATGATGGGTGTGAAACCATACCTTTCAAGCACCATAGGTATCCTAAGGAGAAAATAAAATGGAAGGAATCAATGTTTTCACAACCAAAATCATAAGTCATGGGTTGGATAAAGAAGGGATGGAGGATACATGCAATGCAATCCTAATGCACTTTTTGATTTTCAGATAACCAATTTTTGCTATAGCATAAGACACCAGGTACCATGGTATGTGAAACCATGGTGGATTAGTGTCTAATGAATACACAAACACAACAAACAAGGAGGCTATTCTAACATCCCAAAGTCATGATGACTTTGGTTGGTCCAAGTATTGGGATAAACACAAGGACAAAAGGATGCCCCACGTAACACAAGACCTCAAGGGTCTTGGCGGGTACTATGTGGGACAACCAAGAAGACAACAATCAAACAAAAATCAATATATGACCCTATGTTAACCAGTCAAAACACACCATAATATGATAGATCATGGTGGCCTTGACAAGTCATGATAGGGAGCTCAAATTATAAATAGAAGCCAAAAGTATCAAAATATTTCAATCAATTTCAAAACATCCTTTGTCATAGGACCGGGAGGATGGATGGGGTTGATGAGGTATGTTAGGAAGGATACATCCTATTGAGACCAAAGTTGGATACTAAAATAAAAATCGATTATGACGTAGGAGACTCTAAAACCAATTGAAGCTCATGATACTAATGGATCCCATTTGTGAAGAACTAACTAGATAAGGAAATACTTGGTGACACGACATAAGGCACAAGACAAAAGACACAAAACTGACACACCGTAAAGACCTAGGGGCTTAGGGGCTGATCAGAGATTAGCCTTGCCTACGTGAATGCGCATAGCCCTCATAGTTTGAAAAGACTATGGATAAAAGAGGAAAGAGGACAATGAAGACAGATGATGAAGGACAATGACCAAACTGACAAAAGAAAAAGAAAAGAAAAATCCCCGAAGGTGGATAAAATGATCGATCTTGGTTGAGTGAAAGTGTAGGGGAAACATAGTTTGAAAAGGATGAATGAACAACAAGGGATAAGAGTGAAAAGGGGACAATGTGGACAGATGAAAAATGATCAAAACTGGATGGAAAAAATTCCCTCGGGGTGGATCAAAAGATCGGCCTTGCCTATGTGAAAGTGTAGGGGCAACATAGTTTGATAAGGACCAAAAGACCAACATGACAAGATGGGATCTAAATGAAGACCGACATGATGAAAGAACCTAGATGGAAGCGGAAGATGGAAAAAATGACAAGACAAATGACACAAGCTCAGATTAGGATAAAAGCTCAAGATAATGGATAGTCAATGAAGTTCATCCAATTCTCAACCAAAATATACCAAGCGACCAGATGATGAATGTAGATGGAAGGATAGGATTGATAGGATGAAGAGGATATGAGATTAGGATGGGTGGAAGCATAAAATAACTAGGATGCAAGGTAGATAATGATTAAGCAGTGTATGAATGGTGCCTGTGGCCAGGTTTTCACCAAATGTACTTACCCAAGGCACCACTGAGGGTGGTTTTCACCATAGGATGAATTATTTCTCCTCACTATTTTTTGATTTTTTTGACTTTTTGGATTTTTTTGTATTTTTGATAAAAATTTTACCTTTTTTGTATTTTTTGGATTTTTGCAGGATAACATACCCCAGCTGACTTAAGTGTAAATTTTTTTTAGGTGCAAGATAGTAATGGGCTCCTCTAGGGGCTCTCCTTCATGTGTAGCAATTTTGTATGATCTTGATCCATATTTTTTTGTGATAACATAAGGTCCCAACCAATTTACTTCAAGCTTTCCCTTCTTTTCTCGATCCTATTAAGTGCACTGATTCTCCTTAAGAACTAAATCACCAACATTGAATTGGATAGGACAAACCTTCTTTTTGTAGCTTCTTTTTAGACAATTTTGATATGCCTAAATATGGTCATACACTTTGATCCATCTTTCATCAAGGAGTTCTAACTGGATGAGTCTTGCAACACTAGCATCTTCATCATTGGTAAGATTCTTAAGGGATATTATCAGTGATGGGATTTCTACCTCAATCGACAAGATGGCATTAGCACCATAGATGATACAATATGGGGTGATGCCAGTAGGAGTGCAAATGGAGGTGTGGAAAGCCCAAAGGGTGGGATGGATATGAAGGTGCCAATCTCGACCAGTGTTATTGACCACCTTTTTGAGGAACCTAATTAGAGTTTTGTTGGTGGCCTCTGCCTATCCATTACCATGAGGGTAATAGGATGTGGACCAATGATGTTGGATGTGGAAGGTTTCACAAATGTGTTTCATGGCTTGGTTCTTGAAAGGCTTTCCATTATCAGTGATGATGGTGGATGGAATTCCAAATCTATAGAGAATATGGAATAGGATAAATTTGGAAATTTGAGTAGCTATGATTTGTGAGAGTGGCATTGCTTTCACCCACTTGGTGAATTACTCAGTTATAGTGATGATATATGTATGTTCATCAAAGTATGGCGGATAGATATTTTTAATTAGGTCGAAGCCCTACTAAGAAAAGGTCCATGGTGCTATGAGAGGCTAGAGATCCTATGCAGGAGAATGTATTAAATCTGCATGTTGTTGATAGGGTAGACATTTCTTCACAAATTCACAAGAATCATGTTCCAATGTGGGCCAATAGTAACCAACCCTGAGAATTATTTTAGCCATTGCAATACTATTTGAATGGGCCCCACACACCACTATGTACCTTTGTTAATGTAGTGTGGGCTTCAGTCTCATTTACACACCTAAGGAGGGTTCCATCATACCCACAATGATAAAGTGTATCACCTAGAATGGCATAATAGGATGTTCATTTGATAAAATATTTGTGTTGGTTTCATGTCAGATCAGGGGGTAGGATGTTGTTATGTAGGTAAGTATAGGTATCATGATACCAGGGTGATGTAGGACCTACAATATCACACACCATCTCACTTTCAGGGATGTCGTATGCTAGGATTAAAAGTTTCTCAACTAGAAACTCACATTCAGTCTGATATTTAGGCATGTCAAGGAGAGAACCATTGGTAGCTATGGCATCAACCACTTTGTTCTGCACTCTAGGTATCTGATCAAACTAAATGGATGCAAAATACCTTTTGAAGTCATCTATCATACACTTATATGGAGATAACTTATCATCCTTTATTAGAAACTCATCATTGACCTATTTGATGATTAGCTGGGAATCACCAAAGACTTGCAGGTGAGTAATATGCCATTGGATTGAAATTTTGAGGCCAATAAGAAGAGCTTTGTATTCAACTATATTGTTTGTACATGGAAAGGCTAACCTAAATTAATTTGGTATATAATCTCCCTGGGGGTGTGATGAGAAATATTTATGCTCTTGATCCATTGTGTGTGTAAGATCCATCAAAATAGAGTGTCCATGTGGCAACTTTTGTGACTACAAAGACTCATTCATCAGGAAAATTCAGTTTTTAGAGGATAAGCATCTACTAAAGGAGCATCTTCCAACTGATCTACTATCACTTGTCCTTTTATTTTTTTCGATCCACATATTCTATATAAAATTCACTTAACAACATGACCCACTTAGCCATGCGACTACTTAGAGTTGTTCTGGATAGCAAATATTTGAGTGGATCAAACTTGGAGATTAGCTTTATTGGATGGTTGAGCACGTAATGTCAGAGTATTTGTGAACTAAAGACCCCGACTAGGAAATATTTTTACATCAGGGAATAATTCAGTTCATAGCCTACTAGGGTTCAATAGATGTAGTAGATCGCTCGTTCCTTTGATGACTCATCATGTTTTTCCAAGAATGCCCCCAATGCAACTAAAGTAGCAAAGATATACAAAATGAGTGGTTTACAAGGAATTGGTGGAATAAGGATGCGCAGGTGATCCAAATATTCTTTGATCTGGTTAAAAATGAGTTGACACTGTTGACTCCACTCAAAGGCAGTATCTTTTTTCAAGAGATGTGTGAATGACTGACATTTGTCAGCTAATTGAGGAATAAATCATCGGATGGATTGGAGCTTACCCTAAAGACTTCTTAGTTGTTTAAGATTGTGTGGTGAAGGAATTTCCATGATTTCCTTAACCTTTGTAGGATCGACCTCTATGCCTCTTCGGGAGACAATGAAACCCAATAGTTTTCTTGATGTGACGCCAAAGACATATTTCTTTGGATTTAGTAATAGCTTATACTTTTCTAGACGTTTAGATATCTTCTTGAGGATTTCCAGGTACTCTTCCCTTGTTCTTGATTTCCCTAATAGATCATCAACATAATCTTCCATTATGATGTGAATGAAGTAATGGAAGATGACGGTCATGGCTCGCTGGTAGGTTGCACTTGCATTCTTAAGGCCAAAGGGCATAAAATTATAAAAAAAGGTGCCCCATGGTGTGTTGAAAGCTATTTTATGTTCCTCTTTAGGTGCAATTATGATCTGATTATACCTAGAGAAGCCATCCATGAGGGAAATCATCTCATTCCCTGTAGTTAATTCTACTAACATGTTGATGTTTGGCAAAGGGAAATCATCTTTGGGGAAAGCTTTATTGAGATCCCAAAAATTTGTGCAGATCTTGATACCCCCATTTGGTTTGGCGACAAGTAAAATGTTGGATATCCAATCTGAATATTCAATGGGTCGAATGAATCCAACTTCTATCAATTTCTCCAACTCTTTTTTGACTAGTAAGGCTACCTGAGGATACATTTTCCGAAGCTTTTACTTGACGGGTTTGGCATCTGGATGAACATCCAAATGATGTACGAGTAGAGCATAATCCAATCCTGACATATTTGAATAGGCCCATGAAAAATTCATGATGTCATCTTTAAGCAATTGGACAATGGTAGAGTGCTCTTCTTCAGATAAGGATTTGGCTACATAAGTGATTTTAGGATCTTCTTCTATCCCCAAATTGATTTCTTCTATCTCCTCAATGTGAATAGAAATATTTCAAAAAATTGAGTTCGGACAAGGGAAGATGAACATCCCCATCTTCAGTGCCTCACTAAAGTTTTCACTATCAAATACACCCAATGTTTTCACTTTTTCCTAGTCAAAAAGCGCCTCAGGGAGGTTTTCGCTTGATGACCCATTTTGATTTTTCTTCTTTTTACTTTTGTGGTTAGGTCATTCATCTTCCCCTAATCCCATAAGATGTACGTACTGATCCACTAAGGGAAAGGTGTTGATAGGTGCACTACCATGTAGGTTGCAATCTATAAGCTCAGGATGTTTAAGGGATAGGCTAATGGTGCAAATGGATAAGCATTCGAACATGGAAGGAAGGTCAATGTGATCTACATCATCATACACATGTGTGATGGATTCTTCCTCTAGTATGTCTTCAAGGAGACTTTTTCCCACACTAACATTGTTAAAGGCACTAGATTATGCCATAGGAGCCTTTTGCTTGGTATCATAGCCTAAGAATATTATTTTGGGTCACATAAATGGTTCTATAGGCTGACATCGTCCTTGTTCTTCTACACCAAGGTCTCCCCCTAGTAATTATGTTTCTCTGCAAACTTAGAGGGACAAGGATAAACCTCTTGGAAATATTATTTCAAAGGGGGAGATGGTTCAGGTTCCTCATGATATACCCACTGGCTAATGTCATCTTTTGGTGTGTCTTTCCTTAACCAAGAAGAGCGGAAGGTATTGGATCCCACATTCAAAGCATTGAAGGTGATGGTATTCTCTTCTTCCTTCAGGACATACTGAGAAGGTTGGTCGTATCCGTGTGGTGAGGGTGGCATAGTTTCCACATTCAATGTTGTGCGCATTTCATATTCACCACACCCCATGTCGATGATCTAGACTTTAGTAAGGGTGGAATCAAATGTGGATGATGGAGTGGAAACTAGTGTGTTGGTGGATGAATGGGATGATGATGTCTGTGGTGGTCCCATTTCTGCTCCAGGGCAGTAATGAGAATAGTGGAACGAAGATTCTAATGTGTGATAATATTTGTATGGTAACTTTTACCCCATTGACTGGGAATTTTAGACATTCATGGTATGTGGATGGAATGGCTTGGATGGTGTGGAGCCATGGGAAGCTAAGGAGAAGGTTATAGGGGAGTTACAGATCAAGTACATGACATGTAGTGTATTGCACAACTAGGCCGACCTAGATTGGAAGACAAATTAACCCTTTAGAATCATGCTCTACATTACCATACGTCCTAATGGTGATGAATCGATTCTTTAGGTCAGCTTGGGTGTATCCCAACTATTTTATGAATTTAAAAATGCAAAGATTCAGGACATAACCATTATCTACCAAGACCCCTTTCACTTTGTGACCATTCACACAAACCTCAAGATGGAGGGGATGGTTATGGTTCAAGTCAATGCAAGGAGTATCATTTTGACTAAAGCCTAATTCATAGGTGGCCGAGAGGTGTCCTACAAATGTTTGAAATTGTGTAGGGTCTATGTCATTGGGAACTTGGGTGTCCTGTAAGGCCTTGTTTAGAATTTATTGGTGTACAAGAGAAGACTTAAGCAAATCTAGGATAGAAATCTGGGCTATGGTCTTTCGTAGATGATCAAGAATGTTGTAATGGAAACTTGTAGATGGTGGTTGAATATATGTGGAAGCTCTCAGGACTGTGATATGGGTACGATAGGTTGTGACAACACATTGTGGATCATTTCCTTTTATGCATATCATAGATACACATGATTCTACTTGTTCGATGTGCATGATGAGGCCTTGATAATTAAATGGCACATTTCTGCAAATGATGTTGTTGGTGTTGTGATTCTGATTATTATTGCTACTAGGCCTGGGGTTTGAGTTTGATGTGCTATGAACTTGGTTATGCTTAGGGAAAGCATTCTGATATATTTGTAATTGAGTATTGGATGAGGGTGTCATGTTGGCATCTACATGTATGTCACCCCGATCTATAAGATCCTGGATGTATTTTTCCAGACCTTGACACTTATTCAATGTATGCCCTTAAATCTTGTGGAACTCACAATACTCATTTTCTTTAAACTAGGTTGGTTTAGGATTGGATTCGTCAAGTGGATTAGTCAGAGGATATGTAATTGAATAATTGGATTGAAGGAGCCTATTAAACACAACACTTAGGGTTTCACCCAATTGAGTAAATTGATATTTGTTTCCCCCTTGATTGTTTTGATTGGATTGTTGGGGAGGACGAGGTGCTCCTGATGGCACTGGTATGAAATTTGGAATTGACTATTGTGGAGGACGATATTGTGGCTTCTACGAGGGATTATCTACTTGGAAATGTTTGGTGTCAATGACACCATCATTTCCAACATTTTTTTTCTTGTTCCAATAACGAGGCTTGTTAGCAGATGACTTCTCTTTATCAAAGTTGAAGATTTTGACTTGCCCTTTGGTAATAAGGACTCTTTCTAGGATAGGACCTTTCTCTACTATTTTCATGAAGGTTGTGACATAGTGGAGTCTGAAATGGTTGGCCATATTTAGATGAGAAGTTTTGACAAACAGGGTGACCATGTCTTTCTCCTTCAGTGGGGATTTCATCTAACTAGCTAAAGCTCGCCATCCTTGAAGATAGCTTGCAAATGTTTCTCCTTCACACTGTTTCTCTTTCAGGATATCTAATGTATCGATATCCTTCCCAAAATTTAAGGAGAAGTGGGAGACAAACTCTTCTAAAAGTTGTACAAAGGATTTAATAGATCCCTTCTCGAGACCTATAAACCATTCAAGAGCTATTCCTTGTAAACTCCTAGGAAACAATCATATAAGGTAATTGTCATTATGCATGACTTCTTGACAATGGGTAGAGACCTCTTGAAGGTGAGTCTTGGGGTCTTTAGTTCCTTTATACTTATCAAATTTTGGCATTTCAAAATGCTTAGGGAAAGGTACCAATGAAATAGAGGGATCAAATAGATAAGGATAAATGTCCTCAAATTTAAACGATTGTTTGTCGGTCCCTACTTGCAAATCCCTTAGTACAACTTTTATTTCTTCCAAATCTTTATTGAAAGGTGCTTTAGGAGTCGGATTGGATGGATTAGGCCAATTATAAGGGGGGTGTTGCTGATATAAAGAGGATGGTGCAACAACAGCTAGATCATAAGTAGGTTGAGGTGTATATGGAGGCATTTTCTGATTTTGACTAACCTAAGCAGATTGTGGATTACCGTAAGGTGGATATAATGATGATGGATTTTGATGGTAAGAGGTGGAAGCTTCTTGTTGGTAGGGTGGTTTTTGTTGATAATATGCAGTGGATGGAACACCCTGCTAACATTGTGTAGGAGCTTGGTAGTATGAAGAGGTGGAAGCCTCTTGTTGGTATGGTGGTGGTTGTTGATAGTAAGAGGTGGATGGAGCACCTTGTTGATAAGACGGTTATTGTTGAGTGTATGACATGGATGAAGAACCTTTTTGGTATAAGTGTTGTTGTTGAGGGTAATATGGATTGGATTGGTAATGGTGCACAATGTTGGGTTGTTGTGTGACATATGGAGGTGGTCGTGGGTTAGATGACTATTGGTAGGGATTTGTGTGTGATTGTGGAGGGTTAGTGTAAAGAGGCAGTTGAGTCCACGACAAATTTTGAGAGGCCAGATGGATATTTGGATTAGGATTGGATGGAGAAGTATAGGCAATTTATGTGTTGGAAGGATCGTATAGGTATTGTGCGAGAGGATTATGTTGCATTTCTGTGGGAATGTGTGCATGTTGGGGTGGATGTTGCTGCTATGGTGGTGGTTGGTAAGGTGGGTGAGATGGGATGTGTTGTTGTTGTGGGACTGCTATGGAAGTGCCATGGGGAAGTTACAATAGCTATGATGTAGTTTGTGTCACTTGATGTGGTGGTTACATAGGAATAGTAGAGTGTTGTTGAGGAATCAAAATGTTTTGTTGTGGAGGTTTCTTATGAGGTGGTTGAGATGAGGCAATAAGAACAATAGTATGTTGTGGGGGAATTTATGAGCAGATACCCCCGTTTTGAGGTGGTGCTTGCGATGTAGTGGATTTTGAGGATTTACTAGAATGTCGGTGGTGGAAAATTTCCAGTGGGTGTAGATCCTAGAGGTGGCATCAACACAAGGATAGGTGTGCCCCCAGTATTGACAGGTGGCTGACCAAGATGCTGAGGTGGAACTGGTGGAGTAGATGGAATGTACTATGGCATGTCATAGCTGTAGGATTCATTAGGATTGGGTTGTGCTATAGAGGCTTCTATACAGAGGTGAGGATAACTTGTGAATTGATGTATCATGACATTTCCAAACTCAGGGTGATACCAATTCTCTATAGGTGCACCTTTTGGTACATACAAATTCCTTGGAACATTTTGTGAAGTCTGCGGGTCTCAAGGTGCTGGAAGGGTCTAGGTACCAAAATATTGTGACATATCAAAATCAAATGGTGGTTTGATTCCTCTCATGATCAAAGTGGTGCAAAGCTTATCTCCACACTCATTAAGGAGGTGATCCATCATCTGAACATTGACAGGATGGCTAAGGTATCTATCAACTATGACTTCAAGTTGATTGACCATTTTTCATCACTGAGCAGTGGGTTGTTTTGAATGTATGTATTGGACTGTGAAGAAGCATCGTTATTGGGATCTTGTGGCATATTTATAGCATTGTTGGGATCCTATGGGATATTCGGTTGGGAACCCTGGACTTGTTGTTCTGCCATTTGCTTCTTTTCTTGTGATCAATTCTAAATGGGCATGAAAGTGCAAGACTACCAGATGAACTAAGATGCCATTAAATTCTAAGATGCAATGTAGAGATGACCTAAGTGATGATTGGAGGATTGATGAGATTTGATGAGGGATCAATTGATTGGATAATTGGATAAGATGGATTGATGAAATGATTGATAAGATCATATGAGATTGGATGATTGAAAGGGATTCTAAACCAAGTTCAGAAATCACCCTAGGTGACTTAAGGTGTTGATTGATCGGATTAAAGGATAGACCAATGATTGCAGCACCAAATCAACCTTAAGATGGAAGGGGATTTATTGGGCCAAGGATGATGATTGACTTAGGATGGATGGCGATCCTAAGCAGATGTTGAAGGATGACGATTGATTTCAAGCACCTAGGTCAATTAGGATAATAACTTCAAATGAAGTTCAGAGGATTTTTATTAACAAAATGATGATGGACATCAAGCTTAGGGATATTTAAATATGTACCTATATGATTTGGATGATGATTGGATGCAGATGGATTGTAATACAAATGGACTAAAGTGAGGATTATGAGTGAGTGGAAGGTGCAAATGGTTCAGAAAACAACAAGTTTTTTGGGATCCCAATAGGTTAACTTTCTCGACAAAGATCAGACTCATCTAATAGGCGCAAGATCAACCAAATTAAGGGTTAGGTCACCTATATTGGGGCAAGGTCTCCCAACTTAAGGGTTGGGTGACCTATCTTGGGGAAAGGTCACCCAAATTAAGGGTTGGGTTGCCTATCTTGGGGCAAGGTTGCCCAAGTTAAGGCTTGGGTTGCCTATCTTGGGGCAAGGTCACCCAAGTTAAGGGTCATGTTGCCTATCTTGGGGCAAGGTCGCCCAAGTAGGTGAGAAATCCTAAACAATTTCAAGACTTGTCTAAATATGAGAAACAATCAAACGACGTCGATAAATGGGATAAATAGACCCACTAAACAAGCATACAGACTATAAGGACGGACAAACAAACTCTTAGAATGGAGAAAAAGATGCTCGAAATGGCTAAATGGATGCACAAAATAGGTAAACAAACCATTAGAATAGGGCAAAAAATGTTTAGAACAAGTGAACAGACTATCGAAATGGGCAAACGAACTCACATAACAAGTGAACGAACTGATAGACTGACTAAACCGAAGGTGGGATTGATTGTTCAGGGCAAGGTCATTTATCTTGAGGGTACAGTGGCCTAGGTTGAGGGCCAAGTCACCCAAATTAGGGACAGGTTGCCCCTATTCAAGGCTAAGCTACCCAACTTAGGGCCAAGTCACCCTTGTTTAGGGTAAAGTTGCCTATTTTTGGGCAAGGTCATCTGTTCTATGAAAAATGGGTAATTTTGAAAAGAACGGACTGGGAAATGACTTAGAAAAAAGGGCCAAGTCACCCCTGATAAGAGCCAGGTCACCCATCTTAGGGCAAGGTCGCCCTTGTTCAGTTGACTTGGACTTGTCTTAGGCAAAAATAATTATGGCACATGAGCTAAAACATAGAAAACAACAAGTAGAAGGCTGAGACTGGCTTGAATAATAGACACACACTAGTTTCACACAAAGAAAAATTCAAACAGTAAATCCTAACATTAGTTTGAAGGGTATCGCCTTTTTAGTCCTCTAACTAGGCTAAACAAGGAAACTAGAGATTCCCTGATATACGCACAATACATGGAGCACAACCACAAAAACTATCCTATCACAGGCATGAGTCAGGAGCCACAACGAGGTACTACAAGCTCAGACCAACTCTTCACATCTTTTCTAGGTATCACCCTAGCTTTGATGCTCCGCTAGACACGACATGACTAGATTGAGGTAGAGATTTCACTCTCGCCCCTTTATATACCCCACCGGTAATGTGTGGTTGGAATCATCCCTTGGGGTGATGAAATCCCTAAGCAGGTCCTACTAAAATAAAACACTAAAGTTTTTTAGCTAGTCCCTAGGCTCACACGAAGTGCAAGGGGAAAGCATGAACGATCAAGTGTCTCCTGGGTAACATAAAGGACTAAGTGGACTACAATTTCTCTTCACCCAGGATCGCCAAATGGTGCAAGGGGATTGGATACATCAATAGTCCACTTTTCAAGCACAACAAACAAGTTCGTTCACTACTCCTAATTAGATCTATGTGCCTAACTATTATGAAAATGATAAATAAATAATCTAACTAATGAAAGTGGTTCTCTTCTCTTGCAACAAACATGTTAAAATTTTAAGCCTTTGATCTTCAAGAAACATGAATTAGTTGCACAAATGTTAGTAAAAACAAGCACACTCACCAAAAAGACAAGTTAGGGGGTGAGTACTAAGAAAAAAAACAATAAATGAACTCTAGAAATGAACTTCAGGTATCTATTTTTACCTCAGTTGTCTCTGTCTATGGATAGGTCACCTCTGTCTTCAGGCCTGGTCACCCCTTTCAGGGTAAAGTCACCTATCTTCGAGCAAGGTCACCCCTGTCAGGGCCAGGTCACCTATCTTTGGGCTAGGTCACCCCTGTAAGGGCCAGGTCACCTCTGTCTTCCATACATGGACAACTCTGTGTAACGTAAACCTGCAAAATGTCAAAAAATAGAAAATATGAAACAAAATAGACCCATTTGTGGGTCTCATCGAGTGTGCCAAAAATGTGTTCAAGTGATTTTTTCTGTCCTAAGATGCAAGACAAAATGAAATGAAAAAAGGAAAACACTAAGAAACACTCAAGATTGGCCTAGGTTGAATCCAAACAAAATACAAAGAAAATGAAACTTTTTACCTTTTTTGAATTGATGAGTTTGGTTGGCCCTTTTTGATGCTTGATTATGTGCTCCTTCAATATAAAATGATGCAAAAATGGATGCAAAATAATGTAGAAGATGATGAGGAATGCAATGGTGCAAATGGGTATTGTGACAAGTGTGGTAGGTGGATGGAATAAAATCTTGAAGGATGCAATAATGGAGGATGAATGCTTGAGAGTTGAGTTGCTAAGTTTCTTGAATGCTTGAATGAGAGTGAATAATGAAAAAGTGTTGTGTAAATGAGACCAAATATTCCATTTTAAGGGAAGAGTCTCTAGAGAATTGTATGGTCAATATTTAGCCAACATGGACAAGATGGAGGGTTGTGGTGAGTTGAGGACTCACAAGCCCTCACATCTTTCCATGTGGAAGATGAGATGTGAAAATGATGGTTGATTTGGAAAGAGGACATGTGAGGTGGAGGTACTTGAAAGTACCTTGGGATTAGGGAAGGATTTCCTCAAAAAGGAATTTTGTGTCCCCGTATGAGGATGATGGTGACAAGTGAGGAATTTTACAAAGTCCTTCCTTATCATCATGGGGATGAGAGAGATTGTTGGGGGAATAAATGTGAATTTTAAATTCGCATGATTGGGAGTACCTTGGGGATAATACAAGGTCCTCTTAAAGGAGGTCCTTGTCCCATGTGATTGGTGTGACCTATGAAGGAATATGGGGAAGACAAATGCATTGAATGAATAAATGTGAATTTTAAATTCACATGGGGAAGAGGTCAATGCTTGATAAGGAAATTAATTATGAAAGGTTGAATTGGAGGACATACCATAAATGGTAGGTGATTAGATTAAGGTTGTGCAAACATGTGATTAGGAAGATTAATGGAGAATTAGAGACAAGTGGCCAAATATGGAGGATGTGACATTAATCTTGATTAAGGATATGCACTTCCTAATCATGGATTAATTAAACTAATCTAGATTAGAAGAATATTATGGAGGATGTGGTAAGGAGAGAGAAAAGAGTGAATTTAAAATTGATTTAAATTCAAAAAAGGGAAAATGACTAGATTAAATAAATTGATATATCTATTTAATTTAGAGAAGAAATGATGAAAGATAAAGTATTTAAATGATAAATTAAATACTTTAGACACCTTAGAGAAAGGGGAAATATTAATTAAATATATTTTTTAATTAATATTGATGAAATATATAGATAAAGGATACAAATTTGACCATATGGAAGTGGTCAAATTTGGATGTCTACAGGTTGAGCCACATATTTGGGTTTGTCAGTACTATAAGCTGATTGGATATATGTTGGTTGAGAAATGGGTACTCCTTGTACATGACCAAATTATCATGTCAATTGATCATAATAAAATGACCTCATAATGTAGTCGAGGTGAACGATAAGGAAATAGTCCCTTTTGATCCTCGCTAGCTACCGAGACTAGCCCAAGGAAGATTTGAACCTTATATGTGGTCTCCACACCACATTTAGAATGAATAATATATCAAAAAATGCTTACCAATATATCAAATCATTTAACTACCATGGTATCCTCAAGGGATAGGCATGTTCTCTAGTGAATTCCCATGCTAGCTCAATCAAGAGCCCTGTGGGCTACATGTATGTGATATGATCAAATACACACAATTGTAGATGGGAGCACGTCATCAAAATTTATGGCTCATAATGCACATATTAACCTAATTCATAATAGAGTTGGGCCAACATGCTTTATCCCTAGTAAAAAATGGTGCATAGAACCTCCATCACATGGATGGTTTAAAAACTCCTTGATGGAGGTGTGTGCCTCACACTATCTATGTTGCTATGAGTATCATAGGCACAATCATAATATAATGTATAAAGAGGATATCTACATCAAAACTACATCACCATCCTATAGCATTGTATGACTAATGCAATACATATGTTTAGCTCACATGTCATTTAAATTTCTCCCCTCCTCAAAATGTATTGTCTCATCATATACAATAAATATTAGAATCTTGCATACATCCTTGAGTGTCATAGTCATCTTCCTCATCAAAAGATGGAAGGTCAAGGTGTCTGAGTTATATCTCCCAATGAATGTGATCAATATTAAGCCGTCGAACCTCATGCTCACTATGGGGTACACCCATAGTAATCCCACATATCTTAGGTGTCCTTTATCTGTTGATGATAACATATATGGTGGAACCTATTTAATCATCAAACATAAATTCATCAATTCCCCCTCTTATGATCAAACTGACTATATAAATTAATATTATTTTTTAAAGTCCAAAACCATAGAGACCAACACCTTGGACAATGGTGCTTTGAAGGAATTTGGTACTTTGTCAAGACTCTAGTGCATAATATGGACCCAACAACCCAAACTAGACATCAAAACCCTATTAAGGCACATGGACACTAAATTTATCAAATCAACTCTAAACATCAAAAAATTAGCTAATAAATGCATGGAATATGAAAGTATGACTCGCCGCTTGGGGTTGCACTCCCTATGTGACATAGTCTCTCAAGGCATGCGGCTTGGGAATGTGGTAAAATTATCATCCTGACATCCTCACTCTTGAGACTAAACAGGTCCACTCAAAATACTCTTAGAATAAAAATTAAAAATTAATGGTAATAAGGATAATTTTGTTTATTATTTATAGTAAAAAAACAAATGTAACTTATGTTTTACCCTTGTCTTCAAACCGTCATTCATTTAAAGTGTCACAACTTGGCTTATAAAATATGATTTTAATGTTGTGTATCTAACTATAATCTTCATTATACTCTTTTTCCTCTCTAATTCCTTTTATCTCAATGTTGTTTTTATGAATAACCCTTCCTAAGATATCTTATTCAAAACCTTAAAAATGTTCAAAGTGGAAAGATTGCCACCCTATTTCTACATCCATTAAGCAAGTTGAAATATGAGGCTATATCTACCCTCAAATTTCATTTTTAGAATTTTTTAGACTTATGCATGTGTTTTTTCTTGTAGGGTTATTCTATATTTTTTACAAGTTGTTTTCTTAGCATGTGGTTCCTAATGTTGTTGTTTTATAGGTTAGTATGTTGGGGGCTTTATTCTCTCACTTGTCAATGTTTTGTGTCCTCTATAGTGTCCTTTTCAGAATTATTATACATATTTTATAATCTAATTTCCTATAATTTAACTTCCATATGCAAGTAGTGTCATATTATAGCTAAAGTGGGGTCTAAATGTAGCATCATAAATTATGCTCCCTCAAGGTAAAATCACAATTTTACACTTTATTTGGTGCTCTCTTTAGCATCCACTCCCTTAGTTCATTTTTAGATCATTTCCTAACCTTGAACTTATGTTCCAACTCAATATAATTTACTAACACTACCTTAAACACCTTATTCATGACTTTACACCTTTAAAATCCCAAAAAATGCTCAAATTTAGGGTAGGTTCTAAGTCAAGGGACCCAAAAATTAAGATCCTCACTTCTAAGAGCGAAAACACATGGACAAGGGTATTTGACACCCTAGTCTTAACATTTTCCCAAAAAAGTGGCTCACATATTTGGGTTGACCTTTATCTTGCGTGATGTGATCTTGAAGCTAATATTTTTGTGGTAAAACATTTTTGAATTCAAATTTAAATGTGTTGTCCTACACCTAAGGTTATTACTATGTTTTTACTATTTAAATATGAAACTTTATTGCAAAACATATGTAATTATTATCATAGCAACACTGCCAAAATTGACATAATATTTTAAAGATTGATGAGAAGATATTTAAATTTGTGTGTTTTTATTATAATGATTGAAGCTTAAAGAAAGTTGAAGAATAAAATGGAATCTAGGGTTTGCAGATTTCTTTTGCATCTCTCAAGAATATTAGGACTTGATTTTAGTGGTTTCTCTACTTCAAAATTTGATCATCTTGTTGCCCTAAGTGAGGTATTTTGTTGTGTATGATTTCCCTTGAGTATTTTACTTTCTATTGAGTTATATCTTGCATCCCTAAAAAAATTGGAATGTGATTTAAAGTTCCAAAAGCCCTTAGACTTGGCCACTCAATTCCCAAGTCCAACTATTTTAGGCTCTACCTTCTATGACAAGTGCCCCTTTGTCTACTTTTTCTATGTTTTCAACTATTTCACATTTTTTTGTTTATGCAAATTATCTGTATTTTTAAATTATATTTTTATATTAATTAGTTCAATTAAATCACATTAACTAAATATTCCCTCTTTACAACAAAGGGAAAAAACCCAATAATGTTGGCTCTCATTTTAGGCAATTAGCCAATCATAACAACTTTGTCTAGTTTTTATTCAATGTTAAAAAAATAAAGGATTGATCTAAGTTAATCTACTAGCTAGTTTAAGGATCTTCTTTTACACTTAACAAGATGTTGATAGGGCCTCTAGTAGATTTTCCACTCTATGGAGATCACATGATTTGAAAGGTACACTCCTATCTCATAACAAAAAAAATCTTAATATTCTATTCAAAATAAAAAGTCTTCTAATAGAATGGGCCCTCTGAAATATCTATGGCACCAACTATTTTTTTCAGTATTGCAATAACTTTAATACTCTTTTGGTCTACAAAAATCCTTTATGTATTATGATTGTATATTAATTTGTGACTTCAATTCTCCCATGTACCCTTTGAAAACATGAGAGGTTCTCTAGATTTTTCTAACAATAGGATGGGCCTAAAAAACTTCCTTCTTAGGATGGATTGGTGGATATAGATCTAGAAGTCATGCAATTCACTTGGTCCAATAAAATAGTTTAAATAACCTCAATAGTTTAATGATGTTGCAATGGAAGCTCGATGTATAGTGATATATTTTGGGTGAAATTTTTTTAATCCCTTTTAACAAATTACAAAACTTAATTTCAACCACAGTTGTGTGAGATAGAATCTCTCCTCTTGAAAAGGGGAGGCACCCTTCTTATACATTATTGAAACTAAGGAAAACTTAATCAAATATTTACAATAATGTACACTACAATAATGATATGGGGTGTGTCACATCCATGATTCTTTCTTTTTCAGAGAATATGTTTTACAATGTTTCATGATTTTAATCTCTAGATGCAATACAACTTCAAATTAAAACTATGTAGTAATTCAAATACTCCTAACTTGTCAAAGAAAAGTATACAAATACCAGTATGATAAAGACAAGTAAGAAATAAGAAGCTCACAAAGGCACAAAGTCATTTTGTAGTTTTCGATAGTGAATTCTTCAAAATAGTAACCAACATTATAAAAGAAGCACAAAGTCTTCAATATACTTCACAATTAGATCCAAAAACAACATGAGTAATTATAAGCACATATTCTTATGGATAATTCACCAATAACCTCAACAATATTACAATTTCAAGCAATGGGTGTAGCTTAAAGTATACACAAATTTACTCAAAATCCCTTCAATCTATATTACTAAACATTGTCAATTCCAATCAAATAACAAGATAATTGACCCAACACAAATTTTGGTGTGCAACATAGCTTCTTTATTGATAAAAAAATAGTTTCACAAAAATAAACTCAAATTTTCAATATTTGCTTCACAAACTAGTTGCACTTTGTTGCATAAGATAAAAGGTGAATAATACAAAAGAATCCTCTAATATTTATAGATAGGAGAGGAGAGATAATCTAGGAAAAAACGTAACCAAATATTGACTTATTCAAAGGTTTTGTCTATTCCATGAATATAGAAGATCATCTTCATTTTTACATGTAATTACATTTTTCCAAATGACACGTAAAATTTCAAAACTTATCTACATAAAGTGTAGAAAAAAGCATGGGAATTATCTAATTCTGAAGATGTAAGAAGATTTTTATGGTTCCTTGCTCTTGGCCTTGATATATTCATACTTCTTCTTGATCTCCTACATGGTTTCCTCATTTGGTCTAATGGTTTAGTCAATGATTTGTGAACTTTTGTGATTGACTTCCTTCCAATAGAGAAGATATTTTTTCACCTATCCATATGTGTTTTGAGGTTGTCCATAGTTTGTTATTCATCAAAAAAATCATCCATTGAAGATAATGAGAATGCTTCATCCTCCAACTATTTTTGAAAAGCTTCCTTGTACGTTTGGACAATCTCTCTTGCTAGGATAATGGTACTATCCTCAACAAGAAGCCTCCCAGGAAACTCTTCAATTGTATTCACCAAGACAACTCGATGTTCTTCAACATTTTCCTGCACTTGTTGAATATCCTCAATGAGATTCTTGATGGTAATTATGTGTTTCTTTATTGATTCCTTAAACTCCATGTACTTTTCTTTGTTGGGAATGATCCCATCATGTACTAACCTACTCAATTTCACTTCCTTTAATTGAAACCATGAATTGAGGTTTTACTTTATTTTCTTTCGCTCAGCAGAAAGTGCATACACTATTTTATCTAGCTCTAGTTTCATCTTGGAAATCTGAGAAAAATTCTCTAATGCATCAATTATGTACTTCAAGCCTTGTTCAATTATTCTATCGATAAAGTCAAATGATTTTACCTTTTGAAACATACTTTAACACATTCTCAATAATTGGTTCCTCAATATTCACCATGGCCATAGGTTGTAAATTCTTGGATGTTCCTATGATTTTCTACATTCTTCCCATATGTCCTCAAAATGGTAGAAATTATTATGACTCTTCTTGATTTTTCTATTGAAGTCCATGTAAAAATCATGCCTATACCTATATAACCTTATGGTTATAATTTGCATCTCTTCTGCTAATAATTTAGCCTTTTGCACACTTTGAATAGAATATCCTCCAATGGAAATTGGAAATTTAAAACCTGTTTTCTAAACTGCTTGTCATTCCTTGTGTATTTTAATCAACTATCTGCATAATTCCATCAAAACCCACCTATCAAAAGGGTATCTTGGAAACATATATGGGCACCTAGTGTAGCACCCTACTCTCAAATATGTAAAAGTGGAAAATTGCAAGAAAATACATCCAAAATTACTGACAACTTTCCAAGCTTCATTAGATATTCTTTTCTTTTCTAGAGTAGGATCAAACATAAAAAAACAAGGGCACAAATAAAGAATCATTGAATCTCCTAAAATGATTGATATGCCTTCCCAAAGTGATCTGAGGGTAGAAATCATATAGTGGCACAACACTTTAGATTTCTTTCATTGTCAATCATGGAAATTTTCTCATGAAAACAACAACATACACCAGGTAGGAAGTTATGCAAAACTTAAATTTTGTTTTCACATTGATTAGCTGATCATGAATCTCATCACTAATCTGTGTACCCCAGTCTATGTGTGCCTTCTTCCTCTCGATGATTCAAATGTACTCATAGATCTAATATTGAAAATTGAATGAGATAGGTAGTCCTTTCACCATGCTAAGAAGAGTGATCATGTCTCAAAAATATTCCTTTAAGTCACTTCATTGAAGACTTTTGGGCCATCTAGAGATGGTGGGCCTCATAGTCATTAGCCATTGTGAATTGATCAATTTTTTTGTCTTTATTTTGATCTTTGTCATAAGCCTCCTATCCTTTTTGAATGGAGATGTTTGTGTACTTGTCCATGGTTGGGATGATGAAAACAATATCAAAGAATTCCAAATCCAATCTCATCATAACTTTCCAAGAAGAATCTCTAACACTCTTAGCTTCCCTAATATAGTGTGAGGCAACTTGTAAGATAATTTCTAGGCAGTGAGAAACAACTGGAAATGAAGCGAGTCAATGAAGATTACTATGGACAATTGCTTGCAAGTTTCCTTCTAGTGGATGCTTTTATGTTCTCTTTACAAAATATTCCATGTCAAGGTGACCGATTTCTGTGTCCTTGATCTCATCGATCTTGGAGGTCACAATATTGGGCGGATAGACACCTTGATACTTGCACTTCATTTTATATTTTTTGGAAGATGATGGAGATTATTCCATTGTCATTAAGAACAAATGAGATCATTGAAAACCACCTTTCAAGAATACTTGATAGGGTCTTAAGGTAATTGTAAGGGGACATGGATCAATCAAACATTAGGAGCATATGCATCATGGGAGAAAATAGAATGCATGAACATGGGAAAGAATTTTTGAGTGAGTAGGCATGAGCTAGGGAGTGAGAAAAATGAAGCAAAGGTGGAAAGAAAAATGTTCAGAAAGAAATTTTGAATGATTTTGAGAGAGTGAAAATACTTCTTTTTGTGCAAGGGAATTGAAAATTAGTGCCCTTACACTTATAAGTTTTTCATTTCATGTACAAGCACTAGAAGATAGTGCTCCAGCATGCTTTTAGGACGTGAAAAGATTAGTTGTTAGAGAACTAAAAATTAGCACCTTGACAGATCTAGGTAGACTTCATGCACTGGCATTAAAAAACTTTGTACCTTCATCTCTTGCTTGGATACGTTGAAGTAGTGAAAATCACCACCTATGCATCAAGGTAGATGGATTTTTTTGGTAAAGGCGGTGATTTTCACCACTCAAACATCTAAAGGATAGGGAAGTATTATACATGTCGAGGTGATGAAAATCAATGCCTCAACATGGGAGGTAGATCCAAGGAAAACAAATGTAATGGTGGAAAAAATGACCATCGTTGCATCATATAAGGAACATCATGTGTATAAGAGCTGATTTTGTCCAATATTGCATGTGTTACCTTCTAAAATGTTGAGGTGATAATTATTTATGCCATGACTTCGAGAGAAAAAATGGATGTATTAGCCAAAATTTTAACACGCGGCATACATTCATGGCAACTTAGGTAAATACAGAGGGTATGACATCAAAAATCGATGCCAATACACCAAATGACAAAAAACACTAGCAATGGAAAACCTTGGAGTATTAATATAATAATGAAGAAAGAGAGGGCGAACAAAGATTCAACCAGGGACGATAAAAACTTAAAACCAAATGGAAATACAAATAAAATCATAGTAAGAATTTACCACAAATAAATACCAAATCCTACAAGACAATAGTGAAAAGAAAATGAAAAGAAATTCAAAACGTACATAAAGACAATTGGTCATGTGCTCTATACTGATGAAGAAATAGAAAACACACAAGATCTACCAATCTTCTCAATACGAAGGGAATCTCAAGGAAGTGGGTGTAAGATGGAGAGGAAGACAAAAATGTAGGTTAAATGAAAATAAAACAAGATTAAAATATCTTAAGAATCCTTTAAAAAGACATTAACAATCGTCATTAATGAAATTCAAGTTACATTAATTTTGAGTTTGTGGAGGGTTGAAATATGTAGGGGTAGTGATTTTCACTACCCTTACACATTCAAAAATGTTGAAAACTAAAAAATGTGTAGGCAGTGAAAATCACCGCCTTTGCATGCAAAGACTTGCAAAATCACTAAAAATTAATGCTATAACATGAAAGGTAAGGGAAGAGTATAGGATCACTAAAAAATAATGCTGCAACATAGATAATTTTCTTAACATACGCTCATGTAGGGGCACTAAAAAAGAGCACCCTTGCATGGGAAATGTTTTTTCTAACTCCTGAAGATTGAAATTTGACAAAACATTTGTTTTGAAGGTTTTTGAGAAATGATGAAGGACGAGCACTTGAAGGGATGATCCGAGGATCAGGACCATGCATGAAAAAAAAATTAAATTCACCTATATTTGCACGCTTAGAGTGCACGAGCCTACGTAATGGACCGGTTTCGTAGGGGGTTATCCTGTGAATCAAGCACAACTGGATCTAGTTGGGGAGCTTCCTTTGATCATTCTTAGAAATGAATGAAGGGAGAAGAAATATAGACTCCAAGTGCCTTTATCCATACATTGGCCATAGAGTTAGGCGACAAAAATTAAAAGACTAAAAAATATTCAAAAATAAAAAGATGCAAAGACTACAAAATTTTTACACTGAAAATCTGTCACCTCATTATGTAAATTTTTTTCGATGTTATCCACTGTGTGGAAGAGAAAATGGTGTTCCATAGTGAATCTAACTTTCCATGATTACCTTTTGCTTCTCTTCTCTTGTCCCACAAGAGAATGAGATCACCAACCTGAAACTCATGAGACTTTGCCTTCTTGTCAAAAAACATTTTCACTTGTTCTTGGTGCTCCATAATATGATTCACTACATAAACTAGTTTCTTCTCCAATTTAGAGAGATACATAATATGCTTATCAATTGAACTTTCAAAAGTCTCATCCTCAATGGCCTTGGCCAGCCTGAGGGTGGGAAGTTCTAGTGTAATTATAATTTCAACATTCAACCCATACAAAAGTTGAAATGGGGACATGCCTATCGCCCACTTTGGAGTAATCCTATCTACCCACAAAGCATCATACAATGCTTTATTCCACAAATGTTGATTATCATCAACAAGCTTGCAAATTATAGCAACCAAGTTTTGGTTACTAGATTCAACCTTACCATTACCTGGTGGGTAATAATCAGAAAAATGTGACAATGTAATATACCATGCCCAAAGAAAATTGTGATCTCACTTTATGAGAATTCGGAAGCATTATCAACAACAATTTTTCTCAACACATTGAACCTAGATATGATATTTTCCATCAAGAAATTACATAGCACCTTCGAAGTAGCTTCCTTAACTGGTATTGCCACCACCCATTTGGTAAAGTAATCAGTTGCATTGAGGAGATAGGTGTGTCTTTCACTTGAAAGTGGATTCACTATTCCAATCATTGTGCCAATGAAATCAATCCCCCATTTCTGAAAGGGCTCTTCAATGATGACTGATTCCAAGGGTAGAGTTTCCAACTTTGGTTTACCTACGAATTGTTGGCATAGTTCACACTTACACACCCATGAGTACGCATCCTAAAAAATTGTAGGCCAATAATACCTTTCCCTCATGATTTTGTAGGCTATGACTGGTGCTGAGAAATGTCTACCATAAGCTAAATAATGAAAATATTTCAACATTTTTTCTTGATGTGCTTTATCAACAAAACCTCTCTTGTACAAACGATTTTCCCACAAGACGTAATTTTATGATTTGATTTTGATGGTTCTTTTATCCTTAGGATTCAAGTGGTCCAAAAATTCTCCATACATGAGGAAATGAGCAATGTTTGAATACCATTTATTAGTAGCACTAACAAACAACACCATTGGAAACTCATTTGGACTTACCTCTTCAGATTCTGAAATTTCTTCACCATGATTATTATCAGCAATGAGCTTCCATAAACCTCACCCATGCACCAACTTCATGGGCTTGATGTCCATGTCATATTATTGTATTTTGGTAATCCAATTTCCCCTTTTTGTACCAAATGCTTATTGTGTCAAGATGGACTTGAAAGTTGAATTTGGAACCAAGGCTTTGACATGGTTGTTAAGGATGTAGAATCTAAAATGGTTCAATACCTTAACCATAGAAAAAACATGTTTCTAAATTTGGGAATATCTTATTTCATGAGACTTCAATGGATAACTCATAAATGTAATAGGGTATTCAAATCCCTCACTATTCTCTTGCACCAAAATTGTTGAAAGTATATGCTTAAAAGAATAACTATACATGATAAACTCTTTCATGTATTTTGGGTAGCCTAACACTAGTGCATGAGAAATAGCCTCTTTGATATCATCAAATGCAGCTTTTCCTTCTATTGTCCAATGAAAAGTGGTTTTATTGTTCATCATATTAACAATATGATGGTTTTCTCTGCAAAATTTTGTACAAATCTTCACAAAAAGTTCACCTTCCCAAAGAAAGAATGTACAACTTTATTAGTTGAAGGAAAATTCAGATATTAGATACTTTTGACCATTTTAGGATCAATCTTGATACCCTCCTTAGATGAAATGTGACCAAGAATTTTACCTTCGGTAACCCCAAAAATTGACTTTTTGGGATTTAGTGAAATATTGTGTTGTTGACATCTCTCCAAGATTGTCCTCAAATTGTAGCAAGGTTCATGAAAATTATTGTAAAATATTGTAATATCATCAAGGTAAACTATGATGAACTTACCTAGTACATCACAGAAAGCCAAATCCATAACATGCTCGAATGTGGCGCCACAATTGATAAGACCAAAAGGCATTCTATGATATGCAAAAGTACCACATGGCATTATAAAGGCTATCTTGTGATTATCATCTGGACTAGCCTCTATTTGGTTGTAACTAGAGAAATCATCTAGCATAGAAAGAATCTTGGATCCGATCATTGTTTGAAGAACTTGATCCATCACTAGAAGAGGATAGTTGTCCTTTAGTGATAGCTGATTTAGATTTTGAAAATCCACACAAATGTGGATCTCACCATTCTTTTGTGAACATGAACAATATTAGCTATCCACAATGAATGATGGATATGAAATATAATTCATGCATTCAACATCTTCTAAATATCTATAAGGATAGCTCAGGAAATATTTAAATTATATTTCCTTTGCTTCTACTTGTAAGGAAATGCTCCAACTTTGAGTGGAATTTTATGTTGCACCTCTTTTGGATGAAAATATTTTAGATCTTCATATGAATATACAAAAGCATCCACATATTCATATATTAATTCAACAAATTGTTTATTTTCTTCAACCGTGCAACACTTGCCAATATTTAGCATCTTAGGATTTTCTTCAGTTCCTAAATTAATCTATTCAATCTCATTTGAGGAGTCAAAATCCAAGAGTTTCTATTTGACATAACCATCATGCTTATCAAAATGTCTCTCAAGAAATACCAAACCCTTAAGGGTTTTATTTCCTCTAAGCTACATAAATTATTCACTTGTAACTAGATCAACTTTATAGATAGACTCTCGGGGTGAAGAATCACTTCCAAGTCAAAGTATAAATCATCAAATTTTTCCACCTTTTCCAAAAAGGTAAGAATATGATGATCATCATTAAAAATCTGCCAGTTATCTAATTTATCACGAACAATTGGGTGGAAGACCAGCTCAATTGTATAGGTAGGACCATGAAAATATTTGTGTGGTATCAAGAGTTTAGCTGAAACTACTAGAGAATAAACTCTATCATTATATTCTCTTGGAACTACAAAATTTTGAAGGCATCAAACTCCTCAATGGAATTGCGAATAATATTTTGGTAATGTCTTAGTTTTTCATTCTTTGTTTGATATAAATTCCTTATCTGGAAGACCACCAACTCAGGATGACCTTGGGCATGAAGATTCTTGATCCTTTTCTTACTTGAAACTTTCATTCCTAATAAAAAATCTTCATATTCATTTTTATTATTAGTATTATCAAACTATAATTTAAATGAAAAAGGAAAAAAAAATCCTTTTGGAGAGACAAAAACAACTTTGGATCCTAAATCGTTGGAAGAACAACTGTCGTAAAACTCAATCACCCAAACTTCATTTAGATCATCAAGACTAACAACATCAAAATATATAGCTTCATCATTTGATGAAGCTTCATTATCTGAGATGGACAAATCATCAGATGATGACTCATTTATTGATGGAGAAGAACCAAAACTTTCCAACTCATTTTGTGTAATCCTTACTAAAGATTCAACATCTTCCTCTATTTGCAAATAATAAATTCCAACACCTAAAGACTCAAAAAAGATTCGAGCTCTAGAATCATCAAACTTAATTATTGAGAATTTTTTCCCCTTTCAGGAACCAACTTTTGCATCGCACCCTTTACGGGTATTCTTACCTCTGACATATCCATGTTAAGGTCTCCTTGAAAATATTTATAGAAATTTTGTCCAAGGAGAATTCCATAAGATGATGGCACATCTTCTATCAAGACTATCATCTTGATCTTCTTTTCCGAATATGCAACAAATGCAAACTAGACATCCTTGATTTTCTTGATTAAAGGTACTTGCTTGTTTTCCATGGAGAAACAATGGCTAATTTTTTTTGTAAGATTCAAACCTAAAGTAGTGGCTACCTTGGCTGGCATCACATTGTCTAATGCACCATAATCTATAACCCAATTTCTTAACTTAAAACCATTAACAAGTAAGGAAATAAATAATGGATCAATACGTCCAGAAGTAGCTAGAGGAACAAAAACTAGGTTACTCTATGGAATTTTTGGTCTTGGGGTAGTAAAAAATCAGTATATGAATCCTTACAAGAATTAATTCCCTTATCTCTAACAAACTTGACAATCTTATCAAATTGGTCAAGATTTGCTTTGAGGTATTCAATTTTGGACATCTAGATTTTTGTCCTCTTTGCATGGTTAATGATATCAAAAGCTTGGAAATAAATTTTGCAAAGAAGGTGTAGTAACTTCATTTATGGGTTTAAAAAATGTACACTACTCTTAGGAAACTAGATATTGGATTTTGGAACAATAGGAATTGCAAGAGAAGGATGAGGAGTACTTACTTGTTTATTTGTTTTGTCTTTTAGTCACCAATGCAAAGGAGATCCTCTTTTTGCAATGGTTACTGGCGGCTTGTATTTTTCTTGTGGAGCACAAACTTGAGCTTGATCAAGATGATTTTTTTGTGACCATGTATATAAAACATATGTATTTTTCACCAAGTCCTCATCATCAAATTCATTCGCTATTTGAAAATAGCCAATATTGGAGTCACCAGCTAGATCTATTTCTTCATCTTGAAAAATATCATCATTTTCTTTCATAGGATAATCTGGTTGTGCATACTCACCTTACAAAAAGTTACACTACACAAAAGAAAACTCACCTTGGGGAGTTATGTATTGATGAAGAAACACTTTATATTATGGTCTATCGGTTTCTCCATTATAGGAATCTTTGTCACTAGCTTATTAAACTTGGCCATGAACTCACATATGGGTTCATATGCTTCTTTTCACATGGTCGTAAGTTGTGCCAAGAAGGCATGTGCATCTTCAACAAGTTTGAATATTTCTCAAAACTTAGTGCAAAGAGTATTCCAGTTGGTAACCATAGCAGTAGGAAGAGTATAGAAAAAAATTTCAGCCACTCCTTGTAACATTTCAATGAACAATCTTACAGCAACATCCTTTTGTTTATCACCAATAACACCTTAAACAATGTAAAAGGAAGTGATGTGCTCATTAGGGTATTGCTTGTTGTTGTTGTAGAAATTTTGAATGTTGTTTCCTAAGACATGTGGAGGTTCGTGTAAAGGACCTGTCAAAATAAGAGGGCTGAAAGTATTACCCCAGGGTCTTGTAGGTGGTTGAGACATGATATTTTGTACAATAGGTACTTGAGTTGAAACTTAATGGAAAACAAAAGATTCTCTCAAAAGCGATGATCTTAGTTTTCATCAGTGTTCCATAGAGTTTCCTAATGAGAATGTGTTCCCTATTGGGGACATGTCTCGGGGATAGGGATACAAGCGGTCTAAGTTTTGGGATGGTGAGGTGATGATGACAGGAGGGTGGTGCTGATATACGTATGGTACTTGCATAACTAGTTATAAAAATATGTTTAAGAATAAAATTTCAAATTATACTTTGGAAAATTAGTAAAATTGAAAATACTAACATTTTGAATACTTGAATACTATTTATAAAAGACTAAAAGTAAATAAAATTATAAATATTAAAATTTGAAAACTTAAATTGTCGAATTTGAGATTTCTATTATATGAATATGGAAAATATGACATGTTACATCATAATATCATATCATAAAAATGATTACAATGAGTAGCATGCTACATTGATATCATAATCAAAATAAGTACAAAATGAAAAATTTAGTGAAGGGAGGCCTCTAATCATCCCCAAACTCCTCATCAATCTATTATGACTCCTCTAGCTCTACATCCCATCATGTTGCAAGACTCTCTTTGTACAAAAGTATTTTGCAGTCAATGAGATGCAAAAAACTATGTACAACCACAAGCTTCTCTTCTCTCCTAGAGGTAAGTTTGTTCCTCTTAAGAGAGTGGATGAAGCTATATTTATACCAATTCCTCTTAGTAGTTGAAGAAGTAGAAACCTGAGATAACAATCAAATGGCTAGAGTGGTAGTCAAAGATCCTGATCCATGACAAGTACACCACAAAATTGGGTACTCTTATGCTATAATTCACATATCCATCTTGGTTGCATCTGAATAACCCCTAAGAGTGGAAAATTTGGTCCACTAAGTGTGAATCACACTGGCATTTACATCATCATACATCTTATTAATGCACCTGAAGAACCTTTCCTTCACCTCTACATCTTCTATCGGTGTCACTCTACTAGGCCTAGTCAAGTACCACTTAGAATTAAGTGCATAGGCTACCATGTGCAAGGGAGTGTTGAGATTCTCCCATATCCTATTAATGATGGGTTAAATGTGCTTGTGGTAGAATGCTAATGTGGGGTCCCTCTCTCACACAAAATCCATCATTTGATCAAGAATAGAATCAATGCACTCATACACCTCTCCAAGGCTAGGTGCATCTGCATCCCCATACCTAATAACCTAAAAAATATTGGTTTAATGATGGCGATAATATATTTTGCATCACCCTAGATCACATCACTCTTCACTATATCCTTCACCCTCCTCCCCTTCTCTATATTAGACTTGACCCACCTACTCCAATATGTTGTCATGACCATGATTTGTAGTGCCTCTTTCAATTTAATCATTTTGTCTAAGAGAATGAAATAGGAATCATATCTCATATCAATAGGTTTTAGGAACTCCTTAGCGAAGGTCCTAAAAAGTGCATGTGATGTGTGGTGGTTGTAGATAAACATCTCCACATCTCTCAGATCATTAACCACTACTCTAATCCAATCAATATTTTCCATGTCCTTGAGTGTATTGTTCATGGCATGCACACAACATGGGGTCCACCAAATATTCCTATAAGGAACCTCAACAAGTCTCCCTACAACTTTGCACACATGTGTAGCGTCTGCCACAACTTGGACCACATTTTGTGGCCCAAAATCCTCAATAGCATCCCTAAGAACCTCAAACTAAAAATCAACATCTTTTTGATACCTTGAACAATCAAATTCCTTAAGAAAATATGGGCCCTCAATACATGTAACTATGATGTTAATGATTGGACGATGGCTAATGTCAGTCCACCCATCCATGACTATGTTGCATGTTGTCTTAACCCAACACTCCTTCATCTTCTCCATCAACAAATTGATCTTGGAATAGTTATTATCTAAGATCATGGTCCTCAATTTTGTCTCACTGGTGGCATACATGATTGTCCTCCCTTTGCCACCATCGATATCATATCCTTATAATAAGGATATTGGGCAACATGAAATGGGATGCCATTGGTAAAGAAGAACTTTCCAATGTCATCATCTATGACATCCTTGAGTTGCACATTAAAAAAATATACTATGGGGTTACTTTGAGTTTGACTTTGCAATTTATGTTTCCCTCTCCCCTCTCTTGCATAGGCACTAGAAGAAAAACCTAGTGTCCCTCCTACTCTCGTCTACAAAGTATGGTTGGATCTTTGTGGTTGGATATGTTGAAGATGTGTCCTATACAACAAAGTAGTAGGAACAGGTGCAACTAGAGTATCATTAGGAACACACCATAACTTATTTATTTCAACTTTGTATTTCATGTTTTCTAGTTTGGCCAAAAACTCGCATACCCCCACACCTTTTCCTCTAATTAAAAGAAGGTGTGAATTCACTCTAGTGATGCTCCCATACCACCTCTAACCACAAAATTTTCACTTACACCTCCTTGTTCCACTATATGTTGTCCCTTGTCTGCTTAGATATTTTGTTGCAAATTATTTGAGAGGGGATTTGGGATCAAAAGGACCCTTAGCATAATTTTCCAATACTGCAGAAAGGAACTCTAAAGTACTTGTTTCACTTTCCATGGAACTAGTTTGGGATTCATGCTTAGCCCCATGGTCACCCCCCTTAGCCTCAAGTGCATATTCAGGATCAGTATCACTATGTGAATGAACCTCATCCTCACTCATGTCATGAGAGATCATTGTGACAATACAATAAATAAAAATTCTATAAGTATATAGTTTCAGCCTAGTTTAAAAAATTTTAAAATAAAATTTGGAACTTTCATGATGAATCTTGATGGAAATATGAAAAAAAAACTATGAGCCTTGAAATGAAAACATGAATATGTATTTGCAGCCATGTATATGAAATTATGATTAATTTTTTAATAATAATTTCATAGATATGGATGAAAATTCATATTCATGTTTTCATTTAAATTCCCATTGTAATATTCAACATCAAATTACATATTCAAGATGAATTTAAAAACATGAAAAAAAAATAAAAAATAGTCATAAAAACCTACCTTGTGCTTGAAAAATCCTTCAAAATTTGTGTAGAATGGTCCTCCTGCTCTTATTCTTTCTCCTTCTCACCCCTCTTACACTTGCAACACCTCAAACTCACTCTTTCACCCACTCTTTCACTAGTTTTCCTCTTCTTCACCTAGCTGCTCCAAAACATCAAATGCATATGTGAGTAAAAAAATGAGCAATTAGAGTGTTTTATTTCATTTAGAGACTTTTAGATGGGTTCCAAAATCCTTTAGAGTTTCGCCCCAAGCACAAAGACCAATGAAATTAAAAGATTTAAAAAAAACCCAATTTTTAACACGTCCCTCGCTTCTCCTTGGCGTTTCTCATGTCTAGGTTGGGGAGACCACTAAAATTTAGGGGGGGGATGCATCCCCATGGAACACTAGATTTTATGGAGGATAGCTTGCAGTTTCATGTAGCAGAGACCTTGCTTGTAGAGGAGAAGGAAGAATGTTATGTTGCTGCAACAACTGATAAAATAGATCCACCATACCTTGTGTCCTTAGACCTAATGTATAAATTTTGGAAGCCAAAATGTAGACTTTGAAAAAAAACATAAATCAACAATAACAATATACACAAGATCACAACAAGAGACTCGAGTGCTAATTCAATTCAATCAAAATCATGAGACTTTGATTGCATGCTTTGTTCCCCAACAGAGTCACCAAAAAACTATTGGGTGAAAATTCTATAATCCCTTTTAACAAATTACAAAACTTAATGTCAACCACTTTATTTGAGATAAAATCTCTAATCTCGAAAAGGGGAGGCACCCTTCTTACTAATTATTAAAACTAAGGAAAACTTAATCACATTTTTACATTAATGTACACTACAATAATGATATGGGGGTGTCAGATTCATGATTCTCTCTTTTCAAATAATATGTTACAATGTTTCACAATTGTAATCTCTCGATGCAATACAACTTCAAATTAAAACTAAGCAGTTATTCCAATACTCCTAACTTGTCAAATAAAATTCTAGGAACACCAATTTGATAAAGACAAGCAACAAATAAGAAAGCTCATGGAGGCACAAAGTCATTCTGTAGTTTTCAATAGCGAATTCTTCAAAATAGTAACTAGTGTTGTAAAAGAAGCACAAAATCTTCAATATACTTCAAAATTAAATCCATTAACAACATGAATAATTATAAGAAAAAATTCTTATAGATAATTCACCAATAACTTCAACAATACTACAATTTCAAGCAATGGGTGTAACTAAAAGCCTACACAGATTTACTCAAAAGACCTTCAATCTCAATTACTAAACACTATCAATTCCAATCAAATAACAAGATAATTGAAACAACACAAAGTTTGGTGTGCAAATTAGCTTCTTTATTGATAAAAAATAGTTTCACAAAAAATGAACTCAAAGTTTCAATATTTGCTTCACAAACAAGCAACACTTCATTACATAAGATAAAAGGTGAATACTACAATAGAATGCTCTCATATTTGTAGATAGGAAGGGAGTTATAATATAGGAAAAATCCTAACCAACTATTGGCTTATTCAAAGGTGTTTTCCATGAATGTAGGAGAACATCTCTATTTTACATGTAACTACATTTTTCAAAACCACATGTAAAATGCCAAAACTTATCTACCTAAAGAACATAAAAAAGCATGGGAATTATCTAATTTTGAAGATGTAAGAATATTTTTATGGTTCCTTTCTCTTGGCCTCGAAATATTCATAATTCTTCTTGATCTCCTACATGGTTACCTCATCTGTTCCAAAGGTATAGTCAATGATTGTGTGAACCTTTGTGATTGACTTCCTTGAAGTAGAGTAGATATTTTTGCATCTATACATATGTGTTTTAAGGTTGTCAATAGTGAGTTGTTCATCAACAAAAGCATCCATTGAAGATAATGAGATTGCTTAATCCTCCAACTATATTTGAATAGGTTCCTTATAAATTTGGACAATCTCACTTTTCGAGAGAAAGGTATTATCCTTATCAAGAAGCCTTTTGAGAAACTCTTTGATTCTATTCACGAAGACAACTTGATTTTCTTCAACATCTTTATACACTTGTTGAATATCCTTAATGAGATTCTTGATGTCAAGTATGTGGTTCTTTATTGATTCCTTAAACTCCACATACTTTTCTTTGTTGGGAATGACCCCGACTTGTACTAACTTGCTTAATTTGACTTCCTATAATTGCAACCATGATTTGAGGTTTCGTTCCATTTTATTTTTCTTAGCAGAAAGTGCACACACTTTTTTATCTAGCTCTAGTTCCATCTTGGAAATTTGAACAACCTTCTCTAATGCATTAGTGATGTACTTTGATCCCTGTTCACAAATTCTATTGGAAAACTCATAAACAATTTTACCTTTTGAAACATACTTTTCCACCTTTTCAAAAATCGGTTCCCCAATCTTCACCATGGCGATAGGCTGCACATTCTCAGATGTTCCATTTATTTTCTACATTCTTCCCATATGTTCTCAAAATGGTAGACATGATTATGACTCTTCTTGATGTTTTTATTGACATACCTGCAGTCAAAATCATGCCTATACCTGTATGACCTTATGCTCATAATCTGCATCTTTGTTGCTACTAATTTAGCATTTTGCACACTTTGAATAGAATACCTTCCTATATCAATTTGAAATTTATAGATTGTTTTGTGAGTTTACTGACATACCTTATGTAATATAATTAATTTTATGGATAATTCCATTAAAACTTACCTATCGGAAGGGTATCTTGGCAGCATATATGGGCACCCAATGTAGCAACCTAGTCACAAATATGTAAAAGTGAGAAACTGGAAGAAAATACATCCAAAGTTACTGACAACATTTCAGGCTTCGTCGGATGTTATTTTCTTTTCTAGAGTAGGATCAAACATAAAAGGAAGAGACACAAAGAAATCATCATTGACTCTCCTAAAATTCTTGATACTCCCTCCCAAAGTGATCTGAGGGTAGAAATAATATATTGGCACAACACTTTTGTTTCCTTTGATTGTCAATCTTGGAAATTATCTCATGACAATAGCAACATACACCAGGTAGGAAGTCATGTAGAAATTCAGGTTTGTTTGCACATTGACTAGTTTCTCATGAATCTCATCACTAATTTGTGTAATCCAGACTATGTGTTCCTTCTTCCTCCCGCTGATTCGAATGTACTCATACATACAATCTTGAAAATTGAATGAAATGGGTAAACCTTTCACCCTGCTAAGAAGAGTGATCATGTCTCAAAAATCTTCCTTAAAGTCGCTATGTGGAAGAACTTTTGGCCATCTAGAGATGGTGGGCCTCAGAGTTTTCATCCATTGTGAATTAATCAATTGTTTGGCTTTGTTCTGATCTCTATCATAATCCTCCTATCCTTTTTGAATGGAGATGTTTGTGTACTTTTCCATTATTGGGACCATGAAAATAGTATCAAAGAATTGTGAATCCAATCTCATCATACCTTTCCCAGAAGAATCTCTAACACTCCTATCATCCTTGATATAGTGCAAGACAACTTATAAGACAATTTCTAGGCAATGAGAAGTAGTTGGAAATGACGCTACTCGATGAAGACTACTATGAATAATTTCTTGTAAGTTTCTTTCCAATGGGTTCTTTTTTGTTTTATTTACAAAATATGAACCATGTCAAGTTGACCAATTTTCGTGTCCTTGATCTCATCGATCTTGGAGGCCACAATAGTGGGAGGATAGACACATTGATACTTGTACTTAATTTTGTCTTATTTGGAAGATGATGGAGATTCTTCTATTGTCATTAAGAACATAGGAGATCATTGAAAAACCACCTTTGAAGAATACTTGATAGGAGTTGAAGGTAACTGAAAGGGAACATGAATTAATCAGACATTAGGAACATATGCATAATGGGAGAAAATGGAATGTGTGAAGATAGGAAAGAATTTTGGAATGAGTAGGCATGAGCTATGGAGTGTAGAAAATAGAGCAAAGGTAGAAAGAACAAAGTTTTGAAAGAAATTTGGAATGATTTTTAGAGTTAGTGAAATTGCTAATTTTTGTGCAAGGGCGTTGAAAATTAGTGCCCTAACACTTGGAAGTTTTACATTCCATGTACAATTGCTAAAAAATAGCGCTCCAACATGCTTTGAGGACTTAAAAATATTAGTTGCAAGAGCACTAAAAATCAATGCCCTAACAACTCTGGGTAGGCTTCATGTACTAGCATTGAAAAATTCCACCCCTTCATCTCTTGCTTGGATACATAATCCTTGCATGCAGAGGTGGTGAAATCACCACCTATGCATCAAGGTAGATGATTTTTTTGGTAAAGGCGGTTATTTTCACCACTTAAACATTTGAAGGATAGGGAAGTACAATACATGTCGAGGTGATGAAAATCATCACCTCAACATGGGAGGTAGATCTAGGAAAAATAAATGTGACAATGAAAAAAATCATCGTTGTTGCATCATATAAGGAATATCATCATGTGTATAAGCAGTGATTTTTTTTGTTATTACATGTGTTACCTTTTGTAATGTTGAGGTACTAATTATGTATTCCATGACACTAAGAGAACAACTTGGATGTACTAGCCAAAATTTTAACACATGACATACATTCATGTCGACTTAGGGAAATATAGAGGGTATGATGTCAAAAATTGATGCCCATACTCCAAATGACAAAAAACACTAGCAATGGAAAACCCTAGAGTATTAATTTCATAGAAAATAATGTGAGGGCAAACAAAGATTCAACTAAGGGCAAGAAAAACTTATAAACCAAATGGAAAGACAAATAAAATCATAATAAAAATTTACCACAAACAAATACCCAACCCTACAAGACAACGGTGAAAAGAAAATGAAACGAAACACAAAATGTACCTAAAGAAACTTGTTTGTGTTCCCTACACTGATGAAGAAATTAGAAAACATGCAATATCCACTAATATTCTCAACCCGATGGGAATCTCAAGGAAGTGGATGTAAGATGGAGAGTACAAGATGAAAAATGTAGGCTAAACGAAAATAAAACAAGATTAAAATGGCTTAAGAATCCTTTAAAAATACCTTAACAATTGTCATTGATGAAATTCAAGTTACATTAATTCCACATGTGTGGAGGGCGGGAAGATGCAGGGGTGGTGATTTTCACTACCCTTACACATTCAAAAATTTCCAAAATTGAGCATGCATAGGTGGTGAAAATCATTTCCTTTGCATGAAAAGACTTTAAAAAGTGCTAAAAAATAGCACTATAACATGAAAGGTGAGGGAAGAGTGTAGGAGCACTAAAAAATAGTGCTCCAAAACTTAGAGAATTTTCTTAACATATGCTCATGTAGGGGTGTTGAAAAATTATGCCCTTGCATGGGCAAACAATTTTCTAACACCCAAAGACTGAAAATTGACAAAACATTTTTTTTGAAGGTTTTTGAGAAATGATGAAGGATTATCACTTGAAGGGATTATTTGAGGCTCAAGACCACATGTGAAGAAAAATTGAAATTTTCCTTGATTTGCATGCTTAGAGTGCACAGACCTACAAAATGGACCATTTTTGTAGGGGGTTATCCCGTGAATCGAGCACAAATGGATTTGAGAATAATAGTTGGCTATAGCTGGGGAGCTTCCTTTGATAATTATTAGAAAAAAATGAATGGAGAAGAACTCGAGACTCTAATTTCTTTTATCCATGCATTGGGCATAGATTCAAGTAACAAAAATAGAAAGACTCAAAAAGACTAAAAAATAAAAATATGCAAAGACTACAAATTTTTACATTAAACATCTGCCACCTCATTGTGTAAACTGTTTTAGATGCTACTCTTTGTGTGGAAGAGAAAAATGTGTTCCATCTTCATATCCCAAAAGAAATCTATTTTCACCATGTAGCTGATGAATTTTAAATGATCCTATCCATTGTGAATCAAACTTTCCATGCATACCTTTTGGCTTTCTTCTCTTGTCCCACAAGAGAATGAGATAACCAACCAAAAACTCACGAGACTTTTCCTTCTTGTCAAAAATATTTTTCACTTGTTCTCGGTGCTCCATAATATAGTTCACTACTTGAACTTGTTTCTCTTCCAATTCAGAGAGATACATAATGCACTTATCAACTAAACTTTCAAAAGTCTCATCCTCAATGGCCTTGGCTAGCTTGAGGGCAGAAAGTTCTAGTGTAATTAGAATTATAGCATTCAACCCATACAAGATTTTAAATGGGGACATTCCTAACACCTTCTTTGGAGTAATCCTATTTTCCAACAAAGCATCATACAATTCTCTATTCCACAAAAGTTGATTCTCATCAACAAGCTTAAAAATTATAGTAACCAAGTTTTTGTTACTAGATTTAGCCTGACCATTACCTTGTGGGTAATAATCAGACGAATGTGACGATGTAATACCATGCTCAAATAAAAAAAAATTAATCTCTCTTTACAATAATGTGGAAGCATTATCACCATAAACTTTATTTGGCACATCGAACCTGGATATGATATTTTCCTTCAAGAAATTACCCACCACCTCTGAAGTATCATGCTTAACCGTTAGTGCCTCCACCCATTTGGTAAAGTAATCAGTTGTAGTGAGGACATAGGTGTGTTTCACACTTGAAGGTGGATTCACTATGCTAATGAAATCAATCCCCCATTGTTGAAATGGCTCTTCAATTTGACAACCGGTTTCAAGGGTAGAGCTGCCAACTTTGGTTTACCTATTAACTACTTGCATAGTTCACACTTATGCAACCATGAGTACACATCTTGAAAAAGTGTAGGAAAATAATACCTTGCCCTCAATATTTTTTGGGCTATTAATGGTGCTTAGAAATTTCCACCACAAGCTAAATCATGAAAATATTTCAACAATTTAAATCATGCTATGCTTTATCAACACAATGCAAGAAAGTACCATGCAAACTTGGCTTGTACAGACCATTGTCCCACAAGACGTAATTTGTTGATTTGAGTTTTATGGTTCTTTTTTCCTTAGGATTCAAGTGATCTGGACATTCTCCATACATGAGGAAATGAGCAATGTTTGAATACAATTCATTAGTAGTACTGGAAAACAACACCATTGGAAACTCATTTGGACTTACCTCTTCAGATTCCAAAATTTCTTCACTAGTATTATTATCAGGAATGAGCTTTCATAAACCTCACTTATGCACTAACTTGGTGGGATTCATTTCCATGTTGTATTCTTGTATTTTGGCAATCCAGTTGCCCCTTTTTGTACCAAACTCCTACTATGTCAAGATGGACTTGATAGTTGAATCTAGAACCAAGGCTTTGACATGGTTGTTAAGGATGTAGAATCTGAAATGCTTTACTACCTTCACCACAAAAAAATCATATTTCTCCATTTGGGAATATTTAATTTCATGAGACTTCACTGGATAAAGCATAAACACAATAGGGGATTCAAATCCCTCACTATTCTCTTGCACCAAAATGCTGAAATTGTATGCTTAGAAGCATAACTATACATGATAAACTCTTTCATGTATTTTGGGTAGATAACACCGATGCATGAGAAATAGCCTCTTTGATATCATTAAATGCAGCTTTTACTTCTATTGTCCAATAAAAAGTGGTAGAAACTTTCATCATATTAATAATATGATGAGTTTTCTCTGTAAAATTTGGTACAAATTTTCATAAGAAGTTCACCTTCCCAAAGAAAGAATGTACAACTTTCTTACTTGATGAAAAAGTGAGACACTGGATAATTTTGACCCTTTCAAGATCAATCTTGATACCCTCCTTAGACATAATGTGACCAATAATTTTACCTTCGGTAACCCCCAAAAAATTATTTTTGGGATTTAGTGAAATTATGTGTTGTCAGCATCTCTCCAAGATTTTCCTAAAGGTAAGATCATCAAGGTAAACTACAATGAACATTCCTACTAAATCATGAAAAGCCAAATCCAGAGCACGCTAGACTGACCTCTATCTAGTTTTAACTCAAGAAACCATCCAACATAGAAAGCATCTCAGATACGATCATCATTTGAAGAATTTCATCCATCACTAGAAGAGAATAGCTGTCCTTCAGTGATAGCTAATTTAGATTTCAAAAATCCAAAAATGTCGATCTCATCATTCTTTTTGCAAACAAGAACAATATTAGCTATCTACATTGAATGATAGATAGGAAATATAATTCACATGTTCAACATATTTTGAATCTCTATAAGGATAGTTCCGAAAATATTCAGATTATATTGCCTTTTCTTCTACTTGTAAAACAATGCTCCAACTTTGAGTGGAATTTCATGTTACACCTCTCATGGATGAAAATATTTTAGATCTTCATATGAACCAAAACATCCATATATTCGCATAGAAATTCAACAAATTGTTTATTTTCTTCAATCATGCAACACTTTCCAATATGTATCATCTTAGGATCTGCTTCAGTTCCTGAGTTAATTTGTTCAATCTCATTTGATGAGTCAAAATCTGAGATTTTCTTTTTGACGTAACAATCATGCTTGTAAAAAATTCTTTGAATGGATACCAACCCCTTAGGGATTTTATTTCCTTTGAGTTGTAGAAATTCTTCACCTTTATTTGGATCAACTTCAAAGACATACTCTCGGGATGGAGAATCACTTACTTCAAACTACAAATCATCAAAGTTTTCTACCTTTTCTAAAAGGGCAACAATTTGATGATCATCATTAAAAGTTTGCAAGTTATCTAAGTTATCAAGAACACTTGGGTGGAAGAACAACTCAATGGTATAGGTAGGAATGTGAAAATCCATGTGTGGTATCAGGAGTGTAGCTGAAACTACTAGAGAATCAACTCAATCATTGTATTCTCTTGGAACTACAAAAATTTCGAAGGCATTGAACTCCTCAATACAATACCAAACAATATTTTTGTAATTCCTTAGTCTATCATTCTTTGTTTGATACAAATTCCTTATCTGCTAGACCATCACCTTGGGCATAAATATTCTTGATCCCTTTCTTAATTGTAACTTGCATTCCTAACAATTAAGATTCATATTCAACCATATTATTAGTATTATCAAACTATAATTTAAAAGAAAAAGGAAAAAAAATTCCTTTTGGAGAGACAAAAACAACTCCAATTCCTAAACTGGTGGAAGAAAAACTAGCATCAAACTCAATCACACAAACTTCATTCGGATCACCAAGACTAACATCAAAATTTGTAGCTTCATAATCCAAGATGGACAAATCATCAGATGATGACTCATTTGATAATGGAGAAGAACCAACACTTTCCAACTCATGTTTTTTATTCCTTGTTGAATATTTACCATCTTTCTCTATTTGCAAATAATAAGTTCTAACACCTGAAGACAAATAGAATTTTAGCTCTCAGATCATCAGACTAGGTTACCAAGAATTTTGACTCCCTTTTAGGAACCAACTTTTGCATCACACCCTTTATGGGTATGCTCGCATCTAACATATCCACGTTAAGATATCCTCCAACATCTTTATAGAAATTGCATGCAAGAAAAATTCCATAAGATTCTAGCACATCTTCTACCAAGACTATCATATTGATCTTCTTTTTCAGATATGCAGCAAATACAAACTGTGCATCCTTGATCTACCCGATTAAAGGTACTTGCTTGTTTTCTATGGAGAAACAATGACTAAAAGTTTTTGTAAGATTCAAACCCAAAGTAGTGGCTACCTTGGTTGTCAAAACATTTTCTGATGCACCATAATCTATAACATAATTTCTTAACTTGAAACCATTAACAAGTAAGGAAATAAATAGGTTATTCTATGGAGTTATTGGTCTTGGGGTAGCAAGATATTTAGGAGATGAATCCTTACTAGGATTAATTCCATTATCTCTAAAAAACTTGACAAGCTTGTCAAATTGGTTAGGATTTTCTTTAACGTATTCAGGTTTAGACATCTAGATTTTGTCCTCTTTGCATGGTTAATGATATCAAAATCTTGGAAAGAACTTTGCAAAGAAGACATAGTAACTTCATTTATGGTTGTAAAAAAAGGTACACTAGTCTTAGGAACCTGGACATTGGCTTTTAGAACATCAAGAACCATAGGAGAAGGACAAGGAGTACTTGTTTATTTTTTGTGTCTGATAGAGCTTTCAAATTCTTACAAATTTTAGCCAGCTCCATGAGAAATTTTGTCAAAATGTCACCCTTGTGCCTGGTGGTCATATGTTAGGGTTTAGGGGTTTGTTACCCTTGTTGAAATTTTCACATATTTTGAACCCTTATGTTATATTTCCATGTTGACCCATTGTATCAGGTCATCAGTCATTCTAGTCAGGACTTATGGCATCATGCTTTTTGTTCTAACGACCCTCTTTTACCTAGCTCGTTGTTCTATTTCCATGTTGGGACTTAATTTTAATCCTTGCTTAATCTCGGGCTGATAAATTTTCAGAACCTTGGACTTATGTCTAAGTTTTATGCCTTAAGGGTCGTGCCCCGTTTGTATAGTTTGTCCCCTTTTTATGAATAAATTTTGTGCATATGCAAGCTTGTGAATCGTCAGATCAATGGATTTGATCATGGTCATTCCCCACTGGCCTCGTAGGGATTTTTGATGATGTCACAAATGTATGGCGAGGTGCGATATTTTTACACTTGTTGCATACGGTAGTGGGGCTTAGTCCAAATTCACTAGTAGTATTAATGAAGGATTTCTAATAAACAACTATCATGTGATGATGAAGATTAATCATGGTCATTCCTCGCCAACCATGCATGATTAAAATAATGGTTTTAAAGATACTGCGAGGTGTGTGAACGGGTGACACGTGGGATCATCTGGCAGCACAAGGTGGTTGGTTGGGGCTCGCGAGTGACATGTGTATTTTCTTACTGGGGTGTGTATCATTGGCCGATGGGCTTGCCATGTGACAACATGGAATTTTTAAAGATGTTTGACTCGATCTGAGTCATTTAACATGCCAACTCGCCGGTGCATGGATGACCCAATTTCAAAACATTAAACGAACCATGTGATGGTTGTTTGAGATTCGTTGATGGAAAAAATAAATGGTGCAAGTTTTTTGATGGATATTAACTTGATTTCCATGTGTGCGAAGGGTTATCTCCTGGCAATCATGATGAGCAATAGGTCAATTTCCATGAGCCTAGAAACTAACAATGGTGAAATTGACATCAGCAAATAATATTTTTCTCACTCATGCTGCAGTTAGAGCATTGGTGATCACTTCATCAATTTTCTCGATAAATTCTTGTTGGTTATTCATTTGCATCATAGCAATTAAGAGATTGAACTCATTTGTGCTTCTATGTTGAGTGATTGTTGCTTCTGAGATTACTTTGGATTTGAGTGTGAGATGAGCAAGCCAATTGCTTCTAGTTCACCGCTATGTAGGTCTACAATAATGGATAACTGAAGATCTTAGGAGGAGGCGAAATAATATGAATAGAGTACCCTTCTAGATTCTCTTGGCTCTAGGGATGAAAACATGAGGTCCCTCCTGAGTGTTACTAGATGCAGTTATTACTTTAAGGGTCAAGTGGCATGAGTTGAGGTGATGAGTTGTGAAAGGCAAAAGAGGTCGATAGAGCATGGTGAAGGACTGAAGGACAAGCCAAGGTTCAGTTGAGGCTCTCTAGGGAGAAATTTTTTCCCATTGATGTCTCTAGTAGCTCTGGTAGTGATGGTCCGGAGACTGATTCTGATTATCATAGTTAACTTGTAGTTCTTACTGAATTGGCTGATGAAGATGAAGAGGTCCTCACGGTAACTCAGATTACCGTGGTGGCATCGTGTGTTGTTCTTGGTTCTGGTGTTGAGGCAGGTGTTGGTGAGGATAAAGTGGTTTTTTTTCCTCCCATTGAGGAAAAAACATGAAGTGGTTGTCTGTATCGTGGTTGTGGTTTTGCTCAAGGTTCTGGTTGATATGGTTTTATGGGTTCTCTAGTTTTGTTGTGATGATGGTGTTATTCTTTTTGGTTTTGACCTAGACATTAATGACAAGGCCTTAATGAATTTTTTTTTTGTGAAGCGATGGTGACACCGACTAGTTACAAAGGTTGTAATTATTTTGATTCCCTTATGTGGAAAAATGATTACATCCAACTGTCAAAGAATTTCTAAATGTAGATGAAATGCATTTTTGAAATGAAAATTTGAATGAAATGTAATTGTAGTGGGCCCAAATCTTGTCACTCTCTTTTTCTATAAGAGATATATCAAGGCTCATTGCAATGGTCAGATTTTTGAATCCAGAAGGTCTAGGTGGTATATACTTAATACATATAATGTAGAATTTGGGATGAATTAGTTGGTAAATTGTTTTGGGTAGGGTTTTTAAATGGGATAGTCTCAATATGTCCTACGTAAATAATGATATCAAAATAAATCTCCAATTTAAGGTAATTTCTCTCCTTTGTGCATTGTGATAGGTTATGAATGAAATTATAACGAGTATTTTCATTTGTCTTCAATAGTTCACTTGAATGTATGATTCTATTTCTCGCTTTAACTTAATGAGTTAATCAAATACTTGAGAAAGGATTGTAAATCTGTGATAATGTGCTAAGGATATTATGAGTGTTGCTTTGAATACTTTGAAGTCTCATGATGTAATTCATTGTGAGAAATGTTCACTAATGTCAAGGTTGAATGTTATGTTTGACTGAATATTTTATATGTGACTCCTACCCAATTTGATGAGGCACTGGCTAGTTCATTTGGAATTCTTTTAAGTAATTAAAATTAGAAAAAACCTACAAGTGGCTTCAAGGTCAGAACATTACATAATCAAAATTATATCTATTCCTAGATGCAAAACTCATATAATACATATATTCCTAGCAAATATGCGGTTATTTATGTAAAGGTTAGCCAAACCTTTGATAAATCTTGTATGCTAGAAAGTTAGTAGGAATTTATCTATGTGTCAAGTGTTCTTGCAGCAATGGGTATCAAATGAACACAAATAGGAACACCCTCCTTGGACTCACATAGCCTAAAGAGTAGGGGTAAAGCCCTGAGAAGCTTTACCTATCAGTTGGCTACTAGATTTTGTGATTCTTAAACATAGAGGTTGGCTACCTCTTAGAGACTTTCAAAGCTTTGTTGGGAAAAACACCATCAAAATGGTGACTATGTTGGGGAGAGATTCTGAGAAATTTAAATAAAAAGGAATCCCAGTTGCAAACTGTAATATCACAGAGTCAAGTATTTGGTGAATCTAAACTTTAAATTTAGATGTTTGAAATTTTTGAACTTGGAAGAGGTTTTGTTGCAGAAAAGTCTCAAAGAATTTTTGAGTGACTCCACAGTTGAAGAAGACCCTGAATGAGATCTACTCTTGAAGGAGATTCATGTTTATTTGAATTTTATTCCTCTATAATAGAGATGGTGACTATGTCTAAAGAACCAGTTGAACTATGAAGAAGACTTCCAAATTTGCAAAATTTGCAGTCAAGAAGAAAGGGTTAACAATTGCTACAAAGTTTCTAGGTATTCTCATAAATCTAAAGAAATAATTATTTTGTTTGAAAGAAGTTTATGAGAAATTTTCAAGGCTTGAGATGATAAATGGTTCCCTATTAGATTAAATTTGATTAAGATAGGGAATAATAGTAGTCATGTTCATGCTTCTAGTATGTAATATCTATAATGAGTTGAGAAGTATGCTTATTTCTGAATTATGCCTCTAAGAAATATTTAAGGCATGATATTTCAATCTATGTTCTAGAATCATGGTTGAATTAATAAATGGTGTAATTGAAAACCATATATGAAGTTGATAATGATTGAATGTGGATATAAGAGGGCATTCCTATGAAATAGAAAGTAAAAGTATGCAGGGCATACAGTCTTCACCAAGCACTTCAAGGATTTTTCTATTGAGATGTATATTCCATTGGCCTTTAGTGGTATTAAGGGTTTCCCAAACTTGATTCCTAAAAGTATTAGGAAATACTTTCCCAATTTCATAGGGTAGAGTTTTGAATCAGCCTCAAAACATTTGCAAACATTCATAGATATGATGGGGGATTATGAGGTACATCATGAGGATGTTGTCATGAAATTTTTTGTTCAATATTTGAAGGATAATGCCAAGGATTGGTTCTAATATTTGTTGGCATGTTCTATTGCTTCATGGAATCAGTTTATAACAACTTCTGTTGAACAATTTGGTGAAAGGGTAAATCCAAGTGTGGTAAGAAAAGACTTTATGGAAATCCATTGAAGTCAAGATGAGTTGGTCCATATTTTCATCTTCGATTTGTAAAGGAAATAAAGGAAATTACAAAAAGTATGAGACCAAATGATGCTAAATGTTTGGTTGTATACATAGGCGCATTTGATAAAAATATGAGATATCTATTAAGGGATAAAGAGCCTACAACATTAAATCGGGCATATCACATTGCCATGGATATTGAGAACAATTTGAAATACTCAATGATGAAAGGGTATTTGGCCGCAAGTGTTGGTTATCCCAGTACACCTCTTACAAATAGAATACAAGGATCAGATAGTGGAAATGATTTTCAAGATGACAATTCTTTTGTTGTTATGATTTCTCCATCATCATAGTGTGAAGATCATATTGAGCTCCAAGTTGAACAACAACAAAATTTGAGCAGTGTTGATCAAAAGTTTTTTGTGCAAGAATTGTGTGAAATGAAGAGACACAAGAGATAATCACCATATAAATTATTTTTGAGATTTTTGGATGCTTTGATAGAAGTCCCCAAAGATTTCAAACCTGAGGATTTTGTGTGTATTTATTTTTTTTGTGAGATTTATGAATAAGGATTGTGTACTTTTCTAGAAGAATTGAAACCCCATAGTTTTGACCAAGTACCTAATTGGATAAATATTGTAGAATTAGGGAAATGTGGTTATGAATAGAATGTGGATTCTCAAAAGGGATATATTAAAACTCCTCTTGAAAAAAATAAAATAACAATGCAAATAAGTGAAAATAATATGTCAAAATACAAACATTGTAGTCAACTCACAAAAAATACTACGCTAAGCAACACAATAGTGATGAAGAAATGGATACATGGGATGATAATGAAGTAAATATGCAAGAGTGCTTCTCTTGTGAAATCCCAGATGATGGAGAAGTGAATCCGATACAAAATTCTATTCCATGTCATGTTGTGATCAGCGATTACAATGCATGTATTTCTTATACTTCATTACAAACCAGTAATTATGATATTGAAAGTGCAACCTCAAGAATTCATTCTGAAAATTTTGAACATGGTTTGTGTATTGATGATTTTTCTTGTGAGAAAAATCATGATGAGGTTGCTATTTCTGATTGCTTCTCTATAGATTGTGATTTCTTTTCTAAGGATGATATGGAAGCATATTCCTCACTTGAAGAATGCAATGACATGGATGCTCATGATGTCACTTTTCCACAAGTGAAGGGAAAAATTTCATGTGGTAAATACCACGAATGTAGTTCAAGTTTCCTATCAATGGAGCATCTAAATTGTGTGAGTGATGACGAAATTTAAGATAAGAATATGTATGTTCGGTATGCCAATCTTGAGCACAATGATAAATATGATAAACATGTTGATGAATGTGATGTTACCCCTATTGCTCATAATTGTCTTTATGAAGCAGAGATGGAAATGTTTGTGATACATGAAGAAAATGATTATGTATTCAAGGTTGAAAGAGGGGATTAATTTTGGAATGATCAAGCAGTGCATTGTGGAAAATGTATGGATATTGAGTCAACATTATTACTCATTGATAATACTGAAGAGCCTGTTGATTTATATGACACTAAAGTTTTAGATTGTATTGATACTACAAAAATTCTTGATCCATGTGTAGAGCAGCCAAGAAATGAAAATAACTATGAATCTCATGTTGGTGAGTATGAATCTGAGTACAATTGCTTCTTGTTTGATGTTCCTTGTGTGAACATGGACATGTTTTTATCCCCTGAGAAAAAAAATTATGTGAAAGGAAATGAAGATTCTAGTTCTATTGCTGATGAGAGGTTTTCAGCTAGCAACGAGTCTTTCACTTTTGGTTCAACACACATATCAATTGATATTGCATATGAAGTTACCAATGCATGTGAGTGTCTTCTTGCTGCCCTTGTTGATGTTGAATTGCTTGCACCTACCCTTGAGGTATTTTCCATTGAAATGAATGATGATGTGAGGAAGGAATCAGAACATATTAGTGAACCTAAGATGAATTCATTTATTCATTTCCTAAATGTTGATGATGCACATGATCCCCACTTCTATGATACCAAGGTGTTTTTCGATATGCTTGAATGGAAATATCAAAACGGGTGCCCACATTGCAGTGATCAATATAAGGATGTTCTATAATATGTATCTTTTATCTTTGATGTGTTTGAAGAATATTTTCATGTACACAACAAATTATTCATGAGGTCTTTCAGTTTGAGGTCAAATGGACTATGAAGGCTTCTATTTCTCAGCTCATGTGAGTGAGAATCAAGTGGAACATGAAAGTGAGATGGCCAAAGTAAAATGTCACAATAATTATGCACATTGTAGAGTGATAGGATTGGTGACATTGGTGAGCATAGTGATATTGTGGGACATGTCACTGATCGAGCTAGTTTGTGGACAGTTCATGGTAGTGTTTACAAACTTGACTTACTACAAACAATAGAGAATAGAGTTTTTGACAGAGGTAAATATTGGTACTTGATTTTTGGGGGCCTAGGGCCACCAAATGAAGTTTGAAGAATGAGTTCTAATGCAACATAATGGAGTGGTTCTAGAATGCCCAATGGATTTGGCACTTGGTCTACTCCCAGAGATCTGGATTCTCACCATACCCACCAGGGGTATGCATCCCTGAACTGGAGCCACTGATAGAGATTTCAAATTCTTACAAATTTTAGCTAGTTCCATGAGAAATTTTGTCAAAATGTCACCCTTGTGCCTAGTGGTCATATGTTAGGGTTTAGGGGTTTGTCACCCTTGTTGAAATTTTCACATATGTTCAACCCTTACATTATATTCCCATGTTGAACCATTGTATCATGTCACCAGTCATCCTAGTCAGGAATTATGGCATCATCCTCATTGTTTTACCGGTCCCCTTTTACCTAGCCTGTCAATCTTTTTCCATGTTGGTACTTAATTTTAATCAATGCTTAATCTCAAGCTGATAAATTTTTAGAACCTTGGACTTACGTCTAAGTTTTGTGCCTTAAGGTTCATGCCCCGTTTGCATAGTTTTTCCCCCTTTTATGAATTTTCAAATGGGGCATAAACCTTAAGGCATGAAACTTAGATGTAAGTCCAAGGTTCTAAAAATTTATCAGCTTGAGATTAAGCAAGGATTAAAATTAAGTACCAACATGGAAAAAGATTGACAGGCTAGGTAAAAGGGGATCGGTAAAACAATGAGCATGATGCCATAAGTCCTGACTAGGATGACTGGTGACATGATACAATGGGTCACAAATGTATGGCAAGGTGTGTGAGATGTTGTCACTTGTTGCATATGGTAGTGGGGCTGAGTCAAAATTCGCTAGCATTATTAATGAAGGATTTCTAATCAATGACTGTCATGTGATGATGAAGATTAATCATGGTCGTTCCTCACAAACCGTGCATGATTAAAATAATGGTTTTAAATATTCTACAAGGTGTGTGAATGAGTGACACATGGGCTTGTTTGGAAGCACAAGGTGGCTAGTTGGGGCCCGTGAGTGACATGCATGTGTTTTGACTAGGGTGTGTATCATTGGCTGATGGGCATGCCATGTGACAATGTGGAATTTTCAAAGATGTTTGACTCGATTTGAGTCGTTTAACATCCCGACTCGCTAACACATCGATGACCCAATTTCAAAGCATTAAATGAGCCATGTGATGGTTGTTTGAGCTCTACTAATGGTAGACATAAATGGTGCAAGCTTTTTGATGGATATTAACCTAATTTCCATGTGTGTGAAGGGTTATCTCCTTCCAATCATGATGAATAGTACGTCAATTTCCATGAACCTAGAAACTAATAATGGTGAAAATGATGTCAACGAATAATCATTCGCTCACTTGTGCTGCAGTTGCAGCATTGATGATCACTTCATCAATTTTCTTGATAAATTCTTGTTGGTTATTCATTTGTATCATATCAGTAAAGAGATTGAACTCCTCTATGCTTCTACATTGAGTAATTGTTGCTTCTATAATGACTTTGGATTTGAGTGCAAGATGAGCAAGAAAATTGCTTCTAGTTTGTTGCTACGTAGGTCTACAAGAATGGATACACGAAGATCTTAGGAGGAGGTGAAACAATATGAACATAATACCCTTCTAGGTGCTCTTGGCTCTAGGAAAGAAAACATGAGGTCCATCCTGATTTTTACTAGATGCATTTCTTGTCTTAAGGGTCAAGTGGCACTAGTTGAGGTGATGAGCTATGAAAGGGAAAAGAGGTCTGTAGAGCTTGGTGAAGGATCAAAAAACAAGCCAAGGTTCATTCCAGGCTCTCTGTGGGATAAAAAATTGCCCATTGATGTCTCTAGCAGCTCTGGTAGTGATGGTTCTGAGACTAATTCAGATTATCATAGTTACCTCATAGTTTTGACTAAATTTGTTGATGAAGATGAAGAGGTCCTCGTAGTAACTCCAATTACCATGGTGACACAATTTTTATTTCTTGTTTATGGTGTTGAGGTGAGTCTTGGTGAGGATAATGTGGTGTTTTCACCTCCCACTAATGTGAAAACATGAAGCGACCGTTTGTATCGTGATGCTACTCAGGGTTCTAGTTGATATGGTTTTATGGGTTCTCTAGTTTTGCTGTGATGATGGTGTTGTTTATTTTTGGTTTCAAAGTGGACATTAACAAAAAGGCCTTAATAGAAAAAAAATTTGTGAAGCGATGGTGACACTGACTGGTTACAAAGGTTGTAACTATTTTGATTCCCTTATGTGGAAAAATTATTGCATGCTCCAACTGTTAGCGAATTTCTAAATGCAGATGAAATTTATTTTTGAAATGAAAATTTGAATGAAATGTAATTGCAATGGGCCTAAATCTTTTCACTCTCTTGTTCTATGAAAGATATCTCAAGGCTCATTGCAATGGTTGGATTTTTGAATCCTGCAGGTCTTGGTGGTATATACTAAATGCACATAATGTAGAATTTGGGATGAATTAGCTAGTAAATTGTTTTGGGTAGGGTTTGTATATGGGATAGTCTTAATATGTCCTATGTAAATATTGATATTGAAAGAAATCTCCAATTTAAGGAAATTTATCTCCTATGTGTGTTGTGACAAGTTATGAATGAAATTATCAAGATTATTTTAATTTGTCTTCAATAGTTCACTTGAATGTATGATTATATTTCTTGCTTTAACTTAATGAGTTAATCAAATTCTTGAGAAAGGATTGTAAATATGTTATAATATGCTAAGGATATAATAAGGATTGTTGCTTTGAATATTGTGAAGTCTCATGATGTAATGCACTATGAGAAATGTTCACTAATGTCAAGGTTGAATGTTATGTTTGACTGAATATTTTATATGTGGCTCCTGCCCAATTTTATGAGGCACTGGCTAGTTCATTTGTAATTCTGTTAAATAATTAAAATTAGAAAACACCTACATGTGGATTCAAGGTCAAAACATTACATAATAAAAATTCTATCTATTCTGAGATGCAAATCTCATATAATACCTATATTCCTAGAAAATATGCGATTATTTGTGTAAATTTCAATCAAACCTTTGATAAATCTTGTATGTCTACAAGTTAGTAGGAATTTATATTTGTGAAGTGTTCTTGCAACAATGGGTATCGAATGAACACAAATAGGAACACCCTCCTTGGCCTCAAACAACCTAAAGAGTAGGGGTAAAGCCCTAAGAAGCTTTACCTATCAGTTGGCCACTAGATTTTTTGGTTCTTAAACATAGACCTACTTGGCTAACTCTTAGAGATTTTCAAAGCTTTGTTGGAAAAAACACCAACAGTGTCTTTCGGTAGCCAAGGCATAGGAGATCCTTTTTTTGTCAATGGTTATTGGTGGCTTGTCTTTTTCTTTTGGAGCAGTATCTTGAGATTCATCAAGTTGATTTTGTTGTGTCCATGTAAATACACCATATGTATCTATCACTAATTCCTCATCATCAGATTCATTTGCTATTTGCGAATAAAGAATATTGGAGTCACTAGCTTGATCCATTTCTTCATCTTGAAAAATATCAACATTTTCTTCCATAGGATAATCCAGTTGTGCATACTCATCTTGTTCAACTTCATAACAACCCATTGAAATATTGGTTGGTGGAGCTTCTAGAGTAAGCCTTCCTTGTGGTGTAGGAAGATGATTTTTATTTCTATTTCCAGAATAATTGGGAAAATTCCTTCTTGGAACATCTCTGTAGGAATTATTATTAGAAACTTGCTTCTTCAAAGCCAAGATTTCATTTGCCAATCTCTGAACCATACGATCGAGAAAATTAGAATTGGTATTGGAGGCTAAAGAACTTGATGCTTACGCTTTTCTGTTTATATTCATTCTTATTTCAAAAGAAAAAATCATGTCATCCTTAAGACTCGTAGATAACTACTGAGCTTCTTCAACATTAGTAAGAGATTTTCTATGCAAAATAAAACTCACCTCAGGGAGTTTTGTATTGATGAAAAATACTTTAGATTATGGTATGTTGGTTTCACCACTATAGAAATCCTTGTCACTATCTTATTAAACTTCTCCATGAACTCACGCATGGGCTCGTGGGCTTCTTTTTTCATGGTCGTAAATTGCGGGCCAACAAGGCATGTGCATCTTCAGCAAGTTTGAATCTTTCTCCAAAATTAGTGCGAAGAGTATTCCAGTTAGTAACCGTAATAGTAGGAAGAGTATAAAGCCATTTTTCAGCCACTCATTGTGAACTTTCAATGAACAATGTTATAGCAACATCCTCATGTTCAACACCAAGGACACCACAAATAATGTAAAAGGAAACGATGTGCTCAGTAGGGTGCTTCTTGCCATCATCGTACAATTTTGGAATGTTCTTTCATGAGATATGTGGAAGTTCACGTAAAGGAAATACCAAATTGAAAGGGACAAAAATATTACCCCAAGGTCTTGTAGGTGGTTGAGCCATGATATTTTGTACAATAGGTGTACTTGAGATGGAACTTTCTAGAAAAAAGAATATTCGATCGGAAGGGATGATCTTAGTTTTTGTGGAGGATAGCTTGTAGTACGATGTAGTAGAGACCTTTCTCACGGAGGTGAAGGAAGAATGTTATGTTGCTGCAACAACTGATAAAATAGACCCACCACACATTGTGCCCTTAGACCTCATGTATAACTTCTACCAGCCAAAATGTAGAATTTGAAACAAAAGAGAAATCAATAATAATAATATACATAGGATCACAATAAGATATTGAGTGCTTATTCACTTCAATCAAAATCATGAGGCTCTGATTGTGTGCTTCATTCCCCAATGAAGTCGCCAAAAAACTTTTGGGTGAAAATTTTGTAATCCCTTTTAATAGATTACAAAACTTAATTTCAACCACAATCATGTGAGATAGAATCTCTCCTCTTGAAAAGTGGAGGCACCCTTCTTACTACTTATTGAAACTAAGGAAAACTTAATCAAATATTTATAATAATGTACACTACAATAATGATATGGGGGTGTATCACATACATGATTCTCTTTTTTTTTAGAGAATATGTTTTGTAATGTTTCACAATTTTAATCTATGGATGCAATATAAATTCAAATTAAAACTAAGAAATAATTCCAATACTGCTAACTTGTCAAAGAAAAGTCTCGGAATACTGGTATGATAAAGAAAAGTAACAAATAAGAAAGCTCATAGAGGCACAAAGTCATTTTGTGGTTTCTGATAGTGAATTATTCAAAATAGTAACAAGTGTTGTAAAATAAGCACAAAATATTCAATATAATTCACAATTAGATCCACGAAAAAATATGAATAATTATAAGCACAAAGTCTTATAGATAAGTCACCAATAACTTCAGCAATATCACAATTTCAAGCAATGGGTGTAGCTCAAAGTCTATACATATTTACTCAAAATCCCTTCAATCTCAATTACTAAACACTATCAATTCCAATCAAATAAAAGGATAAATGACCCAACACAAATTTTTTTGTGCAAGTTAGCTTCTTTATTGATAAAAAATAGTTTCACAAAATTGATCTCAAAGTTTAAATATTTGCTTCACAAACGAGTAGCACTTTTTGCATAAGATAAAAGGTGAATAATACAAAATAATCCTCTCATATTTATAGATAGGAAAGGAGAGCTAATATAGGAAAAATCCTAACCAACTATTGAATTATTCAAAGGTGTTTTCCATGAATGTAGGAGAACATCTCAATTTTTACATGTAATTATATTTTTCAAAATGTCATTTAAAATGTCAAAACTTATTTACCTAAAGCATAGAAAAAAGCATGGGAATTATCTAGTTTTGAAGATGTAAGAAGTTTTTTATGGTTCATTGCTTTTGGCCTAGAAATCTTCATACTTCTTCTTGATCTACTACATGGTCACCTCATTTGGTCCAAAGGTGTATTCAATGATTGTGTGAATGTTTTTGATTGGATTCCTTGTAGTAGATAAAATAATTTTGCACCTATCCAAATGCATTTTGAGGTTTTCCATAGTGAGTTGTTCATCAACAAAAGAATCCATTGAAGAATATGAGAATTCTTCATCCTCCAACTATTTTTGAATAGCTTCCTTGAAAATTTTGACAATCTCACTTGCAAGGAGAAAGGTATTATCCTCATCAAGAAGCCTCCCAGGAAACTCTTCAATTCTATTCACCAAGACAACTTGATGTTCTTCAACATCTTCCTACACTTGTTGAATATCCTCATTGAGATTATTGATGGAAATTATGTGGTTCTTTATTGATTCCCTGAAATCCACATACTATTCTTTGTTGGGAATGACCCCAACTTGTACTAAATTACTCAATTCAACTTTTTTTAATTACAACCATGATTCAATGCTTTTCTCCATTTTCTTTTCCTCAACAGAAAGTGCATACACTGTTCTATCTAGCTCTAGTTCCATCTTGGAAATCTGAGAAAACTTCTCTAATACATCATTTATGTACTTCGAGTCCTATTCAATTATTCTATTCACAAACTCATAAATGATTTTACATTTTGAAACATACTTGTACACATTTTCAACAATTGGTTCCTCAATATTCACCATGGTCATAGGCTACATATTCTCGAATGTTCCTATGATTTTTTACATTCTTCCCATATGTATTCAAAATGGTAGACATGACTATGACTCTTCATGAGTTTTCTATTGACATCCTTGTAGTCAAAATCATGCCTATACCTGGATGACCTTATGGTCATAATCATCATCTCTACTACTATTGATTTAGCCTTTTGCACATTTTGAATAGAATACCTTCCGATAGCAATTAGAAATTTAAAGCCTGTTTTGTGAACTACTTGGAATTCCTTATGTATAGTAATTATCTATCTACATAATTCCATCAAAACCCACCTATCAAAAGGGTATCTTTAAAAAAATATGGGCAGCCAGTGTAGTACCCAACTCTCAAATATGTAAAAGTGGGAAACTCCAAGAAAATACATCCAATATTACTGACAATGTTCTAGGCTTTGTTAGATATTATTTAATTTTCTAGATTAGGATCAAACATAAAAATTAGAGGCACAAAGAAAGCATTATTGACTCTCCATAAATTCTTGATACTCCCTCCCAAAGTGATCTGAGGGTAGAAATCATATATTGGCACAATACTTATGTTTTATTTCATTGTCAATCCTAGAGATTGTCTCATGATAGTAGCAACATACACTAGGTAGGAAGTCATGTATAAATTCAAGGTTTTTTGCACATTGATTAGTTTCTCATGAATCTCATCACTAATCGGTGTACAACAGTCTATGTGTGCCTTCTTCCTCCTGATGATTTGGATGTACTTGTACATCTAGTCTTGAAAATTGAATGAGATGATTAAACATTTCACCTTGCTAAGAAGAGTGATGATGTCTCAAAAAAATTCCTTAAAGTCACTTTGTGGAAGATCTTTGGGTCCATCTAGAGATGGTGGGCCTCATATTCTTTAGCCATTGTGAATTGATCAATTGTTTCGATTTTTTTAATCTCTATCATAAGACTCCTATCCTTGTTGAATGGAGATTTTTTTGTATTTGTCCATGGTTGGGACTATGAAAACAATATCAAATAATTTTGAATCCAATCTCATCATAACTTGATAAATAATCTCTAACACTCCTATCATCCCTAATATAGTGCAAGACAACTTGTAAGACAAATTATTGGCAATGAGAATCAACTAGAAATGAAGCCACTTGATGAAGATTACTATGGAAAAATTCTTTCAAGTCTCCTTCCAATGGCTTCTTTTCTATTCTCTCTACAAAATGTTTCATGTCAAGGTGACCAATTTATGTGTCCTTGATCACATCGATTTTGGAGGTCACAATAGTGGGAAAATAGACACCTTGATACTTGTACTTTATTTTGTCTTTTTTGGAAGATGATGAAGATTCTTTTGTTGTCAGTAAGAACATGGGAGATCACTAAAAACCACCTTTGAAGAATACCTGATAGGAGTTGAAGATAACTGCAAGGGAACATGGATTAATAAAACGTTAGGAGCATATGCATCATGGGAGAAAATAGAATGCATGAAGATAGGCAAGAATTTTTGAGTGAGTAGGCATGAGCTATGGAGCACATAAAATGGATCAAAGGCAGAAAGAATGAAGTTTGGAAATAAATTTGGAATGATTTTGACAGTTAGTGAAAATACTACTTTTTGTGCAAAGGCGTTGAAAATCAACACCCTTACACATGGAATTTTTGCATTTCATGTCCAAGCATTGAAAAATAACAGTCCAACATGTTTTGAGGACTTGAAAAGATTAGTTGTAAGAGTGTTAAAAATCAGCGCCCTGACAACTTTGGGTAGACTTCATGCAGTGGCATTGAAAAACTCCGCCCCTTCATCTCTTGCTAGGATACATAATACTTGCATGCAAAGGTGGTGAAAATCATCACCTATGCATCAAGGCAGATGATCTTTAGTGCTTCAACATCCAAAGGATAGGGAAGTATAATAGATGTAGAGGTGGTGAAAATAATTTCCTCAACATGGGAGGTAGGTCCAAGAAAAAAAAATGTAACGATGGTGAAAATCACCATCGTTGCATCAAAGAAGGAATATCATCATATGTATAAGCAGTGATTTTTGTTGCTATCACATGTGCTACCTTCTATAATGTTGAGGTGCTAACTATTTATGCCATGAAACTACGAGAACAACTAGGATGTACTAGCCAAAATTTTAACACACGACATAATTCCATTGTGACTTAGTGAAATATAGAGGGTATGATGTCAAAAATCAACGCCCATACACAAAATGATAAAAAAAACTAGCGATGGAAAACCCTAGAGTATTAGTATCATAAAAAAATAAACTGTGGGCGAAAAAAGATTCAATTAGGGGCAAGAACAACTTAAAAACTGAATGGAAATACAAAAAAAAATATAGCAAGAATTTACCACAAAGAAATGGCAAACCCTACAAGACAACAATGAAAAGAAAATGAAAAGAAACACAAAACGTACTTGAATAAAGTTGGTTGCGTGCCCTAGACTGATGAAGAAAATAGAAGACATGCAAGATCCACCAATATTCTCAACATGAAGGATAACTCAAGGAAGCAAATTTAAGATGGAGATGAAGAAAAAAACACAAGCTAAATGAAAATAAAAAAAAAGATTAAAATTTCTTAAGCCTTTAAAAAGACCTTAATAATCATCATTAATGAACTTCAAGTTACATTAATTTCGTGTATGTGGAGGGCAGGAATATGTATGGGTGGTTATTTTCACTACCCTTACACATTCAAAAATATCTAAAATTGAGCATGCATAGGTGGTGAAAATCACCGCCTTTGAATGCAAAGACTTGCAAAAGTGCTATAACATGAAAGATGAGGGAAGAGTGTAGGAGTGTTGAAAAATAGCACTCCAACACTTAGAGAATTTTCTTAACATATGCTCAAGTAGGGGCACTGAAAAACAACACCCTTGCATGGGAAAAAAAATTTCTAACTCCTAGAGACTAAAAATCAACGAAACATTCATTTTGAAGGTTTTCGAGAAACAATGAAGGACAAGCACTCGAAGGGATGATCCGGGGCTCGGGACCACATGTGAAGACAAATTGAAATTCACCTCAATTTGTGTGCTTAGAGTACATGAGCCTTCATAACAAACCAATTTTGTAGGGGGTTATCCCATGAATCGAGCGCAGTTGGATTCAACCTAATAACAATATAGAGCATGATGTGCCTAAAGGGTAACTCTAAATGTATGATATGGTAATGTAGGATTAAAATGTGATCCTTGTAAGACTTGAAGATTAGCTCAACACCCAAGACCACCTACAAAAAAAATGAAAACCTTATACAAGAGAGTATACAAGAATATGAGCTCTCTTGATATTAAGACCTATCAAAATGATGATGAGGTATGAAAGTATATTATGTTTATGTGCACAATGACTTTCCTTATATAGGAAAGGTGAGGAATATTATTTAACATGATTGTGACATGTGTCTTAGTCCTATGACATGAGATGAATAACAAACTAACTATGTAGGAAATGATTCATTAAAGCTAGATAAGATAAGTTCTAGGAAATCCAACTAAGACTTATAGAAATAATATTATATCCTAAGTAAACTTAACATGTGAATAATTCCCCTAATTACCAAGTGAGATAAATTACTAGGTACAAGACTTTAATATTCACACCAACACCTCCCCTTAAGTGAAACTTAGGGATAAGATTGTTATGCAAATGATGCAAAAAAATGCAAAGATGGGTTTTGGCTACTTGGACATGTTAGGTACCCATGTAAAAATGCAAAATAAATCTCCCAAAAATGAAAAAGGAGAAAACCCCATGGGACAAAACTCCTCCCAAAAAGAGAGAAAATAAAAAATCAAGTGAAGAAGGATGGAGAACTCCATGATTTCCACAAAGTACACCATCCATCACATAGATGCATTACAATCAATAGCCTCCATAAGAGGGAAATATAAAGACTATTCAGCCCAACACAATTTATTATCACCTACAAAAATGGTAAGTGCTTAAAGATAAAACATGATCCAATGTTTTTGATAAAAGGGTAAAACGGTTTTTACAGGGACCCGAAACCACAAAGTTTACAAAATAGAGAAGAGAACACCAAAGGTCCACCAAAAAAACAACTGCCCGAGAAAAAACCAGCAACAATCAGGCAAAAAGGACCAGGAGGGTCATAAAAGAAAGGACAGCAGAAAAAGAACACAGAACACCCATTACTTTAGAGACCTAAGGATAGCCTCTATCTCTGCCTCCATATCCTGCATATCTTTAACCCCCTTTTTGAAGGTTTGAAACATGACCCAATGTTGACAAACAACTTGTATCCCTTTTGGAAGAAATAAAACCAAGGACAAATGTAGGAATGTTTCCCATATCATATAGGAATTGACAGAAACAAGCATGAATGTGTATGATGATGATGTCTTTGAAAAGTGTTCATGTGTCCCCTTATCCACTGAAGATGAAGATGCCATAATCAAATCAAGTAAATTCCTGATAAAATAAGAAGGTGACAAATCAAGACTATGTAGAAACTGATGTTGAACAATATCCAAAGACAAATATGGTTTGACAACAATTTTGTAATGATTTCCATCAAAGAGGAGAGATAAACCCTCAAATGTGTCCTCCAAATCTGAAATGTAATACTCTTTAAAAGGATGCAATGTTTGATAAAGAGGAATCCCAATCAAGAAGGCAATGAGATACTTGTTACAATGAATAACTAAAAGTTCTCAATGAATCATCAAGACAAGACGAATGGTCTTGCTAAACAAGAATGATGGAAGCCTCAATCAGTGACTCTACACAAGGAATCACTGAACGTGAAGGTACACCAACTATCTCTGATGGAGAAGAAGGAGCATCTGAAGAACCATTGTAATCCTCATTTGAAGATTCAAAGAATTCAAAATTTGTAAACTCCTGCATAGTATTGTGATCATAGGCTATCTTGTTTGAAGAATGAAGAGGCATGAGACATTATGAAACAGGATCATCTGGGAATGGTAGAGTATCACCTGATCACCATATATCTCCCAAATTTTAGTCCAAAGAGTATGAGGATAATCAAAAGGATCAATAGCTTTCAAAATGTCATCATCAAAATGCATTGCAATAACCTCTAATAAATCATACCTTTTGCAACTCCAAGAAGCTTTTTGTATACCTTTATCTAGAGGGGGAATAAACCCATACAAATACTGGCAACAACTGAAGTGATTGGAGATGGTTTATGATGTAGTCTCTCCATTGTTTATAGTTTCCCCTTTCCAGCATAATTAGAGAAGGATGAAATAAAAATCTCATAATGAAATATGATAGATCTCCATAATTACAAAGACATTAACCTTCAATAGCAATTAAAAACTCCCAAATATAATGTATACAACAAATGAAGACTTCCCAAATTGACAGAACCTTTCCAAGAGTCGGGATGTCCAAGTAATAAGTCAAAATACCAAATATGAAAAATGCTGAATAAATAATACCTGGGGATGAATCTAGAAAAAGTGGATGTGTACAATAATAGAGCTCCTTAAAACCTTTCTGATGCGATAAAAATCATGAAAAACAAAGATCCGGGGAAAACATTACGAGCTCAGAGGTCCAAAAGGGAGATCTAACTTCAAACCATAGTAAAATGTTTCAAGAGAAATATATGATAATAATACCTACACCACTAGAAAGTTCTTTGAACCAATTTTCTGATGATATCTCATTTTTAAAAATCTGATACTCGATTCAAACGTTATGGTGATTTTAAAAAAATTGCCCAATTTAGACTTAAGGGGCCAAAATTTAGCCCCCTAAGGGCTGGCGGGTGGACCCCATGCAACCAAAATATAGCGGATAGTATTGAAGGTAGGTATGATGGCCATATAACCATCAAATTTAAAATAATGTTCCATGACAATCATTTGGCAGTCAAATTTAAGATAGTTGCCCAATTGTTTTTAAAATCACCAAAAACAAAATTTCTTCAAAATATGAAGTATTTTATATGAAAATAGGGGTTTTTGGGCCTTTCAAATGCAATGGGATGGTTTATTGTGACTCAAAAAGCTAAAAAAAATTAGCTACCTCCTGAATCTAGTAACCACCTCCTGACTTCAAACCCTCATAGATTTGGCAAAATATGTCAGATTTTGATGAAATAAAAGTCAATCTTGAATTTTTTAGACACCTTGGACTCAATGGTGAGCTTATATTACGTCCAACATGTGCCAAAATTAACCTGTAATAAAAAATCAAAGAAAAACCCTAAATCTAATATTTCTTTCAAGTTTTTATGATTCTCTAGGTCATCATATGGTGCAAGAGAAGAGCATACTCAAATTTTACTAAAAATAACCAAGATATCTCACTAGAAATAGCTCAACCCTCAAAAATGAGAAGGGTTTTTCAAGGCTTGGCTCTAATACCATGTAAGATCTAAATGTTAGCTCAACACCCAAGACAACCTACAAAAACAATGAAAACCTTCTACAAGAGAGTATGCATTTGAATATGAGCTTGCTTGATATTAAGACATATAAAAATGATGATGAGGTATGAATTATATTATGTATATTTGCACAATGACCTTTCTTATATAGGCAAGGTGATTAATAGGATTGAACATGATTGTGACATGTGTTTTAATCCTATGTCATGAGATGACTAACAAACTAAATATCTAGGAAATGATGCATTAAATCTAGATAGGTTAAGTTATAGAAAAGAAAACTATGACTTCTAGAAAGAATCTTCTATCCTAAGTAAACTTAACATGTGAATAAGTCCCTAATTACCTAGTGAGATAAATTACTGGGTACATGTACAACTTAGGGAGAAGATTATTATGTGTTTAATTGTGAAAAAAAGTATGAAAAGATGGGTCTCGGCTAAAATCCCATGTTAGGTACCCATGTACAAAGGTAAAAGAAATCTCTGACAAATGGAGAAAATGAGAAAACACCGTGGGACAAAACTCCTCCCAAAAAGAGAGAAAATAAACAATCAAGTGAGGAAGGATGGAGGAATCCATGATAATCTATACACATTTGATATAATGAATTAGACCCAATAATATATATATTTTATGGCTATATTATAATAATTTTTTGTTTCATTATGTTACCAGATGATTGTGATCTCAAATTCATCCATAATATATCTAACAAATACTTGAAAAAATCGCATGCTTGTGCTACCAATATTGCTTAACGTAAAGGAGGTTTCCCCCTTAAAGAGGCCTAGGATATCTGCAATAATTTTATGGTTACTAAAAATGAAATTTGTGTAATTATTCATTTATTAGATCAATAATTTGTACTGAAAAATATGGATAATAGTGATAAAAAAATATTTGCATTAACCAAAAACCCATAAGGCCATACAATGTAATATGTTTACAAAAGTATAGAATATATCCATTAAAGTCGTATAGTCTTGCAAAAAATCCATATGGACATAAAATGGCACGTTTCCATAATACAAAACATATGTTCAAAAACTCCACAAAGGCATACAACAAAGAACCCTAATGTAGTCATTTCCCAGTAGGAGAAGGGAAGAATTCATGAGTTTCCTTTGACTATCAACTAGATGGAGATGCATATGATTTTGGTTTCTTTCGAGTGTGCTCACTTTTCCTCTTCTCTTGACTTATCTAGATATCCATCTAATACAATAAAAGTATAGTCATTAATCTATATAAAAAATGAATTGTAGACTAACATATAACATAGTAATCACTTACTGCATACAAATAATCAATATTTTCATCCATAATAGATGCACTTTCATGATCTAGAGTCACAAGCACTTGTAGAAAGAATCAAGATAGCAATAAAACTACATATGATTATCATTAAAAAAATTCAATAATAAACCAACAAAAGGAAAATATAATTTAAAATTTACTAATATGTCTCATACCTCTATAAAAGGAGTAGAAATTTCTACTACTTCAGCAACACAATGGTCCAATGTGGCATGAAAATTACGAGGATTATTTAATGTCAACATCTGAAAATGAAACAATAAATTTTGTTCAATTACTAAAATTACCTAACATTATTTTAAAACACCATTGATGAATAAATTTTTCCTAGGAGAAAGTTCATCGATGATGACTACTGTGAGGTATGGATATTGCATTTCCACCATCAAACTATTTGACATCCAAATTTATTTACGAGAAAAACATTCATATAAGGTTCAACTAATCACATATAATATAATTATATTTTTTACTGGTTACATACATGTGGAATCAATGACGTTGTGAAATAGGGGGTTGGGAGAATGTTGCAAGTAGTATGAACACTTTGACCATAAATTTTCATCGTAATCATTGTACTAATTTAGTTATTCCTTTATTTAAGAACAAAATGTATTAAACATAATTAAATGAACTCGCTAATATTTACCTGAGTATCAATGCCAAATGTTTCATTCAAAAAATATTTTGTCATAACCATCCCCAATCTACAACAAATGTATCTTGCATAGCTACATCCTGACTACCCTTAGGATCATAAATGCAAACAATTCTTTTGGATTGACCAAAATGGATTGGAACTTGGTGCCTAGAAGACTTTCCCACATTATCCTATAGTAGAGGTGTCACATACTATATAAGGCTCTAAGTGAGCAAGCTAATGGAGTCTAAGGTTTCCACCTCAACATTGTCCTCCACAATAGAAGGAATAGTCACATGTTCCACCACAAGTCTACCCAAGGGTCTTAGTGTTATTTTTGGGTCATCTTGTGCCCCCAAGAGATCATGTGAGGAGCCCCCACCTCTACCTTGGAAATCTAAAAATTTAAAATTGTTTGGAATCACATTGAGGGAAAAATCATAGTAGAGTTTCCTCAAAAAGTATTGTGGAACCTTATAATTATTACACTAAGGCTGGTTAAAATAAATCCACCACTCGGGCCAAAAATTATTCTTTATCTATTTGTGGTTGTACCAATGGATAGGGAAACTCTAGCATCCAACTATTAAGGGTTGATTGGTTTGTGGTTCAGTGAAGAGGGCACACAAGTTGAATTTGTTTATTTTGATTTTCTTTACTTTCTCATAGGATGGTTTGTTTGTATAAAACTATTTATTTCCTCCCTCTTATTGGACCAAAAATGAATTTGCACACTCAATGATCCTGCATGATACATGCTAGATCATAGGGATTCAACAAGGATTTTTGTATGAGGGTTTTTTGTAGCAAGATCTTTTAGCCTTGTAATCAATTTCTCAAGTTATTTTTTATTGTCTTATATTTTACATAGTATGTTTTCTTGTGTTCATGGGGGATGTCTAGGAATTGATGGAGATGTTTGTTGTGGTTCTTGTTTAGAAGGGTATTTATGGGGAAATTATGGATTATTTTCAACATTTGGGGGTGGAATATCATTTCTTGGAAATTAAAACATATTTTAACCAAAAACCTAATTCAATCTATAACTTAGTCAAAATTTGAAACTAAAAAGAAGATATACTTACATCTTTGACCTCCTCAACATATTCAAAACATCTTGATGCAAAGAGAAAAAATAGAAACTAACTTTGGAGAGTGTGGGTTGAGGTGAAGAAAATATACAAGTCATTAGTTGAAGAGAAGAAAAATGACAAGATTTTTTGTTTTGTTTTTATAACATCATTCATATTTGGAGAGAACCAAATCTAGGGCTCACCAAATATGGTGCTTTCCAAATGATCTTTTTAGGCATTAAAAATAAAGTGGCATATTTTTTGTGTCACATATTTTTACATATACCATAGATCTTCAATATCTCATCAAAGGTCAATCTTTCTTGATTTTAGAAAAAATGTCACCACTTAAGACCCATTTTGGTCCCCCATATTTTTTCACTTACCCATGTATGTATGTACATATATAATTGTGTATGTATATATATATATATGTGTGTGTGTGTGTGTGTGTGTGTGTGTGTATGCATGCATATATGTATATATATAGATGTATATATGTATGTATGTATGTATGTGTATTACATATATGTATAAGTTTGTATGTATATATATGTGTGTGTATGTATATATGTGTATGTATACACATACATACATACATACATACATATATACATATATATATATATATATATATACATATAACAATATAACTTTAGATTTATATAATAATACATATTTATATATGTATATTCGTTATATATATACATCACAATATAACACCAATTACAAGTGATTAGAACTTTTTATGCAAAAAATTATCATTGATTTCAACATGATTTTATTTTAAACAATCATATAGATCGTCTTGGGTTGAATGTCCAATAAATTTTTTTTTAATAGATTTTTAGTTTATCCATTGATATATCTAGCATAATCAATAAATTTTCCTTTATATATATATAACAAAGAAGGAACATTTCTCATTAAAAATTAATATTGAATCTTATTTTTTAACCAAAGTCAATAATTTTCTAACTTTAATATGAATACAATGGCCCTTATGTAGCTTGTTAAGTGTATATTCAAAAGTACTAGGAAAAAATAGACCTCTATTCTTTGTTCATAAGTATCAACCTATATATATTATCATATAATTGCATTAGCACTCATATTTTCCATATAGAGTACCAAGAAATATATGGTCAAACAATATTTATAGCTAAACTTAAACACAATATAGACCTATATAAATTCATTTAATAGACGTATGTTCTCATTTTAAATGAAAACTTGTATGATATGTTTCATAATGAATAATATTTCAATATAAATTTTGTCTTTCTATATGAATAGCTAGATAATAGTAAAAAATATAGACTAATCGTAATCTTTAAAACATACCATATTTTTATTAAAGTGCAAACCAAAATGGTCTCACTCGTATCATGTAACTAAACAATTATAAAATTCTCAAGATTACAACGCTCACAATGTTGTAAACTGCATGCAGACCTCTAATGATCTTAATATTAGCAAAAAAAAATTAACCCAAGACCCCAAGCCAAATATGGTTCCAATTAAGACTATCTTTAACTTATTTCATTCATTAAAAATAAAATAATAAGTCCCTTCTTAGAATTTCAAAAAATATGCATTAAAAAATAATGAATCAATAAAAAAACCTCCATCCTTTAGGCTTGTAGATGATTGGAAAAGGGAAAAAACTATCCTAAACTTAAAAATATCACAAAATGTACCCAAATGCAAATACTAATCACACTATATAATTGTAAATATTGGTCCTCCTTTTTTCCTCTACCTCTTCACACTTCTCCCATTTTCATATCATTTTATCCTTCTTTTTTAGCGTTGAAACCCTTAAATTTTATGCTTCTCTTCCTTGATGAAACTCATGATTCCAAAAGTATTTATTTCCTACTTGGTAAACCGTCATTTACAACCAACGTGGTGTCTCATGAGATAAAATTGTTATAGTTTATCTCCATAATAAATTCATAATACTCCATTTAATGTAATCAATGCATTTAAATCCTCTTCATAGAACTTATTCAAATTCAATAATAAACTTATAACAATATGATTATATATATGTAATATATTGCACACACACATACTTACACACACATATATGAAAATACATATATATTTTGTTTAATAATCATGCACTCTACTTGAAAGGGAGACCTTATCACATATATGATAATGTTGACAAGAAGAAATGCAAGACAAGGAGTCAACATCAATGTACTAAATTTATCATGAAAATTAAGTGAGATAAATAACGACTACGGTGATACACAAATAAATATGATTCTAGATGAGAAATTCTTCATAACACATGAAAATAGAAACAAATTGTGTGTGTGTGTATTTGAGTGTGCAAGTTCTCAAAGTCATGTTGTCTCAACCATTCTCCTTGATTTTCTTCCAATCTATCTAATGATACTCTCCCTCCTTGTTTGGAAAAGGGAAATATTTTCCTAAATCCACCTCATTTAAATAATAAGGTAGTTAGTCAATCAGCTGTAACATCCATAAGATAATATGAACACTTTAATAAAAAATAATCATGAAGATAAGAAATAATATCTATTTATTTTAATCATTATTGAATATGATATTCTCTTTATGCATATCATGAGTAAAATAAAATTATCTCAACATGATAATTCTCTAATAACAATTTGAAAACATAATTTTAAATGCATGGAAAAGTATTTAAATTATAATTAGTTAAGCATAACACAAATAAGCTTTTCCAAAAATGAGGTGTGATAATTTTTTTCCACCATGCTAGAAAGATTAATTTAATCATAGATGAAATTATCTAGGTCAATCAATTCTATCAAGACAATCATATTGATTCACATCATACAAACACATGATGGCTTGTCTCTTCCTACTATGGATTCTATCAATTTATTGGTCCATGTTGGACCCAAGTGTGCTATTACCCTTTTTTGTATCATTCCTATATCAAATTTATTCTATGTGAAGTTGAGAATTCCATGGCTAACTTACATGAAATTTCCCTTCATGGTTCATAAATGTCTCAAGTTTTAACATGATGGAATATTATAATCTATCCACCATACTCGATACAAATCAATCATGTTTGAATGAGGATTTAAGCTCGATTATTTTCTCCCTCAAATTTAGGGCCCTTACAATTTCACTATGATATTTTATTCAAATATATTCAAAATTCAAAGAAAATTATTTAGGGCCCTCTTCTTCAACATCCTCATCTTCTTACTATGTCATTTATTCCCCTTCAATCAAATAACCATCCCAATGTACTTGTGTCCCTATGTGTATCAACATAAATTTGCACCCCTAACGCAAATCTCATTTTGACCCTTAACACTTTAGAAAAATCAAGAGCGGAGGTTTAATTCCACTTAAGCTCGTTGCTTGCATCCACTTGGCACCTATTTTGCATGTCAGTGGGGATTTTTTTGTCATGGATGCCCACGCGGCATGCATACATCTAGGTGGTGCACTTATGTCCCTACAAGATTCTTGCATCTGGAAACTGTAGAGACGTTGCACTTTTGATTGGAAGTCAAAGAGTAACGTCCCTCTTTGGTTGGCAAACCCGAATATGGTCATTTTTCATCCATATCTTCATAATCTTCACTCTCTCAAACATTGACCTCTTCAACAAAAAATTGGATAGAGTTTGGCAAGATCTTGAATCACTTTCTCCACTATTTTCATCCATTTTCAAGCTTTGTAGCAACATTCTTCACTCCATTGGCAACAATCTATCACTCCATCACTCCAAAAAGGTGAGAACATGATAGACACCATGGAAAAAGAGGCTTGATTCCCTCTCGTTCACTCCTCCACAAGACTTGAGCACTTTGGATGAAGGCGATAAGCTCCTCTAATATCTCATTTTTCTTTTGATTGGGTAAACATGTACTGTTTGTAGTGTTTTGTGTTTACATAGCTTGAAGTTCATTTGATTTATCATTATTTCTATTGTTCCAAAATTGGTTGTCCATGGAGGTGGAAACACTAAGATGGGAGTTTGACTGAGGCAGGCCCCTATAAAGCTACAACAACTTCTCCCTTTATTGTGTACAGGTAGATAGAGCTCGAAGCAAGCTGGTGAGGAGAGCATTCTGTGAGATCATCTTTGTTACCTTGGTGGTAATACATTTCCTTTATCACATTCATATTTTATTTTCTCTCATCTTAATCTCATTCTATTTCTTTAAACATCTCTAGACTAGGTTGATAGTCCCCTTTCTCGAGTTAGAATCTTGTCTTTATGGTTCTCTATTCATACGAATGCCAACACACCTGTGAGACACTAGTGCGTCATGCTATTATCCTGCAACCATGCTTTCATCTTGAGACAGAGAGCTGCTTGAGACACGAGTCTGAATCTAAAGGTCGACTCTCTTATCGTACTACCAACTTTCAAGATTGGAGGGTGATTGAAGGACATATAGTCCTCATCATTCTCATCCTCTTCATTCTAACTACCCTTTAAGCTGAGGTGGGTTAGGGAATCCTTTCTGCTCTTGGCCTTTCATGACCTGGGGCCTTGCAGTGGCTGGTCCCCCTCTCTCACATTTTTGGTGAACCCACCGTGAACCAACGTCTATCCTTTTATTGGTGTTTTGAACTTTTTCTCTTATACACCTTGGTCATTGTACCCTTGTGAGTCATGAAAGTTTATGAGCTTCATGACCCAGTCTATGACCTCTGGGAATATTATTAGAAGAAGTCTATGACACCTTCCGATGGACAAGGCAAAGGTCTCCTCTATCTTCACTACCAACCTTTTCTCCAGTTCTGCAGTTGGGATGTCCGCACAGGAGCAAGTATCGTGAGGCAAAATTAGGTTTCTTGATGAAATTGATTGTGTTCCTACTCCTCCTACATCACTGAACTCTTCATCCATAGATGAGCATGAGGCCGTATTTATCCCTTCCAAGTACATTGTTGGTCTCGGTAGAGGGTTAGGTGCATTGGGAAATCACCTGGAAGGAAACCTGGAGTTGGCTAGGGCTGCTAAGGTGATCAGTGAGATAAGATACATGGTGGAAAAGGACCGGACGGGTGTGGAACTCTTGGCTAGTCTCACCGGTCTAGCTGAAGCATGTTCCCCTTGGGCCTTGGTCACATGATATGGGGTGGCCTCTTTGAGGAACACGAGAAGAAGCTAGAGATGTCGATGCCTCCTATATTCGTGTACATGACGGACATGGTCCCCTTGGTCAATATACCTTCTACTTTCGAAAGTTTGGAGATCATCAAAGTAAACAAGAACCCTTTGGGTTTCCACTTCATCCCTTTTGTCACCTCTAGAGGTGGAGGATTTTGCGGAATGATGGGCAGAGGCTTTAGCGGTAGAAACTTTGGAAGTGGGGGTGGCATTGATGGAGGCGGTGCTGGTGGAAGCCATGGTGGTGGCTTCGGCTCTAGTGGTGGATCTGACAAAAATTACACTGGTGGCGGTGACATCGATGGTAGCTCTGGTGGTGGTCACGGTGGTGGCACTGACGGAGGTCACACCGGTGGTAGCGATTCTGGTGGTAGTCACAGTGGTGGCTCTGGTAGTGGTACCAATGGCCCTTTGTCTTCTAATGACCCTATCCTTAATGCTCTTCTTCAGAATATGGGGAAGATGCAGAATGAGATGGAAAACCTGTCCCAAGCCTCAGCTCAACCTATCTTTCAACCTTTCTCCTAACACATCCCATTGTCGGTTGCAATTTTAAACAATCCATTCCTGTTGGGGATGGGAATTCAAAAATTTGAAGAAATATGGTGGTAAAGGGGACCTACAAACACACGTATCTGCATTTAATGCCTTGTGCACTGATTTCTTCCATCATGATACATTGATGACAAAACTATTTCCCCGATCCCTCAAAGACACAACACTAGATTGGTACTATTCTTTTCCCGATAATTCCATCTTCACAATCGATCAACTTGTGAACTAGTTCTTGAAACAGTTCCAAGCCAATATCAGACCAAAGATGACCTTCTCAGACCTTGTTCGATGAAAACAAGGGGATAGTGAAAAGGTTACAGACTTTATAATGTGTTACCAAGCAGCCTTCTCACAAATATTGTATCCATTACTCGACTCTGATGTACAAAAGGTCTTCATAGGGAATTTATAGAGACACTAGAAAGAGAAATTCACCCTTATGAAGTATCCCTCTTTTGCACATTTGTGTGTGGCTCTATGAGAGTACCAAAAGAGGGTGGTTCTGTTCAAGGGTTCCTCCTCGCACTCCCATTTTGAAGGAAGATCTATCGTATCAATTTTTGGTAAAGGTAAAGTTGTTGTGAATGTAGGAGATGTTGTAGATAACAACGACCTTAGATGTGAGCAAAATTTTATGAAGCTATTAGAATCTTATTATTCCATCTTACAGAAGTTGGTGAAGGATAAGATCCTGACTCTGCCACCTCCTAAAATAGTTAGAGAACCATACCCTAGCCGGTATGAAGAAAACACATATTGTCAGTACCATCAAGTTAATGGACATGATATTGAATGTTGTATGCACCTACATCATGAGATACAAGACCACATCGAGGACGGTACTATCCACCTTGATGAGAATAAACACAATACAAATAATCAGTGGAAAAGGATAATAATGATTTCCAGATATACACAGACTCATTTTTGTCACACTCTGCCAACATGATTATCGATTCCATTGATTCTACTTCTCACTCGAAGGCATATGTTAACATGGTTATTGTTACTCCCTCCCCTTGTCTTACAACCATCTCACCAAAAATAGCACTCACCTCACAAGGCGTTCAAGCAAATAGAAAACCTTGTCCATTGTACATTCCCACTCACCTTAATGGCAACACTGTGACAAGGGTCCTAGTTGACCCTGTGAGTAGAGTGAATGTCGTGACAAAGGAGACATTACTCTTGAATTCCCTACAAAGGGAAGAATATGAAAAAACCAAATCCATCATCCGTACACATGATGGAATTTCCCTCAAACCTTGTGGATCGATAACGTTATCCATCCTAGTTGGACCTAGGAATGTCAACACAGTCTTCGATGTCATTCCTAAGTCGGATCTATTTAGAGTGAAGCTAGGCATACCTTGGCTAGCTTCCATGAATGGGATCACCTCCGTGATTCATAAGTGGCTTAAGTTTTCCCATGAAGGTTTTGTGCACGTAGTGCATGACACTGGATACCATCCTGTGGTATCCCATGGAGTATATTCATTGGATCACTTTTGGCCCACTCTGATTGGTCTACTCCCACAAAGAATGGACCTACTTTACAAGAACTATGTGAAGTACAAGACTGGAGATAAGGGACAACCAAAGTTGAATCTTCCTGCAGTTGAGCAGTCTATTGCCTCCTCCTCCTGAAAAGGGAAGGAGAAGCTCGCTCCTTCCTAACCTAACTCATCTACTCCTCTCTCTTGGGAGGAGTATTGGATGAATAAACCTAGGCTTTATCTCCTAAGTCTGATGATGCCTCCTTGGCGAAAGCCCGAGATTAGGATATCAGATCTCCCTAATGGGTCTCTCGAACCTTGGTATTACTTGTGTGGTAGAAAGAAAGGCTCACGGAGAGAGTTCACCCCTCAGCCTATTCCTGTTCCCCCTAATAGAAAAGGGCCCAACTCTAAGGTGCTAGAGTCAACCCCTCCCACCATTTCTTAGCCTACCTCTTTTTCTCCCATTTAGGAGACTATGCTTCCATTGGAGACAACCATGGAGGACACTCCCATGGCTAAGCAAGATCCTTTTGTCCCTTCGCAAGTCCCAACTTTTGGTTTGAAGAGCCATAGAAATTGCCTTGTGTGGGAGCATAACCGTCGGTAAAAGGCTCTCCTAGCCGAGCAATCCTCCTTACAGAATAAGGAGGAGGAGAAGACCATACCTCCTGTGGTGTCTTCCTCTCTCCCCTCTTTTTTCTTCGTTCAACCTAGTTTTTTTATCTCTTTTGGTTCCCACCATGAGCGCACCTGCACGTGGAAAGGTACAAGTATTCATTGCTCCTTTGGCAGAGCTGCCCCTAGTGACTTCCATTCTAGATGTCTTGGCTTTTCCGAAGCTTATGGATATGGTGAACACTTCGGTCATATCTACTACAGATCTTTCCTCTCCTCCCTCGATCCATGATTCATCTATGGGGATTTCACCTCCGAAGAAGAAGATGGTAGAGCATGGTCCATCTAGTGGTGGAGGATTTAAGAAGATCCCACCTCCTCCAAAAGGTAGCCCCACACTAGTTTGTTCTATCCTAGTGATAGAACCAGCTCCAGCCTCCCCCGAGTTTGTCACTGCTCCCAAGTCTCTCGGTGAGCCTAGAAGTGAACCTCAGGTGTAGAATCCTCCATTGACTAAGGTAAAAAATGGCACTCCTATTGAGTGCATGTTCAATTTGGCGAATGAAGTTACAACCTTGTTAGCCATCTTCACTAGGTTGTTGACCCTAGACCCACAAGAGTTGAGCAACAAAGACCTTATAGGTCCCTCTGCCTTAGCCTTTGTTGCGAGAGGATTAGAAGCTCCTCCCCTTAACATTACACCATTGCAGGCTCTCCATCCTTCCCCTTTCACTGATCTAGAGTGGGAATTTTATGGCCTCTTGGTTGACCAGTGTTAGGGGGAGACCCTCTTCTTAATCTCTAGATTAGATGTGTGTTTGTGTTGTGACGTGTTCCCCTGTGATCATGCTTTATGTGCCTAGATGACCCTCGTCACCCCTATTGGTGCTCAGATACAAGCATGGTGTTTATGTTGTACACCTTACTCTATACGTATCTACATTCTTCCATGTTTGTGATGGAATTTTGATAAATTGGGGACGATGCAAAGCGTCGGGAGCATTTAGGCCTCCTTCCATTTTGACCCAATTTTTTATTTTACTTTGTCTTCTCGTGCATTCCTCACATGGCCTAATATAGTAGGGGGTTGATGATAGTTCATGTATATACTATTATTATAGTTATACATATATTTATGAAGTAGTTCTGACCCTAAAGTATCAGGCTACCCCTTGTGCCATTTGTATGTGTTCCCCTTTTCTTTTAATTTTCTCTATATCTTTCTCTCTTCTTTGCTTGAGTTGTCCCTCTCATGTGTGAAAATGTTACTTCTACATTTCATGATCTTTATAAAATGCATTTTTTGCCAAACAAATCTTTTTTTGAAGACCCTTCACACACTTCCTTATTAGAATTATATTCTCAACTTGAAACCCTAGTGAAATGTGTTTCCTTCATCATGGGCTCATAAAGAAAGGACATGGGAATCCTCCTCCGAAGTGGGAAAGGTCTTAGTATTCCCCTCATGTGAGAACATCTCCTTCCATTTGAATTCCTTGATGATGAATCAATTCGAGAAGGAAGACATTAGCTTTCGAACAGTGAGTCCCTTGAGTGGACCCCTCTTTTTCATGTTGCGTTCCTAAGGGACCCCTTTGAAAATATTCAATAGGTTCTATGGCATCTAGCTCAGGGGTAGCCTGACTAGGCCAGTCTTACACATTCAAATTTGGTCTGGGGGCAGCCCAACTAGACCGGTTTCTCATTTTTCATGTCTAGTCCAAGGGAAGGCCGATTAGACTTTACCTTTCAATCAGCGCATCCCTTGATCAGACCCTCCTTCCTTTTGAAGGGTTCCCGAGGGATCCCTTTAAAAGTCTTACAACTTAGCGATGGTCTGCGTGACCTTTCCATTCATTGGCTTGTGTGGCCACTTCCTGATGTGTTCTATCTGCAGGTAAACATGTTACCATCTCTGACTCTATGGAGTCCCCTCTACTCAGTCTCCCTCATGTGAGAGTTCTTGGGGGATATACCTTCCTTGCAGGTTTGTGGGTCTATAGGGTGCATTTCTTGGTTTCCTTCATGTGAGATTTCTTGAAGGATAACCCCCCTTGTAGGACTGTGATCCTGTATGACACTTTCGTACTTCAGGTTTGTGGTTCCATGGAACTATGAAGTCCTCTCCTGTACTTCTAAGTTTTCTAGACCATTCTATGCTTCCTCGTCGGTCCAGGTCTACACTTCTTAATCTGCTACTTCCTTAATACTCTACTTTACTGAAGCACTCATCAGTACTCATGCTCACTAAAGTGGGGGTAAAATATATCAACATGAATTTGCACCCCTAATGCAAATCTCATTTTGACCCTTAACACTTTATAAAAATCAAGAGAAAAGGTTTAATTCCACTTAAGCCCGTTGCTTGCATCCACTTGGCACCTATTTTGCGTGTCGGTGGGGGTATTTCTATTGGGGATGCCCACACGGTGCACAGACATCCGCACATTGCGCTTACATCCCTGGCAGATTCCTATAGCTAGAGATTGCAGAGATGTTACACTTTTGATTGGAATTTGAAGAGTAATGTCCCTCTTTGGTTGGCCGATCCGAATATGGCCATTTTTCATCAATCTCTTCATAATCTTCACTCTCTCATCCATTTCCCTCTTCGACAAAATTTTGGATAGAGTTTGGAAAGATCTTGAATCACTTTCTCCACCATTTTCATCCATTTTCAAACATTGTAGTAGCATTCTTCACTCCCTTTTCAACAATCTATCATGCCATCACTCAACAAGGCGAGCACAAGATAGGCACAGTGGCAACAAAGGCTTGATTCCCTCTTGTTGACTCCTCCACAAGCCTTGAGCACTTTGGACGAAGGTGGTAAGCTCCTCTGATCTCTCCTTTTTCTTTTGATTGGGTAAGCACATACTGCTTGTAGTGTTTTTTGTTTTTGTAGCTTGTAGTTCATTTCCTTTATCATAATTTCTACTATTCCAAACTTGGTTGTTCATGGAAGTGGAAACACCAAGACAGGGGTTTGACTGAGGTAGGCCCCTATATAGCCCCAACAAATTCTCCCTTCCTTGTGTGCAGGTAGATAGAGCTTGGAGCAAGCTGACGAGGAGAGAATTATGTGAGATCATTTTCGTCACCTTGGTGGTAATACATTTCCTTTATCGCATTCGTATTTTCTTTTCTCTCATCTTAATCTCATTCTATTGCTTTAAACATCTCTAGACTAGGTTGATAGTCCCCTTTCTAGAGTTAGACTCTTGTCTTTTCAGTTCTCTAGTCATATAGATGCTAACACATCTGTGAGACGCCAGTGTGCCATGCTATCGTACCAAAACCACACTTCCATCTTCAGACAAAGAGTTTCCTAAGACATGAGTTTGACTCTAAACGTCGGCTCACTTAGCCTGCTACCAAATTTTAGGATTGTCGAGTGATTGAAGGACATATAGTTCTCATCATTCTCATCCTCTTCATCTAAACTATCCTTTAAGTTGAGGTGGGTTAGGGCAGCCTTTCCGCTCTTCGCCTTTCATGAGTTGGGGCCTTGCAGTGGGTGGTACCCCTCTCTCACACTATGTATGCCCATCTTACAGTGAAGGACAAGTATGCTCATTCAGGATGACCTCTCATTTCCCTTGAGGTATCATGACCTTTAGGAACTCCTTTTGTTCCTCCACATGTATGCATCTATGATAGAAAGAGGAAAATCACCATTACTATACAAATATTCTCTATAGTTTTTTATCCTCTCATGGTTCCTCTTGTTTCTAGACCTACCCCTTTTATAGAAGATGGAAAGTAACTCATCAGATGAGATCCATTTTGTACACCAATCACACATTTTCCCTTTAGTGTTGTCTCCTATTCCACCACCTACCTATAAAATAAAAATAAAAAGGCACCCATAGTGTAGGTTTCATTGTGTTCACTCTAGGTATATCAAACTCTACTTGTTAAGATTATTTATCTTGATGTTATATAGATGAGGATAGTATCATAGATAGAGTAGAGAGATCATGTTTGACCTCCTAAAAATCCATATAAATCATGCCACCATTAAAACTAGTTTATGTAAGAACACAAGATAGATTGGCATGCTATGGCTAGTTAATGAGCTACTATGGAGATTCCCACTATCAAGAATCCTCCTCACTGATGAATACCTTTCAATATCATCATGCCTTTGTCTCCTCCTTCTCCACCTCCTTGTTCTACTAATACAACCCCTTATATCCCTTTCCATGATCTAGATAAATATTGACCTAAAAGTGTGTAACCTTTCTTGGCTCCTCCAATGGATCTACCTATCATTCTTGATATTCATTAAATTCATCCTTTATTTGTGCCACTAGAAATAGAAAGAACAAGTTTCATATCTAGTGCCACATTCACTTCTCTTTTTTGATTCCAACACAACAAACATCAATTTTTTCCTAAAATTGTCTATCTTGCCACCATAAATATCTATACCCCCCACCCACATACCAAAATAAAACTTTCAAACACTATTAAAATCCACCATATTGTAATAAAAACTCAAATCTTCCCTCTCTACCACCTTTAGACCACTTTACATCTATTATCCTCACAAAGGAAGTTCAAAATCCTTTTGAAGGTGTAAGTAGTGATGTTACCCTTATTAATTATCCTAACAATGATTCACCTGTCTCCTTCCCTAAGGATTTTTTTTGAGTCCTCTATGGATATTTCAATATTTCTCTTGATCTTTACAAGATCATTCACACTCACCTCACAAGAGATTCAAGAATGTGTTGAACTTGCAATTAGTTTCTTGGTTATTGTTGTAGAAAAAATCCTAGTAATATCCTAAATGTTCTTCATCTATAGGATTTTCATCCCTATTTGGACATCAATTTTTTTTTTTATGATGATCCTTAGAATAGTACTTTTATATCTTTAAATTTTACATTTTTTCTTATTTGTCCTATGATCCTTGTATATGTTTATTTCTATTTTTTAATATCTCCTAGATGATCCATGATACCCTCAATGTAAGTACATGGATACACAATAGATGATTTTTTTTTAAATTCCTCTATTTGTATCTTTTTTTTTGTCATGTATTTAATTTTTAACATTTAGACAATGCAAAGTGCTGAGTCATTTAGGCCTTTTCCATGACCAATTTTTTTAAATTTTTTCACATGTCCTTCTTGGAATTTATGCTCATAATTTCACAAGACTTCTTGCAAATGATGAATTATTAGTTACTTCCTCTTATGTTACATATGATTATCTAAATTAGATTTATATTGACCACAAGCCTATCATCGCTCAATGTATGTATGTTTTAAGTGGTGTTGTAAGTTATATTTTACATCTCTACATTGTGTGATGTCATTCTATGAGAATAATTTTCATGTTTCATGCTTCCAACATCCTTGTATGTGTTTTTTGTGTCATATTACTCTACTCCCCCTCTTTTTTTATATAATAAATTACATTATTTGCATCATGTAACTATTTTAAGGGGGGATCTCATTGAACACACCCCACTTTTATAATCTCTAAAGAATTGTTGTTTTTTACACTCTTTGTAGTATTGGTAGAATATGAACCACCTAGAATAATGTATCTTGTTATTCTATTCATCCCCATATGTCTTACCTCTTTTTATGATTGAAACCTAGAAAATAGGGTTCCAACTTATAATAGAGAGATGGGAATTAGGACATATTTCACTTAGTTTAACTCAAGGAAACCCTAAAGATCTCAATCCAAATATGGAATGAAGGAAAGATATCTACTAAAGGTTTTCCTAGGGAATGATTAAATGCTAAAATGGGGTTCACCATCAAGCTAGGGCTTGGAAAGAAAAATGACATGCAAGACCTAATGATATGAAAGACTGTAATAAATGACCTAGAAATGAATGCAAATCAATACAAAAACTTGAGAAGTCAGAAAGATACACCTAAAGATTTGAATCTACTCAGAATAAGATCTGAAATCCTAAAAATGTAGACTTTAGGGTACACTAGGACTCATATGCTAGGTTGGGCGTATCAATCTCAGACTAGGTTTTATAGACTAAAACAAAAATTTGGCAGTGTTGACTCAGGATCTTTAGAAATCTAGAAAATTTACTATACTGGGATGTATATGCCACTTGTGGCGTATTAGTCCCATTCTGCACTTTTTTGGAAATTCAAAGTCCAGATCTTCTCTCTAATCCTTTCTCTTCCCGACTTGATTTTTAGATATAAACCTATAAAAAGACAAAGAAAATAGAATATAGTGTTGATTTCCTTATGGGGGGTTTACCTTGGTCAAAACCTTGGTTCGATAATTAAACCTTGATAGAAATAATGGATCTTAAATGTAAATGTGAACATAAACCCTAACTTAAAGTCTATCTAAGATTAGGAAATCTAAAATGGAAGGCAACCCTATTCTAATGTGCTAGAATAAGATGCATGAATGCAACATGGAAATGATGGCTAACTTAGAGAGATCCCTAATTACCCTAATAAACCATGATGATGCATATACCTTCCTTAGGCTTAAAGTAGAGTGATAATGGAGGATGGAATCACTTATGAAACAATCCATTTGGCTTAGGTTGATAATCCATCATGATTCACCATAGGCAACCATAATAATTCCTTGAGAGTGCTAGATCTTGAATGGAAGTGATCTTGAAGACTTGCAAGAACACTATTATTCTACACTAAGACTTCAACTTTGCTTGCTACTTGCTCTTGAATGCTCTTGTGAAGAATGTTTGAATGCTTGTGAATGCTTAGATCTCAAATTTCTTTCTCTAGATGAAAATAATGACTTGAAATCTTGTTTATATAGGCGCTACATCTAATTTACTATTATTTAGATCTAAAATTCCAACATCAACCAAATTTTTAAATTTAAAAAACCTTGAATTTTCCACTCAAACCCTAAAAATGGGCCACACGAGACTCATACACCACTTATGGCATATGGGTCCCACCTAGGGGGACTCATATGCCCAAGGTGGCATATGAGTCCCACCCTAGGATTTTTGGGTGGGAAAATGATGGGTTGTTAGAGAATTTAATTCTTTTGTTGATTTTATAGGGATTTTAGTTGAAATAAGCCTTGAGATTCAAAATAAAGGGTCTTAGGGGCCTATAAATGATGGTTTAAATGGAATTTAATGAATGGTTGGTAAAATGAGTCCCAACTAAGTGTGAAATTGTACCTTCTCCAAGAAGGGAGTACAATTTTCTACACAACATTTAGCCCCCACTTTAGTGCCCATATGACCCTACGTGCATATGTAAGCTAAATAAATCTAAACAATAAACATTGTTTCATAAAAGGATACTCATATGGATTAATTTGCGAGCATGGGAGAATGAAACCCCCACTATAGCTATCTACAAAACCATAATGCTAGGAATTGCATCTTGCAACATAAATTCATTAGTTGTTAAAAAATCCTCTTATCTAAATTCTTCTAGAAATCAAATTCGAGGGTAGATGTATGCCCCTTTGATTCCACTTGCTTTATGGAGGTGGAATCAAGGTAGTAGTCTAACTATATTGAATTAGATAAGTTTGATCATAGAGTATTTCCATGTACCATACTACATAGTAATAGAAATTTGATGAAAATGGGAGGGGAACCATGATTCCAACACAATAGACAACATCGAAAATGAAGTTTTCTAGCCCCTGGTATGCTAGTTTGAATGAGAAATCGCTTTTAACCATAATATGCTAAAGACCTAATTAAACATACATAAGAGTAAAAAGTGAAGTAAGTTGTCATCATTTTGTCATTTGACTTTCTTGCGGTTTGACTTCATTGGAGAGTGAGTGAAAATGAGTGTTTGAGATTATGTGGCACTGAGACTCAATAGCTTGCATGAGGAGGTGGCACGAGGCAATCTTCAACATCAGGTGAGTGAATTATTGTGCAAAATATCTTTGTTTTTACACGTTTAATTCATATTTTATGTATTTCTAGATGGATTTAGGACCCTAGAAGAAAAGTTTGCAAAGTATCCTTTTTTTAGCAAAGTGTCCCACTTTTTTCATAAAGTGTCTTGTTTCTTTTCAAAGTTTCCCAAATAGAAAATAAAGTGTCTAGGACCCTTAGAAAGGTACCTTTGAAAAAATTTAGGACACTTTTTGACTATCGATGTATAGATTTAATATTTTAGAATGCTTATAGGATATATTTTTTCTTTTTTGTTAGATTCCACCTTGGTCATGATAGCATCTCAACGGTGGACAATTATGTTGCCTACAAGACCTTGTCTTGACATTATCAAAGGTAAATACTCAAGTTTTATAGACCATTAGATTATATTAGGTGTACCTCATGCCTCCCATGAGGTACCATGATGCCATGCTTATGGTGCTTGCGGAGATATGGGATGCTGATATTTTGCACATTCCACCTACCCACCAACAAAATGATGATCACCCTAGAGGATGTACATCACATCCTTTGAGTTCCTATTCGAGGCAAGACTATGTGCTTCATAGGGGATCGTACATACACACATATGTGAGTAGATATAAGATATTTCTTGGGAGGACCAGTTCAAGATGAGATTGTAGGGCCATAGATTGAGCTAGTGTGGATACTCTATGCATGATCACTAAACTTGAGATGGATCATGATTTTCATTATGGAACTAGTAATCATCCTTGATGGTGGGGAGCACACTTGGATGGAGGTCTTGTTCATATTATTAGGAAGATGGAGCACCACATGACCATATATTCCTTAGACTACAACATCCTTGCACATTTATATTATGATCTAGGGTGGTTCACATATCACAAGGTGGATAGCATGGTGGGTGATCCCAGAATAGTGGTTTAGGTTTTTTCGCCAAACTGGACACAAAAATATTTTTTTCTAACTAAATCTTCACTTTCGGGCACCTATAGCAGCTAAACCATGAGGAATTTGAAGATGATGCAAACTAGTGATTTGTGAAATTTTTCTTTGTAGATTCTAAATATAGTTTTTCAAAAAAATTGGAATCAAATTGTGCTTCTTTTTCCATCTCCGTCGAAAACTAGTTTTTTAAAGAAAACAATTTTTTTTAAGGAGTGATGCCCATCATATACAACACAACCTTTTTTCCACAAAGGATAAAATTCTAATTCTTTCGAATTTATATTTATAACTCTAATATCTAGTGCTTCCAATTGGTCTCATAGTTTTTAATTGAATATGTTTTCCTTAATCAAGTTTCAAAGTCAAACCAATTACAATTCAGACATAGGTGGATCGCATACAACGTAATTTTTTTTGTATGTATCAAAATTCAAAAAAAATTGTTGGATCAAGGACTTCAATATCTGGTGCACTCAATTTTTTATTTTTATTTTGATAATCTACTATTTTTCCATATGTGCAGAACATAGAGCTTGATTTTTGATGAAAAACCTATGTTTAATAAAACTAAAAATACAAATACATATTAAAAGAAAAGCATATTAAAATTATATTCTTTGGATAGCTCATTCTGAGGAATACCATCATCTAGTTGGGTTTGTGAATTCTCCTCCATTTTCATCCTCAACCCGAGCTTCAAAGGGCAAAATTCTAGACTTTTTTGGTGCCTAAGGGGGAGGAGGGAAAAGGGGGCTTTGAGTGAACCCCTAGGGGTTCGAGCGAACCCCCAAGGATTTTCTTGAACCAAGGTTTATTCAAACCCCCTTTCAAAACATGTTTTTCTTTATTTTTTTTGGTGAGAATGGTGGGACCTTGTATTTAACTAGCTCGCTCGAACCAGGGATCATTTGAACCCTTTTTTGGTTCTCTTGAACCTTTTGGTTCATGCAAACCTTTTTTTGGTTCGCGTGAACCTTTTAGCTCATTCGAACCCCCAAAACCAAGTTTTTTTACATGGGTTCATTTTTTACAAGTTTTCCTTCCTCACTCGAATTGTAAACCACTTTTGTGGGTTTACCCTAGTACATTGTATGCTACTACAAGTGTGGTGTTTAGACCATATCACATGCACTAGACCGATAGGGTTTCCATCTATATCCACCCTCAGATATCCACATGCATTCAGATATCCACTGATTTGGTCATGGAAGAATGGAGATTTACATTTTTGGAGAGTCAAATTCAACCACCTAGATCAAGAGATCTTGTGGAAAGTCTACCAATTGATACCAAAGTGTTCGGATGAGACTCAATAGTTGGGGAGGATGGAAAGGGACAAATTTATTTGGGGAGGGGGAATTATTATGTAGTAAGACCATTCTACTATGATCATGTCATGCAGTAGTTTGCTCAGATACATGTATCACTAGTAGCATGCCCTTTTTATAGTCAATCAGTGTGAAGTGCTCAGAGGCTAGGAGATACTAGATGACTGAAAGTGGATGAAGTTAGATCTAGTGATTCAAATAATGGTCTACAGATGCCCCTAGTCTCTGAAACTGATGATTTCGGTGCTACAAATTCATACAAGGAGTGGTGGGAAGTAGCACAACTAGCTCTTGTATTCCCTATGGATCAACCTATAGGATTTGTAGAACCATTTCCAAATCAGAGGTATGGGGAGGTGAAAGGTGAGGATGTAGGGCTCAGGGCTTCAAATCTATTTGAAAATGAGATAGATGAGTACTATGACGAGGAGGAAAAACCAGACTATGAGGGAGAGAAGGAGGAGGAGGAGTAGTTGATGAGTGAGAGAAGTGACACGACAAACAAGGGTCTGGTTTCCCATGAGTCGAGAGATCTAGCTCCCACCCGAGTTACCAGAGCACAATCGGCAACCATGACACACACCATCACTTATGGGCATGGAGAGGCTAGCACATCCTCCATGCCCCCTACAAAGGATGAGGCTATCTTTACACATCTAATCAGGAATCTAGGTGATGAAATTTTATTTACTGTTATGCTTATGTGTATGTTCATGCTTATACTTTTAATTTACATATATATATATCATGATGCATACTAATTATATTTATGATTTATATCTTGCATGGTCTATGATAGATTTGTAGGATCTCTACTGATAGGTAGCTGCAGAGATAGTAAATCCTTCAATCTTCGATTAGGTTTTTGATATAGACTACATGCCCTCACCCATCATGGAGTGAGACCCAGAGTTATTTGAGCCTTATGTTAGATTGAGAGCAACATATGAGGGTGGCACGAGGTGTGCTAATCGAGCCGAGGTTTCCTATGAGGTGTTTCGATCATCTTGAGGTCCAATGGAGGTTGAGAGACTTCATGCAAAGGTAGTTGGGCTATAGGTAGATAGAGATTGCATAGACTGAGAGCGCCTAGAGGCCATTGGATGGGAGACCATGATTGTTGAACGAGTGTAGGGTCTACAGTATTCCTTGGACTCTCTTATTAGTTCACAATCACGATCACATACTACTGTCTCTCGATGAACTATCTCTAGACAAAGGGGATCATCGGATCCTTAGGGATCTAGTAGCCACAAGCCACCCTAGCATTATATATTTTATGACATGTACTGTAAAACTTTGTGATATATATATAATCATTTACATTTAGCTCATGGTTTATGCTTATCTATTTGAGTTAGATGGCAATGTGATTTATCAAATAATATTTGTAAGACTATTTAATAAATGTCTCCATGATCTAACATGTTTTATGTGTTCTAATTTAAACTATCCTATTTTCTTTTAAATACAACATTATGATTAAGCATGTTATGTTAAATTAAATGCACCTATGATCTAATTAATAACATTAAATGCATATAAGGATCTAATCTAACACAACATATAAGATGGACTTGAATAGAATGAAAACCTAAAGTAACCACCTAAAAATTAATTTAAATAATTACTTTAGTATTCAAGACACATGAATATTTGTCTGTTAATAATGAAGCAATGCGAGAGAACATAGAATATTATCTATTAACTCTAACACCACTGCTCTATCATTCACACTATTCAAGAAGATTAGACATAGTATTGGTGTAGATGCATGTTATTCATAGGTTTCTTAAGAGGTGTACCATCCATTTTTGTTAATGTGTATGCTCCATACCCATAAATTTCATCAATTTTGTAAGATCGTAACCAATTAGGGCTGAATTTCCCTTTTTTAATCGAGGGAACATTGATATTACATTGATTCTCAAATAACACCAAATCACCTTTACTAAATTTTTGAGGGATGACATTATCATTGTACTATGTTGCATTTTTCTAGAATAAGACTAGAGATACTCAAGAGCATTAATTCACTATTCATCAAGCATTTCATGCTGATGCAATAATTGTTCCTTATAAGTATTTTCATCAATAAGTCATTGGAGAGTGATTGTCAATGAAGTAATTTCCAATTCAAAGGGAATTATTGCTTCAACACCATAGACAAGGTTATAAGGAGTGTTTCTAGTTGATATTCTCAAACTAGTATGATAAGCCCATAATGCATATGTCAACTATGTGTGCCAATATTTATTATGTTTACTTAGTGTCTTCCTTAAAATTTTCTCAAGAGTTTTATTAGTTGATTCAACTTGACCATTAGATTGCGAGTAGTAGGGTGTTGAAAAATGATGTTGGATGTTAAATGTCTCTAATAATTTCTTCATGTCATTATTCTTAAATGGTTTCCCATTGTCCAAAACTAATGTGGATGGAAGTCCAAAGTGAGCAATAATGTGTTCCAATATGAAATGATATATTACATCGACAGTTGTTGAATAAAGGGGAATAACTTCTACCCATTTTAGTGAAATAATCTATTGTAATGATTATGAATGTATGCTCGACAAAGGAAGGTGGTGAGGATTTTCCAATAACATCCAAATCCCATATGCCTGATCCCACAATACTGGTTTACAATTTTGGGGCAAACTAGACACTAAACTGATTTTTTTAAACTAGATCTTCACTTTCGAAATCCTATATCAGCTAAACCGTGAGGAATTTGAAGATGATGCAAACTAGTGATTTGTGTCATTTTGTCTATAGATTGTAAATATATATTTTCCAAAAAATTTGGAATCATATTGCACTTCTTTTTCCATCTCCTTTGAAAGCTAGCTTTAAAAAAAAAACAACATTTTTAAGGAGTGACGCTCACCGTATACAACATAACTTTTTTTGTATGAAGGATAAAATTCTATTTTTTTCAAATTTAGATTTGTAACTATGATATATAACTAGTTTATTTGGTTTCATAGTTTTTTATTAAAAAAAAATTCCTTAATCAAGTTTCAAAGTCAAACCAATTACAATTCAGACATAGGCGAACCGTATACAACATAATTTTTTTTGTATGTATCAAAATTCAATTTTATTTTTTAATGGATTAAGGACATCAATACCACGTCTGAACATTTTTTATTTATTTTTTGATAATCTGCTATTTTTCCACATGTGTAGAACATAGAGCTTGATTTTCAGTGAAAAACCTATGTTTAATAAAATTGAAAAATCAAATACATAATAAAACCAAAACATATTAAAATTATATTTGTCGGATAGCTCATTTCAAGGAATACCATCTTCCAGTTGGGTATGTGAAATATCCTCCATTTTCATCCTCAACCCAAGCTTCGAAGGGAAAAAATTTGGAGTTTTTTTGTGTAGGAGGGCGGGAAGGTGGGAAAAGGGGGGTTCGAGTGAACCCCATTTCCACAATGGGAAAGGGTTGGTTCCCACATTTAAGGTGTTCACTTAAACCCTGGTTTGTACAAACCCCTTTTGGGTTCAATCGAACCTAGAGTTCGTTCGAACCCCCCAAAATGAATTGTTTTTGAAAGGGGTCATTTTTTGGAATTTTTCCTTCCTCACTCCAATTGTAAACACTTTTGTGGGTTCACCCATATCGAAAAGGGCCAAATAGGTACTTGAGCATGAAGTTCAGAGATAGGAGCATGAATCAAATTTCTATGCTCTTGACATTTGTGACATTTCTTAACGTATTTGAAGCAATCAAGTGTTGCATGTTTCTCCAACAATATCCTATGTAGATTAACTTTTGAACTAATGATCTTCCTCCAAAGTGACCTCCACAAGCACCTACATGAGCTTATACAAGTGCTATGAGGATTTCACATTGCTTAATGCATCTAAGTAAAAGACCATCAAAGGACCTTGGCTATAGCATGTCAACAAGAATTATATATTGAGATGCACATTTCTGAAGGTGAGCTTTAATATTTTTTGTTGTTGGCTCAGGAAAGATACCATCTTTTAAATAATTAAATATGAGTACATACCATTCACTACAGCTTTCAATGGTGGCTGGTACCACTTCTTCAAATTTAGATTCTATTGATGGTTTCATAGCTGTGTGGACAATGAATGTGAAATATTTTGAAGGATCTTGAGGAGATATCATAGAAGTTGCACTCGTCATTGCATTTGCATGTCAATTATCTTTACGTGGGATGTTATCAATGTTGAATGAATCAAATATTTCTAATAGAGTCATTGTGAGATCCTTATTTTTAAATAATTTATCATGATTATCTTGATGAATTTTGTTTATTTTCTTAATGACTAATTGTGAATCATCGAATATCCTTATTTCCTATCTCCTAGAGATAAAGTAGCACATAAAATCACAATTAACGCTTCATATTCTACAATGTTGTTTGTGCATAGGAATTTTAAGTGATAGAACAAGGGAATAGGATTTCTACTAGGTGGGACTATTATAACCCCTGTGCTAGAGCCAGTTCTACACCTAGAGCCATCAAAGCATAACTCCCATGTATCAGGTTTAATTGTCAACACATTATCATCAGGGAATGAATCATTATTGGGTAACTCTAGAGGAGAAGGAGCTTTAACCAATTGGTTAGTTAAATCTTGTCCTTTAATTTCCTTTTGTGAGAAAAATATAAGGTCAAACTCAGTTAATAACATAACCCATTTAGCTAAATTTCCCGATAAATTTGTTTTAGCAAAAATATGTTTTAAATGATCAAATTTTGCTATCACGTGTATTTCAACATTCAGTAAGTAGTGTCTCAGCTTACTAGTAGAAAAAATAAGAGCCAAACATTGTTTCTCTATTGTTGTGGATCATGTTTTGTAATCAATCAGAGTTTGGTTGATGTAATAAATAGTATGTTCTTTATCCTTTTCATCTTGTTGGGCCAAAAATGATATGAGAGCACGAGCCGATGCTGATGTATAAAAGATAAACAATTTATCTTGCATAGCGGGTTGTAAAACAAGTGGAGTAGCGTCGTAATCTTTCAAACTCTCAAAATCCTATTTACAATCCTCATTCTAATTAAAATGCACCTCTTTCTTAAGAATATGTGTAAATGGTAAGATTCAATTTTTCTAGGAGGTGGCATGTTAACTATATCATCAATTTTCTTCGTGTCCACCTTAATGCCTTTGTGAGATACTATGAAACCTAAAAGTTTTCCACTATCTATGCCAAAGACACACTTATTCAGATCTAATCTCATGTTATATTTTTGCATTCGTTCAAAGATCTTTCAAAGGATATTCACATTGTCTTGTTGATTTAAATATTTTACTAGAATATTGTCAACATAGTCTTCCAAGATCTTATGTATGTAATCATGAAATATCAATGTCATAGCTTGCTGATACTTTGCAACTACAATCTTCAATCCAAAGGGCATGACTACCAAACAAAATGTTCCCCAAACTATTATAAAATCCTTTTTGTATTGATCTTGAGGGTTGATAAAGATTTGATTATATCGAGAGAATCCATCCATGAATGACAAAAAATCATGTCCCATAGTCGATTCCACTATCATGTCGATATTAGGAAGGGGAAAATAATATTTTAGAGATTCTTTATTTAAATCACAAAATTTTGTGCACATCCTAATATAGTTGTCAAGTTTTGCGATAGTAACAATGTTCGAGATCCAAGGAGAATAATCTATAGGTTGTATAAAGCCAGCTTTGAGGAGTTTTTCAATCTCGCCCTTAACTAGTAAGGCTATATTAGGATTCATTTTTTGTATCTTTTTTCTTACCGGTTTAGCATTTTCAACAAGGACTATGTTGAGCATCACTATCTTAGCATCAATTCCTATCATATCCAAATAAGTCCAAGAAAAAAGGTCAGGAAAGTCATGAAGCAAAGTTGCATGGTCTTCTTGTTCATCTTCGTCAATGAACTTTCCTATCTTAATCACTTTCTCCTTATTGTTAATTTCCATTGGTATGTCAATTGTATCTCCCAAAGAAAGTGCACCTTATTTTGGAAATTTGAAGTCATATTCTTCATTTTCCTTATCAATCTCATTACTTTCCTTCTCTATGTATTTTTTATTAGCACTAATCATAACACATGTAACCCATTTCCTTTTAGGATTAGATGGTTTTTCATAAACTCCTAACATTTCTTTCAAGGCTTCATCATCTTTGAAGTATTCCCATGATGGTTCACAAGTCATATCAAGCAATTCAGGATGCTTCAAGGTGAGTTTTTTTAGGATTACACATGATGGTGTTGATGCTTAATGAGGGTATTTTGTTTTCTTGCATTATTTTAGAAGGACAATATCCCAAACGGGTATGTGCAGGATCATGATGGGCCAAAAAGTGGTGATATGTAAGTGATATGATGGCCTATGTGGCTGATGACATTTTTTTACCCAAAATTGATGAAATGAAAAGGGTTTTTAAAAGAGATTCTCTTCTTTCCACGAATATAAATTATGCTTTACTTTGAATTTAATAAATAATTATTATTCATTTTCTATTTGAATTACGACTAAAGTCCTCATTGATAGGTTGATTGAAAAACATATATAGCTTTCAAATGGTATCACATTTTTTGAATCTGAAATATCCATCACATTCTATGCTTCACATACTATAGGATTAGAAAAAATAAAAAAATCATGAATTTTTGACCAAGTTAAGGTGGTCAGACAAACGATTTTTTTATATTTTTTAAAAGTTGTAATAAAAAAATCATAATTAATTATTTATTTGGAAACAAATTACAAAAAAATATGCATCACATCGGGAAATGAGTCCTCTACTTATATCTGAAATATTATAAAAAAATATTAACATTTTATTGTGGTTAGGGTGGTCATACAAACACCTACTTTTTTTTTCTTGAAATTTAAGTACTACTGCATTGAAATTTCAAATTTTCACCAAATAGACTTTTTTTAAATAAACCTAGTAGTTTAGAAACTACATTCAATTTTTTACAAATTCTATTCTTACATATTTTTGGAATACTATAGATAACTTACTCAAATTTTTACATCAAGTTTCCTAGCTCTGATTTTATGAATTTTCATCGCCACTTAAGGGCCTGATTTTTCCATGATGATCCTGCACATACCCAAACCACTTTTTGTTTCTTTCATTTTAGGCTCTACAAGAACACAGATTCCTTGCTCTTTCTTTCCACATCCTTTCCCATTATATCCAAGTTGTTTCATAAGCCCATAACCTCTTCCATAAAGTTTCTCCATTTGTTTTGGGTTTGGTGGTTGTTGATAAACTATCTCATTGAAGTTTGTTGTGTAGCTTGTGTCTTCTTCTAGAGTAGATGAGGTACATGCTTGTGAATTTTCTTATGAGTTTTGCATTGACATCACCATTGGTTTCTTTTGTTTTTTATCTTCTTTTCTTGTGATTATGTATTCTCCCATAAACGATAGTGTGAATTCTAAGGAACCCCAATCATCTCCCAATAACTTCAACACCGTTTCTATTTCTTATTTTTCTTCTTCCATAGGTTCTATATTCGATGTTGGGATTAATGTGTTTAGAGGACTTGTCATTCCTTTTTCAACTTGTAAGGAACTTTCAGGCTTGAGGTCTATTTCAATTTGGTATACTTTATTTTTATAGACATACTTCATTATGCGATGAAGATTCCAAGGCACCACATGCATCTCATGAATCCAGGTCTCCCTAAAAGAAGATTGTATGATAGATTATTGGGCATGACATGAATAGGATTTTACAATGTATCCTTCCAAACTATAATAAGAAAAGTAATCACACCAAGCAGTTGCTTTCCTACATTATCGAATCCTTGAATCAATAAGGAATCAAGTTGAATTCTTGATTTGTCCATGCCTAATTTATCCAAAAGGGTCACACTACACACATTAAGAGTGAAACCATTGTCAATAAGGATTATTTTTATTCCCTACCCATCATAGGTGGCTAATATCATGAATGCATCATTTTTATTTCTCATTTCCAAAGGAGGTAGCTCATGTTGGTGAAAGGTAATATCTACATTTTAACCATATTCATTACCTGAATTAGACCTTCCACATCATTTGCATTCGTACTAGAGGAAACCATAACTTGTTGCAAGGCAGTTTGAAGCATAGTGTGATAATTAGGTGAATTTTGAATTAAGTCCCATAGGGATATCTTTGCAGGAGTATTCTTAATTTGTTCAATGATATCATACTCCTTTCCACTATTCGAAGGAAAATGAGGAGTGCTAGGAAAGATGTGTTGGGAATAGGTGCCTCAACTTCTGGCTTGAACCTCTGAAAAAGACTTGGCAAATTTATCACCATTCTCAGCCTTTACCACTCTACCGCTGAGACTCTTTCATAGAGGCATGGTCTTGCAGTTTACTACTTTACCACAAGCCTCTGTCAATTTTTCTGCAGTTGGGTGGTGTTACAACCATACCGCGAGGTCTCCTTCCTAGGCTAGCAGTAGCACGGTTGATGGGCACAATCAATGTGAATCCTTACCTCCCTACCGCAGAGGGTGTTTTCTGGTGGCACGGTGGCCACGATGGTCAGCAACAGTTAATCAAAGGTCGCTTACTGCCTCACCATGATGGCCTTTCAGCCATGTCGCGGTGGTGCGGTAAGCTATGGTGGTCAGATATAATGGTTACCTCCTTGCTGCAAAGTTCTTGTGGTCGAGGCATGGTAGCACGGTGGAGCTGAATGGTTGACACATACAGTTACCGCCATACCATGGGAGGCTTTGCTTAGCCTCGTGCTTGGGCGATGGCACCGCCATACCGTGGAAGATCATTCTGAGCTCGACGGTGATGCAGTATTAAGCGATGGGATGGTAGAAAAATCGTTGCCTCGATACCATGGTATTGTTAGAAGGGACTTGCAGTTGGGTGGTGGGACCGCCATACCATGGGAGGTCTTGTGGGGCTCGACGATGGCGCGATGAATGTCTCTAACCAGTCTGACTTGACTAGAAGCAACAAACAAGTAGAGAGGAAATGTGTGGAAAGTATTCAACATCTGATTGGTCGAAGTCTGGAGTGGTGAAAGTAGTAAATGCAAGACGTGTTTGATTTGATGATAGAATTCAATTAAGGCAAGTGAGTTAATGCCAAGGCGGCTTGATGTGTGATTGCAGGGCAGATCAGTCAGAAGATCGGATTGCTTGATTGGGTGATTAGTGCATTATTAAGACCTACGATTGGTTGGAATTTTTAATGTGATGTAATACTTGTATAGTTGATTACTTTGATATAATTCAATGAAGGGTGACAGTGATGTTAAGTGATAGAGACAAAGAAGGTAGTTGTATTCATTGTATACTGTAAGAAGTATTGTAACAGTGAGCGCATGAAAACTAAAGTCTGTTGTTGTGAGCTAACTATCAAAGAGTGAGGACTGTGAGCTTTGTATGTAATTTATTTGATTGTAATATAGAGTGTCTTCTCTTGGTGTGGTGGGTTTTTTCCCAAAAGGGTTTTCCCACGTAAATCTGGTGTTATCTGTGTTTGCTTGTTTTCTGTTATCCTTTCTACTCTGTATGTGTTCATCTCAGTTGTTTAAGAATATTTAAAACTAGTCTTTGCACTTCTCCTCTGTTGTATTAGCATTAGGAAAGTGATTCCACACCTCTATTTTCCTTTCAAGATGGGGTTAGGAAAAGGTAAAGATGTTGTAGTTGGTTGTTTGGGTTGTGGATAGTTTCTAGTGTTATATGTGTGAGAAATGGTGTTATAACTTGATTGTTGCAAAAAATTATTCTTAGGTGGTTCAAGGGTGAAAACAGGTTTTTTTTGAGTTTGAGGTTTGTGTGAAGGTGGGTAAATGATAAGTTGAGGTTGAATGACGTTAACTTCTCTTGGTTTCGGTGGGTTATAACAAGCCTTAGTGGATGAACCTTGTGAGATCAAATCCTCAAGGGCTTCATCTAACATGTCAAATTAATCACTACTAAAATGTTTGAGGTTTAGGTTAACTTGGACAAAGAGATTTGGCATGTACTCAAATGACTATGCTTTCTCCAAGTGGTTGGTTTATAGGTGTTTTTGGTTTTATTTTCTAGTGAATGACAAATGTAATCTAAGCTAATTAAATTATGAACTAATGCTGGAAATTAAAATTACATTGATCTAATTCTATCCACAATTGCAATGAATCTAAATTAAGCTAAATCTAAATAAATGCATGAAACCGAAACTCTACAAACTAAAATAGAAATGTAATAACAACAAACTCAAACACAAAAACAAAGAATTTGATGCTGGAAAATGTAGTTTAAAATATAAAACAAGACTAAATCACCCAGAGGGGCGTATGAGTCCCAATCAAGGGTTTTCAAGGGTTTGAATGTTGAATAACAATCACCACAAAATACCCAAAAATTAGGCAAAACCACCTATACTAGGACTAAATCGCCTAGAGGGGTGTATGAGTCCCAGATTAAGGTTTTTACATCCTTTTCAACAAATTCTATGTGAATGCCATGTCTTCTATTTTGGATGATGTCTAAGCTAAGTGAAAATTTATATCTCAGATGAAATTCAATGATGCAAGATGTAAAAATTCAACCTATATGAACTTTCACTAATGCAATATTTAGAAACTCTAGATGCAAATTAAATTATGAAAAACCTAATGAAATGTTAATGCAAGCTAGATCTAGGATTATGATGCACTCCAAATCAGAAATAAGGTGTTCTAAAGGCTAGGTTCACCAAAATAAAACCTACAAAATAGGGTTCCAACTTATAAGAGAGATGGAACTTAGGACCTATTTCACTTAGTTTCACTCAACGAAACTCTAAAGATCTCAATCCAAAGATGGAATGAAGGAAATATATCTACTAAAGGTTGTCCTAGGGTATGATTAAATGTTAAAATGGGGTTCACCACCAAGCTAGAGCTTGGAAACACAAATTACATGCAAGACCTAATGATTAAACCTAATGATATGCAAGATTGTAATAAATGACCTAGAAATTAATGCAAAACATAAGAAAAAACCAAGTCAAAAAAGTGCACCTATAGATCTAAATGTGCTTGGAATAAGCTCTAAACTATTGAAAATATATAATTTAGGGCACACTGGGACTCATACACCTAGTTGTGTGTATCAATCCCAGACTAGGGTTTATATATTAAAACAAGAATCTAGTAGTGTTTACTCGAGATCTTCAAAAAGATGGAAAAACGCGTGTACTAGGACTCATATGCCACTTGTGGCATATCAATCCCATTCTACTTTTTTTACAAATTTTAAGTCTAGATCTACTCTCTAATCCATGCTCTTCCCTCCTGAACTGATTTCTTATATACTGTTGATTTGCTTATGGGGGGTTTTCCTTGGTCAAACCCCTAGTTCGATAATTAAACCCTAATAGAAACAATGGATCTTGAATGTAAATGTGAACATAAACCCTAACCTTAAGTGTATCTAATATTAGGAAATCTAAAATGCAAGGAAACCCTATTCTAATGTGTTAGAATAAGATACATGAATGGAACATAAAATGATGACTAGCCTAGAGAGATCCTTAATCATGCTAATAAGCCATGATGATGCATATACCTTCCTTAGTCTGTAAGTAGAGTGATAATGGAGGATGGAATCACTTACAAAACAAGTCATTAGGCTTGGCTTGATGGCTAGTTGCATCTCCACCACCTAGAATCCATCATGATTCACCATAGGCAACCATAATCAATCCTTGACAATGCTAGTTATTGAATGAAAGTGAGCTTGGAGACCCACAAGAACACTATTATGTTGCTCCAAGACTTCAACTCTGCTTGCTACTTGCTCTTGAATGCTTGAATTCTTGTGAATGCTTAGATCTCGAATTGATTTCTCTAGATGAAAATAATGACTTAAATCTTGTTTATATAGGAACTTCATATAATTCACCATTATTTAGATCTCAAATGCCGACATCAACCAAATTTTTGAATTAAAAACTTGAATTTCTGACTCAAATCCTAAAAATGGGCCACACGAGACTCATAGGCCACTTGTGGCATATGGGTCCCACCTAGGGGGACTCATATGCCCAAGGTGGCATATGAGTCCCATCATTAGTTTTTTAGGTTGGGCTGTCCAACTTTGGCAATATGGCTGATGGACTTTTTTCTGAATCAATCTATAAAATTAAAATCCATTAGATAACACGATGTCTAGTTTACAATTTTTTTTTATTATTAAGATTGGATTATATTTGTTATTTTTTAATTAATTTCTAAGCAAACTAATCCTTAAACTTGAAATATCAGGTTTTTTTTTGTTTTTTAATAACTTTGTTTTGGTTAAGTTTCTTGTAAAAAAAATTATATGGCATCAATCTTTAGACAATTCTCTATGCAATGAAAAAAAAATTAAAAAATATTTAGTTTAGGTCCAATTATGTTGTTCATACACGTTGATTTTTAAAAACAACAATTAAGGCCAATAAAAATTCAATAAAATAAAAATATTCAAAAAAAAAAAAAATTCCTCATCAATATTCATGTTGTTATCTTTCTTTCCCCAAAAGGAATTAGAAAAATAATTTTATGTGGGTCAAAAAGTTGTGTCCACACACATGCATGGTATGGTAAAAAAACAGGGACTTTTAAAAAGTTGTTTTACTACATCCCTATCAAAATTTAATTTCTATCATCTAGTTATTTGAATAAATTATATATTTGGAAACTAGATTCAAAATTATAAATTTCATATTAGTGATTTTTTTTAAGATTCATTGTGTAAGTGCCTCAAATTTTCAGTCCAAGTGTGACAAATTCTAAAAAACAACAAAAACACTTCCACTTTTTGAGTTTTTTGTGGACACAACTTCTTGCATCAGCCCCACTACATGATGTCCTTAGTTTAGCACTCTAGGATACAGTACCTCAATTAAAAAATACAAGTAGTTGGATTATGTATTTCTTGTATTTTTATGATAATATAGGGTTTTTAAGTTTGATTTTTTTCTAGACAGAAGTGCAACACATGGATTTATGTCATAAAAATTCATGATTCTAGTGGTCATTTGAGTATTAGTTTCCTCTAGTCTCATTGATATTTGGGAAATTAATAGCTCTACATGTCAATTTGAAAAGCATCTTGACATAAAACGTCTCATTTTTGGCTCCCTAACAATATTTGTTCAATTCTCTATTATCACTCTACAATTTTTCAAGAAGCCTCTTTAGTTTTGGAAAAAAAAAACCCAACAATTTATACATTCATACCAACTTCATGCATGTGATTTCTTTAGTTTTTTTCAAGAATTATCTTTGTGAGATTTGGTAAGTGATAGAAAGTAGGTCTTCTTGGAAGTTCTTACGAGCTTTTAAATGATTTTGTTCTTGCAATATTGTTCCCTTTCTCTTTATTTGCATTTTCACTATCACTTACAAAATCCGAAGTGCTAGCATAGTGTGTTTGGGTTTTTATCTCTAATTTAGTTGTTCCCATTTTTTATTCAAAGAATTGCACCATTTTTCATTTGGAATATTATCAAAATTCTAATGTACCATCTAGGTAGAAAAACCAAAGTAGGGGTTTGAATCAGACAAACCCCTTAACAAACACACAAATATTTTTTTCTTTCTTTTTTCATTATTGTAGAGTTATATTGAAGAAGAAACAACATTATTTGGTGATACATTTTTCAACAACTCCTTTAATTTTTTTTTTTTTAATTGAATAGTTAAGCTTAATGTCATTTCTATCATTTTGAGAACTTTACCTACTTTAAAAAAATGTCTTTTACATTATATGCATACAAGAAGTTTGTTGACACTTGATAGTCTTAATGATAATGTGATATGAGGATGTCTACATGACATGTTAGTGTCTATAGAAAATGCTTGCAAAAAAGAACTTAGTTCTCCATGGTCAACATTTTCCATTTTTATTAATAAAAAACCTACTAAAAGGTTCTAAAATAGATATAGATCGTTGTAATTGAAGATTTTTGTTTGTAATTTGTAACTTTCTAGATCTAGTATAAACTCTTTTGCGTAAAAATAATTAAAGTAGACTTAAGAGATTATAAATTTCAAGTTTATCTCAATGTAGATAGTGAAGTTAGCACTCAAAGAAATCCCCTTTGAAGCAATTAAACTTTTCACTCCCTACAAGAGTTTTGTAGTCGGGATAAAATATAGATGCCAAGGTTTCTTTAAAAGATTGACATGCTTGAAGAAATAATGACCCCCTTAAAAAATTAAGACATACGTAGAGACATTATTAAAGGAAGAACAAAAAACATAATGTGAACCATGATTATCTCCATGTTTCCTTTGATCAACCAAGCTTTGTGTGTTCAATACTTTAGCATCTTTAGAGTTAATTATAACCCCATGAACTTACAAATAACGACATTGTGGAAGAAAAATTCAATTCTCAATGACAAAGTTAGGATTATAAATAACTATTGGAAATTTCTTGCTTTGAGGAAAACATTGATTGATTTTAAAATCATTAGTTTTTTTTTTTTTTCTAGAATTTTTGTATTATTGTTGAACTAGATTCACAAGAATATTCATTGCATTAGCTTCATCCATGAAATGATCAAGAAAGTGACGAAGCATGACTTGTTTGAAAGAGAGCTTAAAAGGACATAGAGGTTCATGTGGATCAGCCATAATTCCACAACCTAAATATGACAAAACAAAGAAAATCAAACCTGCAAATTAAAAAAATAAAAAACATGCAAGGCCACAGAAAAAACAGCTTCACTCTCCAAAAAACATCCTATATGTTTTTATACTCTCAAAAACTGTTCATTCGCCATATATTAAAATTTGCATGTTTATATGTTAAAAATAGTAAATGATATTATATAATTTTTTAAATAAATTTTTGGTTGACTTATGTGATAGAATTCTTAGCCAGGGCAGATATAAAGAAATACTAAATATAATCCCCCTCTTCGCTATTTTCTTGTTTTACCTGAGTGGAGTTCCAATTACAGAATTCGCCTCTCTAAATAGAGAGGATACAGCGATACAATATATGTGTGACAAATAAATAACAATTGACTGTGTAGAGCGATTCATAGTCACTACCAATCTTCAACGGCAAATTATGTCGAAACCATTCTGTAAACAGTTCGTCGCTAGGCAACCTACTTATAATCGCTGAATTTCAGCAGGAGTCCATCTTATTCATTCTTCGTTTAGACTAGTCTGTAGAATTCAAAATATAAAATAAAATTGTAACCTTGAAACTTATGTGATAGTTATGAGAAATAAGGAGATTTTAGTAAGGGGTTTTAGTGGTGGGAATCGCGGTAAGGGAAGGGGCCATCTGAGATGACAACTTAAGAATCTCCGTGAGATCTACCGGGTGTTGAGGAGAAGGAATCCACTTGTAGTGGTGGAGGAGTTTGGCAACCCAGAGATGGACGGTCGCGAGGCCGAGAACCTTTCCGGGGCAAACTCGCCGACCTGCACCAAAGGGCGCAAGCCTCAAGTCATTACCCCGAATATCTATCTTCTCTTGGACAAACCTCTCGGGCCGGAATTCATGAGGCGACTCCCAGATTTCCGGGTCATGAGTAATGGACCACATGTTAACCATTGCAGTCGTCCCGGCTGGAACATGCATCCCACCTGCTATATCAACGTCCTCTGTGCACAAGCGCGCCCACGACAGCAGAGGCCCCGGTGGATGCATTCGCAAACTCTCCTTTACAACCGCTTGCAGATACTGAAGCCTTGCTATGTCCTCGTCACACACGCTTCTATCCCGCCCTACCACTGCCTCTAACTCTGCCTGAGCTCTGCTTTGTATTCCTTCATTCACTACCAACTCCGCCATGGTCCACTCTGTAACTAGAGCTACGGTGTCTGTCCCTCGGAAAATCATCTCCTGTATGTAACAAATATTATAATCAGAGATATATATATATATATACGGGTTTTACTGAGGGCTTTGATGGGTCGTATGAAAAATATAGCAGGACGGAGTATTGCTTACCCAAAGAACCGCGATGATGTCGTCGTCGTTTAGCTTGTCGTGTCCTTGAAGCGAAAGGAGCGCATCTACGAAATTTGAATCGGCTGTGTCCCTGGGCACAGCGGACTGTCGATGTTGGTGGATGATCCGTTGAACGAAAGCCCTAACGCGAGGTACGAGTCGAGCGCAGCGGGCGTGGATTCGCAAAGGGTCAAGCGGTCGTAGCCAGGGCAGATGATCAGCCCAGTTGAATGCCCCCAGCACTTCAAACCCCTCCTCCACCATTTCCCTCACTTCCCGGGCTTCTCCATCACCATCCATCCTTCGACCAAACACGCTTCCCATGATGTTATTGAGAGCCGCCGCCTGGAGATGTGGACGGAGGTTGACGGAACCCTTCCATGCGCACTCATTGCGTATATCAGACAGCATTTTCAGAGATTCCGCCTGACGCCCGGCTTCGTGCACAGCAATTCTTCGTGGACTGAAGAGATGAGCAGCCGAGATCCTACGCAGCATCCTCCAGTAGTCGCCGTTGGGTGCAAAGCCTATTGCTCTCCCAAACATGAGTTGCTTGGCAGATTGTTTGAGTGGCCTATCTGCAAAGTAGGGGGAGCTCAAGAGCTCCCTCGCCACCTCTGGATCTGACGTTATGACTGCTCGGGTTGAACCCAAGCTGAATGCCATGAGTTTTTTCGCCTCATGAATATTTGCCAAAGAGGCAAGCTTACGGTGAGCATGGCCGCCACTCATTTCCATTAAGCTTCCGATTATGGGCCATCCTCTGGGCCCTGGAATCTTCTTGTTATTATTCTTTGTGGCCCACGCACATCCCCCGGGACTCCACCAGGATATGATTACTGCACAAAGCAGAGCAGCAGCCAGTATCTTAATGTATTGCTTCCATGTACAACTATCTTCATTATAGCCTTGAATGCTATCTAAGAAACGTATGCTACGCCCATTGCAACCCAGGGGAACTAGTACATATACCCATCGCCCTATCGTTCTACCACAGCTCATTGCAGTGTTCTCCATTAAGGATAAACAAGGCAAGACTCAATAAAAACAAGCAGAAACCGGTACATTGATGTTTGCATGTCGAGGTTAAATAGAACGTGAAGGGTTGAACGGTCTGCTACAAAACTAATCGTAGTGGCGACGCGAGGAAAAGTCAAACGAGAATTTGAGCTAACACGGAAAGCAATAATGATGTAGGGCTAAATCGGCACACTGAATCGACAAGAAAACCGGAAAAACATAAAAACAAAACGGAAAGAATAGCTATGGTAATAACTAAATTTTGATTTCCCCAATAAATGCAAACTTTTTGAAGACTGAAATTCTAGATCTATAGTATCTCGTCAACGATATTTTGTAGTTTAAATAAGGCATTCTGTAACTTTTACAAGGTATTTTTAAACATATAGCCGCCACAAGAAATTGTTTTGAATGGGGTCTCACAAATGAGAATCTTTCAAACAACAAAACCGGAACCAATAAAAATAAAATAAAGATCTGGATGGTAATAGAATGTGAAGGAATCTTTGGATGGACTGAAACATGCATACTTTTCAAGGCAATAGTAAATCCTTTTTCTTTGAGTTTTGGGGATTGCAACTTCTACGATTGGCTCAGCTGGCTTGACTTATGGAATCCAAGTAGATTAAATAAATTTGACTCCGGTCATTACGATGCATTGATTTCCTTGGAATTAGATTACTCCCTTGCGCTTCTCACGGTCACGTTTGCCTTGCCTTAGATCTAGTTTACCGTGATAGCATTAAACTATGCACATTAACTAACAGTCGCAGCCCAATGTTCAAAAGACACGTTTGATAATCATATAGGCTTGCTTTTTTGGTTGTTTTACAAAACGAGTTTCTTTCTTTAAATGTTGAGTAGAATCTAATAAAACATAAGGATAATGAATACTAGAAGTACTTTGTTAGTAGTGTCAATGAAATTGTCACTTATTTCTACTCAATATTATATACTCTAATCATTTTCTTGGTTTTTTTTAGTGTCATATATGTAATATAATGTTTGCACATATCATTGGTATGCGAAGATGGACATGTGAAGATGAATAAGTCAACGGGGTAAAAGTATAAAGTTTGGTCACATTTCTATGAAGGAAACAATTACAACAATTGAGTTTTTTATTTGAAGCATTATTAAGTGATATATATGTTTTGAATTTTTTTTTTTTTTGATCGGTGATCGCTTTTGACTAGAGCTTTGAACTAGTGAGGCCACAATTTTTGGGAGACCTCATCCCCATGTTTTTGTCTAGTATTAACACTAGACCATTCTCCTTCTTCCTCTACTCTATTTTTGCCAATTTATTCTCCAGCAGTTGTTGTCAACAGCTGTGGATGGGTGATCTGACTGTGCCTCTAGCTCCTGAAAGAACACCCACCCATCCACCTAGCGGAACCTTTCCAACCACCTCCTTCCTCCTTCCTCCTTCCTCGGGCCACCCTTACTCCGTCGCCCCTTCTTCCTCCTTTCTTTTTATCCTCTCGCACCTTTCCTTATCACTCCAATCCTTATCTCCTTCTTATCACTCCAGTCCTTCTTATCTCCTTTGTATCACTCCACTCCTTCTTATCTTCTTCTTATCACTCCACTCCCTAGCTCCTTCTTGCGCCTCTCGTCCGCTTCCCCAAACTCCTCCTTCGTTCCCTCTCAGCGGACACCCTTCTTCCACCTAGCAAAGACCTCCTGCATCGCCATACACCGTGCTTGTACTGCTCCTCTATTGCCGGACACACCTAGCCTGCCTTTCCACTCGCAGCCTTCCATTACCATCGGGCACCATCCTCCAGTGTTCACTCCTCCATTCTTCCTCTGTCCGTGAACAACCCTCGAGCATTGTGCACTCCTATGAACCACATTTCTTTTGTACCTACAAGCGACGGTGAGTCTCGAACATGAGACGACCCTCTCAACAGGGCTTGTGACATACCAGTGTCACACTATGGGGTCATCCCCATATATGTTTTGAATTTTGAAGTGATGTAAATTATTAAAATATGCATTTTTAGTGTATTTTATGTTTTTTTTAATTAAAAAATTATTTGACTATTTTTAATAAAATTGACATTATAATCTAATTGTTAATAAAATGTTAAAAGGTGAAGTTAAATAGGATGGTCCTCTTTATATAGAAAATTTTAATATTTTCACTTACCTTTTTTATGTGTATTTATAATTTGAAAATCTAGTGCATGGATTTATTTATTTTAATTTTGATAAGTAAATTTTTTTAAATAAATATAAAAAATATGTGTACTTAAAGCACAACTATTTCTATGGAATGCCATTTTTTTTCTTTTAACTATTTATTCAAAATTTTAAAAATATACCATCTTGATATATAATATTTTATCTATTACATCATATATATTTTCAAATATTTGAATAAATTTTAATTTTTTTTCTTTACTAAATAATCAACCTTATATTTTCTTGTTGATAACCTATTTTTAGTAAAAATTAAAATAATATATAAAAATAATAATTAAACTATTAAAAATATATATTTTTGAAAAATACACATATAGATCTACAAAAAAATCATACTATTATTAAAATATTATTTACATGAGTAGTTGTTGAAACATCAAGTTTTTTGAATAATTCTAACTTGACTAGAATGAATCTAGCTAGATCATATGTTTGAAAAAAATAGTTTTTAGTTAGAAATATTTAAACTCACTTGTGTTGATCATAAGTTAGATGGAACTATGACATAACTTTGTACTTTTACTCAATGAACCTTTGATGTTGCATGAATGTGAGTCCTTCACAATTTCTTTTACTGATGTGAATTGTTATTTTCTCTATCATCAATTAGATGTGTGTAATTTGTTTTATACAACTTAGGTTCCAAACTAAAACTTAAAATATGTCAATGAGGTGAAATGTAATAGAAAATGTGATAGATAATTCCTATGGTGACTAATATGAAGCTATAATGATTCATACAAATCTTAAACAAGAATAGACAAACATGGTGGGTGGGTGAAATACATTGCAATAGATGTGTTGCACAATACAAGAAATAACTTTAAAACATACAAAATACCTAAAAAGAAAATATTTTTGAGTGATGTGAAATTACCCTTACAACTTGAATGCTCCTACGTCATATATGTACATTGGTACCTCATCAGACTACATATTTCTTAAGACCCATTTTTCACCCACCTAATATACACTTAAAGGGTTTTGATGTAGGCTTTTGTTCCTTTATTTTATTTGGTACTTTTCCTACACCTAGATAGGTAGGCTCATTTGAGCTTAATAATGATGATTGGGAGTAATAGGTGTATCTCTTTTCCACAATTCAGTTACACTTTATTTGAATAATGAGGTGCATTCTAATTCTAGGAGTTACACTTCTTAGTAGATGATTAGTCCACCTTTCTCCTCCTTTTAATTTTTTTATATCTATTCATCTTTTTTTTTTTTTTCCTATCTTGATTAATGTGAATAACATTGCTTATAGTATTATCTAATATTATATATTGTTGTTGCTATCATTATAGAATTAGGTATTGGTTGATTTCTTATTTATTATAAAATTTAAATTGAAATTATATGTTAGGTAAATTTAAATATTTCATGCAAGTTAAGAAACCTTCATCTATTAGGTACTATAGCATTGAAAAATTGTCACTCTTGACAATTTCACACTAGGTTTAGGTCCCCTTTATGTGCTTCAACTCAATTATGCATTCAATTTTCTCATTTCACAATAACACTCAGAAAATTAGAAGTGAGATTGAAAATAAATATTTAATATTTAATGTTGTTGTTGAAGGTCCCAAAAAAATGGGTTTGGACTAGGGTGCCTAGTGCCCCTATCCAATGTATTTTGCCCTAATTTTGAATATGTCAATGTCAGTATTTAAACAATTAAAAATCCAATTTGATTTGTTAGCTATCAATATTTGATTAGCAGGAAATTAAAGAATTGCATATAAATATAAATCATTTTCACCATATTTATCTTAGCAATTTTGGAGAGAAAAATTAAGGATCTTAAAGTCAGTTGAGACAATTTAAGGGTAGATTTAGCAACATTATTACAACACTTTCATCAATCAAAATCAACCTTGCATGACGTTAAGAAGAAGGGAGTGATCATGTTCAAGAAGCAATTATGGTCAATCATAGCAAATTGTGAAGATGCGTTGAGTTATCCTCTACATGTTAGGTACACCAATATATTATGTTTTGTGAGCTAACTTTTTGCAAGTCTATCAAGCAATCAGAATGCCTATCAATCAACATTTGTGGTAACTTGTGGTGTGGCATCACTTTATCAAGGATTTCACATCAAGATAACATTGTAATTTATTAAATATCATTTCAGTCAATTATTGTTTTGGACTCAATCTAAGATATGTCATCTTGATCATTATCATTATCAGACAAAATCAGATGAAAAAACAATAAAGATGTAGAACTAAATTGCCACACTAAACCATCAAAGGAAACCAAGAAAAAACTTTAAAAAAAAAGGAGTAACGGTAATAACTAAGCATTCGTTTCCCCAATAAATGCAAACTTTTAGAAGACTGTAAAATTCTATTAATATAGATATTAGTCAATGATATTTTGTAGTTTAAATAAGGCATGCTTTAACTTTTGAAAGACATTTTTGAACGGATAGCTGTCCCAAAATCTTGCTTGACAAGCAAACGATAATGTCTCACAACTGATAAATCCTTCAACCAACATCAAAACCGGGAAAACTAAAAATAAAACAAAAACAACAGCTATAATCTAGAAGTTGCAGGAGCCAATAGATCGACTGGAACATAAACACTTTTTAAGGCAATAGTAAATCCATTTTCTTTGACTTTTGGGGATTGCAACTTCCACGATTTCTCCACTCTCTTGACTTATGGAATAGAAGTAAATTAAATAAATTTTACTTGCAGTTTACACTTTTCCGGTCATTACGATGCATTGATTTGCTTGAAATTAGACTACTCCCTTCCGCTTCTAACTGTCACCATTGCCTTCCCTTAATCTAGTGTTCCGTGATAGCATTAAACTATGAACATTCACTAACAGTCGCAACCCAATGTTCAATGGATATATTGATAGTCATAAAGGTTATTGTGGTGTTTTTTAAAAAAAGGTGTTTCTTTGTTTAAATGGTTGAGTAGAATCTATATTTTAATGATAGTCATTTTTTTACGTTGAAGAGCAGAAACATTCTGTTAATATTTTGTTATTTATTTCTAATTAATATTTCATACAATTATGTTCTTCTTTTTTTCTTCAGTGCATATGTACTATAGTGCATGCACACATCTCATTGGTATGTAAAGATGGACATCTCAATATCAACAAGGTAATGGAATCTTGATATAGAAATAAATGTGACTCCCTCACAATTTATTTTTCTGATGTGAAATGTTGTTCTCTCTATTATCAATTGGATGTGTAGAATGCTTTATACAGCTTATGTTCCAAACTAAAATTAAAATATGTCAATGAGATGAAATGTAATAGAAAATGTAGTAGATCTTATTCCTTTGGTGACTAGTATGAAGCTATAGAGATTGATATGAAAGTTAAACAAGAAAACAAAAACATGGTGAGATGCATTTCAATAGATGTGTTGCACGATACTAGAAATAACGAGAAAGCATACAAAATATCTGAAAAGAAAATCATTAAAAGAAAATAGTGATGTGAAATTACCCAAGTACAACCTAGATGCTCCTACAACATATATGCACATTGATACTATTATTAATTTTGAATGCACCCTTGAGAGAGTAAGAGGTTAACACTCTCCTTAATTGATACCATGGAAAGACCCCAAGCTCTATGGGTTGCCTATAATTTGGAGTGAATCTGTAGAGGAGCTTAGTTTTCTTAGTGCTTTGCCTGCACTAACATATCCTACCATTGTTTCACAAGCAAAAATGACAAAAATTGACATGAAATTGAAATCTAAAACCTAAAGGAGGTGATACACCATATTTTTGTGACCTGTATTTATTTTTGACATACAAAATTTATTTTATAGCTAAGCTATATTATGCAGAACTCAAATTTTGATATATTTATGTATTAATATTTCATAGAGAAGTTGAAGTTTCAATAGTGTTTGGGAGAAAATCAAATGTTTTTCTTAGAGTGGCTCTAGGAAAATTCATCATTAGCAATTCACTGAAGAAAAATTCACCACCAGCAATTCACCATCATGGAAAATTCACCAACAAGTAAAATTTACCACCAGGAATTCACTATGGCAGAAAATTAACCGCCTTAATATTTTTTAATATATATTTCAAAAAATACTAATGCGGTTAATTTTCCTCCATGGTGAATTGCTGGCGGTGAATTGCTGGCGATGAATTTTACTTGTCCGTGAATTTTCCGTCGGTGAATTTTCCATGGTGGTGAATTGTTGGGTCAATTTTCCTTCAATGAATTGTTGGCGATGAATTTTTTGTATGCCATAAAATATACAAGGTGTTTGGATATAAGAGTTGCAATCAATGACTGCTCATGCTATCACAAAACCACATCAATCACTTCGTAATTTTACACCACATACAAATTTGGGAAGGCAAAACTACTTGTTTTATTGATAAAAAGTTTAAAAATTCATAAAAAAGTATTTTCTTGAAATCAAGTCTCGACGATTCTCCTCTCCTCTGTTCAAAAGTTGAGTTACAATATTCAGCACAAGCTAGAAAGAATTGCCCAAACATTAGCCTAGGTATCCTTTTTCTCTATCCCAATAGAGGAGAGAATATAAGACTATGTTTTGAATGGAAATGAATTATTCCACTTGCTTGACCTTGTTGTTTGATTCCCACCTAGGCAATTGAAAATTGCTTCTTGTTCGACTCCATGAAAAGGTCCAAGTAGGTGTTGGCAAAGAGACTCTTGACCTTGTCACTTTGTTTTTCCTTTGTTAGTTCCTACAAAGACTTGTTGGCTGACGTGGCTTCCAGCAGTACATAATTAATCTCCCCTACCTCTTGTCCATCTTCTTCTTCAACTTTGCATTTATTTCTTGTACCTACTCTTTTCTTCTTTCTTCTATCTCCTTCATCCATGCATCTAGATTATTTGAATTAAATAATATGTATGTTGCTAGAAGTTTCTGGGTAGCTGGCGTATTTGAGAAGTTTCCCCTGTAGTTGAGTAAATATGTTTTGTTCTGTAAAAAGAAGTGGGAATGAAATACTCTGTTTTGGAAGAAAGGAGAAATATAAAAAAACTAGAAATGGCATGACTGTATGAAAGAGCACGACAACTCTATTTTGAACAAAAAGGGCATTAATATAAATCTTGGTTTATTTTTTTGGTCTCTATTGATTTGTGTTTTCTTTTTCTCTTTCTCAAACTAAAATACTTTGTTTTTTTTCTCTTTCTTTGCCAACAAACTGGTATCATAGTAGATTTGGTAGAGGTCACTGCCAAAAGCTTAGTCCAAGCATATTGTGGAGAAGGCAGCTTGTAAAAAATGTAGAAATTTGAAAGTGCATTGCCCAAAATTTAGATTGAAGTTGAGGAGCCGCCAAAGTTGTGAAAGAGCTTGTTTGAGGAGAAATAAAGGAGATCATAGGAATATAAGAAGCTATTGTTTGAGCTGATTGGAGGATACATTGTAAGAAATTTGTTCTTTATTGTTTCATGACTTGTTGCCAATACATAAAGTTGCAAATTACTATTTTCTGAGATTATAGTCAAAGAATCAAAGGTCAAAAAGTCAGTTGTTTGCAATCATACAAAAGGGTTTTATAGAGATTGAAAAAGAAATAGAGAAAAATAAGATTGAAGAAAATAGGAAAAAGGTTTTATTGTAGAGGAAATTTTTATTTTGAAAATCATGGCAGGAACAAGTGGAAGCATTGCACAACCTCAGATTCCAATTTTTAATGGTAAAAATTATGAATATTGGAGCATAAAGATGAAAACCTTGTTTTTCTCCCAGGATGTTTAGGATTTGGTTGAAAATGGGTTTCCTGAACCAACAGACCAACAAACATATCAAGCACTTTCACAAGCTGAGAAGGATCTTTCGAAGGAAAACAAGAAGAAGGATGCTAAAACATTTTTCATCATTCAACAAGTAATGGAGGAGTCAATTTTTCCAAAAGTTTCAACTGCCACAAGATCAAAACAAGCATGGAAAAGCTTGCAAACAACTTACCAAGTCATAGATAAAGTGAAAATGACAAAATTACAAATTCTTAGAAGAGATTTCGAAAAATTGCAAATGAAGGATTCAGACTCAATAGACTCATTCTTCACTCATGCAATGACAATGGTAAATCAAAATCAGATCTTTTGGAGACACCATTGAAGATAAAAAGGTTGTAGAGAAAATTCTTAGAAGCTTATCTAAAAAGTTTGATCCAGTTGTAGTAGCTATTTTGGAGGCCAAAGATCTTACTCAACTATCAAAAGAAGAATTAATGGGATCACTCTTAGTACATAAGAAAAGATTAAATCTATCAGGGTCATCATCATTGGAAAATGCATTCAAAACTCAGCTTTCATTTGGCAGAACAAGAGGCAGATCAAATTACAGTAGAGGCAGATGATGTTTTACACCAAGAGGAGGAAGAGAAAATACACAATTTGAGAGTAGAAGACCAGCATCAAGCCCACATGCACATTCTTCACCAACAAGAGGAAGGGGGAACAACCATAATCATAGCCATCATCAAGGAGAAAGGTATGATAAATCCAACATCCAATGTCATTACTGCAGTAAATTTGGGCATTATGCATCAAAATGTAGGAAAATACAATATGATATGAATAAACAAAAGACACATTTTAGAAATGAAAACAAGCCCAACACTAGTGAAGAAAACACCATATTGATAACATGCAATGTAACACAAAAGAGCTCCAAAGAAGTGTGGTTCTTAGATAGTGGTTGTAGTAATCATATGAGTGGAAGTAAGGAGATGTTTGCAAGAATGGATGATTCAGTAAAATTAGAAGTAAAATTGGGGAATGATCAACGAGTTTCAGTCATGGACAAATGGTCAATTAACATTAAAACTAAGCAAGGTGAGGAGAAACATATTTCTGATGTATATTATGTTCCTGGATTGTAACACAATCTTATAAGCATTGGGCAACTAGTGCAAAAAGGATATAGAATATACTTTGAAAATGGTGAATGTGTGATTCTAGACAAGAAACCAAGCAATAGGTTGATTGCAAAAGTTGAGATGACAAAAATAGGATGTTTCCACTTAGAATCCAAAGTGAACTATTTTTACAACCACGAGGATTGGAAAAAGTTGCTAAATTAGCTTTCAAAGCTTCATACAAAAATGAATCATGGTTATGGCATTTAAGACTTGGGCATTTGAACTTCAAAGGGTTATAGTTGTTATATAAGAAAAGAATGGTACATTGATTTCCACCAATAGAGTTGCTTAAGACAATATGTGAGAGTTGCATATTGGCAAAACAACATAGGAAAACATTTCTAGTTTGGGAGTCTTATAAGGCAAATCATCCACTTGAGCTAGTGCATTCAGACCTTTGTGGACCTATGCAAACACCATCCATTAGTGGAAAACTTTATTTCTTGAAATATAAATCAGATGCATTTGATGTTTTTAAAGAATTCAAAGCAAAAGTTGAGAAAGAAAGTGGATATTACATCAAAACATTGAGAACCGATCAAGGTGGAGAGTACATATCAAATGATTTTCAGAATTTTTGCAAAGAAAATGGCATAAGAATTTTTTTACAACAAGGTATACTCCGCAACAAAATGGAGTAGTTGAAAGAAAGAATCAAACAATTATGGAAATGGCACGAAGTATGATAAAATAAAAACATCTACCAAATGAGTATTGGGCTAAAGCGGTTGCATGTTCTGTATATATATTGAATAGATATCCAACAAAAATAGTGATAAATAAAACACCAGAAGAAGCTTGGAGCAAAAAAAAGCATAACATAGCACATTTGAGAGTCTTTGGATGCATGGCATACTCATTGATACCTCAAGAGTTGAGAAAGAAACTAGATGATAGAGGAGAGAAGTGTATATTTGTGGGATATAGTGAGAAATCCAAGGCATATCAGCTATACAATCCTATCACAAAGAAGTTGATAATAAGTCATGATGTTGAGTTTGTTGAAGAAGAAGCATGGGATGAAAATATAGACTAAACAACTACAGTTGCAGCTAGTTTTCCACAAGAGAATTAAGAGAATGCAACTCATGTTGTGAATCCTACTACACAAGAAAATGTTCCTAGAACACCTTCAAGGGTACCTACCACTCCAAATCCAACTACCTCAACAAGTAATAACAACAGTGAGTCCTCTAATCCAACACTTGCATCACTAAGGTCAAGGTCCATAAACACTTCAAAGAAGACACATAGTCTAAGGGAGATATATGATGAAACACAAGAGGCTGAAAATGATGAGTTATGCATTAATTTTGCATTCCTAGCACAAGATGATCCAATTTATTTTGAAGAGAAAATTAAGGATGACAAATGGATTGTAGCTATGGATGAAGAAATTTAGTCAATAGAAAAGAATCAAACTTGGGATCTAGTAGATCTTCCTAAAAACAAGGATGTGATTGGAGTTAAATGGGTTTACAAAACAAAGTATAATGTTGATGGAAAAGTAGAGAAACATAAGGCAATACTAGTAGCTAAAGGCTTCACACAACAGTCAAGCATAGGCTACAATGAAACATTCGCACCCATGGCAAGATTGGATACCATTAGAATGGTCTTATCTATTGTAGTTCAAAACAATTAGAGAGTTTTTCAAATGGACGTTAAATCAACATTTTTGAATGACATTTTAGAAGAAGTGTATATAAAACAACCCCCTGGTTATGAATTTTTGGGAGAAGAACATAAGGTATACAAACTGAAAAAGACACTATATGGTTTGAAACAAGCTCCTAGAGCTTGGTACAACAGGATAGATTCTTATTTTGTGAACAATGGGTTTAACAAGTGTGGCAATGAACCAACTTTGTATGTCAAAATGAATGAAGGAGAAATCTGGATAGTGTGCTTGTATGTAGATGATTTGATATTCACAGGTAATATGTCAATTGATTCATTCAAGACAGTCATGGAAAGAGAATTTGATACGACTGATTTGGGGCTCATGAGATATTTTTTTGGTATAGAGGTGAGTCAAGATGAGCAAGGCATCTTTATATGTCAAAGTAAGTATGCTAATGACTTGTTGAAGAGATTTAAGATGAAAAATGTGAATCTAGCACCTACACCCGTTGCTTTGGGCTTAAAACTTAGCAAGGATGACAAAAGTCCTAGTCTTGATGCAATCTTATTCAAAAGATTAGTTGGCAGCCTCATGTATCTAACCGCCACACAATTGGATATCATGTATGGGGTTAGTCTCATTTCAAGATTCATGGACAATCCAAAGGAATCACATTGGATAGCTAGAAAAAGAGTTTTAAGGTACATTGTTGGAACAAAGAACCTTGGGATCTTGTATACATCTTCAAATGACTACAAGCTGATTGGATATACTGATAGTGACTGGAGAGGTAGAATGGATGATAGAAAAAACACTTCAGGGTATATCTTTCATCTAGGATCTGGTGCTATCTCTTGGGCATCGAAAAAACAACCAATTGTGACACTCTTATCAGCTGAAGAAGAATATGTTGCAGCCACATCAACAGCTTGCCAAGTAGTTTGGATGAGAAGAGTACTTTCAGATTTGAGGCATCCACAAGAAGAACCTACAAAAAAAATTTGTGATAATAATTCAGCAATTTCTTTATCTAAAAATCATGTTTTTCATAAACAGAGCAAGCATATTGATACAAGGTACCATTTTATTCGTGAATAGGTGAACAATGGTGACATCCATCTTCAGTTTTGCAGATCCGAAGAACAACTGGCAAATATTTTTACCAAACCGCTTGCAAAGAATATTTTTGAGCATCTCTGAGAAGGAATTGGAATTGCAGACCTACATGGCAATGAAGATTAAGGGGGAGTGTTGGCTGACATGGCTTCCAGCAGTACATAATTAATCTCCCCTGCCTCTCGTCCATCTTCTTCTTCAGCTCTGCATTTATTTCTTCTACCTACTCTCTTCTTCTTTCTTCTATCTCCATCGATGCATCTAGATTATTCAAATTAAATAATATGTATGTTGCTAGATGTTTCTGGGTAGCTGGCGTATTCGAAAAGTTTCCCCTGCAGCTGAGTAAATATGTTTTGTTTTGTAAAAAGAAGTGGGAATGAAATACTCTGTTTTAGAAAAAAAGAGAAATGTTAAAAAACTAGAAATGGCATGACTGTATGAAAGAGCACGGCAGCTCTATTTTGAACAAAAAGGGCATTAATATAAATCTTGGTTCTATTTTTCTGGTCTCTGCTGATTTCTGTTTTCTTTTTCTCTTTCTCAAACTGCAATACTTTGTTTTGTTTGTCTCTGTCTTTGCCAACAAGACTGAAAGATGCCTGCAAGTTTGTAATAATTGCCCCTAACTAATCTTTATCCTCTCCAACTATCTTTTAATTCCTTAAGCTATCACTTGCATATACATAGGACATGTGTTTTGATGAATTTGGAAGGAAATAGGCCTCTTTCATGTGTTGGGTCAGGTATGAATGCTTTCATCTTTGCTATCTCTGCCTTGAAGACTTCTCAAACAGTCCTTAATTCAACATTATACTGTCAAACTCCTGGTATCTTATCTCTGTCGTAGGAATGGTTTAATAAAACTACGATGACTGTACCTTATTCCTTATATATTTTCTTCTAAGTGACAGTTCTTTTATGTTTCTGCAAAACCCTATCGCAGCTGATACCACTTGCCATTGGTGACTATCTTGTAGACTGTGCCATTTCAACTTGAAATTCATGACTGCCTTATTCCTACAAAACCTCTACCATACGTTCATCTACAGGTATACAGGATCATTCATATGTAGGAAGACGTGTGAGTCATGATACCCCTTTCCTTTGAGAAGACTATGTTTCGACGATCATAAGACCGTGTCTAGTCTTCATTCAGAGTGAGTAGCGCTGTCATGTAGGTGACTAATGTTTGGAGAGTGTCATTTAGGTAACTCTTTAAAAGACACTGTTCTTGCATGATTGTGACAGTCATGTCCTTATTTCCTCAGGGAACAATGTCCCTTGGAACTGTCATGTACAGATGTCCAGGAACTAGATCCCTTACATGAAATGCCATCTTCATTTTGTCTTCCTTCAAAACATTTCCATAAATACCAACCTTGTGCCTAAAAAAGCTAAGCATGATCTTCCAAAGTCAATTGTCATTCATTGCTTTCCACAGATCTATGATGTAATCTAGGTCAACTGCTATACCATTTCTACTTCTTCGAACCCTTAGCAGTATGCTCACTGTCATTTGTAGATTGTTGTCTTCTAAGGACAATGGACATCATTGTCATGGCATGCCTGTCATGCTTATTCTTCACTATTTTTTGACATTTGAAGATTGCCTCCTTGATCACTATTATACATGGTTTGAGGACGCCTCACTGATCAACACTTCTAGGCTCTTATACACTGTTATGACAGTCATCTAGTGCTTTATATTGTGTGAAACCTTCTTTGTTGTCCTCTCATAACAATCCCAATGATTGTCATGAAATTTCTCTGTTGTGCATGCCTCTTTGACTATCCCACCACTTGTTAATTTGACGATTGTCATTCGAAGATATCTACCATTGTCATTATTTAACTGTCACACAAGATCTCTTGAAACACTATGATATCTTCTTTGATGTCATTCTCATTTCTCATAGTAGATTTAATCATTCATCATTCTTAAAAGCCACATGCAAACGGAGTCAAACAGAAAACAAAGCAAAACCATATACACATAAAACTATTTAACACAAACATATAGCAGCATTTTTTAATTTCTCTGATGATTAGATCAGTTACATATAACCTCTCTTTATAGAGTTTTTTCATTACAATTCTTTCTACATGCATATTCTATATTTCCCATGCATTTTAGCATGCACAACTTAGACCACCTAAAAATAGGATTTTAAATATATCACTGAACATGCATTTATTCATGCAATCTAACAGTCTTAAAATAAAGCTGCAAATTAAATTAAAGAAGGTGAATTGCATGGCGGTGAGGCACATGTATCACTTCCCAACATACTCCCCTCTGATGCTGAAACTCACAATATGATAACCTCTCTTTATAGAGTTTTTCATTACAATTCCTTCTACATGCAAATTCTATATTTCCCATGCATTTAGCATGCACAACTTAGACCACCTAAAAATAGGACTAAATATATCGCTGAACATGAATTTGTTCATGCAATCTAACAGTCTTAAAATAAAGCTGCAAAATGAAATAAACAAGGTGAATTGCATGGCAGTGAGACGCATGCATCACTTCCCAACAATCCTATAAAGCAATTTCATTAGTCCTCCTTGTAAGAAATGACTAACTATAAATGTTTGAAGTTTTCTTTGGACTGTCACTTGATACTATTGTCCTTCATGACTTAACTCAAGGTTTTCAGCGTAGTGAGACTGTGCTCTTTCAATGCACAGGACATTGAAACAATTTCACATGTTTTTAAACCTTTCTTCACTGTTTATGACCTCCTCCTTGGAAGTTAACTATGGTGACTACCTTTTTGATGACTCTGTCAAAAGACACTATCCCATACATGATTGTGACCTTTTTTCCAATGATGAATGTTTTATGGCTTCTAATGACTTTGTCATAATCCACATGTCCATACAATGTCTTTATCCCTCAACCTTCATCTAAGCTTTCTGAGAAACCTTGTCATTATTGACTGTACTGTCACCAAGGCATTGTTATGTTTCATTTAACCGATCTAAGACTGCCTCGTTGGCATGGAAGGCATACAATTGTAGTGGTCTCTTTCTCTCTATTATATAGATTTAATGTTAAATAGGCTATACCCTTCATTATCGCTATTATATTATTGGCCTTTGAAAACTGCCTCTAGCTCATTGGTGACTGGACTGTGCATCTCATCAAAGGACAATGCTTTTATGCATGATTATTATGCATGGCACTGTGGATAGGTCCCTCTTTTAGGCTTATTTTTACTACCTTTTGATCTGTCATGATTTTGACATCCATTAATATTTAACAATTACTATCCCCAGCTAAACTTGTATGGCAGAAATCCTTACTACCTTATGTCGTAGTTCTTTCGTACCATCCAGTCCCTTTTCTGAACTATTTTTGCTCTCTTTCAACAGACCCTAAAGGACTATCATACATAGTCTTGGCTCTATCCATGACAATCTGAGTTTCTTCACCAACATTCCCTATTATTGTGCTCTTTAGTCTATTTTTCTTGATCCCTATTTGTGTAAAATCTATGACTTGTATTACTGTCATGGACAGTCTTCTTCAAATGCTTCACCCCACTGTTTCTTTCTTCATGTCATATAACAACTATCTTACAAGACAATCACAGACTGTCATGACAATCTTCCAATCTACTACCTATGGACATCTTCTTCTCAAACACTCTTAAGATAGTTTGACAATATAATCATCATTATTGTAGGTGGATGTCTTTAAGATGACGAGTACAACTAGGCTCCTACACATATTTGTATGAATCTTAATAGCCTCGGGATCTACTAATTTTTAGGCATTATCATGAATTTGCGACGATGAACCTTGTATGGCGCTTGTTTAGTTGTAAGTTGTTCTCATGATATACTATCTATGTTCCCCTTATTCACACATGTCTCTTTTAACTGGTCTGTCCTCTTTGCTCACTGGCATCACTACCTACGGGTATAAGATATATATCTGCTATAAGGAACATAGGATTTTCACAATAATTGTCACAAATGGAAGTTGGATATGTCCCTGAAAACTCTTTTAGTCATAGTAGCAAACCTAGAATGATATGATAGAAAACCCTAGCAGATTTGCGTAGTTCTGCAACTTAGAAATGCATACTTTCATGGATACCTTTGAGATAAGACTCATATACTCTATTATCATTATTCTTCTGCATGCTTACTTGAACTTTGGAGACTTTAAACAAGTCTTAAAACACTCTCTATAGTGTTTCCTTTGTTAAAAACAATACAGTGCCTGGTAAGGTACGAAGCACATACCATAGAACTAGCCGCTCACGAATCTTAATCACGTGGAAACTGGCGTAAATGAGCCCCTGACACCTCAACATGCCATGTATCTGTAGTTTTACAACGTGGATTTTTTTAAACTCAATAAGGTAAACTTCTAGGTATATCTTCTACACTAGAGATAGAATACCTTCATGCAACATGTATATGAATAGGGTAGCAAGGTGTTGCAATGAACTTCCACGCCAAGCTTGGGGAAAGACTCCATTAACATTCAACTAAACCCTAGAAACTCTCATGCAACGTCGTTGAAATGCTTAAAACTTTTTTTAAGACATTTTCAACTCCTCTCTACATTGGCATGGGGCTTAATGCATTTGAAAGTTTTTTTTTTCCTTTTTTTACTCCCCTTTTTTTTTTCCTTGTTCTTTATACCAAAAAATACCTATGTTATCATGAAAATGATTTTAGATTTTCAAAGATTTATATATTAAAAAATGTGTTATTTTAAAATCTATTTGAAACTTCTTAATAGACTATTTGGACTAAACGCCACCAAACATTAATAGGTACCTCATTAGACTACATATTTATGAAGACCCATTTTTTATCCACCTAATATACAATAATAGATTTTTAGTATAGATTTTTGTTCTTTTAATTTATTAGATATTTTCTTGCATTAGATTGGGCAGGCTCATTCAAGATTAATAGTGATGAGTGGGACGAATATGTACCTCGTTTCCATAAGAATTGTCCTAGGAGTTATACTTCTTAGTAGATGACTAGTCTACCTTTCTCTTGCTTTTCATTTTTTATACACATGTATTCATCTAGATTTTTATTTTTTTATTTTCATCTTGATTAATGTGAATACCATTTCCTAACTTATTATCTAGTATTAAATAGTGTTGTGGCTATCACTATGACATTAGGTATTAGATGATTTCTTACTTATCATAAAATTTAAAATGATTTTTTTGCTAGGTACATTTAAAGATTTCATTAAGTATAAGACACCTTCATCTATTAGATACTAAGATGTTGAAAGCTTGTAATAATAGTACACACCCTATAATAACTATTAAATTCTAAATATGTCAAATTATCAAGCTAAAGAGGGATTGGTGGGACATGACACTGCTAAAACCTAGTGGATGGTTCTTATTTTATAACCTTTGGAAAAAGTTACAAATCTTTTGGACACCCAACAAAACATTATCAATTCTTTGAATGAGGAAAAATTCATCAATTCCGTTCTATGTGGTTTTGTATAATTGATATTAACATATAGCTCAAATCAAATTCTAATTGATCAACATAAGATTCTTGGGTGATTATTTTTTATTAATAAAGAAATTTAGTTTTTCATTTCCCTTTCTCAATTAAAATGAAAAAATATATTTAAGTTATCAAAGTGGTGGATTGCCACAATGAAACTAATGTAAAAAAATAATCTTTTTCAAGGAGATAATTTTTTGAATTAAATTAATTAGATGCAATTGTAAAAATTAGGGATTTTTTTCCAGGATAAGGATGAGAAAGGTAATATAATGCCCTTAGTCTTAATATTTAATGAATATGTTCCTTTTAGGTTTGGTTAATAGAATACTTAGTTGTTAAAATAGTATCAATTATTTTCCCTTTCTAAGATTCAATGTAGATAGCATTAACAACAAGAGAAAGAGGCTTTTTATCTAGGAATATTTGAGATGAGATTATATCCTTCTATACAATAATGAGGACCCCATTGCATGACCACAAACCCACAACTTGACATGTCAATCATTTGAGAAGAATTCTTTGTTGTCTTAGAGAAATTTCATTTTGTGTATAGAGGATGTTTAAAAATGAATCATCTAAATATACCAACTACATAAAAAAAATATTTGGTTGGCATTAGTTCAATTTCATGTATTGGATTGAAATGAAAGTGTAATGTCATTAAAAATTTGTAGTATATTTTCTATGACATCTCTTTTAGTTCATTAAAAAAGTGCATGCACTCATATAAAGTAGAGGGATATCTAACTACCATTAAAAACTAAGTGAAGGGACTTTGGTATTATAGAAAATCTTACATTTCTATGTATTTCAATAAATAGATTTGCGGCCAATAGTGTTATGGTATGATCTTAAGTTGTTGTGGTGTTGTTCTTTCCATCAAGGTTTAAACCCCATTGAGGTGTAATTGTTGAATGTTTACATTGGGGATGAGGTCCCCTGTGTGTGACCTCACTAGTTCATAGCTTGAGGTTAAAAGTATTTATCCCTTAAAATAAAAGTAATTAGATTTGTAATATTGTTTAATCTAAAAAATATTTTATATGGAAATTAAGACCTTTTATATAATTTCCCAATAACATTAAAAAACATGGAAGGGGACCTATAATGTGCCACATCCATAATGGTAGGCACTCCTACATTGGTCCATCAATGAGTTAGGTGTACCTTTTTTTACTTAATAAATTTTTATTTGACCAAGTTATAACTTTAGGGTTCAATAGGTATATTTCCCATTAATTAAATTCAATCACTAGAATAAGAATAGGGGATGATTAAATTTATCTCAACACCTCAAGCATGAATGGTAACAACCCCACCCAATTTTTTTTTGACTGTTTAGAATATAATCGTAACCCCACTACTATTCCATAAGGCTAGTGACTAATTTTCTTATACAATTTTATTTTAAATTTCAAATTAATAGTTATTTCTTATTCATTGAGATATTTTGATACTTAAAAGGTTTTAAAACAAGAGGAAATATAGTGTCACCTAATACATTAATTGCATAATGTAACAAATTGTAACCCAAAGCTCAAAATAACCTACCCCTTAGGAATGAAGACATGATATTTAGGATTAACCAATATAATATGTTGATAAATTCCACACACAAGAGATGTATGCAGTCTAAGGTATCCTAATACTTATTAAATATGGAAAAATATAATAAAACCTTGAGATAATGTAATAATATCTAATATATATCTTATGAAAGAAGTCACTCCAAAATATATCTCCAAGAGATTCTGATGCAGGGGCATTTAAATATTTAATTTCAATTTTATCTACCTCCACTTCCATTGTGCTATGCCATTGAGGTTTTAAATTTTAAATTTAAAATTTTGTTTTATTTTGAGGACAACAATACCTAATTGTATGCTCATTTAATGAGCAACGCTAATAAAAAATGATCAAGGGAAAATCTAAGGAGGATATTTTAAACTCAAAAGTAGGTAGTCGGCGAAATTAATGATTTTTTTTGGGTGTTGCAGCTATTTAGGTGGTATTTTTGGGAAGTTTCATATTTTTTGGAGTGAACATACAAAAAATAGAGAGGAAATAATAGAGATAACAAGGGAAAAAGAGGACAAATTAGTTGTGCATAAAGAAGAATAAAAGAGATAAAAAGGGGACAACAAAGAAGATAGTGCTCGAAGGAACTATAAAGAGCACTAGAGGACAACTTTAGAGAATCATGAAAGATAAAGGGGAACAAGGAGGAATAACAAATGGAATCATGTTCTACAACTACTAGGTAAATGCATGTAAAAGTGTGTTAAATGTTAAACTTTGAAATTTAGTATAATATATTCCTCCTCATAACCATTATCTTTGTGCATATGTTTATGAGTATATTTATTATTAGTTGTTGTTTCGAAAGTATGAATTACTATTTAGTAGTTTAGAGTACTTTATATTGTTGAAATTGTGAATAGTCACTTATAGCCATCATTGCAGCTCCCCACAAAAATAATTTTATTTTGAACAATAACATATTATTGTCTCTGCAACTTATTTTATGCCTCAAAAACCTTTTGTTTGACTTGTAGCCCATGTGTAGACCTATGTAAAGGTTGTGTGACTTTCTTACAACAACAAAAACTCTCCTTTCCCACATATTATCTCACTTCTAAGTGGATTTTGGGCACCTACATGGAGGTGGGTGCCATTAGCATGGTATTAGAGCACATCAATGACTTTGGGACAAAAGTTAGTGGCTTAAGGTTTGGGTTGAAGGAATCCATTTGAGTGTGAATTATGGGTGTATCCTTATAGAAAGAGATATTGTAGCTAAAAGAGATTGCAAAAAGAAGGAGATTTGGAGCAATGAGATGCCACCAAGGAGAAGGATGGTAGAGGTTGTAGCTACAGAAGAAGCACAAGAATAGATGAGGTGCTAAAAAATTTGAGGGGAATGTAGCAAATAATGAATGCATTAGAAGGTGGAATGAGAAGAGGCAGAGCAAACAAATATTTTGATAGTGAATATGATGAAGAAGGAGTAGATATAGTTGGAAAAGAAGGTGAAAATGTGGATGAAGATGTGGATGGAAGTGAAATAAGGCTTATAAAAGATATTTCCAACATTGGGAAAGGAACATGGGTAGAATTACCAAGCTTCTCGAGAATTTTAGAACCAAATGAATTAATTTATTGGATAACAAAGATGGAGGAATACATCGAATATGATGAAGTAGAGGACCCTAGAAGAGTGAAGATTTCTCAAGGTTGAAAGGTCATGCAACACTCTAGTGGAAAGAGGTGTACGATGATAGAAGAAGAAATGACAGAGATAATATTACACAATGGGATCATTGATAATTTAGTTTCAGTCAAAATGGTGGAAAATTTGGGGTTAAAAAGGACAACTCACCCTACCCCTTAAAAAGTTTCATGGTTGCAAAAAGGGCACCAAGTCATGGTTGATTAGAAATGCCTAGTTAATTTTTGAATAGGCACTTATGAAGATGAGGTTTGGTGTGATATCATGCCTATGGACATATGTCACTTACTCTTAGGGAGGGCATGGAATTTTGATAGGAATACAAACCATAATGTAAGAGAAAACACATATAAATTGGAGAAAAATGAAAGAAAAAACACTCTTGCACCATTGGTAACCAAGGAAGAAGACCTGTGGAAAGTGGTCCAAGAAAGATTCTAGTGATAGGGAAACAATATTTGAAATAGATAAGGGAGAAAAAATATTTATTTCAATAGTTCCCAAGGAGCTACAAGTAGATGCAAAAAATCACAACAATGACGTTTCTTTAGAAGTAAAGAAGTTTCTTGAAGGTTTTGATGAAATTGTGTCCAAATAATTATGGGAAGGACAACCAACATCAACCATCATATTGATTTTATTTTGGGGGAAAGTTTACCCAACAAGGCTACCTATATGTTGATACCTATAAAAAATGAATTGGTGAACAAGCAAGTGCAACAACTATTGGAAAGAGGATTGGTTAGAGAAATCCTCAGTTCATGTGTGGTACCAGCTATGTTAGCACCAAAGAAGGATGGTGAATAAATAATGTGTATAGACTCAAGAGCCATCAATAAAATAACAATAAGGTATCATTTTCCTTTACCAAGAATGGATGATCTTATGGACTATTTGGGAAAGAATAGGTATTTTACAAAAAAATAATTTAAAGAGTCGGTATCACCAAATTAGGATAAGGGGGGGTGATGAGTGGAAGACTAATTTTAAGGCTAAAGAGGGGCTTCATGAGTGGATAGTAATACCCTTTGATTTAAAAAATGCACCCAACACATTTATAAGGTTAATGAATGAAGTGTTGAAACCATTTTTAGTGATGTTTGTGATTGTTTATCTTAATGATTTTTAGCAACAACAAAAAAGAGAATTTGTAACACATTAAACAAGTCTTACAAAGGCTCAAAGAAGAAAGGTTATTAGTGAATTTAAAAAAAAATGTAGTGAAAGAGAAATTGGTTTATTTGGGATATGTTATCTCACAACAATGGCAGCAAATGGATCTAGAAAAGGTGCATGCTATCATTGAATGGCCAAAACCTAGGAGTGTACATGATGTTATAATTTATCATGGATTAGAACGTGTAATGTCATTGAAAATTTGTAGTATATTTTTTATGACATCTCTTTTAGTGCACTAAAAATGTGCATGCACTCATATAAAGTATAGGGATATCTAACTACCATTAAAAAATAAGTGAAGGGCCTTTGGTATTATAGAAAATCTTACATTTCTATGTATTTCAGTAAATAGATTTGCAGCCAATAGTGGCATGGTATGATCTTAAGTTATTGTGGTGTTGTTCTTTCCATCAAGGTTTAAACCTCATTGAGGTGTAATTGTTGAATTTTTACATTGGGGATGAGCTCCCTTGTGTGTCATCTCACGGTTCATAGCTCGAGGTTAAAAGTGTTTACCCCTTGAAATAAAAGTAAATAGATTTGTAATATTGTTTAATCTACAAAATATTTTTTGTGGAAATTAAGACCTTTTATATAATTTCCCAATAACATTAAAAACCATGGAAGGGGACCTATAACGTGCCACATCCATAATGGTAGGCACTCCTACATTGGTCTATCAATGAGTTAGGTGTACCTTTTTTTACTTTTTTTTTTATTTGACCAAGTTATTAACATTAGGGTTCAATAGGTATATTTCCCATTAAGTAAATTCAATCACTAGAATAAGAATAGGGGATGATTAAATTTATCTCAACACCTCAAGCATGAATGGTAACAACCCCACTCAATTTATTCTTTTGACTGTTTAGAATATAATCATAACCCCACTATTCTTCCATAAGGATAGTGACTAATTTCCTTCTACAGTTTTATTTTATATTTCAAATTAAAAGTTATTTCTTATTCATTGAGATATTTTGATACTTCAAAGGTTTTAAAGAAAGAGGAAATATAGTGTCAGCTAATAATTAATTGCATAACAAATTGTAACCCAAAGCTCAAAATAACCTACCCCTTAGGAATTAAGACATGATATTTAGGATTAACCAATATAATGTGTTGATAAGTTCCACACACAAGAGATGTATGTGGTCTAAGGTACCCTAATAATTATTATATGGAAAAATATAATAAAACCTTGAGATAATGTAATAATATCTAATATATATCTTATGAAGGAACTCACTCCAAAATATATCTCCAAGAGATTATGATGTAGGGGCATTTAAATATTTGATTTGAGTTTTATCTACCTCCACTTCCATCGTACTATGCCATTGAGGTTTTAAATTTTAAAATTTGAATTTTGTTTTATTTTGAGGACAACAATACATACTCGTATGCTCATTTAATGAGCAACAACAAAAAAAAATGATAAAGGGAAAATTTGAGGAGGATATTTTAAACTCAAAAGTAGGTAGTCGATGAATTTAATGAATTTTTTTGGGTGTTGTAGCTATTTAGGGGTTATTTTTGGGAAGTTTCATATTTTTTGGAGAGAACATAGAAAAAATAGAGAGGGAATAATAGAGACAACAAGGGAAAAAGAGGCCATAATAGTTGTACATAAAGAAGAATAAAAGAGATAAAAAGGGGACAACAAAGAAGATAGTGCCTGAAGGAACTACAAAGAGCAGTAGAGGATAGTTGGAGAATCATGACGGATAAAGAGGAACAAGGAGGGATAAAAAAGGGAATCATGTTCTACAACTACTATGTAAATGCATGTAAAAGTGTGTAAAATGTTAAACTTTTAAATTTAGTATAATATATTCCTCCTCATAACCATTATATTTGTGCATGTGTTTATGAGTATATTTATTATTAGTTGTTGTTTTGAGAGTATGAACTAATATTTGGTAGTTTAGAGTACTTTATGTTGTTGAAATTATGAATAGTCACTTACAACCATCATTGCAGCTACCTACAACAACATATTATTGTCTCTGCAACTTATTTTATGCCTCAAAAACCTTTTTTTTGACTGATAGCCCATGTGTAGACCTCTGTAGAGGTTGTGTGAGTTTCTTACAACAAAAAAACCTCTCCTTTCCCACATATTAGCTCATTTCTAAGTGGTTTATGGGAACCTACATGGAGGTGGGTGCCATTAGCATGGTATCAGAGCACATCATTGACTTTGGGAAGAAAGTTAGTGGCTTAAGGTTTTGGGTTGAAGGAATCCATTTGAGTGTGAGCTATGGGTGTATCCCTATAGAAAGAGATATTGTAGCTAGAAGAGGTTGCAAAAAGAAGGAGATTTGGAGCAACGAGATGCCACCAAGGAGAAGGATGGTAGAGGTTGTAGCTACAAAAGAAGCAAGTTGAATAGATGAGGTGTTAGAAACTTTGAGGGGAATGTAGGAAAAAATGAATGCATTAGAAGGTGGAATGAGAAGAGGTAGAGCACATGAAGATTTTGATAGTGAATATGATGAAGAAGGAGTAGATATAGCTGGACAAGAAGGTGAAAATGTGGATGTAGATGTGGATGAAAGTGAAATAAGGCTTATAAAATCTATTTCCAACATTGGGAAAGGAACGAGGGTAGAATTCCCAAGCTTCTCGAGAAGTTTAGAACCAAATGAATTAATTGACTAGATAACAAAGATGGAGGAATACATTGAATATGATGAAGTAGAGGACCCTAGAAGAGTGAAGATTTCTCAAGGTTGAAAGGTCATGCAACACTCTAGTGGAAAGAGGTGTACGATGATAGAAGAAGAAATGACAGAGATAATATTACACGATGGGATCAAATGGTAAGAAAGATGAATAATGAATTTATACTTGATGATTATCAGCTTGAACTTCTCAAGAAATTGTAGAATCTAAGATAGAGAGAGTTATGTGTGAAGGCCTATATAGAGGAGTTTTAGATAAAATTTCTATCAGATCTAGCCATAATGAATTAGACCATGAAAAGGTAGCAAGATATGCTAATGTATTGAGGTTGAATATATAAGATGAACCAAGTATGATAAGGCTAAAAAATGTGGAAGAAGCATATCAATAGCTTGAAAGAAAGAGGAGAAATTGGAAATAAAGTAAAGAAAAAATAAAGGTAGAGGTGGATTTAGCAAAGGTAAAGTACAACAACAAAAAATATACATCAATTGTAAGGAGGCCAACCCTGTAAAATTCAAAAGGGGAAAGATGAAACAAGATCAAAACCCTACCCAATGAGAGGTAAAAGCTTCAACGATACATTTTCTTCTTGTGGATAGTCAAGCCATAAATTTTATGAATGCCCACAACGTAGACTAGAAGGATCAAAGATAACAATGGAAACAAGTGCATACATAGAAAAGGGGGATACTGAATCTATAGGGTCTATGAGTCAATCAGATAAACTTGAGAGAGGAGCACTTATGATAAAGAGGAACTACTAAAACCAACCAAAAGAGAAGATGAACCTATCCAAAGAAAAAGTTTTTTTTAGGATAATATGTAAGTCAGGTGGAAAATATTGCAAACTCATAATAGATAATGGAAACACTGATAATTTAGTTTCAGTTGAAATGGTGGACAAGTCGAGGTTAAAAAGGACAACTCACCCTATCCCTTACAAGGTTTCATAGTTTCAAAAAGGGCACCAAGTCATGGTTGATTAGAAATGCCTAGTTAATTTTTGAATAGGAACTTATGAAGATGAGGTTTGGTGTGATATAATGCCTATGGACATATGTCACTTACTCTTAAGGAGGGCATGGCAGTTTGATAGGAAGACAAACCATAATGTAAGAGAAAACACTTATAAATTGGAGAAAAATTGAAGAAAAAACACCCTTACACCATTGGTAACCAAGGAAGAAGAGGTGGAAAGTGGTCCAAGAAATATTCTAGTGATAGGGAAACCATTTTTGAAATAGATTAAGGGAGAAAAACTATTTTTTTCAATAGTTCCCAAGGAGCTACAAGTAGATTTAAAAACTCACAACAATGACATTCCTTTAGAAGTAAAGAAGTTTCTTCAAGGTTTTGATGAAATTGTGTCCAAATAATTATTGGAAGGACTACCAGCATCAACCATCATATTGATTTGATTTTGGGGGAAAGTTTACCCAACAAGCCTACCTATATGTTGATACCTACATAAAATGAAGAGGTGAACAAGCAAGTGCAACAACTATTGGAAAGAGGATTGGTTAGAGAAATCCTTAGTCCATGTGTGGTACCATCTTTCTTAGCACCAAAAAAGGATGGTGAATGAAGAATGTGTATAGAATCAAGAGCCATCAATAAAATAAAAATAAGGTATCATTTTCCTTTACCAAGAATGGATGATCTTATGGACTATTTGGGAAAGACTAGGTATTTTACAAAAACTAATTTAAAGAGTGGGTATTACCAAATTAGGATAAGGGAAGGTGATGAGTGGAAGACTAATTTTAAGGCTAAAGAGGGGCTGCATGAGTGGTACTAATACCCTTTGGTTTAACAAATGCACCCAACACATTTATAAGGTTAATGAATGAAGTGTTGAAACCATTTTTAGTGATGTTGGTGATTGTTATCTTAATGATATTTTGATTTTTAGTAGAAAAAAAAAAGAGAATTTGTAATGCAATAATAAAGTCTTACAAAGGCTCAAAGAAGAAAGGTTATTAGTGAATTTTTTTAAAAAATGTAGTAAAAGAGAAATTGGTTTATTTGGGATATGTTATCTCACAAGAAGGGTAGAAAATGGATCTAGAAAAGGTACATGCTATCATTGAATGGCCAAAACCTAGGAGTGTACATGATGTTAGATTTTTTTATGGATTAGAAAGTTTCTATCACAAATTTATTCAAAAATTTTGTGGGATATGTGCACCCATAACTAAAACTATAAGGAGGGATAATAAATACTTTAAGTGGACAACAACAATAGATAGAAGTTTTGAAATTTTGAAGAAGAACGTTATTGAGGAACCAATATTAGCATTTCCCTATTCTTAAAAGGTGTTTCAAGTGGATTTTGATGTGAGTGGGAAAATAATAGGTGCATTTTTAAGCCAAGAGGGCAGACCTATTGCATATTTTAGTGAGAAGCTTAATGATGCCAAGAATAGGTATTCAACTTATGACCAAGAATTTTATGCTATTATGTAAGCTTTAAATAAATGGCATCATTATTTTCTTCCAAAGGAGTTTATTCTCTACATGGATCACCATGATTTGAAATTTATTAATAGTCAAATGAAGTTGAACTAACAAAACATGAAATGGGTTAAATTCCTACAAGAGTATAATTTTGTTCTTAAGCATAGAAGTGGAAGTTCAAACAAGGTAGTAGATACGTTAAGTCGAAGAGCAACATTTTTGACTGAAATTAGAGCTGAAGTAGTTGGATTTGATGCCATGAAAGAGTTGCATAAGGATGATATGGACTTTAAGGATGCATGGAGAGTAAATTATAGAACCTACTAGTGTAGATAGGACACCATGGATGCATTATTTTATACAATATGGATTGTTGTTCAAAGGGAAACTTTGTATACCTCAAGGATCAATGATGTAGAATTTAAGAAGAGAAACACATTATGGCAGTTTAGCTAGACATTTTGGAGCTGATAAAACAATGGAACACCTTAGTGAAAGGTATTTTTGGCCAAATATGAGGACTAAAATTAGAAAATTTGTGCAAGGATGACAATTTTGTCAATATGCCAAAGGAGGGAGTCAAACTATAGGCCTATATCAACCATTACCCATACTAGAGAAGTCATAGGAAGATGTAAGCATGGATTTTGTGCTTCAATTACCAAGAACACATCAAGGTAAGGATTCTATTTTTATGGTTATTGATATATTTTTCAAAATGGATCACTTTATAGCATGCAAGAAGATAGATGATGCAACAAATGTAGCAAATTGATTGTTCATGAAGGTTGTTAGATTACATGGTGTACCAAGAAGTATAGTTTCAGACCATGATACTAACTTTGTAGGATATTTTTGGAGAACACTTTGGAAGAAATTAGGGAGTGATTTAAAGTTTAGTTTTGTATAGATCATACTCAAATGAATGATATATTGAAGTCATTAATCGAAGCATGGGGAAGTTTCTAAGATGTTTAGTTGGTGACAAGCCTAAGAGATGGGATTTAGAATTTCCTCAAGATGAGTTTGTATATAATGACTAAGTCAAAAAAAGTATAGGTAAGAATATATTTAAAATTGTATATGGTTATATTCCTAAAGGTTTTTCAGAACTAAGGGAGCTTCCAAATACTAAGGGATTTAAGAGAAGTGTTGGAGGAGAAGATTTTTCCAAACATATGCAAGATTTACACCAATAAGTAAGAGATAAAGTCAGTTAGAGTAGCTAATGTAGTATAAAGGGAAAGATGATTTGAAGAGTAGAGAAAATAATTTTGAAGTGGGAGATATGGTATTGGCACATCTAAAAAATGAAATATCTCCTAGCCATGCCTACAACAAGCTCAAGTGGAAGAATATTGGACCATGCATGATTATCAAGAAGTTTCCACCAAATGTGTATGAATTGGACCTATCTAAAGGTTTGGAAATATCTCCAATTTTTAATGTTTATTATGTATATACTTAACATGAGCAAGAGACATCACAACATAAAGAAAAAGAGAATACATTACTTGAAAAATCAGAGTAGCTAGCCAAGAAAGAACAAGAGGAAATTGAATATATTTTGGACTCTAGAGTGGTTAGGAAGACAAGGGGCAAGGAGTATAGTGAGTATTTAGTGAAATGGAAGGATAGACTACTGGAGTATGTGATGTGGATAAAAATAATAGAGTTTGATTCACTCTAGTTAGCACAAGAAGATAGAGTTGTTGGTCTAGAACAACAATACTTTTAACCTACATCCATACAAAGTTTTTCATAGTGAGTAGGGCCCCACAAAATTTCTAGCTCGATAGTTTGATGCAAGGGAATTTAAATATTTTATTTGAGATTTATCTACCTCCAATTCCATTGTACTATGCATTAAGGTTTTCAATTTTAAAAATTGAATTTAAAGGAGAGGTTGTATTATTGTAAGAATGTGTTAGTACTACATTAGAAAATGTCTTATCAATTAAACATCATTAAAATGACCCTACTAAGTGATATTATTTTGGGGAAGTTATGATAATATCAAACCCTTAATACCCAAATTAAGTTTTGTTGAGTGTGAAAGAGATGGATAGGGGCACCTATCACCCTAGTCCAAGTATTTTTCTCGACAAACTTAATTTCCCATTTTTTTAGTCTCCAATTTTGGATATGTAATTTCAAATTTGAGACTTGGTAGTAAATTAATCTTAAAAATTAAAATAAAATTAGTCGGCCTACAATTTAATTTATTCTAATTTCCACTGTATAAACATGAATTATTATTTCAAATTAGGGAAAATCAATCATAAGTATAACAAAACTCTACCAAAGCACATCTATTTTTATAAATTTTTAAGAAGAATTTTAGAATTAACCAAGTTGATACAATGATTGGAGTTTCATGCCAATGGAAGAACATGATTGAATCTAGGTTTTCGAGATAGCTTTGGCTTCTTTCAAGCACCTAATGACTTATTTTCAGAGTGTTATCATTTTTAGACTTTGATCTACTTGCTTCCCTAAGCAAGATATTGCTACATTTTAGATTTTCCTAAGGGTATTTCACTTTCTTTTTGGTTGCTCTCATTTGTATCATTTAGGAATCCTTATCTAATAGATTTGAGTAAAAATTTTAGCATTTTTTCTCATTGTAACCTTAGATGAACTCAAGGTTAAGAGCATAAATTGTTTGCTAGTCAATCAATTAGCTATTCATGGAGGTAGAAATACCAAAATGAGGGTTTGACTTAGGAAAACTCCTATATAGCCACCACCTTTTCCCTCTTTCCTATGATTTTGTAGTTTCATATATGAAGATGCAAAACTATAGAGTAGGATTGTAGAGTACATACCAAGAGTTAAAGGCTTTTGGAGTTAGATACAAAAAATTAGGAAGCCAATCTATGGCATCCCATTCTATTGAACAATCATTTTAGCCTCAAATTCATTTCATAGGTGCACACAATTCCACCCTCCTTAGATTTGTTCTCTGTTTTTGAATTTTTAGATTTTTTAATGTTAAATTTTTTTGTTTTCAAATTAGGTTACATATTCAAATTAAATCAATTAATATACATTAAATTTAATCAATTTTCAAAGCAATAAAAGAACCAGATCCATGACATGTTGGATCTCCTTTTAGGTTCTTATCCAATCTCATACCCTTGATGGTTTGGCTTCTAATGTTCCTTTCAAGAATTATTGATCTTCATGACCTACACACTAGGTCTAGTATCCCTTTTTCAAGTAATTTTTTTTTTGAACCCAACATATACTGTACTAAATAAATATCCTATTTTACATTAAAATTCTATAAATCTAAATTATTAGTCAATTTTTTTAAATAAATTTCAGAAATTAAATAATTTTTTATTTGTGAAAAGGTGTGTTTGCATTTGAAAAAAAAAAATCTATTTTCATAAACTTGCAATTATTGAAAATATGATTCCTTTTAGGTTTTGAAATACATTTGATTCATAGGAGAATTTAATAAATTTTCTAAATTACTCCATGACTTGGCCAAAAATTATATTAGTTTTATAAAATTTGGAAACCTTAATTCATTGCATTAATTTATATTTGATAAAATTGGACAAAATAGTAGAATTTTCAATTTTAGATGTAGACTGTACCTAGCTCAAAACTCTATTACCTATCACTATTATCATATAATTCAGACTTTAGACAATTATATACATGGTCTATGACATGCCATGCCCTTGACCTACTCAGTCTTGATCAAATGTTAGGTGTGAATTGTTATATGTGTATCACGTGCAAGTATGAACTCTTTTTCTCAAATCTATGTCTATACTAGATCTATGATGTTGTGTTTGATTACGATTAAAATCGACAAATATAAACATAAATTGAAGGTCATAATTAATGTTCTAATTACTCTCTTGAAGAAAGTACAACAATTTGATCATGTCAAATCTCTTTCTGCAAGTGTGTTACACATATAATAAGTCTTTTAATATTGATGGTTTTGATATTTTAGATGATGCCCTTGAAGACTTCATCTCACCTAAATTTTCCACTATGATTACACCTCTATTAGTTATTTACCCACCTCCAAATCAACCTCAACCAAAAAATAAAATTGTGCTTATCCTTGGACCACCATAAAACATACAAAATATCTGAAAAGAAAATCATTAAAAGAAAATAGTGATGTGAAATTACCCAAGTACAACCTGGATGCTCCTACAACATATATGCACATTGATACTATTATCAATTTTCAATGCACCCTTGAGAGAGTAAGAGGTTAAATCTCTCCTTAGTTGATACCATGGACAAGTACCATGATGAAAACTTGGCAAATAGGCATCATGTGTAGAATCGAGCATCAATGTGTGCCATTTCAGGAGAAAGCATCTTATCACATCCATAATAAAGTCAAAATTTCATCCATCTTATCCATAATAAACCCATTCATCCATGAACCATTTATCCCATCCATCCTTATCTATCTACATCCATCTTCTAAATTATCTTGATCTTAAAAAAATTTGGTGCACACTTTGCACTTGCTTATGGTAAACATCTTGACATGGGTCATTTTCATTGATCCTATTCTACCCAATATTATCTAAGCCATGAAGCAATATCCAAATAAGCATCCTCGATTTGAACACCTTATCTTATCATGAGATAACCCTTGGCATCCTTTGCGTGCTTACCATATCTATCCATCCATACACCTATCCAAGAATCCACCCATGGCATTCCATACATTGCTAGACACTGGGGGTAGATATTTACATCTTGCTTTCGGAATAAATATTGATCTATATCATCCAACTTATGTGGTGATCTAAACATTGGGAAATGTTAAATCAAATTGGTCAAAGAATTTGTGAGAAAAAAAATACAAATCACTAGCCCATGACATATTTTGATGAGAAGATATTCCTTATCAAGCTTTATCTTTCATTGAACATCAATCCAAATTATCAATATCAATCACATATAATTTACATGTCAGCATCACATCAAATCATTCAAACAACTTTTATTCCCAGCCAAGCTTTAAAATATTGATCAATCAAATCCAATCAATCCATCATCATCTTGGGATATCCTTCCCAATCCTCATGTTGCTTAACACTATCCTTTCATTGTTGTGTATCCTCAACAATGCTATCATCATCAATCCATCAATCTAATCAATCAAACCTAGCTTGGTTTTCCAAAAAATCCTAAAATAGAGCATTGATATCATATCCATATCCAAATCGTCAAAATCATGCGAAAATACCCAAAAACATCCAAAACATATCAAAAATCCCAAAACAGGTGAAAAAAGTCAGAAAAAGTGAAGAAAATGGTATCCGAATTATGTCATCTTTGAGCTTAAACATAGGCAAGGCTAATATTTGATCGGCCCCTGAGACACAAAATCCAAAAACATTCATAAATCCCAGAAAAAGAACCAAAAACATTAGAAAATTGAAAATCAAAATATTTGTAAAACATCTCGAAAAAACCCAAAACCATCCAAATATCTGAAAAAATCCATTTTTCCCATTTTTATTTCACTCACAATAATCTCATCCATAATAAATCAATTGTTACCTTCATCCTTTGGCAAAAAAAACAAAAGAAAACTTCAAATGCAAAATGAAAATCGAAAGAACAAACTTTTAAATGCAAAATCAAACTCTTGATCATTCACAAACATGTCAATCGACCTTATATCAATATCCTTTTGAACAATATATCAACTTGCCACCATCTACTAATATTTCCTAGGATGCATCCTTCCTACAATGGGCATTATCTTTGGCAAACACTTTGGATACTTATCCTAAACAAAACACATCCCCTTGGCTAGGGTTATGAACAAAATTGGCTTGTTTGTGTACATGATCTTTTCTTTTGATTTATCTTATTGCGCTCATTCAAATGACCTCTCGATGATGTCCAAACAAAGATATTTAGAGAGAAAGGAATGGGGAAATGATCATTATCTTTTTATCTATTGTGCTTTTTGGATATCCTTGTCAAATAACTTCATCATGCGTTCTTTGTTTGGTTTGTAGGGAGGGTGTTTTAGGTGTCTTTTTTACCACATAGGAAGGATTTCTTTTCTACGTTTTGGTCTGAGATGTTTAGAATATATGAACTACATTCTAAATGATGTTTCATATGTTAGGTGTGAACAAGAGTACTCCTATCTATTTGTTGAGTCAAAGTCCATCACACTAGGTGCAATTCCATCTTGGTTCTTTATACCTTGATACATCATGCCTATGTGTGTTATCAAACATAAGGTAAATAGCCCTTTTAAAATCTCAATTCTTGATAAGCAATACATCATCATCATCATCATCATCATCATCTCTAATAAAGTAGGCTTGTTGGATCTTCTTTCTTCTGTCTTCTTTCCGCACTAACAAGGTACCATGAAAATTAATCATCATCACTAATGCACCCATCTTGCATCAAAAAAAATGTCAGCATAAGTTGCATATCATATATAAAGCATCATCCATCTCACATGCATTGCATAATATTTTAAGTTGTTTAAGATAATATAGATTTGTTATTCTAAGCATCTTAAAAACATCTCATTTGCATCATCATCATCATATAGATCTATTAGTCTGACCATTTGCACATTCATCTTGAACCTCTTTGTCACGATATTGATCCTCAAATTGAACTTTCCACTCAATCTCTCGAGGGGGCAGTGTATTAGTATACTTCCTTCTCGTTGGGGCAGCACTGGGGCATCTAAAAAATCATTTTTTTTTTAAATTTTGATCTTGGCAGATTATTCTTTGAACCAACGCAATAGGTACATTGCTTCAAAGAGGGGAAAAATTTAGACATGTAAAATATACATGCACCTACTCCTGATTTCACTAACACCGGTTCATCTTGAATCATCTCCTTTACTAATCAATTTAATTGAATAATCCTTATTCAATTAGATTTATCATATTTCCTCTCTTAATTAAATAAATCAAATTTATCTAATTAAGTCATCATCTCTTATTAATTAAATAAATCATTTTATTTAATTAATCTCATAGTCCCTCTTTTAATTAAATAATTCACTTTATTTAATTACTCTTTAAATTCATCTTCTTTAAATTAAATAAATCAATCTTTATTTGATTTAATCTAACACCACACTCTCTAATTAAATAAATCAAACTTTATTTAATTAAATCTAAATTCATATTCCTCTCAACTTTGATTTATTTAAATCCTAAAATCTAAGTCAAATTGTCAAATGAATTAATTTTCATCTAAATTAATCAAATCCCGATTAATCATAATCCTAATCCATCAAATCTTCTAGATTTTGCAACTTGCACAATAAATCATTTTATTTGATTTATAAATTCTTTGATTTTCTCTCAACTTGGCATCAATAACGAAATATTCTTCAAATTCAAAAATCCCTCCAAAAGGGTTTGTACATCCAACAAGGTATTTAAACCTCTTACATGTCCTTTTTCCTTGAGCCAAGTGGCATTTACTCCATTCCTCTCTCCCTCCAACTTGTCATTTCATAAATTTCAAATTCCACCTAACCATATTTATGTGCGCATTCATCAAAATGTGCTCATTCCTCCTCCAATCACATGTGGACAAGTGGCCTCTTCCTATTGTTTGGTATTTTGTCCCACATTCATCCTTTTTTCCTCTTTCTCCATTATTATCTTCTATCTATAGGAGGCTCTCATTTGAATTTTGGATCCACAACTTCATGCAACATCATTATCTTCAAGTTTTTGAGCAATTGCCATCCATTTTCATGTTTTCATAGCTATGTTATGAAGAAATTTCATCAAGGAGGATCAAATCATCACCATTGATCATCAAACTTGCAAGGAATTCCCCCACGAGATTGAGAGTTTGTTCATTTGCATAATATTTAATAGTTTTTCATTGTATTCTTCATATTGTTTTCCTATTTTTATGTTTTAAATGAATCTGGGTATGTGCAAGATCATGATGGGCCAAATAGTGGCGATATGTAAGCTATATGATGGCCCATGTGGCTGACAACTTTTTTCTTACCCAAAATTGATGAAACAAAAATGATTTTTAAAGAAGATTCTCAGCTCTCCACCAATATAAATTATGCTTTACTTTGAATTTAATAAATAATTATTATTTATTTTTTATTTGAATTACGATTGAAGTCTTGATTGATAGGCTAATTGAAAAACATCTATAGCTTTCAAATGGTATGACATTTTTTGAATCCGAAACATGCATCACATTCTATGCTTCACATACTATAGGATTCAAAAAAAAAAATGAATTTCATGAAGTTTTGACCAAGTTAAGGTGGTTAGACGTACAATTTTTTATATTTTTTAAAAGTTGTAATAAAAAAATCATAATTAATTATTTACTTTGAATAAAATGACAAAAAAATATGCATCACATCGAGACATGAGTCCTCTACTTATATCTAAAATTTTATAAAAAAATATTAACATTTTATTGTGGTTAGAGTGGTCAGACATACACCTACTTCTTATTTTTTCCCTAAAATTTAAGTACTACTACATTGAAATTTCAAATTTTCACCAAATAGATTTAAAAAGAAAAAATAAACCTAGTAGTTTATAAACTATATTCAATTTTCTACAGATTCTACTGTTACATATTTTTGAAATAATATAGATAACTTATTGAAATTTTTACGTCAAGTTGCCTAAGTTTGATTTTCTGAATTTTCATTGCCACTTAAGGGCCTATTTTTTCAATGATGATCCTACACATACCCATGTCATGGGGAATGTTGCTTCTAACTTGCATATTGAGCTAATTATATGTTTGTTCTCTGTGTTTGTGCAAGTCTAGGATCACCATTCACATTAAGTATAATATTACAAATATTAAAATATAAACACTAAATAGTATAATCATTATAATATATATTATAATATATAAATATAAATATAAGTAATATTAAAATTAAAATTATAGTGAATATTATAATTATACATAAATCTAGCCACTATTTATGTCCTATAGAATAAACATATAAATATGACTATAATAATAATACATGAAAATCATTTAAAATAAGCTAATAAATGTATATAAAGCCATAAACCATAATAAAGGGAAATATATAACAAAGAAATAGAAAGAGAAAGATAAAATAAAATATAAACTATAACATATAAATAATACCAAAATAAAGACAAATACTATCAAATTCCTAAGCATAAGCAATTAAAACAATCAAACACTATTACTAAGGGATCAATCAAAAGAGCTGACCCTTGAGGATGACGATTCCAAGCAAAGAAGCAATGATTAAGGGAGGGACGCGTCATAACATAGGCTATGAAGAAAAAAGGATCAACAAGAATATAAAAAGGGAAATAGAAATTTACTGATACATAGCATCTCTTAGCCACCTGAGAATATATTCTACCAAGTAGGCATGTATTTTTGTTGTTCTCAATTATGATATGTAGTCTAGATTTATTTCTTATTGTGTGTTATCATCCTAGTGTATTTTGGGAATCTTAGGATAGAGTATTAGATACATTTAATATTATTTGAATTTAGATGGTAATATTTAGAATAGAGCATTAGGTATATTTAATGTTATTTAAATTTGATTATAATATGCTCAAATTTCATGTATAGGCAATAGTAGATATATTTTGACTTCAGTCATGTGAAGCATAGACTCAATGCACTAGTGTTGATGCTATTCGTTATTATCTATTATTGTTGTCATTTATTTTGGTTATGTTATATTTATGAAATTGTATGCATGAGCACATTACTGATTTATGCCTACACCCATGTTCCACCATGGTGGGGAAGAAGGGTTACAAGGGAGGGAGTTTATGGAATGGAGTCTCCTAAATACACCACCTAGGGGTGGGATGTGATGATCCCACGAGGTCCACATGGGTACTACATTTTAAAGGGGTGTTTCCTTTGGGTTTAAGTTGTTCTCCACTAGATACACCACCCGAGGGTGGGACGTAATTAGCTCGTGAGGTCTAGAGGGTATCTACCTTTAAGATCAAGGGGAGTTTTGTCTGGGTCTAGTTCAACCATGAATTAACCATTGTGATCTTACATTCCCACCTTGGTACAACATGTGGGAGGAATCAATTATGGGAAATGTTAGCTATGATTCTTATCATAGGTTAATTCCAAAGTTCAATGTAGGGTACTAAATTTGTGTGAACTAACCTTACAATTAATATTTAATGCAAGATCTAAAGCAAGTTAAGGAATCCTCTAACTATGGGTTGGGAAGTTGGTAATTTAGGGGGAATTTAACATCATTCCCATCAAGGATAGAGTGAGTTTAGTTATCATCCCCATTAGGGACATTACAAGTGGTATCAAAGTATGTTCTTGCCAGCCTAAGTTAATGTATCTCTATCTATGTGTGCCTTCCGTGTGTATACTTTGTGACCTGTTGTGCAATTTTGCACACACGCCCCACTTGGAAGTAGGGACCCTCTTTTCGGATGTCTTTTGAGCTTTGGTTTTATTGGATTTACCTTTTTAAGGTCTTGACATGTTGGTCTTGCTAGCTTTGATCCCTCCCTAAGGCTTAAATTGGTTAAAGTGGGCTTTTAGTGAAAATCTGGGTCTTGACCTAAATCTGGGATTTGCCAGCTTTGGCGGATTTTCCCGGGCTCTGGTTTGTTGTTTGGTCATCGCTGAATTTTCCGAATCTGGGTTTTTGCTTGACTCCGGGATTTTTCGGCTCTGGCGAATTTTCTCGGACTATGTCAAAATCCTGAACTTTGTTAAAATCCCGGTTTCTGCTATTTCCACAGAATTCATGTTCATCTGGATTTTTCGCGTATTTGGGGATTTTCTGAAATTTCATCCTGGGCTCGAGTTTCCAGATTTTTTAGATACGTCTTATCGCTCATTAATGACTGAGGTACCTTTGCTCAGATGAGCATATGGGTGAATTTAAAACATTTTGAGCATTATTCCCACTTCATTATTCACTTCCTTACTGCTTTGGCAATTAAGAGTTTTCCATTTGAGCTGTGAAGATTGATCTTGAATCGCGTGCATGTGGATTCTTTGGGTGCCGGTGTCTGGATTTTCATTGCCTGGGCATGTTCATTTTGGAGTCGCTTCTTCGAGTTTGGGTATTACCAGCACTAATCCATGGTAAGTCGTCTCTGATCCTTCCTTTTGTTGCGTCTTGATTAAATCTTTCCAAGTTGATTGGTAGTCGTTCCAGGTCGGCCTTTGCTTGATCATGAGTTTATATTTATCGAATTAGGGTTGGACTTAAATCCATACCAAGGCTTTGTCATCCGTGCTTGTGTTTATCCATTCACTAGTGGGTGCGTGAGTATGAACCCGTCTAAATAGGACTTTGCCCTTAAGCGTGCCATTCGCCATATTTTATGAAGGTTAGGGTTTCAGTTCATCTACCCGAGTTTGCTAAGGTTTAGTGGGGTTTTCGTTATTTCATGATTCATGTCCAGCCCAACCTGCTCATACCTTGAGGGATCATTGCGCGCATTGGTTGATCACCCAAATGATAGTTTTCCTTGAGAATTTTAGCTTACCCAGACTCTAATGGCGGGGTTTGATTATTCGACTTAGGGCATCATTGTTTCACTATGAAGTTTGGTTATTCGAAGGTCTTTTGAGGTCTAGGTCCAAGTGCATTCTGAATTTTGTTGATTAGCATCAATTTTGGGACCATTAGTGTCCAGGTAGAAAGGTATGCATGATCATATGATTGATGGTTCGCGTATTGTCATTCGTTGGGTTTCCGAGGTGTCCACGGAATTCCTGCACACCCGGATTTTCCAGGTCTCGGATGATTCCGCAGAGTGTGGTGATTTCTGGAGTTCTTCAAACTATCTACAGAAATCCGTTCCATCCGGACTTTTTCGGTTTTCCTGTTTGGTTGCACTTCTTCCGATTTTCTAAGGATAGGATTAACGGAGTAAATGCTAAATGCTTATTTCTTGTTGCTAATGAACGAATTACATGATTATCTCCTCATCTTTTTTGCTAGCGATTTATTTGACTGATGATGTCTTGGCAACAGGAACCTGTCTGGGTCGGATTTCTCCGAAATTCCGCCCTGACTGGATTTTCTCGGTTTACACTGTTTTCCCGAATTCCTTTATTTTTTTGAATTTTCAAGGATTGACCATTTGTGATAACTTTTAATTGCATTATATGATTTTGTGCTAATCCTTTGGTTGGACTACGCGTAATAATGGGATACTTATGACAGTCTTTTGTGAGTGCAAGCTGAATCAAGCAGAGCTGCTGCGGGAAAGTCCAAAGGTGACACAGAGGGTTCCTCCATCTCAGAGGCCAAACGATTAAGATTGGATACTAAGAGTCAGATTCCTGAAAGCAAGATATCTTCTGTATGGTCCAAAGTGTCTGATACTAATGTTGGAGCTTGGAGATACGAAGAGTTTAAACAGAGGACAACTGAGAAGAATCTGTTAGTTCTAAGGAATGGAATGATGAAGTCCGGACTGGTGCATGTGCCAGGGTTTCCTCCTACAAACCAATGCTATGAGTTGATTTTAGAGTGTGCCCGACAGTATGATTTTGATACACAAACAGTTGTCAATACTGAAGGGAGAGTCTTGGCTAATTTCAATCCTGTCTCTATTGCCCAAGCCTTTGACATGCCGGATCTACCTTCTATGTGTGCTCTAAATATGGACTTGGCCAGAACATATTACGAAAATGAGCCCATCAAAGCTCAATAGATGATTAATGCTTGGTTGGAGAAGCCAAAATCGCATCACTCTAAACTGCCCAAGCAATTCCATAGGATCAAATTCAGATCAGATATCTATGATGCAATAACATTTCTGAGTAGGGTGGAAGGATTGAAAAGTGCCGAAGTATTGGAGAGTTGGATGGTCCATGTGATCACCAAAATTGAACAGGGAACCAACTACCACTGGGCGGGACTTATCAGCACCATAATTGATAAGCAGCTAAGGGACGTCTTAGAGACCAAGAGATTCACCATTTCTTCCTGTGTCATGTATGTGCTTTCCAGATTCTACCCATACAGGGGCTTGAATCCATAGGGGACATTTGGACAGGATATTGTCTATGAAGTATACCCAGAGTTGCACCTAGGACACAAAGACTACACAAGGGCTAATGATGCATTCACAATGCATATCACTAGGATGCTTTAGAATGTCGAGCATGTGAGGCTATTAGATGGAGCAAAAGGGTTGACAAAGAATTATGGGGCCTGGTTCATTCAATTTCCCACCTTCACCTACATTAGAATTGATGGATGTCCGGCCACTCCATATAGGTTACCTCGGTATCCTACAGATCACATTGTGTTATTGGAGATTGTGAGGCAAATATGTGAATTTGATGCCATAGTAAAAAAGGAGAAGCATAAAACAGGCTTTAGTGGGGATTTCCCTATTGGAATTGGCATGGTAGAAGTGTGCCCTTCCATCCAATCAGCACACACCATAGGAGATGAATTGGCAGCATATGGTTTCTCCTTCCACTCCAAGGGAATAAACTTTGATATCACCGAGGAGGCACAGAAGAAGGCTACTAGGGAGTACCATCATAAGGATGACCTAGAAGACTAGTGGGCCAACATTAGGGATGATCTTGAAGCCAGAAAGAAGAGGTACTCCAGGCTTCCTATTGATGTGATCAAACAGTACAATGTGAAGTTGATCCCCGACCAACTGCAGGATGATGGAAACCTAGTGCAAGATCATGCCTATGAAGCTGTTAAGGATAGGTCAATCAGAGAAATCAACTGGAATGAGGATGAGGTCACAAATTTGGAGGACCTAATGGCCCCGGTTATAAAATTCACCACTTCTTGGTTGAAGCACAAGGTTTGGGAGCTTGAGAGCGAGAAGGTAGCCTGTACATTCAATTTAATGGGAAATCTCAACCCAATGTCTACTTCAGAAGAATCCAGGGATGATGAACCCAAAGGGAAAACCCAAAAGAGCTCACCTTTCAAAATAAAGATTAGAGGCCCTAAGGAAAGTGAGCCGGAACCAAAAAGGAAGCCTAAAGGGAAGAAGAGAAGTCGGGCTTTGAAGATTGGTAGATCTTCTGATGAGGAAGAGTTGGAGAAGGCAGAAGAAGAAAGTGCTCCTCCACCACTGAAGAAGGCAAGAACAACCAGGACTTCAAAGAAGAAGGTCCAGGACACATCCAAGGATGAGCCTCCTATTGTTAATGTAGATAGTTCAGGAGAGAAGACAAAAGTCTACATGAGGAGATCAAGGACTCCTTCACCTAAGGACACTGTGCAAAAGAGGGATTCTCCTCCAAATACACAAGTTTTGGAGCCATCTAAGGCTGCTTCTCCTCCACCAAGCGTGCATGAGCAAGAAACTCTTGAGGAACATGAGACTAGTAGAGAAGTAGAGCCAGTCAAGGAAGGGGCACTCTTTGGTGAGGCAGCTAAGCTTGAGGCCGAAGAGGTAGAAAAGCATCCTTCTCCTCTAGTGATGTATGAAGATTCTCTCAAAAAAGGCAGAGGAAACGGATCACCTGAGTAGGAGGAGGACATCCCTATTAGAACCCCATCACCGGTGGAGGAAGTGGAGATTGGCGTAGATGATCAAAGTGAGCAGTTCCCTGAAAAGAAAGAGGAGAAAATTTTGGAAGAATAGTAGGAAGAGGAAAAAATAGAGGAAATCCGGGTAGAACCTGCTGTCCCGGATTGGCTTGAAAAGGAGATTACAAGGAAGAAACAGGTAGTTGTTGAGGACACTCCTTTGGATTCGGATGAGATGCTATCCAAAATTGGCAAAGGAAAGAAAAAGAAGGCAGCTAAAGTGGTTTCAAAGATGGAGAGAGATGAACTAAACAACAGGGTCATTCACATTGCCACTCCTGCCGTAGACAGGACCAGAGAAGAGGTCACTGGTGAAGATTATAATGTACAAACTATCAACCTTGGACTGGCATCCATGGAGCAGGACATAGAGGAATATGAAGGGTCTAGTGCTGTGATCGTCAACAGATTGAGAAAGGAGGCTCAGACCAAGCATGAGTTAAGAAAGGAGAATGAAAGACTTAGGAAATGTTTGGAGGAGGTGATGAAACCTCTGCAGTCCCTTCACCCGTGTTCCTCTGCTACTCCTGGTTTCCTACCCAAGGAAACTATTTCTGAGATTGAGAAAATGAAAGCCTCTGCTAAAACCACAACAGATTGGCTGAAGGATGTGCAGGTAAAAGGAGATAATGCAATCAAGGAGAACCCATCAGTTAGGAAAGATGCAGTCAGAGCTAAAGAACTGTTGGAATATGTGCTATCTCAGGATAAGGAAGACATTGATCTTCTATTACAGAAATCTAAGGTCATCATGGGATATGGTAGGGATCAATTGGCTACGAATGGGATTCTTCCTTCTTCTAGGTTAAATGAACCTTGGGAGTGGTTTGAGGCTCTGCAGACTCGGCATAAGGCCATGAGGAAGATTCAGAAAAAAAAGAAACAAATAGATGGTGATCTTACTGGAGTATATGAGGGGTGCATTGCATTCTTTGAAGTCATGAATGGAAGAAGAAAGATTGCTCCTAAATACCTAAGTCTAGAACAGCTAAGAGAGTGGTGGCATGAAGTTTATACTCTGGATTCTGAGAATATTATAACTGGCCACCAGTTAGATGATGCAGCCACATATCTGGCAGTAAAGGATAAGTATCATGCCAATAAGGATGATTGGGATAAGACAGTTAAACAGTCAAAGGAGGAGATTGGCTCCATAGAATGTCGGCTTAGGATATTGCCTTTTCCACTTGTCACCAAATTGGATGGAGCATTTTTGAGGGTTCAAGGATCGTTGGCCCAGAGCAAGGATAAGGGAGGTGGCAGTTAATGCCTATTTTGAGATTTGTGCTTCCCTATTATTATAGGGCATGTATTGAACCAGACTACATTGGGGACTGTGCCTAGGCCGACCTTGATGATATATGGCATTTAATGTGTGCCTTATTTTGAATTCCTAGGGCCCACTTGTTTTGGCGGATGTTCTTGTTTTGTAAATGTTTGGCTAGGCCGACATGTCTTGAGAATTTTCTATAAAAGGTATTCTTGCCTCATTGTAAGATATTAGATATTACGGAAAAGGAGAAGAGATAATAGAGTTAATTAGAAGGAGGAGTTAGAGCATTTTGTCAATTTCTTGAATCAAGTATTGTAAACAAACAGTGGAATTGTTGCAGCATTTTGGTGGTCTAATACAATTGAAGACATTGTGATTTTCCTAGTTTAATCTTTTGTGTTATTTCATCTTGCATAGTTTCTGTTGTTTTATTTTTCAGATTGCTTAAAGATTGAGGGTTTAGTATTCAGAATTAAATTAGTTTTAGTTTGGTGTATGATGTTTATGATTTCATATTTGGAATTTTTGTAGCAATCTCTGGTGTATACTCCGAGTAACTATCTGATTGTAGTAGGCTAGTGAAGTCAACCTGGACCATATATTTACATGTTCTTAAGTTCGATTGTGGATGAATGTCTATGATTTGAAAATCTATATACCTTAGAAGATTGCACCATTCCTGTGAGATTGCATTGTGGGTTAAGCAAGAATTGGTTATTCGAGATTGGGCCATTCCAGATATCTGTCGTTTGCATTACTCATTCTAGGAATAGTTTAGATTTTAGCATATTCTTGCACCCTTATCTTTTGCTTTTTTTTTTTTTATTATCTAGTTAGATTTAGGATTTGAGATCATTATATCGCACAATCTGATAATTGGAAAGGTATAGTTTGCTTGTAGTAAGGTCCGATTGTGATTACCAGCATTTCACATATTATCTGAGCTGTTTATGCATTGTCATGACCTGACACCCGAGAGACCTTGGTGTGATTTTTAGTATTTATTGTTGAAAATAACCTTTCAAGAGAGATAGAATATTGCATTCTATCTGAGTTGTTGCTATGCAGAAAACTCCATCAACAAATTGGTGCTAGAAGGAGGGCTTGAATGAGCACACTGGATCATTTCTTGAATGCCATCTCTCCAGAGAGATATAGGAGAAACACCAGATCTACCACAGGAGAAGAAGATTTGTAGGAATTATAATTTCCCCCTAGGTCAAGAAGGACCCAAGAAAGAGGAGAATCATCATCACCCATCCCTTCACCAGCATCATCCATATCTTTGCACCTAGAGGTTGAAGCCATACGCAGCCGTGAAGTAGTTCCCATTCAGCAACCTCAGCCTATTGTTAACCAACCGCAACCACCACCCCTGCTATTGCCAATGGATTTCTTAGCTAATAATCCATTGCCTTTTTCTTTCAATGCTTACAATGTTATGCCCAAAAACCCTAAGCATTTCTATTTGAAATTCCATGTCAATGACCCAAACAGGACTGCAGAGGAGCACATAAGGATCTTTCAAACTTGTCTCAAAGATAGAGGGATTGTTCATGAGGATGTTGCCTGTAGGTTGTTTCCTTATTCACTAGGGGAAGAGGCTTTTTATTGGTACAATCACCTCCCATCTGGCTCAATTCTTAATTGGAATGATTTTGAAATTGCCTTTTTACAGAAGTTTAGAATACCCATCAGTGCCAATGAATTGTATTTGCAATTCAGTAGGGTCAAAAGAGAAGTCAATGAGCCAATATCCAGTTTCAATAATAGGTTTCACCGTGCGTACACCAGACTTCAAGATCCTTATGTTTTGGATGATAATACAGCCCTAGGAGTCTATTATGAAGCATTGGATAGCCTCACAACAACCTTTCTGAAGTGGAGACCCAACCCTCTAGCTAATCTAACTGATGCCTACACAGAAGCTGTTAAGCTTAGCACAGATCTGAGACGACATATAACTGGACCGTTGCCTTCTTTAGGACCAGTTGCACATCCTGGTTAGGTTCAAGCAGTAAATCAGGCACTTACCAATCATAAACCAATCATGAATCCAGTACCTCAATTACCTTTGGTGCCACATCCTGGTCTTCCCATGAGCCAGGTTTCTCCTATGATGAATTTTTCCCAGCAACAGGTTAACCAACCCATGTATCAGCCACATCCGAATAGTTTCCCTGCCTATTTGCAGAACTCTGAAGTGTTGCATCAGTCTATGGCATCTGCTACAATGCCTGTCCCTCCTCAGAGTAACCCAAGCTGGCCCCCTTATGTAGATCCAAATAAAGAAAGGATTGATGAAATGGCTGAGCAAATAAAGAAGTTGAATTTAGAGGTGACCTACTTAAGGAATCAAAACAGCCAATTACAAGCTACTCAGAACAATATACAATCCAATAAGAATAGGGAATTTCCACAAGGGCAGAATTTTGACAGAGGACAGCGTAATGAGAGAGGATTCCACAATGACAGAGGATACAATCAGGATAGGGGTTACAATAATAACAGAGGCTACAATAATGATAGGAGACATAATTTTGATAGAGGCTAAAGTAGTGGATCTGGATTTGATAAGAAGCAATCGCAAGGACAGAGTAGAACGTGGAATACAAGACCTAACAATGGAGGAGTTCCTACTCCCTTGGATCAACCTGTCAACCAACCTGCAAATCAGTCAGTCAGTCAAGACAAGCCTCCTAGTGGTGTATATTTGGCTAAGGCTGCCCTGTTAGGATGGTGTAGGCTTCATAAGACTAGTCAGCATTCAGAGTTGGAGTGTCCAGAATTCCAAACTGCAGCTTCCATTTTCCAGTATGAGGTAGAGAATAATGCAAATGGACAAGAGATTGTTCCCTCAAGCCCTTATGATTCTCCTGTGTTGGTATTAAATCACGCTCCCTTCCCAGCAAGTAAGGAAAATGTACCAGAGGAGGATGAGTTTCAGGAAGGGAAAACAAATCAAATTTATAATGGGGATGAGGTGGCTCAGTTATTCAATGAAGAAGCAATGAATGATAATGGCCCCTTCGATCAAGAGGAGGCATATGTTGAAGAGGTACAGATGTTTTAGAGGCAAGGTCTGAGGGATATGCCTCATAGGTGCCCACAGGCTGGGAGACCTTTCACCACTTCTATTCCTCCTAACAACTTCAATACCCCCCCAGATCCTAATGCTAGCAATAATTTGTCCTATCCACCTATGTCCAGACAATACCTTTCGAAGGAAAGACAAGCCCAAACTGACCCATAGAAGGAAAAGGCTGGTCAAGCAAGTAGAGACAAGGTAGAGGAACCTCCCAGGGAAGTATCAACTGAGATGAGAGAGGGGCAAATGGCTTCATACATTGCTGAGGAGTTTAAGAGATTAAAGGTAAATCTGTCAGCATTTGAGTTATTAAGGTTCCCTCCCATTAGGAAGGCAGTTTTAGGTACTTACGATGCACATCCTGTGTCTTTGGATGAACCTTCTGGTGAGCATAACAACAAGATTTCTAGTTCTCAGTCTATGAAGACACAAAACCAGGCCCATAATCAGACTAACTTGCCCCCTGGAGGAAAAGAAAAGGACAAGACTCAAATGGCTCAAGTAGATACTCAGCTACTTAGCCTACTCTATTCCAAGGAAAGATAGAAACTCTACCATTTCTGATCTTTGTGTGCATATTTAGTAAGAAACTACATAATTATTTATTAGATTCTGGTGCCTCTACCAATGTGATGCCATTTGGAGTTTGTAGAGATTTAGGAATTACACCTGCTGACTCTCAGAAGAAGGTGACTTAGTTGGATAGAACTGAAGTGAATGTGGTGGGAGAGTTAAATATGATTCACATGCAGGTAGCTTCAGACCTAAGGATTCAACAGGTTATCAATATTTAGGTAGCTGATATCCCCGATGCGTATGGTTTGATTTTAGGAAGAGATTTTACCAAGGCTTTGAATGGATATGTGTCTACTGATCACTCTCACATGTGGCTTCCCTAGAAGGGAGTGCCAAATCAGATCAGAATTGAGAGAGAGCCAAGAATGAAATACATGATCACAGAATACCAAAAGACTTCAATAGAAGTTCTGATATCAGAAGTTGGCATGGGAAATTATATGTTGTCAAAACAGTATGAGGAGTCAGACTCAGAGGAGATATTGATGTTGCACACGATGCCCATCGATGCAGAAATAGGATCCAGCCCTGTTACTGTTTTGACAAAATCGGTAGAGGAAGGAGAAGAAACCGAAGATAATCAGATCAGTCTATTAGACAGTTTTCAGGAATTCATCAAGCAGTGTGTTGACAATCAAATTCATCTAGGTAGAAGGACAAGCTTTGAAGAATTACTCTTACCCAATTGGTGTAGAGTCCATAATGCTTCCCATTCAGAGTTGGAGTGTTGTTTATGCCAAACAACGGTAGAATAAATACAGAAATGCATTAAAACAGATGTATAAGATCCTCGGGAGGACTATCATGAAAAGAATTTCATGTCATCTGAAAAACCATTCAGCAATATTAAGACAAAGGATGTGATGAAGAAGATTATAGCTATTGAGTGTTGGACACTTAGATTTGATGGATCCAAGTCCAAGCATGGAGCTGGGGTAGGGTTTGAGCTGATCAGTCCAAAAGGTAAGAGTTTCTTTGCAGCCCATAGGATTCAATTTCACTGTACTAACAATGTAGTAGAATATGAGACATTAATTTATGGACTCCTTATGGCACTCAAGAAAAAGGTTAAGGTTCTGCAAGTTTTTGGTGATTCTGAGTTAGTATTTAAGCAAGTAAGAAAACAATATTCTTGCCATGATAGAAGAATGACTAATTATAGGCATAGAGTATGGGACCTCATTGAGGGATTTGATGCCTTTAACATTTAGCTAATACCACAGTGGAAGAATCAAATGGCTGACTCTCTGGCTCAAGCAGCAAGCACCTTGCAGCCTTTATCTTTGTTAGGTTTGAAGAAATTCACTGTAGAATTGACTCCTATGCTTTTAGTCCTAGACAATGTCACTAACTTTCAGGTGTTCAAAGATGACAAACATATTCTGGATTTTATCACAAATACAAACATTTTTGCTTCCCAAATCATTGATGAGACAGAGCTTCAGGAAGCAGAACTGGATTTAGAAGGAGTTATGAATCTAAAATCAAATACTATTCCAAGGGGAATGGTACAGTTGGAAATAATTTTTGATATGGATAAAATCAAGGATCAGGAACAAGAATCAAAGAAGGAGTCTATCAATGGATAGTGTGATACTTACAATATGAGAACTGAAGATAATTTCAAGAACATTTTTATTGATAAAGTGTCCACTCCAGAAAAAAGACAAGGAATAATTGCAGCATTGCGTAGCTTTCTCGATATAGTAGCTTGGAGTTATGAGGACTTGAAAACTTATGATACCTCAATCATAACTCATACTATCCCTTTGAGGCTAGGTGCCAAGCCTTTTAGGCAAAGGCAGAGACCAATTAATGCATTATTGGAACTAGTCATATAGAAAGAAGTTCAGAAATTACTCTCTGCCAGAATCATATTTCCCATTAGGCATTCAACATGGGTGGCAAACCTAGTTCCAGTGAGAAATCAGACTCTGTGTTGATTTCAGGAATTTGAACAGATCGTCTGAAAAAGACAACTATCCAGTCCCTTCACTGGATGAAGTACTTCAAGTGGTTAATGGATCTCAGATGATGTCCTTTCTAGACGGTTATTCAGGGTACAATCAAGTGATGGTTCAGTATGAGGATAGACACAAGACTGCCTTCACAACTAAGTGGGGTACTTTTGCCTACAGGAGAATGCCATTTGGGCTTATTAATGCAGGGGCCATATTTCAAAGGGCTATGGATATTGCCTTTAAAGATATCATAGGCAAATGTATCATCATTTATATGGATGATTTGACTGTTTTCTCAAAAAATAGAGGGGATCACATCTCAGATCTGCATAAAGTGTTTCAAAGGTGCAGGGAATTTGGCATATCTTTGAATCCTAAAAAGTGTTATTTTGGAGTAACAGAGGGAAAGTTGCTAGGACATGTGATATTAGAAAAGGGAATTGCTATTGATCTAGAAAGAGTGGAGGCTATATTGAAGATTCAGCCCCCTGCTAGCAAAAAGGAGATGAAATCTTTCTTTGGTAAGATCAACTTCGTCAAAAAATTCATTACTAGATTTGTTGAAATTGTCAAGCCACTGAATGCAATGTTGAAGCAGGATGCCAAGGTCGAATGGACTATAGAAGCAAAGGAGGAATTTGCAGAAATCAAAAGAGCCATTGCTGATGCTCCAGTATTGGTAAGTCCTAACTACAGCAAGCCTTTTCACATCTATTCCTTTGCTTCAAACCATTCATGCACAGGAATGCTAACTCAAAAGTCTGATGAGGGAAATGAGCATCCCATTGCCTTTATGAGCACCCCATTAAAGGATGTTGAATTGAGGTACCCAAGTGTAGAGAAGCAAGGATATGCCTTGGTCAGAGCAGTGAAGAAATTTAGATATTATATCCTCAGGAATAAGGTTTATGCAGTTGTCCCAGACTCCGCAGTCAAGTTACTTTTGATGCAAAATGAGCTAGGAGAGCATAGAGCTAAGTGGGTGACAATGTTGCAAGAGTACGATATTGAGATCCATCCCATGAAGTTGGTAAGAGGATAGGGACTCACTCAAACTCTAGCAGAAACAGGTCCTGAGCTGACTATCCAAAATTATAACATTGAGGAGGTTTCCCCAGATGGCTGGTATGATGACATAGTTTATTGTTTGTTGAACCAACGATCTCCAGGTCATCTTAATGCTGTTCAGAGGAGAGCCCTACGATTGAAGAGTGACAATTTCATGCTAAAGGGAGCTATTTTGTACAAGAGAAATCATGAAGGCATTTATTTGAGGTGTCTTGGTAAAAAGGAAGCTGACAGGGTGATAAATGAGTTTCATAAAAAGTATGGCACTGGCCATGGTTCTGTGATTGCCACAGCAAATCAGATTTTGAGGGCAAGATATTACTGGCCCACGCTATTCAAAGATGTCCACCATCATGTCACGACCTGTCACACGTGCCAGACTACAACAACAAGGGAAAGGTACGCAGCGCTTCCACTCCAACCAGTCACTGAGGTAAGGCCTTTCGCTCAGTGGGGAATGGACTTCATAGGTCCCATCAACCCACCATCTTCTGCAGGACACAGACACATTCTCACTATTACTGATTATTTCACAAGATGGATTGATGCTTTTGCTTGTAGGCAATGTACATCTGAGGTAGTGATTGATTTCCTAGAATCTGCTATTCTTAATCGATTTGGATGCCCTATTGCTATTGTCTATGATAATGGTCCCGCCTTCACATCTTTGAAATTTTCAAATTGGGCCTTTGATCATGGCATTGTTGTGAAGTTTGTGTCTAATTATTATCCTCAAGGTAATGGCTTAGCAGAGTCTTCTAATAAGAACCTATTGACCGTCATCTGTAAGTTGTTAGAGAGGAACCCTAAGGACTGGCATACCCAGCTTCAATTTGCCCTTTAGGCAGATCGTACAAAACTTAAGTCATCCATTGGAACATCTCCCTACCACTTGGTATACGGTCTAGAGCCAGTATTCCCCATTCAACTCAAGATCTCAACTTTACAGTTTATAAATGAGTTTTATGATGAAGGGGACAGAAGGGAGGCTAGGTTGACAAAACTATTGCACCTTGGGGAGAAACGAGACAATGCTCTTGAGAATTTTTCCAAACATCAGGGGGTAGTTAAGAGGTTGTTTGACAGGAGGGCTAAAGTTAAAGCCTTTAGGATTTCTAACCTTATCCTATACTGGGATAAACCTCATGATCAAAAAGGGGACCATGGGAAATTTGATAAACTATGGCTTGGCCCATATCAGATTGCCGAAATACTTGGAGATAATGCCTTCTGTCTGAAAACTCTCATGGGAGAAGATATTCCACTACCTGTCAATGGGCAGTATTTGAAGCATTATTTCTAGTGTTGAGCTGTTTTTAGCTCCCGACTTTGTATATAGTAGCATAGGTTGCTTTCTGTTGTTTTGTTTGGTTGGAGTTGATTTCCTTTTGCCCTGCTTGTTCTGCTTTGGTTAGAATAGGTTTGCTTTGGTTTGTTTGTTTTGCTTTGTGTCACTCTTGCTCTTGGTCCCTTCTCTTTTGGGGATTCCTGGTTGCGTTTGTATGACAGTAGTGACAAAGTTGGTCTGATGTTCTTGGTATTTCTTTTACAAACTCTAATCATCCTTCTAGGGCGTTATGGTATGAATTCCCTGCCCAATGTCACTTATTCCTATGCTGAGGCAGAGGGTTTCTAGTCAATTTGAATAGGAATATATTAGGGTCTCATATTTTAAATTAAAGATACCTAAAGTTGCACAAGGTCCTTATGAAGTTTGAACAAATGAAAAATCTTTTTTTTTTTGCTCTAGTGTCATTGTGGTTCTCATTCCTGAGTGTGAACTTCATTGTTCACAGGTTGAAGCAAAAAAAGTGAAAAGAGATAAGCAGTATAAAAAAACAAAAAAGAGGGAAATACATATTAAAAATTAAAAGGTTTGAATTCAACTCATCAGGGGGATCTGAATAATCTCTACCGGGGCTATAGACGCCTGTCTGGCAGTAGAGCTATGTTGAGAAGAATCACAACGATAACCGCGTCGGGGCTATGGATACCTGACTGGCAGCGAGGCTCTATCCAGGTTACTTTTGGAGTATAAATCTTTATGTAGCTTGTTCATATTAAGTTTGGTTCCTGTTGCAACAAAAGGGGATAATGAATGCATATGCACACACTTTGACCTTCGTATAGAAAAGTTAAGTGACTAGGGGCTTCTTTGTTTTAACATGGGTGGTGGCCGACAGGTGAGTTGAAACCATAAGTTTTGGGTTCTTGATTCCAGTTTTTCATCAAAATACTCAGGGGCATTTCCCCAGCGGAGTCGCCATTTGTTGTGCAGTATTGCACACACGCCCCACTTGGAAGTAGGGACCCTCTTTTCGGATGTCTTTTGAGCTTTGGTTTTATTGGATTTACCTTTTTAAGGTCTTGACATGTTGGTCTTGCTAGCTTTGATCCCTCCCTGAGGCTTAAATTGGTTAAAATGGGCTTTCAGTGACAATCCAGGATTTTCCAGCTCCGGTGGATTTTCCCGGGCTCTGGTTTGTTGTCTGGTCATCACTGAATTTTTTGAATCTAGGTTTCTGCTTGACTCCGGGATTTTTCGGCTCTGGCAGATTTTTTAGGACTGTGTCAAACTCCCAAACTTTGTTAAAATCCTGGTTTCTGCTATTTCCGCGGAATTCGTGTTCATCTGGATTTTTCGCGTATTTGGGGATTTTTCGAAATTCCGTCCTGGGCTCGGGTTTCTGGATTTTTCAGATACGTCTTATTGCTCATTAATGACTGAGGTACCTTTGCTCAGATGAGCATATGGGTGAATTTAAAACATTTTGAGCATCATTCCCACTTCATTATTCACTTGCTTACTGCTTTGGCAATTAAGAGTTTTCCATTTGAGCTGTGAAGATTGATCTTGAATCGCGTGCGTGTGGATTGTTTGGGTGCTAGTGTCTGGATTTTCATTGCCTGGGCGTGTTCATTTTGCAGTCGCTTCTTCGAGTTCGAGTATTACCAGCACTAATCCATGGTAAGTCGTCTCTGATCCTTCCTTTTGTTGCGTCTTGATTAAATCTTTCCAAGTTCCTTGGTAGCCGTTCCAGGTCGGCCTTGGCTTGATCATGAGTTTATATTTATTGAATTAGGGTTGGACTTAAATCCATACCACGGCTTTGTCGCCTGTGCTTGTGTTTATCCATTCACTGGTGGGTGCATGAGTATGAACCCCTCTTAATAGGACTTTTCCCTTAAGCGTGCCATTCACCATATTTTATGAAGGTTAGGGTTTCGGTTCATCTGCCCAAGTTTGCCAAGGTTTAGTGGGGTTTTCGTTATTTCATGATTCATGTCCAGCCCAACCTGCTCGTACCTTGAGGGATCATTGCGCACATTGGTTGATCACCCAAATGATAGTTTTCCTTGAGAGTTTTAGCTTACCCGGACTCTAATGGCGAGGTCTAGTTATTGGACTTAGGGCATCATTGTTTTGATATGAAGTTTGGTTATTCGGAGGTCTTTTGAGGTCTAGGTCCAAGTGTATTCTAAATTTTGTTGATTGGCATCGATTTTGGGACCATTAGTGTCTAGGTAGAAAGGGTTGCATGATCATATGATTGATGGTTCACATATCATCGTTCATTGGGTTTCCGAGGTGTCCGTGGAATTCCTGCACACCCGGATTTTCCTGGTCTCGGATGATTCCGTGGAGTGTGGCGATTTTCGGAGTTCTTCAAACTGTCCATGGAAATCTGTTCCATCCGGACTTTTCCGGTTTTCCTATTTGGTTGCACTTCTTCCGATTTTCTAAGCATAGGATTAACGGAGTAAATGCTAAATGCTTATTTCTTGTTGCTAATGAACAAATTACATGATTATCTCCTAATATTTTGTGCTAGCGATTTATTTGACTGATGATGTCTTGGCAACAGGAACCTGTCTGGGTCGGATTTCTTCTAAATTTTGCCCCGACTGGATTTTTTGAGTTTACACTGTTTTCCAAGATTCCTTTATTTTTTCGGATTTTCAAGGATTGGCCATTTGTGATAACTTTTAATTGCATTATATGATTTTGTGCTAATCCTTTGGTTGGACTATGCGTAATAATGGGATACTTATGATGGTCTTTTGTGAGTGTAGGCTGAATCAAGCAGAGTTGCTACGGGAAAGTCCAACCTCCATCTCAAAGGCCGAAAGATTAAGATTGGACACTAAGAGTCAGCTTCCTGAAAGCAAGATATCTTTTGTATGGTCCGAACTATCTGATACTAATGTTTGAGCTTTGAGATACGAAGAGTTTAAACAAAGGACAGCTGAGAAGAATCTGTCAGTTCTAAGGAGTGGAATGATGAAGTCCAGACTGGTGCATGTGGTAGGGTTTCCTCCTACAAACCAATGCTATGAGTTGATTTTAGAGTGTGCCCGGTAGTATGATTTTGATACACAAAGGGTTGTCAATACTGAAGGGAGAGTCTTGGCTAATTTCAATCCTATCTCTATTGCCCAAGCCTTTGACATGCCGGATCTACCTTCTATGTGTGCTCTAAATATGGACTTGGCCAGAACACATTATGAAAATGAGCCCATCAAAGCTCAACAGATGATTAATGCTTGGTTGGAGAAGCCGAAATCGCATAACTCTAAACTGTCCAAGCTATTGCATAGGTTCAAATTCAGATTAGATATCTATGATGCAATAACATTTCTGAGCAGGGTGGCAGGATTGAAAAGTGCCGAAGTATTGTAGAGTTGGATGGTCCATGTGATCACCAAAATTGAACAGGGAACCAACTACCACTGGGCGGGACTTATCAGCACCATAATTGATAAGCAGCTAAGGGATGTCTTAGAGACCAAGAGATTCACCATGTCTTCCTATGTCATGTATGTGCTTGCCAAATTCTACCCATACAGGGCCTTGAATCCACAGGGGATATTTGGATAGGATATTGTCTATGAAGTATACCTGGAGTTGCAACTAGGACACAAAGACTATAGAAGGGCTAATGATGCATTCACAATGCATATCACTAGGATGCTTCAGAATGCCGAGCATGTGAGGCTGTCAGATGGAGCAAAAGGGTTGATAAAGAATTATGGGGCCTGGTTCATTCAATTTCCCACCTTCACCTACATTACAATTGATGGATGTCCGGCCACTCCATATAGGTTACCTCGGTATCCTACATATGACATTGTGTTATTGGAGATTGTGAGGCAAATATGTGAATTTGATGCCATAGTCAAAAAGGAGAAGCATAAAACAGACTTTGGTGGGGATTTCCCTCTTGGAATTGGCGTGGCAGAAGTGTGCCCTTCCATCCAATTAGCACACACCATAGGAGATGAATTGGAAGCATATGGTTTCTCCTTCCACTCCAAGAGAACAAACTTTGATATCACCAGGGAGGCACAGAAGAAGGCTACCAAGGAGTACCATCATAAGGATGACCTAGAAGACTATTGGGCCAACATTAGGGATGATCTTGAAGCCAGAAAGAAGAGGTACTGCAGGTTTCCTGTTGATGTGATCAGATAGTACAATGTGAAGTTGATCCCCGACCAACTGCAGGATGATGGAAACCTAGTGCAAGATCATGCCTATGAAGCTGTTAAAGATAAGTCAATCGGAGAAATCAATTGGAATGAGGAAGAGGTCACAGAGTTGGAGGACCTAATGGCCCCGGTTATAAAATTCACCACTTCTTGGTTGAAGCACAAGGTTTGGGAGCTTGAGAGCGAGAAGGTAGCCTGTACCTTCAATTTAATGGGAAATCTCAACCCAATGTCTACTTCAGAAGAATTCGGGGATGATGACCCCAAAGGGAAAATCCAAAAGAGCTCACCTTTCAAAATAAAGATTAGAGGCCCTAAGTGAGCCAGAACCAAAAAGGAAGCCTAAAGGGAAGAAGAGAAGTCGAGCTTTGAAGATTGGGAGATCTTCTGATGAGGAAGAGTTGGAGAAGGCAGAAGAAGAAAGTGCTCCTCCACCACCGAAGCAAGCAAGAACAACCAGGACTTCAAAGAAGAAGGTCCAGGACACATCTAAGGATGAGCCTCCTATTGTTGATGTAGAGAGTTCAGGAGAGAAGACAAAAGTCTATGTGAGGAGATCAAGGACTCCTTCACCTAAGGACACTGTGCAAAAGAGGGATTCTCCTCCAAATCCACCAATTGTGGAGCCATCTAAGGCTGCTGCTAGTCCACCAAGCATGCATGAGCAAGAAACTCTTAAGGAACATGAGACTAGCAGAGAAGCAGATCCATTCAAGGAAGGGGCACTCTTTGATGAGGCAGTTGAGCTTGAGGCCGAAGAGGTAGAAAAGCATCCTTCTCCTCTAGTGATGTATGAAGATTCTCCTGAAAATGGTAGAGGAAACGGATCGCCTGAGTAGGAGGAGGACATCCCTGTTAGAACCCCATCACTGGTGCAGGAAGTGGAGATTGAGGTAGATGATCAAAGTGAGCAGCTCCCTAAAAATGAAGAGGAGAAAATGCTAGAAGAACAACAAGAAGAGGAAAAAACAGAGGAAATCCGGGTAGAACCTGCTGTCCCGAATTGGCTTGAAAAGGAGATTACAAGGAAGAAATAGGTAGTTATTGACGACACTCCTTTAGATAGGGATGAGATGCTGTCCGAAATTGGAAAAGGAAAGAAAAAGAAGGCAGCTAAAGTGGTTTCAAAGATGGAGAGAGATGAACTAAACAACAGGGTCATTCACATTGCCACTCCTGCCACAGACAGGACTAGAGAAGAGGTCACTGGTGAAGATTATAATGTACAAACTATCAACCTTGGACCAGCATCCATGGAGCAGGACATAGAGGAATATGAAGGGTCTAGTGCTGTGATCATCGGTAGATTGAGAAAGGAGGCTCAGACCAAGCATGAGCTGAGAAAGGAGAATGAAAGACTTAGGAAATGTTTGGAGGAGGTGATGAAACCTCTACAGTCCCTTCACCCGTCTTCCTCTGCTACTCCTGGTTTCCTACCCACAGAAACTATTTATGAGATTGAGAAAATGGAAGCCTCTGCTCAAACCACAACAAATTGGCTGAAGGATGTGCAGGTAAAAGGAGATAATGCAATCAAGGAGATCCTGTCAGTTGGGAAAGATGTAGTCAGAGCTAAAGAACTGCTGGAATACATGCTATCTCAGGATATGGAAGATATTGATCTTCTATTGCAAAAATCTAAGGTCATCATGGGATATGGTAGGGATAAATTGGTTACAGATGGGATTCTTCCTTCTTCTAGGTTAAATGAACCTTGGGAGTGGTTTGAGGCTCTGCAGATTCAACATAAGGCCATGAGGAAGATTCAGAAATGAAAGAAACAAATAGATGGTGATCTTACTGGAGTATATGAGGGGTGCATTGCATTCTTTGAAGTCATGAATGGAAGAAGAAAGATTGCTCCTAAATACCTAAGTCTAGAATAGCTAAGAGAGTGGTGGCATGAAGTTTATACTTTGGATTCTGAGAATGTTATAACTGGCCACCAGTTAGATGATGCAGCCACATATCTAGCAGTAATGGATAAGTATCATGCCAACAAGGATGATTGGGATAAGACGGTTAAACAGTCAAAGGAGGAGATTGGCTCCATGGAATGTCGGCTTAGGATATTACCTTTGCCACCTGTCACCAAATTGGATGGAGCATTTTTGAGGGTTCAAGGATCGTTGGCCCAGAGCAAGGATAAGGGAGGTGGCAGTTAATGCCTATTTTGAGATTTGTGCTTCCCTATTATTATAGGGCATGTATTGAACTAGACTACATTGGGGACTGTCCCTAGGCCGACCTTGATGATATATGGCATTTAATGTGTGCCTTATTTTGAATTCCTAGGGCCGACTTGTTTTGGCGAATGTTCTTGTTTTGTAAATGTTTGGCTGGGCCGACATGTCTTGAGAATTTGCTATAAAAGGTATTCTTGCCTCATTGTAAGATATTAGATATTAGGGAAAAGGAGAAGAGATAATAGAGTTAAGTTAGAAGGAGGAGTTAGAGCATTTTGTCAATTTCTTGAAGCAAGTATTGTAAACAAACAGTGGAATTGTTGCAGCATTTTGGTGGTCTAATACAATTGAAGACATTGTGATTTTCTTGGTGCAATCTTTTGTGTTATTTAATCTTGCATGGTTTCTGTTGTTTTATTTTTCAGATTGCTTAAAGATTTAGGGTTTCGTGTTCAGAATTAAATTAGGTTTAGTTTGGTGTATGATGTTTATGATTTCATATTTGGAATGTTTGTAGCAATCTTTGGTGTATACTCCAAGTAAGTATCTGATTGTAGTAGGCTGGTGAAGTCAACCTGGACCATATATTTACATGTGCTTAAGTTCGATTGTGGATGAATGTCTATGATTTGAAAATCTATATACCTTAGAAGATTGCACTGTTCTTGTGAGATTGCATTGTGGGTTAAGCAAGAATTGGTTATTCGAGATTGGTCCATTCAGATATCTGTCATTTGCATTACTCATTCTAGGAATAGTTTAGATTTTATCATATTCTTGCACCCTTATCTTTTGCTTTTTTTTTAATTATCTGGTTAGATTTAGGATTTGAGATCATTATATCGCACAATCTGATAATTGGAAAGGTACAGTTTGCTTGTAGTAAGGTTCGATTGTGATTACCAGCATTTCACATATTATCCAAGTTGTTTATGCATTGTCATGACCTGACACCCGAGAGACCTTGGGGTGATTTTTAGTATTTATTGTTGAAAATAACCTTTCAAGAGAGATAGAATATTGCATTCTATCTATGTTGTTGCTGTGCAAAAAACTCCATCAACATGACCTACATGTATTTATGCAACTATGTGTATACCTTGCATATAATCTGTGACTTCAAATGTATATTGTATGCTCATATGTATACAAGAGGAAAGGATAGGACCCACGGTGTAGTGCACAATGCACCGATATTCTCTCTATCTAGGATGCATTATGGACATGTGTGTGTTAGCCATTGTGATATTGTAGTTATCCAATTTGTATGTGATGAATGTTAGAGCTAGTCACTATGTATTTGTGATGTATGGTGGAGTTCATCATTGTGTTTATGACTACTTTATGCTTAAAATGTATGAAATTGTTAAAAGAATTGTTTGTCAAGTTGTTGAAGTTGGTTGGTTATTGCTTGAGCTACTTGGTTGTGTTCTTGAGTTGGTTGCCTACTTGCTTGAGCTAGTTGCTTGCACGCTTGAGCTACCTTCCTATCTACTTGAGTTGGTTTCCTAATTGCTTGAGCTAGTTGGTTACATGCTTGATCTACTTTCTTGTCTACTTGAGCTGGTTGCCTAGTTTCTTGAGCTAGTTTCTTGCACGCTTGAGCTAATTTCCTACTTGCTTGAGCTAGTTGTTTATGTGCTTGAGCTACTTGAATAATTTCTTGAGCTGACTGCTTGCTTACTTGAGCTAATTTCTTTCTTGCTTGAGCTACTTGTTTGTGTACTTGAGCTAGTTGCTTTCTTGCTTGAGATAGTTGCTTTCCTGGTTGAGCTACTAGCCTATGTGCTTGAACTACTTACCTATGTGCTTGAGTTTGTTGGTTGCTTACTTGAGCTACGTGTTTTCCTGCTTGAGCTAATTTCTTGTGTGCTTGAGCTACTTGCTTGATTTCTTGAGCTATTTGTTTTCTTGGTCAAGCTACTTGGTTGTTTGCTTTAAATCTTGATTCATGTGCAGCTCATCATTGTGTTTACTTAATGCTAAAAATTTATGAAAGATGTTAGTGTTGTTGTCAAAATGCTTAGGGTTGGGAGGTACTAACAAATTAACCTATCTAAAATTGAATCATTATTAGTATCCAAGTGCAATGATAAAAATTTGTGACTATTAAAGTGAAAAGGTGTGGTTCGCTCAAATTTGTGATACAAAAGGAGAGCACTTCAATGGAAGAATCCAACATAGAAAGAAACTTAAATTAGGTTCGCAAGAATAGGGAGGAGGTGTGAAACGATGTGACTCCTAAAGTGAAAAGTTGTTTAAATTATAATTGCTTGAGGACAAGCAATCTTGGATAGGGAGGACTATCATGTCCCTGAAATACGACACCAAAATATGAAAAATAACTAAGCATTGAAATACAAATGAATAAATGAAATATATATTAATATAATTATAATTATCAAAGATGATATAATTATTATAATTATTAAGTATGATATTACAAATACTAAAATATAAAAACTAAATAGTATAATCATTATAATATATAAATATAAATATAAGTAATATTACAATTATAATTATAGATAATATTATAATTATATATAGATCTAACCACTATTTATCTCTTATAGAATAAACATATAAATCAGACTATAATACTAATACATGAAAACCATATAAAATAAGCTAATATATATATATACATAGAAAGCTATAAACAATGATAAAGGGAAATATATAACAAAGAAATAGAAAGAGAAAGATAAAATAAAATATAAACTATAAGATATAAATAATACCAAAATAAAGATAATTACTATCGAATTCCTAAGCATAAGCAATTAAAACAATCAAACAATATTACTAAGGGATCAGTCAAAAGAGTTGTCCCTTGAGGGTGACAATTCCAAGCAAAGAAGCAAAGATTAAGGGAGAGACACATCCCAACATAGGATATGAAATGAGAATGACACAAGTCTAAGAGTATAGGAAAAAAAAGGATTAGAAAGAATATAAAAAGGGGGTATGTGCAGGATCACGATGGGCCAAAAAGTGGAAATGGGAAAAAAATTGTGTTTTGGATCAACTCAAAAATGCGGAAATGCCGAGTTGACTTTGTTTAGGCTCGGGTGTCAATACATTGCTCCAAAGCAATGCTCAAACCTAATTTTACAAATCGGATATCTGATTTGAGCAAACTATATAAATAAAAAACAATAGCCTGTTAAAGTCATTTCACACATTTTGAATGTGGGGGCACAGGGAGAAGTCGAACTCAGATATCTGTTTTCACCAGATATCCGATTTGAAAGGTAAGTTTTTGGTTTTTTTAATGTTTTAATCAATTTTTCAATTAGTGTTCATTTGGTTTTGCATGCTTCTATAGTAGCTCAGCCACATTCTGGTAATGTCGGTGAAGGCTCGAGTGATGTTGCATCATCCTCCTCAAGTCCACATATTTGTGTGCCATATACTTGCACTATGTGCCACCAGATATGCTTGGGTCCTCTTGTACAACCCACTGATCATCCCTTGGACACTTTTGATTATGACCTCCATGATGTGGAAATTATAGATCAGTCATAGAGGAGTGGAGTGCACCCTACTGAGTCCTCTCTTGCTAGAGAGGGGGATTTTGGAATAGTGACACAAGTAAGATTTAAGTTGTAAATTCATAACTTGCATTTGTTTTTAAATGAATATTAATAATGTTAGTATCAAGTACTAATATTTATTTACACGGTCTATTTAAAAATTGATGTCTGAGGAGGAGCTCATGTAGGTGACTGATAGCACCCTTAGGGCCATTTCATTTGGCCTCGACATGCACATAGTATATATTTTCGCACTCACTAGTTTACATTTTTTATTATATATGTGCTTGTCATTTGAATTGTCATTAATGAAATTATATAATAACTTATATGTTTATCTTATTTTCCTCTTGTACGAAATACCTAGTGCGAGTGAGGTGCATCCTCATCCAAACTATAAAGGCACAAAGTTAGATAAGGGGAGGGTAATTGAACTCAAATTGGATTGAATTAGGATTTTTAAGATCTTATATTGATTATACATACATTGACATAGATTTTTAGTTTCATATGTACTTGTCATTTTTATGTACAGGCGATTATGAGCTATACATTGTTGTTGACAAGTGACACAATGCTTGAAGGAGTAGGTATTGGAACAACTCAAGGAGGAGGTGTTGAAACACCTCAAGGAGATAAAGAAAAAGATCAACCTTAAGAGGTATGTGTTTATTTTATTTTATGTTTGGTAAATATGTTCCTATTACCAATAATCGTATGCTAACTTGGATCAATTTTATGTTTTTGTTCACATATATAGATTGGCATTTCAAAAGTTGGTTTGGTATATTCTAGGACTCTTGACCCTTTGAAGAGACATATATTTCAAGTAATCAAGATTTCAATTTTAGAGTTCAATTAAAATTCAATGTATATTGATTTTGATGTTAATTATTCAATTTTAAATTATATAGTATAACTAATCTCAATTGTGCTTTGAATATTTCTTGTGCAACTACCTTCAGAGCCAACAAGTGCTTCAAAGAGGATCCATTTTGATGATCCACTAGTAGTTTAGGATGAGATAGACATTTTGGCATGTAAATTTTGAATAGATATTGAGATGGCATATGCCACATTTTGTAAAACTTTGTTTGAGTTGGCGTCCATGCCATTTTTGTATATGGACATACACTTGATTATTGGATAATTTGATATATAGAAGTTGACAATCGAATTTAATTTGTTCCTCATGTGCATGATTAAACTCTTTGAAAAATTATCTTGAGCAATAGTTAAATATTGATGTACAATAGCATAAAAAAGAATGGTTATATTATGTAGTTTATATTTATATCGTTGATTACATTGCATTGCACATCTTTCAAACTCAAAGCATTACTTCACATTGCATAACTAACAACTAGATGTTGATAGATAGAAAAATTTCAATTACAATATAGTTTTTACAAAGTCAACCTAAGCAGTTATGCAATTACTTCACATTGTATAACTAAAAACTAGGAGCAGCTGCCAATTGCATTTTCTTTTCATAAAATTCTATGAGACCAAATTTCTTTAAGGATTTTTTTCAAATAGTCCACTGCCTTGTCTATGCTACCACATTTTTCATACATGTCTACCAAATCTTTTTATCAAATAATCCACTGGCTTGTTGGTAGGGATTATTGGAACTTGTATGCTCTGACCTCACTCAATCTTGAAACCACTTCATTCCCTCTTAATTTTGTCTTCTTAAACTTAAAACATCATTGTATTGTGCTGCCCCATAATTTGGCTTACACTTTATTTGTAAAATCACCAATTTTCCCTTGTATTTGCCCCTTCCAACTAGGGTTTCACACTTTTACTCTTCTTTGGTTACTCTTAATCACTCAGACCTCTTAAACACCATTAAATACACCTATTCCAATAGTTTCCAACAAGTTCCAACCTATTTTCATTCAACTTCTCAAAATCTCACTCTCTAGCCTTACTCAAAAGGAACAAAAATATGTGTTTCTTAATAGGGCAGCCTTCTCAGACCACTCTAATCCCTTTATCACCCCTAAAAATTTGTTCCTATGCCTACCCCTATCTAATTCACACCCATTCCTCTAAGGTACAACCTATACAGAAGGAGGAATGGCCTTGTTAATTCATGAAATCTTACATGTTTTAGGGGCTCCTACACGATACTTCTTGGGTACAAAAGATTTATGCCCCATAAATCACTCCATAGTTCTACTCCTATCTTCTTCACAATTCCTTCAAACCTACTCCAAGTCACTTGCATGAAAATCTTCATGTAAGGGATTTTGTACCCTTCATGCTTTGCGTTGTCTTGGTCTTGCCATGCTTGATCCTTCTCAAATGGATCTGCTTGCTGCTATTTTTATTCATTGACACCTGAAAAAAAAATTTAGTACACAAAGTTAAACATCCATACATTAGTATCTCTATTTCATGCTCTTCCATAAGCTTTTTCCAACTAGACATGTATCTCTGCCCTTCAACTCTTCTTTTCACAATCTTTCTCAGGTTCTTTATGGTTAGAACCATCCCCATAGTAGCATACATCTGCCACACAACAAAATATGAAAACCAAGGACAATCCTCTATCCTGACACCATATTTCTCAAACTCTTCTTCTCTAGCCTTCACTAGGCCACTCACCATCAACTCTTCCTCTCTAGTTTCCCACCTAATCTACTATTTGCAAGACTACACATTTGAAGGTTGATAGGTTGAGAGGTTAGGTGTGATATATTTATAATAAATAAGGTCAATGAAGACCATTTAAGGTGTATTAATTTGAAGTTTTAAGTCTAGGGGTCCAATATGCCAAAAATGCATTCTTGCTTCAAAAATGTCAAAATTGCCATGTAGTCTTTTGAAGGAAAATTATTAAAATTGTAAGGGGAAGTGAAAGATAGGAGTCTAGAAGTTGTGGTAGGGTTGAAATAAAGTTGTTTGACTAGTTTTTTACAACAAGCTATGGTCTCATGGCTTTTTTTCGCACAAAAATCAATGTTGGAGTTCAATTGGAGGTTGAAAACTACTTGTAGGGGCATCAATAAATCTTTCTCTACAACATGTATGACTAAATAGACTATTCCATCATGTCTAGATGGGTAATTTTAGGTTAGGTATGGTTCCCTTTCACACCCAAACAGGCTGAAGCAGTTCGAGCTACGTTCAATCAACAAAATCCCTTAAGAGTCAAAAGTGTAGAAGGACAAAAATCTTTGACGGACTATTACTCAAAAAAAGTGATGCTTACAAACTCTCTGTCTGAGGCTATGGGATCATATTGAGACCATGTACAATAACATCTCTAAGTTTTTTCTATCTTGGAGGTTTTTTCCCATGGTGATGAGTTTTCAGTTGAGGGAAAAGTTGTCAGATGCAAGCAGTGTAAAGTTGCAAAGTGTTGCAACTTTCATTCTCCAACTCATATGACCAAACAGAATGTCCCAACACATCAAGATGGGTATATTTATGCTATGGATGGTCCTCTTTTTCACCCAAATATGCTGAATCACTCCAAGCTACATTGGACCGATGATTTCCCTTACGAGTCCAAAGTGCTAAATTACAACAATCTTCACAGGGCTATTTCTCAGAAACCATGATGCTTATAGAATCTCTTTCTGAGTATATGGGATCATGTTGGGACCATATACAATAACCTCTCTTGTTTTTTTGTATCTCAGAGGCATTTTTCCATGGTGATGAACTTTCAGTTGAGGGAAAAGTTGCCAAATGCAAGCAGTGTAAAGTTGCAAAGTGGTGCAGCTTTTATTCTCCAACTCATACGACCAAATAGACTATTCCAACACATTTTTATGGGTACCTTTACGCTAGGTATGGTCCTATTTTTCACCCAAATACAACGAATCACTCTAAGCTACATTGGACCAACGATTTCCCTTAAGAGTCCAAAGTGCTAAAAGGCAACAATATTTGAAGGGCTATTTCTCAGAAACCGGGATGCTTACAGACTCTCCATTTGAGACTATGGGATTGTGTTGGGACTGTCTATAATAACCTCTCTTGGTTTTTTCTATCTCGGAGGTGTTTTCCTGTGGTGATGAGTTTTCAGTTGAGGAAAAAGTTGCCAAATGCAAGTAGTGTAAAGTTGCAAAGTGGTGCAACTTTCATTCTCCAACTCATACGACCAAATAGACTATTCCATCATATCTAGATGGGTACATTTACACTATTTATGGTCCTATTTTGCACCCAAATACATAGAATCACTCTGAGCTACATTGGATTGACGATTTCCCTTAAGAGTCCAAAGTGCTGAAAGACAAAAATCATTGAGGGGATATTTATTGGAAACTATGATGCTTACATACTCTTCATTTGAGGCTATGGAATCATGTTGTGACCATCTACAATAACCTCTCTCAGTTTTTGTTATCTTAGATAGGTTTTTACATGGTGATGAGTTTTGAGTTGAGGGAAAAGTTGTCAAATGCAAGCAGTGTAAAGTTTCAAAGTGGTGCAAATTTCATTCTCCAACTCATACGACCAAATAGACTATTCCAACATGTCTGTATGGGTACATTTATACTAGGTATGGTCCTCTTTTGCACCCAAATATGTTGACTGGACCAGCGATTTCCCTTAAGAGTAAAAAATGCTAAAAGTAGCAATCTTTGAAGGGCTATTTCTTGGAAATCGTGATGCTTACAGACACTCTGTTTGATGCTATGGGATAGTGTTGGGACCATATACAATAACCTCTCTTAGTTTTTTCTATCTTGGAGGCATTTTCCCATGGTGACGAGTTTTCAGTTGAGGGAAAAGTTGTTAGATGAAAGCAGTGTAAAGTTGCAAAGTGGTGCAACTTTAAGTCTCTAACTTGTACAACCAAATAGATTGTTCCAACACGTCTAGATGGGTATGATTACTCTAGTGATGGTCCTATTTTACACCCAAATACACTGAATCACTCTGAGCTACATTGGACCAATGATTTCCCTTAAGAGTCCAAAGTGCTAAAAGGACATACCATCTATTATATAGTCTGTAGCTTGATGGTATGGCCATGGTAGATGTTATTAGGACTATATAAGGTGAATATGTGCATTTAAAGAACACTAATGAACTTAAGCATAATGAACCTAAGCATTGTACCTTCCATTCTTGAATATGCTATTCAAGTGTGCCTGAATTGTCATCTCTTTGCTTAAGAGTATCCAATATTGCTTCATGATCAACATTACTAAGTTTCCATAGTTTTTCTCTCTATGGTTTGGCATGATGATTCAAAAGCTTAACATTTGTTGCTATAACAAGGTGTGAATACATGAGAATGGTTTTGTGTTCCTCATAGTCTTCAAATGCAGGTATGCCATTCTATCTAATCATATATGTTTGCAACCAAGTTCCTGCAACCGCAACTGAACCTGTAGGATACACGAAGCCATCATCATCTTCCATCGATTGTGTTAGCTTGTGCTTTACCCACACACATCGATCCAACCAATATTTTGATCTCTCTTCATTCCCCTGTGGTGCAACAACTATAAAAACATGTCCTAGATGTAGTAGATCTAAAAGCCGGTCGTAATCAAGCGAGCTTTCCATTGTGTCATTTGTCATGGATGTAGTTTGAGATAAAGGAGTTAGCTATTGTGGAACTATCCACCCACTCACTTGACTCACATTGATCCCAATCACAATGAATACAATTCTAACAAAAACAAGCCAACTGTCGTGTCCAAATGGTCCATGTGCTTGCATCTGAGCTTTGAAATGAATGCATCTTTGAAGAATGTTTGATTGTATGACAATCCAATCTACCTCCCATTGTACCCTCCTCAACCAACCAAAAAAATCTGTGCACTATTGAATCAAGTGTCCCTCTCTATGACAATGTGGAACTACACCAATCAACAATAGAATGTGCATCACTGAATTTTTCTCCTGATAAATAGAGCTCTCTTTACACATGCACCTACTCCATCATGCTCCCCTTTCCCATTCCCAGCTTCAAAAAAACTCCAAATATTAGTTACACCCCTCTCTACATGCATTCTACTCAACCAGTAAAACATATGAGAATTATTGAATTGACCTGTGTAGTTATCTGACCAAATGAGATGTCAGCCCAGTGCTATATCATGCTCCTACAAGAACTCAAAAAAATTCTCAAAACAATGTTGGACATACTTGGATGAGTGAGATCTATCATCGCTCATATAAAAATGATGCTCTCTGATTATCTTTAGATCCTCCTCTGTACTATCAGGTGCATGTCTAAACGTTAGGTGGACAAAAATAGCAATATGAATGGAATTGTAATACTAAGATTGTACCTCATTTTGTGGTAGCAATGTGTAGTTTTCTGCATAATCAACCACTTATATAATAGTGCCAATCGGAAAAGAATCCTTACATATCCTGAATTGTTGATCCAACCAATGAGACCTATGACTATGCCTTGCATACTTGTAGAAAAGATTGTCCTTAAAATCTAAAATAAAATCAGCAACACTGCATTCTTTTGTAACCAACTCGCATCTAGAACCTTCACCTCCACTCTACAAAGTATATTTTACTATCTCATATCTCTTTTTCTCAACAAGATTCTTTCCAAATTCATGTTTAGAACCCTCATGAAAACATTGAACAAACTTTGACAAGCCACCACATTGTGAGCGCTTCGCATTTAAACAATCATTTCTATAGAAAAATGAACCATCATCTCTAGAACATAAAAATTGATCTAGCAAGTCCCTTGATGATTTTGGAAGATGCATTGCACCACACTCTTGCAACATTTCATTAGTATGCAAATTGGAATGGATATAACATAATAGTTCATGGTACATTGAAAACTCCACATGGTATTTCCAAAAACAAGTATTACAAATCTTAAGAGGCACAAAATATAATGGCTTCAAACCTTCAAAAGGCCTTTGCGAGATTTCCATATTTGGATGTGTCTCAATAAATTTTTTGAACAACATTGTTTGGTTGGATTCCAAGAAATGTTTAGGATGCGGTGTATAGTCTCAATTTCCAATTCTTAACTTTAAAAAATCCTTTACATTGGGTGATAATCTAGAGTTATCATGCCGAAATTGCTGAATTACTTGCTTTACATTATCAGTTAGCTTCTTATCAACACATGGAAGCCTCCCGGAAAAATCCCATGTATCATTTTGAAGAGGATCATCTATTATTTCTCTTCTTGCAAGTGCTCTATCCAAATTTTTAGAATTTATGTGAAAATCAATACAAGTTTGTCTCATAAAGTGATCCTTTTTCAATTGATATCTTACTAGGATGGATGTAATGACTCTCCAAGCAACTCTCTTATCTTTTTTCTTGTTATTTTTTCCAATAGACTTGAGATCATTACAAATATTTTTGACAATAATAAATTTTTTTTTGGTCTTCCTGTTCACACAAATCTTCAATTTGGCTAGCAAAGGTCTCATCTTTTTCATCTTTAGCAATTGAACAAAAATTTGGCATTGCTTGGTCAATGTCTTATCGCTAAAATATTGGTTGAAAAGTCTTCTAGCCCACAACTAAACAGTTTGAGTTGAACTCTTTCCTTCAAAATTGTTTATAATGTTATCATCAATTTCAACTAACCATTTAGGGGTCCTTGAAGGTCTTGAATTTGGAATATGTCTTTCTTCCACACAAGGTTCTTCATTTCTCATGTAATCTGGTGAAACATAATTTACACTTGCTTCAATATTATGTTCAACATCTTCATTTCCAACATTTTCACCTTGAACATTTTCAATATGAATTTGAATAATTTCATTCCCAATTTCAATATCATGTGCAACATCTTCAATTCCAAAATTTTCACCTTGAACATTTTCATTATCAATTTCAATATTTTCATTCCCAAATTGAATATCATGTTCAACATCTTCAATTCCAACATTTTCATTCCCAATTTCAATATCATGTTATACATTTTCACCTTGAACATATTCAATTTCCTCTTCCATTGAAAGACCATAGGGCTCAGGTTCACCAATATTTAACATACCTTGTCTTTTCTTCCTATGACCTTCTCTATCTCTTTGTCTATATTTTTCAATTTGTTCTTTTGTAAGCGTTCTCTTATGTTTTTGTTTCTGATGACTGCTACTCCCCATTATACCTCATAAAAGATGCTAAAAAATCATTCCTTATGACAAATTTGAGTACAAGATGCTCCAAAAAGTTGATCTTTGTCTCTTCCTATATGAAACCACACGTTTGTTGCCTACAAAGTGCTACAAATAGAATGTAGGGTCCATTGGAATGCAAAAAAACAACCCACATGGGGTTTTTCTATGGCCCACCAATTTTATATCCGATATAATCAGATATCTGATTTGGAATGGTAAGAAATCAGATATCCGATAAAATTTTTTGCAACGGTAAGATTTTAGCTCTACACATCAGAGTTTTACAAATCAGATATCTGATTTGTGCCCATAAAGACCTAAGGGTTAATGGTAGAGAG
>CM021101.1:609458671-609475799 GCA_007115665.2 Sequoiadendron giganteum
GAGTGATTGAGTGAGAGACTTGGGAGAGAGAGAGGTGGAGAGAGGGAGAGGGAAAGAGATAATATTTAAATATTTTATATATTAGTAATATATATTTAAATATTTATAGATTAACTAAATTATTGAAATAATATTTAAATATTATACATAATAATATAATACATTATATATTAAATACATAATTCAGGAAGAGATTATCATAAATTGAATATTATATATTACATTATAAAATATGTTGTATATTATATATATTAAATTATAAAATTTATTGCATTTTTTAAATCATATATTAAAAATTGTATAATTTTTTTAAAACTCATATCAAAAACATATCAGATATTCGATTCAAATCCGATATCCGATTTGAATCCGATATCCGATATGATGACACAAGATTTAATGCCTATGGATTAGGTTTGGGATTTCTTTGGGATTTGGTTCAGACCTGCCAATCCTAAGAAGTCAACATGAAAAACGTGTTTAACAACCTACATTGCTTTTATAGACTTCGCCCATGTGGCTGATGACTTTTATTTTACCCAAAATTGATGAAATAAAAAGCATTTGTAAAGGAGCTTCTCAACTTTCTACCAATATAAATTATACTTTACTTTGAATCTAATATATAATTATTATTCATTTTCTATTAGAATTCCAACTAAAGTCCTGATTGATAGCCTGATAGAAAAACATCTATAACTTCCAAACGATATCACATTTTTTGAATCCAAAACATGTGTCACAATCTATGCTTTGCATAATATAGGATTTAAAAAATAAAAATGAATTTCATGAATTTTTGACCAAGTTAAGGTGGTCAGACATATGAGTTTTTATATTTTTAAAAGTTGTAATAAAAAATTCATAATTAATTATTTACTTGAAAAAAATTTATAAAAAAATATGCATCACATCCATACATGATTCTTCTACTTATATCTAAAATCTTGTGAAAAATTATTATCATTTATTTATGGTTATGGTGGTCAGACAGACACCTACTTCTTTTTTTTTCCCTGAAATTTAAGTACTACTGCATTGAAATTTCAATTTTTCACCAAATATATTTTTTTCATAGAAAAATAAACCTAGTAGTTTAGAAACTACATTCAATTTTCCATAAATTCTATTTTTACATATTTTTGAAATAATATAGATAGCTTATTCAAATTTTTGTGTCAAGTTGCCTAACTCTGATTTTTTTGCATTTTCATTGTCACTTAAGGGCCTATTTTTTCCATGATGATCCTGCACATACCCAAGGAAAATAGCAATTTACGGATACGTAGCATCTCTTAGCCACCTGGGAATATATTCTACCAAGTAGGCATGCATTTCTATTGTTCTTAGTTATGATATGTAGTTTAGATGTATTTCTTATTGTGTGCAATCATCCTAGTATATTTGGGAATCCTAGGATAGAGTATTAGATACATTTAATATGATTTGAATTTATATGGTAATATTTAGAATAGAGCATTAGGTATATTTAATGTTATTTAAATTAAATTATAATATGCTTAGATATCATGTATAGGAAATAGTAGATATATTTTGACGTTAGTCATGTTATGTTTAGACCTATAAGGTAGAATCATAGACTCAATGCACTAGTTTTGATGCTATTTGTTATTATCTATTATTGTTGTCATTTATTTTGGTTATGTTATATTTATGAAATTGTATGCATGTGCACATTACTGATTTATGCCTACACCTATGTTCCACCATGCTAGGGAAGAAGGTTTATAAGTGAGGGAGTTTATGGTATGGAGTCTTCTAAATACACCACCTGGGGTGGGACGTGATGAGCCCACAAGGGCCAGAGGGGTAATGCATTTCAAAGGGGTGTTGCCTTTGGGTTTAGGTTGTTCTCCACTAGATACGCCACCCAGGGGTGGGATGTAATGAGCCCACAAGGGATAGAGCGGCTCTACCTTTAGGATCAAAGGGAGTTTCCACTGGGTCTAGTTCAACCATGAATTCACCATCGTGATCTTACCTTCCCACCATCGTGCAACATGTACGAAGAATCAATTATGAGAAATGTTACCTATGATGCTTAGTATAGGTTTACTCCACTTAATTCCACAGTTCAATGTAGGGTACTAAATTTGTGTAAACTAACCTTACAATTAATATTTAATGCAAGATCTAAACCAAGTTAAGGCATCCTCTAATCATGGGTTGGGAAGTTGGTAATTTAGGGGGAATTTAAGCATCATTCACATCAAGGATAGAGTGAGTTTAGTTATCATCCCCATTAGGAAAGTTATAGGAAGAGTTTATTCATAACAAGATGTACATTTAGAGAAAAGGTATGGGTGATCACAAAGTAGTGGTTTACACTTTTTGGCCAAACATGACCTTAAACTGATTTTTTTAACTAAATCTCAACTTTCGGGCACCTATAGCTACTAAACCATGAGGAATTTGAAGATGAAAACTAGTGATTTGTGACATTTTTTATGTACATTCTAAATATATCTATTTATTAAAATATAGGAATCTGTTGGTGTAGGTTTGTATTTTCCTAGTGGGTTAATTTATTTTCCCTTAGTCCTAGGTTTTTCCTACATTTAATTAAGCTTGCTTAGGATAATAAAGTGAGTTCTGGTGTGCATTCTTTATACTTTTCCAATCTATGTAGCTTTGATTTTCTCTTATAAAGTTCTTGGGTTATTCAATCTATTTCAGATTTCTAACATGGTATCAGAGCTTTTGTTTTGAGAAATCTAAGTTCTTAGATTCCTGATTGAGAGATTGAGTTTCTTGTAAAAATCTTGTAAATTGTTGTATGCAATTCTCTTGCGTTCTTGAACAATCTGGAGAATCAGAAAGGATTTACAATGATTTAATTACCTCTTTATTTAGCATATGTGTTTTGTGAGATTTGGGTGATTGCAACATTTTTAACTGTTCCAACGTGTCCAGAAGGTTTGAGAAAGTCAAATTTGGCTTTTAGTTCATCCAAATTTGAGATCATTTGACATAGTTATAGGGAGAGGTTTGAAGAAATTTGTTTTTCATTGGAGCCATTTTTCTTTCGCTTCAAAAAATCTAGCATCCACTCATTTTTGAGAAAAACGATTTCTGGGTTTTGTAGCAAGGGTCAAAATCTCAACTACGTATCTTTTAGATTTTTTATATCATGCATAGATTCAAAGAAAATTGATGTACAAAAAGTGTCGCACGTCATTTTTCTCCTCGCTAAAGGTTTAAACAAAATTATATTTTCATCTGCTACTTGTTGGATCAAAAAACAATTTATGGGTTTTGTTCTTAGCTTAAAAATATTTTTGGGTTTTTTTTATTGTCTACAAACAATGAGCAGATTTTTCAGAAATCAAATCAGAAATAATTTTTTTTGCTAGAAAAAATTGTTTCCTGTAGGCTAAATTCAACCATTTTTAAAAAAAAATCATATCTTTTGCTTCGGGCATTGGATTTCAACAAATAAGATATCATTGGAAATTTGGAGATGAACACTTTCCATCCATAGAGGTATTGAGAAGATCTTTTGCCATCTTGTACCAGATATTTCAGTATGAAGTTGTCTTGTGCCAATTTCTCTAACAGGCCATAACTTTCGTCCTGTTGCTCCATTTTTTTGAAACGAATAGGCATTGGAAAGGTCTCGAATTGATGTGGAGATACTTGAGCCAACTTCAGAGACATCATACATTCTACACTTTCTTGGTACATATTCCTTTTAGTACTTGGGAGATAGTGTGCATACACCTTTGGTTGTGTTTCTTCCTAAGGGGAGGAATGTTGTTCGATGATCACGAACCATCTTTTGCATCCAGTTTCGAGCATCTACCATTGGTTCTCTTCTTCTTCTCTCTTTATTCTGGGGGGTGTTCTCTATCTATTTATATGGGGGGTTTCTTCTTCCTTGGGAGGGAATTTTATATGTACATGGGTACCTAACATGGCTTCATTTTTTGCTATCCATCATCTTTTACATCCTCCTAAGTTGTGCTTAAGGGGGGTGTTGGTGTAGGTTTTTATTTTTCTAGTGGGTTAATTTATTTTCTCTTAGTCCTAGGTTTTTCCTACATTTAATTAAGCTTGCTTAGAATAATAAAGTGATTTTATTGTTTACTAAATACGAGATAAGTGATGAGTTGTTCCCTTTCTTAAAGGGTGGAACTACTTTCCACTTTTGGTGGGCATCTCCACTTTTGGTGGTCCATCTCCACTTTTTGTGGTTGATTCCTATTGGTTGGATTTTCCACCTACCACCTCTCCTAAGTTCTATATAAAATCACTACTTAGATTTTATTTGCATTCATTCATGCATATTTGCATTGTATCTTTTTAGCTTGGAGGCTCTTAATGCAATTTTGTCATATGGACATTGCATAATCTCTCAGAGTTCTGGTGTGCATTCTTTATACTTTTCCAGTCTATGTAGCTTTGATTTTCTCTTATAAATTTCTTGGTTTATTCAATCTATTTCAGATTTCTAACAGAATCAAATTGTGTTTCTTTTTCCATCTCCTTTGAAAACTAGTTTTTAAAAGTAAAAACCATTTTTAAAGAGTGACATGTACTTGATAACACAACTTTTTTTCTATGAAGGATAAAATTCTATTTTTTTCGAATTTAGATTTGTTACTGCAATATCTAGTGCATGCAATTGATTTCGTACTATTTTATTCAATATATTTTCTTAATTAGGTTTTGAAGTCAAACCAGTTACAATTTAGACATAGGTTCACTAGCTAACACATAAATTTTTTTGTATGTATCAAAATTCATTTTTTTTGTCACATCAAGGACGTCAATATCAAGTGCACATATATTTTTCAGATTTTTTTTCATAATCTATTATTTTTCCACATGTACAAAACATAGAGCTTGATTTTTGATGAAAAACCTACATTCAAAAAATATATATATATATATAATAATTAGATTAAATATATTTAAAGTTATATTTTTTGGGAATATTATAATAAGGAATACACAATTACAAAAAATAAATTTTAACTTAATTCATTTGATCCCCCAAAAGGTAAATCAAAATTAGTTTTCTATCAGCATTTTGATAGGTGTAAAGGAGACTCCGTTATAGGTATGTTTTAAAACTTGTGAGGTTATATCCAAGGGGGTTTGATCTAAGCTGGTTTGATCAAACCCTCTTCAATTTGAATCTTCTAAATGAAATCTTCAAGGATTAAACCATTATATTTTCTAAAAATATGTGATTTCATCAAGAATCAGGATGTCCCAAAAAGTGTAAACCACTATTATGGGATCACCTGTATGTAAAGTTATCATTAATAGTGGGAGCATTGATAATCTAGTTTCAGAGGATATGGTGACCAAGTTGAATTTGAATATATTAGAATACCCAAACCCTTATAGGATAGCATGGATTCAATATGAGCATAAGATATTAGTGAATGAGTAATCTTTGGTGAAATTTCATATTTGATCATATAGGGATGAAGTATTGTGTGATATTATGCCTCTGGAGGCATTCCATTTACTATTAGGAAGACCATGGCAATATATTAGGAATGAAATTGATGATGGAAGAAGAAATACCTATAGTATAACTTCAAATGGTAAAAGAATTAAGATGATACCTTTAGTGGAAGAGGAGAAAAATAAATTTTGTGGTATTTCCAAACTATGTTTGGTAGATGGAAATACATTTTTGGATGGATTGGAGCATGAGAACATGTGTTTTGCATCGATTCCAAAGAAAATCGATGGCCCAAAAATAGAGAACCCTACTATAGAGAGTGGAGAAGTAGAAGAACTATTGGAAGAGTATGAAGACATCATATCAGGAAATGTACCAGATGGTATATCCCTAGTCTAGAGAATCATTCATCACATAGATATAATATTGGGAGAAAGTTTACCATACAAGGAAGCACATAGAATGATACCAACAGAGAATGCAAAATTGAGATGATAGATACACGGGTTGTTGAAGAAAAGATTAATTAGAGAAAGTTTAATCCCATGTGTGGTACCTATTGTACTTGCACCAAAGAAAGACAAAGAGTAGAGAATGTGTACATATTTGAGAGTAATCAAGGGGATCATTTTCAAGTATAGATTCTCATTTCCAAGGATGGATGTCATTATGGATTGCTTGAATGGAGCAAAGTATTTTACCAAGATTGACCTAAAGAGTGAATACCATCAAATAAAGATCAAAGAGGGAGATGAATGGATGAATACATTTAAGAGTAATGAAGGGTTGTATGAGTGGTTATTAATGCCTTTTGTATTGACTAATGCACAAATAAATTTCATCAGATTGATGAATGTGGTACTGGAGAAATTATTGGGTAAGTTTTTCATTGTTTACTTAGATGATATTTTGATTTTCAATAAGACTAGAGAAGAACATTTGTGGCACATCAAACAAGTATTGTATAGGTTGAGATAAGAGAAGTTGTTGATTAATGTCAAAAAGTGTAGTTTTATGAAGACAAAGTTGGTATATTTGGGTTTTATTATTTCTGTTGAAGGATTGAAGATGGACCCTGAAAAGGTTAGACCAATTGTTGATTAGCCTACACTAATGAATACTGAAGTAAGATCATTACATTGATTAGCAAGTTTGTATCTAAAGTTTATAAAGAGATTTAGTAGGATTTGTAAACTCGTGACAAAGACAATGAGAGGAGATAAGAAGATATTTAAGTGGACATCCAAAGCACAAAGAAGTTTTGAATTGTTGAAGCAAAAGGTGATAGAGGTGGCAGTGTTAACATTACTAGATTTTGACAGAGTATTTCAAGTTGATTATGATGCCAGTGGAAATGCAATAGGAGTAGTGTTGAGTCAAGAAGGAAGACCTATATCTTATTTCAATGAGAAGTTGAATGATGCTAGATGAAGATATTTAGCTTATCATTGGGAGTTCTTTGTTGTAGTTCAAGCCTTGAAGAAGTGGAGATATTATGTGTTTCCTAAGGAGTTTTTGTTCTACACTAATCATCAAGCCTTGTATTATTTGAATAGTCAAGGGAATCTAAATTGAATACATATGATATGGGTTTAATTCTTACAAAGTTACACATTTGTATTAAAGCATAGGAGTGGTAAGTTAAATAAAGTTGCAAACGCCTTGATCAATAGAAGGAATTTTCTAATAGAGACAACAATAGAAGTATTGGGTTTTGAAGAGCTAAAGCATATGTATGAGGATGATCCATATTTTGATGAAGCTTGGAAAGAATGTGAGAAAATAGTGGTGATAGATTGAATTCAATGGTTGGATTATTTCATTTAGGAAAGTATGTTGTTTAAAGGAAACCAATTATGTATTTCAAGGAGTTAAACAAGGGAGAATTTGATTAAAAAGAAATTTTAGACATACAAAAATGACTTGACACCTATCACACACCCCAAACAACATTGAAAAACATTGAACAACATCTAACATCATCGAACAATACCAAACAACATCAAACATCCTCAAACAACATCAAACAATATTGAACATCATCTTGAAATCATCCCATAACATCTTAGAATAACTTGAAATCATCCCATAACATCTTAGAATAACTCAGAATCATCCCATAACATCTTAGAATGACTCAAAATTATCTCACATATTAGAATGACTCAGAACTGTCTTGTAACATCTTGGAGTGACTCAAAATCATCCTGTAACATCACAAAATGACTTAGAATTATCCCGTAACATCTCAAAATGACTCAAAATTGTCTCGTAGCATCTCATAATATCTCAGAATCATCTCGTAATGTCTTAGAACATCTCAGGTCATCTCAAAATCATACCACAACATTCCCACATCATACCACATCAAAAAACCTAATTCTTCTATTAATTGAATAATACAACATTATTTAATTAATTCACTTTTTCAGCATCTCAGACAAATTAAATAAATTTCATTTATTTAATAATCTTAAAAATCGTAAGTCTTCTATTGATTGAATAAAATAACATTATTTGACTAATTCATGTTTCATCATTTCGACCAATTAAATAAATCACATTTATTTAATGAAGTCCTAATCTCACTTTATTTTATCCCGATTGATTAAATAATGCCAAATATTTAATTACATCACTAAATCACCTTATTCCCCTAAGTTGATTAAATTATTAAATAATAATTAAATTATGACACTTTCCCTCCAAAATTTAAATAATTAAATCAAACTAATACAACTTTGTTTGTAAAAGCCAAACTTGATTTGCATGTTTAACTCCAAAAATAAATTAATTAATTAAATCAATTAATTCATATTCCTCACCCACTTTCTGATTGAGAAAATTATGATTGTTGACTGAGCAATCTAATTTTTTAACTCATCAATCCAAATTGTTGACTGGACAATCTATTTTGTTAACTGGTCAATCACAATTCCTAACTAAGCCATCACATTCCTAACTGATCAATCCAAATTGTTGAATGATAAATGCAAGTCTATTAACTGATCAATCACATCCCTGAGTGGCTATTACATTTCTCAATCACCTAAATTATTCAATAAAATTTGCATAATATTCTCATGTCTAATTCCTCTCAACACACTTCGACCGTTGATCTAGATATTCTTCAACATGATCTTGATCATCCATTTAAAATCACATCTTCTATATAAAAAACCCCTTTCCTCACGAATAAGGATTAGAGAATCAACATAAATTGCGCAATGAAGTGCTGTTAAGAACACCATTGATAGAGATTCACTATTTTCTTTGATCAACCAACCAAAATAGTCATTCTTCAAGCTTTTGCACACAAAATTTGGAGGCTTCGTGGTAATAAGAACAACCCAACATTAGGCAAATACACTCCACTACGGGATGGTAAGACTGTGTTATTCATGTACATTCAATATTGTAATCATAGTTTTGTTTATGAATGGTAGAATAGCTTAGTTTTATTTTGTATGTGTAGGTTTAGATCTTAGATTAATATGTTTAATCTTAGTTTAGATGCATGGATTTGAAATGTTTTTATCCCTCTTTTGGTCTAACATTCTCCCCCTCACACAGAAACATAGTGGAGGACTAGCAAGACATTTTGGAGTGGATAAGACAATAGATTTGGTAAGTGAACACTATTTTTGGCCATAGATATACAAGGATGTTAGAAAGTATGTTCATAACTATAGATTTAGACAAGTAGCAAAAGGGAGTAGTCAAAATATTCGATTGCATAAACCTTTGATAGTGCTAGAGAGACCTTGCGAAGATACAAACATGGATTTTATATTTGGATTACCAAGAACACAAAGAGGACATGATTCTATAATGGTGTTGTTATGCCTTGCATAACCACCCCATCTTTTGCCTTGGTCAAAATGGGTCCCCTTTTGTTATTTTTGTACTTAGCTGTTTTTGAAACAAAGTTTGGAGTCTAGTTTTGCCAATACTTTGTTTTTCTTTGGTTTCTTTATCGAAATCGAAACCGGAACAGAATCAGGTTCTGAAAGTTCTTTTGAGGCTTGTTTTTGGTTCTATCTCGACAGTATTTTCTTTGCCTTTGTTTTGGTCTTTAGCAGAAGCAAAGTCAGAGTGGGAATTAGAATGGTTGTTATCAAAATTTGCAAAATTACAATTTATTCCAATCCCACCTCCGCTATTTTTATTTTTGCTTAGTCTTGGTCTTTGTGTTTTGTTTTATTAGGTTGGTCTTTTACTTAAATTTTTGTATTTACTTTTGTTTTGTTTTTAGTTGTCGGATGCAGAGCCGGAATGGGAATGGGATTTGGAAATTTTATAAATTTGAGATTTCGTTTCCATTTTAGTTCCGCCCCCGCCACTTTTTGTCGTTGACTTTTTGATTGAAGTCGCATTGTTGTGAAGTGTTGGTTCACTCTCAATTCCAACTCCGCCTTTATTGCACTTTAATGCATTAATGACAGTTTGCCGATGTAGGTATAAATTTACATATTTACCTTTATTAAGGGTTAAACCGATCATTATTGTTATTCTTAAAGATCTAAGAGCATGAAGGAGCAATAGTAGATTTCATTCGAGTGAAAAGATTGAAAAAGCAGAGGATAGTTGTGAATGGATCAGTTTAGAAGGTTAGATGCGTTATTGTGTTCGAGGTAGGTTTTCTTATTTTTGTTATTATGTGTTTTGTATATATGTTTGCGTGTGCTTTGAATCATGTTGTTGTTATCGTTTCATTTTAAATGTTCATGATTCTTGGCATGCTAGTTTGAATGGGTATTTTATATTGTTGGTCGGGTTGTTTCTTTGTTCTGTTTGTTTTTATTGTCATTTCTTTCTATTTTTAGGGCACTGTTGCTTTCATGTCTTAATCATGATTGTGTCGTGTTTGTTTTTGCTTTGCAGTAGATTAGATTATATTAAGGGTTTTTTTTAATGGCGTTTGTTAAAGTTAGAAATCTATAGTGAGGTAGATTAGAGATTTTACAGTGAGTTAGGGTAGATTAGATTTATTGTTTAATTAGGGTTTCATCATTTGGTAGAATGGCAGGGTTTAAACCCGTGCCCTAGTTTTATAGGGTTTGTTAGATTAGGGTTTCACTGGTCTTTATAATCACTTTAAATGATTAAAAAATGATATCTTAGAATGCAATTATTCCCCATGGTCATATGAGTGTAGATTTTTAAAGCTCCTTTTCCATTTTATAGTGACCTAGGTTTTAATCATGAAGTTGTGTTGAAAATGAATAAAGTATTTGATGATGTCATGATTAACATAGGTGGAGGCAAGATTGGAATTGATTATGGACCTAAGAGTTTTGTTTTACAAAAGGTATTGATTCCATTTCTATCTTGTTTCCGACTCCAAGTTTTAAACAGGTTTCCTTGAAGTGTATGGTAACATAGGCAGAGGTGGGATCAGAATCGATCTTGAACTTAAGAATTCATTTTACAAAAGGTATCGATTCCATTTCTATCCTGTTTCCGGCTCCGCGTATAATGGGAAAGTCTTTCTTCAAAGTAATGATAACATAATCGGAGGTGGAGGCGGAATGGAAATAGAATATGAAAAAAATGAAAATTTGAGGAAAACTAAATCCATATTTCATTTCGATCCGGGTTCCAATAACCTCCCCGACTCCGACTCCAAGCCCGTTTGTTATTAGGTGAAGTTTCTATATCGGTTTTTGCTCCGAGTCTAAGAGTGTTTTAAGCTTTTGTCTGGTTCCGACTCTGATGTATGTGTAACAGGTATGTTTTAAAAGCATGTTTCATGATGATATCTAAAGATCTAATTAGAAGTTTGCTTGCAGAAGAATTGAGAGATGTCAGGAATGTCAGGAGAGGATGCTCGAAGGAATCAACCGACCAGAACATCAAAGACAACACCAAAAATAAAGAAGGTGAAACTAGAACAACTACCTTATACATTGAGGCATGATCATAGGAATCTGGTGGTGAAAGTGAGCAAGGTGGAATCATACTTGTCAGATATCACGGATACTATTCTAGGCCAGTATAGCTTTGAAGAATTACATGAAGAGACGTTTGCAGAACGAGCAAACTTGATATGGAGAACACAAAGGATTGTTGACTTTGGTCTTGCACATATCACGGTGTTTCCTTTATCAGTCCAGTGTTCGGAGTTGATATTGACAGTAGCCACTACTTACAATCCTGCTACAAGATTATGCGTGGATTCACAAAATAATGTGATTATAGATCTTACTCTGCAAATGTTCCAAAGTATATTTAATGTTCCTGATCCTAAGAACTTGGTGCAGCTAACTAAAGCGGAGGCATTGGAGAAATATAGCAAGCATAAAGACTCCAATAAGTCTCACTTAAACAAAAACTGGTTAAGCACATAGAAGAAATCTTTAAGCAAGCTTGCAGACCAGCCAAAGAGGGCAGATTTCAAGAAGGAGGTATCTGACTTGATATTAATGTTGTCCACAATGTTTCGAAAGAGGTATAACTTCCACTTCAAGGAATGGGTGTTTTATTTCATTCAAGTAATCTTTCAAGGTGATTACCATTTTGATTGGTCAATGATTGTTTCTGATTCCATACATGATCAACTCACAAGGGTTAGACAGACTAAATCTTTCTTCATGACTTCTTATGTGGTTTATGTTGCAGCAAGATTGGGGATTTTCCTAGGATTAAACGGAGTAGGTATAATAGGAGCCTTGGATGGGCAGAAGAAGGTATGGGAACATTATGATCAGTTATCCCTTCAAGTTGTTGAGACTCACTTTAGAAGAGTCAATGATGCATTTTTATATGTGGTCATCAATCAGTTGAGTGGAGATGCAGGATACAGGTTAAGTCAAGAAGCTATGGCTTTTATTGCTGAATGGGGAAGTTGGTACATCCAATACCCCAGATTTAAATACTTCAGGTTGTTTGGTTTTGAAGGCCATCCACATTTACTTCCAAGATGCTGCAGTAACAAAATGGTGCTAATGGAATTTGTGTATCAGGCCATTGGAGTTAATGCTCGGTTTGGGATCAAGCACAAGACTTGATGTCATAAATTTCCCATGAAATTGGGTGAATATGGATGTCAACACTTGAAGGGAGCAAAGTTAGTTTGTAATGAGTTGATATAATTGAAATTGGGATTGTATACAACTCATAAGTATTTTGATCCAAGGAAGAAAATGTATGCCTTATTACCTTCAGTGTTCACTAGTCACTTTAATTTGTTAGAGGAATTTTGGTGTGATCGGCAGGATGAATATGACTTAAGGAAGAAGAACTATGAAAGATTAACAGTTGCACTTATGGTAGAGTTGGGTGTTAAAGAAAATATTCCTGACACGTTAGTGGATGATGGAATTGTATTGGATCCCTCGTATGAAGCCTTGAACATTGGCACTAAAAGCTTAGATCCAATAGACTGGAATTAGGAAGAAACAATTGATATTAAGAAAATTGGAAGAGCAGTTTTGGATAGAAGTGTGCAATGGTTGATGATGAAAGCTCGAGCTCCTTAAGGACCAGTCCTTAAGAAGGGTAAAGGATACAAGAGAATTAAAAGAAAGACACCTTCCAAGGAGCCATTAGAATTCTTTCCTCAAGATGTTGAAGAAATAGAACTTGAGGTGGTTGATGAAGAAGAAGAGGCACCAGAGGGAGATGTTCCTATAGGATTTGTTGTTTCTATGTCCACATTGGGTGAGTCATCCACACAAGCCCCACTCACAAGAAAGAAAAGTAAAGAGGTTCAAGAAGGAGTACTTCATGCCATGGCTGAAGCTGCTAAAGCAAAAGAAGTGGAGGAAGAATTTGTAGAAGTTGAGATAGATTTAGATGAGACTCTATCATAAATGGATTTGCAAGAAAACATGCCTCTAGGGCATACTATTGAGTAGATTCTGATGCAAGAAGAACAATGGAAACTATTTGAAGATGCTACAAGAGATTCTGATGCAAGGGCTGTGGCGGAGAAGCAAAAGGAAATGGACGCTAAGGTGTAAGTTGATGCTCTATTTCAACAACAACAATTAAAGGAAAAACAAATTGAAACAAGGGTAGCAACTGATGAAGTAGAGGAGCAAATGAGGCAATGGGAGTATGAGCTCAAGGTCAATGCAGAAAATGACAAGTTAGAATTGATACAGAAGATCCATGATCTTGAGGAGGAGAAAGCAAGAAACTGGAGGGAAAAGGAAATCCTGGTTGCTAAACTGAAACTTGCAGAGGAAGCTCGATGGAAAGAGGAAGAAGCTAAAGCTCTAAGAAAGGAAAGAGATGCTAAAGAGCTAATAAAGAAACAACAAGCTGAAGAAGAAAAGGAAAAGGCAGAGAAGCTCAAGGCCTTAGAAATAGAAAGAATAGAAGAGGAAGAATCAGAAAAGATAAAGAAAGAAAAAGAGGCCGAAGAGTTAATTAGGATGCAACAGGAAGAAGAAGCAGAAGCTGAAAAACTTAAAGCTTTGGAGGAAGAACGGTTAGAAAGGGAAAAGCTAGAAAGAGAGGCCTTAGAAAAAGAGAAATTAGAAAAAGAAAGGTTAGAGAAGGAAAAAATTGAGAAGGATGGGTTGGAAGAAGAGAGATTGGGAAAAGAAGAAGACAAGAAAATGCAAGAACAAAGAGTTTGAAAAGAGGCTGAGAAGTTGGTGCAGATGCATGTGCTACAGGAGCAACAAGAGAAAGCAAAGGTTGATTCTCAACCCAATGTAAATATTCAGCCACCCTCTACAATTGCCGCTTCCTCTTGCGTGATGATGACTGCTCCCAGTGCTCCTATATGGTTGAAGTTAGACCTGTAGAAGAGAGCCAGAACACCTCCTCAACCTCTTAATTGGGAGGACATGATGAAGGGAATTGAACAGGAAAGGCCTAAGAAGAAGGTTAAAATCTTACATTCTACTAGACTAAAAGATAAAGGGGAGATAGTTGCTAAATGTGCCATGCCTATGACAGAAAAGGAGGTAGGGGATATGCAGCTAACGGACTATCAATTGAGTACAGTTAATTTGGGAAGACCTACTAGGAATCAACAAATGAATCTGATTGATGTGGTGGCTTCAACAACTAAATCAAGAATGATGAAGGACAAACAAAAGAAAGATGAGCTTAAGGCTCAATTGGATCAGATACATTCCTTCTTGAAAAGTGTCTCCTCTCCAAGGTCATAACAAGTTGCAGCTATTGAGACTCCTGTTTTGTTAAGTAAAAAGGAGGTTGATGATTTGGTGGAGGTTAGAGGAAAGGCGGAGATGGTAGACAAATGGATAGATAAATTGAACCAAGAGGTAGGAGAGATTTTAGTGAAAGGATTTGAAGCCTACAAGGATACTGAAGGGTTGATTAAAGAGATGTATCAATATATTGAGGCATCATAAAAACAAGAAGAAGAGTATAAGGAGTATGGTGAAAAGTTAGAAAAGATAAATACATTGCCTCTAACAACTCTTCTGGAACAGTCTATACTTGAGGAAGACAACAAAGACTTTGTAGAGAAGACTTCTCACATACTTAAGTTTAGGATTGGATTTTTGAGCAAGCATAAGGATGAGATTCAGGAGACTGTAAATAATTTAACTGAGCAATCGGAAGAATTAGAAGCAGCTATTGCCATTATTGTAGATATAAATGCATTTACAAAAGAGGGCATGCCTTTTAATCAAATAAAGGAAAAGTGGGATGAAATATTCCAAGGACTTATGCAAAAGGGAGATGATGGTGGAGAGTTGATGTTAGATCGACTTGTAGAGGTCAAAGAGAAGATAAAAGCTATAGGGAGAGAATTGACAAAGATGAAAAGTATGAAGGAATTTGCTACAGCTGAGTTGGATCGTATTGCATTTGAAGATGACTAGATTGATGGGCCAGAGATGGATACTCTACAACAAGTGTTCACCAGTTACGTTGAGTTCCTAGCAGATCCAACTTTGCATGCATGAATCCTTACATGCATGATGTTCTCCTTCTTTGCATGTTGCATGCATACAACACTAATAGCTTTTTGAGTGAATGATTTTATTTTCTCTTCTATCTTCTACTTTTGGTTATGACTGAAAGTCTAATGTAAGAACTCAAGATAAAATTGATCTGAGTTTCCAAGAGAGTCTGAATTCCTAAAAAGGTGGAAAGCCTAAAATAGAAGTGAGGTTCGAACTTTTTGTATATCTATAAATAGTAGATGGGTATCATATTGTAAAGGTCGTCTAATTGAGAACTAGATTGGCTTACCTAATGGTAAGAGATAGAATTTTGTAGAGTTTTTGTAGAGATACATCGTACTTAATCTTTTACAGTTAATAGAATTGCAGGTTTTTACTCGCAATATGGTGTTTGGAATAAAATTGTTTGTTTGATAAGGCTGATAAGTTATGATCTATTTGTATGTAGTGATTGTGCTGAACATAAGAGTTTCTTGAATGATGAAAGTCATTTGAATGAATCATATTTAAGGATCATCTTATTACATTGTCATTGAGTTGAAGTTATTAAAAAGTTTTTTGATCTATAATTTTGATGATGAATGAACGTGTGTTGTTTTGAAACCCTTGGGATACTTGTGAAGAGTAATTTTGAAGTTAATTAAGCACCTAAAATGTATGCAATGGTATAGATTATGCTATAGACTGTATCATATTATGGTTTTATGATTTGTTAGGAAACATTCATTGTTAAAGGTATATGTCTAGATACTAGATAAATTCGATTCATACTTATTGGGTTACCCCTTTGTTCTATCTTTTTCTTTTATTTAAAACCCATTGATTTACAGGAACTATTTTGATAAAAGATTCATAGCTTGAATCCTTTGTTACCAGCACAGACCCCTTGAGTATTATAGTTGCATGAACCAATTGAGTGACATCATATAGTTGAGAACCAACTACCAGGACCTTGGAAGTTAGGCTACTACATGTTGTCTTTCTTTTTCAGGAGAAATAGAGTAGAAATATTATGTTTTAATGTTGTTTGTGTCATTTTAACCATAAAAAAAAATTGGTGCTAGAAGGAGGGCCTAAAAGGACATATTTTTCACCGAAGGGATACGAGAGGGTTCTCAAATCCTCTACTAATCATGAACTATTTGAAGAACTTCAAACCCTAGTTAGACCAAGACCTTATGCTCGTAGGGTAGAGATACCTACATTACCACCACCGTTTACTCCACCTAGATTTCCACCAAATAGGCCTTTGTCACCACCAATTCAGTCTACATCACCACCACTTGCCCAACCAATCCCACCAATGGCTTACTTTGTGAATAATCCCTTCCCATGAGGGATGATTCCTAGAGGAATCCATGACTTACCGAAGAACCCAGAGAAGTTATTTCTAAAATATATGCATGGAGAATCAAGAAGTGCGGAGGAACATATACAGGCATTCAAATATGCATGCACACGAGCTCAAGTTGCTCATCAGGATGTGGTATATCGATTATTTCCTTAGTATTTAGGAGATATGGCATATAATTGGTCTCTAAATCTGCCCCAAGGATCCATTCTGGGTTGGACAAATTTAGAGAATGCTTTTATTAATTAGTTTAGGGTTTATGTAGAACCTACCATATTATATCACCAATTTTCCACCATTAGAAAGGATCATCATGAACCATTGCCCTTGTTCAACATTAGGTTCCATAGGATGTATCGTAGGCTACAAGAGCCTTACCTAGAACTGGAAGCCATGGCTATACAGGCATATCTGAGAGCTATTGATCCTTTGATTGGCCTA
>CM021101.1:609485538-609522009 GCA_007115665.2 Sequoiadendron giganteum
TTCGAAGAAAACCAAATCCATTTTTCATTCCGATCTCGATTCCGATAACCTCCCCGACTCTGACTCCGAGCCCATTTGTTATTAGGTGAAGTTTCTATATCAGTTTTTGCTCCGAGTTCGCTAGTGTTGTAAAAGAGATTGTTTTGAGCTTTTGTCTGGTTCTGACTCTGATGTATGTGTAAGAGTTATGTTTTAAAAGCATTTTTTATGATGATATCTAAAGATCTAATTAAAGGTTTGCTTGCAAAAGAATTGAGAGATGTCAGGAATGTCAGGAGAGGCTGCTCGGAGGAATCAATCAGCTGGAACATCGAAGATAGCACCAAAAATAAAGAAGGTGAAACTAGAATAGCTACCTTATATATTGAGGTATGATCATAGGAATCCGGTGATGAAAGTGAGAAAGGTGGAATCAAACTGGTCAAATATCATTGATACTAGTTTGGGCCAGTATAGCTTTGAATAATTACATGAAGAGACCTTTGTAGAACGAGCAAACTTGATAGGGAGAACACAAAGGATTGTTGACTCCGGTCTTGCACATATCATGGTGTTTCCTTTATCAATTCAGTGTTCGGAGTTGATATTGATAGTAGCCAGTACTTATGATCTTGCTACAAGATTATGCATGGATTCACTAAATAATGTGATTATAGATCTTACTCTGCAAATGTTCTAAAGTATATTTAATGTTCCTGATCCTAAGAACTTGGTGCAGCTAACTGAAGTGGAGGCATTGGAGAAATATAGCAAGCATAAAGACTCCAATAAGTCTCACTTAAACAAAAAATGGTTAAGCACAGAGAAGAAATCTTTAAGGAAGCTTGCAGACCAGCCAAAGAGGGCATATTTCAAGAAGGAGGTATTTGACTTGATATTAATGTTGTCTAGAGTGTTCAGGAAGAGGGATACCTTCCACTTCAAGGAATGTATGTTCCATTTCATTCAAGTAATCTTTCAGGGTGATTACCAATTTGATTGGTCAATGATTGTTTCTGATGCCATACATAATCAGCTCACAAGGGTTAGATAGACTAAATCTTTCTTAATGACTTCTTATGTGGTTTATGCTGTAGCAAGATTGGGGATTTTCCCAGGATTAAACAGAGTAGGTATAATAGGAGCCTTGGATGGGTAGAAGAAGGTATGGGAACATTATGATTAGTTATCTCTTCAAGTTGTTGAAACTCATTTCAGAAGAGTCAATGATGCATTTTTATATGTGGTCATCAATCGGTTGAGTGGAGATGCAGGATACAGGTTAAGTCAAGAAGTTATGGCTTTTATTGCTGAATAGGGAAGTTGGTACATCCAATACCCCAAATTTACATACTTCAGGTTGTTTGGTTTTGAAGGCCATCCACATTTACTTCCAAGATGCTGCAGTAATAGAATGGTGCTAATGGAATTTGTGTATCAGGCCATTGGAGTTAATGCTCGGTTTGGGATCAAGCACAAGACTTGATGTCATAAATTTCCCATGAAATTGGGTGAATATGGATGTCAACACTTGAAGGGAGCAAAGGTAGTTTGTAATGAGTTGATACAATTGAAATTGGGATTGTATACAGCTCGTAAGTATTTTGATCCAAGGAAGAAAATGTATGCCTTATTACCTTCAGTGTTCACTAGACACTTTAATTTGTTAGAGGACTTTTGGTGTGATCGGCATGATGAATATGACTTAAGGAAGAAGAACTATGAAAGATTATCAGTTGCACTTATGGTAGAGTTGGGTGTTAAAGAAAATATTCTTGACATGTTAGTGGATGATGGAATTGTATTGGATCCCTCATATGAAGCCTTGAACATTGGCACCAAAAGCTTAGATCCAATAGACTAGAAAGAGGAAGAAACAATTGATATTAAGAAAATTGGAAGAGTAGTTTAGGATAGAAGTGTGCAATGGTTGATGATGAAAGCTCGAGCTCCTCAAGGACCAATCGTTAAGAAGCATAAAGGATACAAGAGAATTAAAAGTAAGACACCTTCCAAGGAGCCATTAGAATTCTTTCCTCAAGATGTTGAAGAAATAGAACTTGAGGTGGTTGATGAAGAAGAAGAGGCACCAGAGGGAGATGTTCCAATAGGATATGTTGTTTCTACACCCACATTGGGTGAGTCATCCACACAAGCCCCACTCACAAGAAAGAAAAGTAAAGAGTTTCAAGAAAGAGTACTTCATGCCATGGCTGAAGCTACTAAAGGAAAAGAAATGGAGGAAGAATTTGTAGAAGTTGAGATAGATTTAGATGAGACTCTGTCAGAAATGGATTTACAAGAAAACATGCCTCTAGGGCATACTATTGAGCAGATTCTGATGCAAGAAGAGCAATGGAAACTATTTGAAGATGCTACAAGAGATTCTAATGCAAGGGCTGTGGTGGAGAAGGAAAAGGAAATGGATGATAAGGTGCAAGCTGATGCTCTACTTCAACAACAACAATTAAAGGAAAAACAAATTGAAATAAGGGCAACAACTAATTAAGTAGAGGAGCAAATGAAGCAATGAGAGCATGAGCTCAAGGTCAAAGAAGAAAATGAAAAGTTAGAATTGATACAAAAGATCCATGATCTTGAGGAGGAGAAAGCAAGAAACCAGAGGGAAAAGGAAATCCTGGTTGCTAAACTAAAACTTGCAGAGGAAGCTCGACAAAAAGAGAAAGAAGCTAAAGCTCTAAGAAAGGAAAGAGATGCTGAAGAGCTAATAAAGAAACAACAAGCTGAAGAAGAAAAGGAAAAGGAAGAGAAGCTCAAGGCCTTAGAAATAGAAATAATAGAAGAGGAAGAATCAGAATAGTAAAGGAAAGAAAAAGAGGCCGAAGAGTTAATTATTAAGCAACAGGAAGAAGAAGCAAAAGCTGAAAAACTTAAAGCTTTGGAGGCAGAACAGTGAGAAAGGGAAAAGCTAGAAAGAGAGGCATTAGAAAAAGAGAAATTAGAAAAAGAAAGGTTAGAGAAGGAAAAAATGGAGAAGGATTGGTTGGAAGAAGAGAGATTGGGAAAAGAAGAAGACAAGAAAATGCAAGAACAAAGAGATAGAAAAGAGGCTGAGAAGTTGGTGCAGATGCATGTGCTGCAGGAGCAACAAGAGAAAGCAAAGGTTGATTCTCAACCTGAGGTAAATGTTCAGCCACCCTCTTCAATTGCTGCTTCCTCTTCCATGATGATGACTATTGCCAGTGCTCCTATATGGTTGAAGGTAGACCTGCAGAAGAGAGCCAGAACACCTCCTCAACCTCTTCATTGGGAGGACATGATGAAGGGAATTGAACAGGAAAGGCCTAAGAAGAAGGCTAATATCTTACATTCTACTAGACTAAAAGATAAAGGGGAGATAGTTGTTGAATGTGCCATGCCTATGACAGAAAAGGAGGTAGGGGATATGCAGCTAACAAACTATCAATTAAGTATGGTTAATTTGGGAAGACCTACTAGGAATCAACAAATGAATCTAATTGATGTGGTGGCTTCAACAACTAAATCAAGAATGATGAAGGACAAACAAAAGAAAGATGAGCTTAAGGCTCAATTGGATCAGTTACATTCATTCTTGAAAAGTGTCTCCTCTCCAAGGTCACAAAAATTTGCAGCTATTGAGACTCCTATTTTGTTAAGTAAAAAGGAGGTTGATGATTTGGTGCAAGTTAGAGGAAAGGCGGAGATGGTAGACAAATGGATAGATAAATTGAACCAAGAGGTAGGAGAGATTTTAGTGAAAGGATTTGAAGCCTACAAGGATACTGAAGGGTTGATTAAAGAGATGTATCAATATATTGAGGCATTAGAAAAACAAAAAGAAGAGTATAAGGAGTATGGTGAAAAATTAGAAAAGATAAATACATTGCCTCTAACAACTCTTCTGGAATGGTCTATACTTGAGGAAGACAACAAAGACTTTGTAGAGAAGACTTCTCGCATACTTAAGTTTAGGACTAGCTTTTTGAGCAAGCATAAAGATGAGATTCAGGAGACTATAAATAATTTAATTGAGCAATTGGAAGAATTAGAAGCAGCTATTGCCATTATTGTAGATATATATGCATTTATAAAAGAGGGCATGCCTTTTAATCAAATAAAGGAAAAGTGGGATGAAAGATTCCAAGGACTTATGCAAAAGGGAGATGATGGCAGAGAGTTGATGTTAGATCGACTTGTAGAGGTCAAAGAGGAGATAAAAGTTGTAGGGAGAGAATTGAGAAAGGTGAAAAGTATGAAGGAATTTCTTGCAGTTGAGCTGGATCAGATTGCATTTGAAGATGACTAGATTGATGGGCTAGAGATGGATACTCTACAACAAGTGTTCACTAGTTACAATGAGTTCCTAGCAGATCCAGCTTCGCATGCATGATGTTCTCCTTCTTTGCATGTTGCATGCATACATCAGTAATAGCTTTTTGAGAGCATGATTTTCTTTTCTCTTCTATCTTCTATTTTTGGTTAAGACTGAAAGTATAATCTAAGAACTCAAGATCAAATTGATCTAAGTTTCCAAGAGAGTCTAAATTCCTAAAAAGGTGGAAAGCCTAAAATAGAAGTGAGGTTCAAACTTTTTGTATATCTATAAATACTAGATGGGTATCATATTGTAAAGGTCGGCTAATTGAGAACTAGATTGGCTTACCTAATGCTAAGAGTTAGAATTTTATAGAGTTTTTGCAGAGATACATTGTACTTAATCTTTTACAGTTAATAGAATTACAGGTTTACTCGAAATATGGTGTTTGGAATAAAATTGTTTGTTTGATAAGGCTGATAAGTTATAATCTATCTATATGCAGTGATTGTGCTGAACATAAGAGTTTCTTGAATGATGAAAGTCATTTGAAGGAATTAGATTTAAGAATCATCTTATTAGATTGTCATTGAGTTGAAGTTATTAAAAAGTTTGTTGATCTATAATTTTGATGATGAATGAATTGTGTTGTTTTGAAACCCTTGGGATACTTGTGAAGAGTAATTTTGAAGTTAATTAAGCACCTAAAATGTATGTAGTGGTATAGATTATGCTATAGACTGTATCATCTTATGGTTTTATGATCTGTTAGGAAACATTCATTGTTAAAGGTATATGTCTAGATACTAGATAGATTCGATTCATACTTACTAGTTTACCCCTTTGTTCTATCTTTTTCTTTTATTTAAAACCCATTGATTTACAGGAACTATTTCAATAAAAGAGTCATAGCTTGAATCCTTTGTTACCAGCACAGGCCCCTTGAATATTACAGTTGCATGAACCAATTAAGAACCAACTACCAGGACCTTGGGAGTTAGGCTACTACATGTTGTCTTTCTTTTTTAGGAGAAATAGAGTAGAAATATTCTGTTTTAATGTTGTTTGTGTCATTTTAACCATCAACAGGTGTTAGTGGAATTTTTTTATAAAATGGCACTTTCATTCCTTACAAGAAGACTAATGATGTGCATGTTGGTGACCATTTTTTCAAAGAGATTGGAAGATTGCATGGACTACCTAAGAGTATAGTTTTAGATAGGGATACTGAGTTCATTGGATACTTTTGGAGAAAATTGTGCAAGAAGATGAAAATAGATAGGTGAAGTTTAGTTCAGCATATCACCCAAAAATAGATGGACAAATAAAGGTAGTAAATAGAAGTTTGGGTAACGTGTTAAGATGTTTGGTTGGTGAGAAGGTAGGAAATTGGGACATATTTTTACCACAAGTAGAATTTCCATACAATAATTCAATGAATCAAAGCATAGGGAAGACACCATTTGAGATTGTGATAGGAGTGTGCCCTAGAGGAGTTTCAAAGCTAAAAGACATCAATATGGAGAAAAAGAGGAGTGTAGAAGTAGAAAAAATTGTAGGATTCATGGAAACATTGCATAATCAAATACGAAAGCACTTGGAGGATATAAACAGTAAGTATAAGGAGAAGGAAAATGAGAAAAGGAGACAAAGAATTTTTTTGGAGATGAAGTGTTGGTATATCTAAGGAAGGACATATTTCTAGTTGGAACATACAAAAAATTGAAGATGAGGAAGTTTGGACCATGTAATATTCTAAAGAGGTTTGATTCCAGAAATGCATATGAAGTAGACTTACCAAAGACATTGGGTATATCACATATTTTCAATATTGCAAATATATATGAGTACCTCAAAGGAAAGTCAAGTGACAGTAATAATGAAGTAGATTTGTAGGATAAATTACCACATCAACCACTAGAGAAGATTGAACAGATTTTGGATACTTGAACCTAAAGGAGCACTAGGAACAAGCAGTACAAGGAATAATTAGTAAAGTTGAAAGGTATACCAATGGAAGATTCATCATGGAGTTTTCAAGATGAGGTGGACCACTTTGGTTTTCCTCTAGCCCTTGGAAAGTGAGGGACTCACTTTTGTTCCAACCTTGGGTGTTTGATGTAGGAGCATCTCTGGTTGTAAATAAATTTTGTATCAACAAAAAATATTTCCTTTCTTACATTAAAATTTGTAGTGGTTTCAAAATTTCATTACGCATTTCACCACATTATCAATTATTAACCCACAAAGTAGGATATTAGACCTAGACAGGGAAATCTATCACACATTCAAATTTTAGATCATTTGCATTTTTCTATCAAAAGTTATTGCTGTTTGAATTCCACTGTAATTCACTATCAAAGAATTTGGGTCTGACTTGGTCCAGTTTTCTTAGTGTGGACCTATTCCAAAATGTGCAAAGCTTAATGGGACATCATATAATAATTTTGGGTCCAATGGGATCTATCTTGGAGATTCACAAGTTATTTAATTTTGTGAAGGATTATCTTCCATATTTTCAAGGTTGGCCTTCACATTAATCATTCATCAAGCTTTGTAAACCCTTGTGGCTAATGCAAACCTTTGTTGGAGCTAGAGAACCATATTTATAATCATTTGTAATTCATACGAAGGGAGTTAGTGAGTATTCTCATTATTAGAGTTTAGATATTTTTGATCTACCTTGTGAGGGACTATAATAAGGCCTTTGGAGAATTATTATGTTGAATGCCCTTGTGACAGGCCTGTGAACCCTAGTTTTTCACCCATGAGGCATATATTGCATGTAGTATTTCTAATATAATAATGATTTATATTGACAGAATACTTTCTTCTATTATTTCCTTTGTGTTGACTCTAAGTTGCACAGTTTGGACTATTCTTTCTGAACCCTCCATCTATGACTTGATCAACCCCCCCTCTAAGTCTTTGGTTTTGTTACACAAAAAATTCTCGAAATTCAAAATTAAATGTGTACACCTACACCTAAGGCTTATACTATGTTTCCCTATTTAAACATGAAACTTTATTGTAAAATATAAGCAATTTTTATTATAGTGAAGCTTTGACAAAAGCTATCATCCTAATTTATAGATGTATTTGTAGATTCTCAAATTTATGTGTTTTCATTATAATGATTGAAGCTTGAAGAAATTTTTAAAAATGTTGGAATATAGGGTTTGTATGTTTATTTTTCATCTCCCAAGCACATTAAGACCTGATTATAATATGTTCTCACCTTCAGAATTTGATCATCTTGCTTCCCTAAGTGAAGAATTTTGTTGTGTATTATTTTCCTTGAATATTTGACTTTCTCTTTTGTAGGATATTGTATCTCCTTATTTATTTCATATACGATTCCAATCTAATACACTAGTAGGGTTTTATCAATTATTTTGCATGTCATTTCTCACCATAGTATTAGACACACATAAGGTTCTTAGAACACATTTTCATCTATTATCAATTTGGCTATTTATGGAGGTAGAAATATCAAAATGGAGGTTCACCAAGGAAAACTCATATATAGCCACCCCTCTCTCTTTTTTATGTTTTTCAAGTTTAGGCGTAAAGGTGAAATATATTTAGACATTATTGAGTAGTGTAGATCTACAACTTTCAAACTGTGATTCAAATTTCTTAAAACCCTCAAACTAGGTCACACAATACCCTTGTCTAGCTATTTTATGCTCTGCTTTCTATGGAAAGTGCCCCTCTATCTATTTTTTCTATATTTTCAACTTTTTCATCAAGTTTTGTTTCCATTTGTGCAAATTATTTGCATTTTCATATTATTTTTTCACATTAATTAGGTAAATTAAATCACATTCAATCAATCTTCCCTCTTTGCAATAAAGGAACAAAACCTAGGCAGATCATCTCTTCTTTTAGTCTATTATCCAACCATATTTCTTTTATCGATTTGTGTTCTAAATTTAATAAAATAAAGGATTTATCCATGTTAATCTACTAGTTAGATTTAGGATCTCCTTTTGCACTTCAATTTTGAGGAACTTGACTTATCTTGCATTTGCAAAATATTTTTATTTTAATTACATAATCTCATATTTTGAGTTACTTGTTTAAAGCATTAGATTTGAGTATCTCGTGCACATTTTTAAATATTGCACATATACATTGTAAAAGTAAAGAATTTAAATTCATTTTCTTTAGAAAAGAACAAAATTATAATATTATCGTTTAGTATTTCAATAATATATCTCTTTTGTTATCCTTTTTTGAAATATTTTACTTTATGGGAACATTCATGTACTAAGTGAATTTTACCTTTCAGCTCTTTTGAAAGCTTAGAAAAATTAATTCATACATTTATTTACTTCTCATAGACATATTAGGCCATCTTAATTTTTCTAAGTTTTTCTAGACTTCAAATCTAGGTTTGCATAGTATAAGACCTATAGATACTAAGTTTCACTTGTGTAAGATTTGAAACCCTAAAATTCTACAATTCTAGACTAGGGTTTCTAACACCCTTTTTTTTCTAGCATTGATCTAGATTTTAGTGACAATTTATTCTCTACACCTTTTATTTAGATCTTCTCTCTATCTCTAATAATATATTATGTAACAATTGCATTTTATCGTATTTGATCAATTTACCCTAGAAAATTTAACATAAATAAAAAATCCTTTTATCTTAAGTCAAAATTTTACTATATATCTTCAACATCTTGGGGAAATTAATATTATTGGTTCATGTTAGATCTCTTTCTAGAAAACTTTTAAGTGTTTGGTTAATCATTTAGTAGTTGTAATTTTTTTATGTTTAATAAAGGACTTGATGACTTAATCTCAATAGAGTCGTCCTCTAAGACTCCTAAAAACCTCTATTTATCAAATATTAATTAGTGTAATTTTTCAACAAAAAAAAATTAGTGTAATTGGTTTTGTGAAACAAAAAGTTATTGTCCATGTCCATTCTGATAATACTCAACTACAAACTTAACCTATCCTAACAATTAGAGGTATTAAAAACCAATTTAATTGTCAATCACTCAAAATAATAATATAAATCAAAATGTTTCATGGTAACCACATGATTATGTAGCTTCTCACACATACAATACTTAAAATAGTAAAAAAGATTAAAAAAACCTGATTTTTCCCACTTCAATTCCCCTTCCTCAACCTTTTCTTCGGATGAAATTGTGGACTGCTCTAATATTCATGTTATATTTGTACCACCTTCTATTAGAACAAATTATGTAGAATCCTTCTTTTTTTTTTCCCAAATCAAACCTAGATATTATATTCTATCAAAGTGAATTAAATTCTTTGAAGACTTCCAAAAACAAAATGATCCTTTGATGAATATTATCATTATCTATTGGAATGAAATAAAGAATACCCTAATTGATAATGGGTAAGGTTTTAATGTTTTTAGCATTGACCTATTGTGTAATATAAATGTTGATACATCTATCATGAAACCCAATACTCTTTCTATTCATGGCATTGATAATGCTCATAGAAAATCATTAGGTACAATAACATTACCCACTCAATGTAGGACCTATGAATTTTCCTACCATTATCCATATCATACCATATTATATTTTATATAATCTTCTTCTTGGTATATTTTGGATTGATATGATGGGGGAAGTCCTGTCTACTCTTCATCCTGCAATAAATTTTGTATATAAGAACAAGCCTTATATGGTTAAAGTAGATAAAAATCCCAAAATTCTTTACAAGCCAAACATAGACATAAACTTGCCATTTCTAAATCTATTAGTACTTTGATTCCATTTTAAAAATTAGAACCAATATCTTCCAATGATAAAAATATTGTTGATTGTGAATCACCTATGACTGCACCTTTTGGTGATGATTGAGGTTCTTTATATTTTACACCTACATTCATTAGGGAGTATAAAATATCACCATGAAAGCCTCAAGAGATAAAATTTTCATATCATCCACACAATCTTCTCTCCCTTCATCTCAAACACATAATCTCAACACTACAAGTCCTCCTATATTGACAATTGATGCTATTTATACATATAATTTTTTATGAGACCACTTATTGTGAGTTGCCATATTCAACGGAAATTGAATTCATTTATGGTCAAGGATTTAATTTTTTTTTTTGAATTTAGGTATAAAGGTATTGTCTAAGGTATAAATAAAAAAGGTATCAATGTCCCCATAGAACCTAATTCACAAGATTCAATTTTTTATCTTGTATATCATCCTTTAAAACCAAAAAAATCCTCTCATATACCCTATCTTAATGTGAATATGATATCTCAATCTCAAAATCCTTCACATTTCTACTTAACCTAGTGTATGCTAAAATGATAGAAAAATATCTCTTTTAATACACCTTCATTTGATGTCCTTCCAACTAATTAATCCTTGGTTTAATTCTTGATATTTTATGAGTACTTACCCTAATATCATCATTATTATGGATTTCCTTATTTTTCAAATTCTTAGGTATACTTTGGAAAAATTCTTGTATATCATATGATATTTTGGTTTCTCATAAATGTACCAATAATTCCCTCATCCTCCTAATGTCCCAAACTACAATACTCTTCTTGTTGGAGATATCGTTCATGTCCAAATGGACCCATATAATCTTGAGAAGGTTATCCTAATTGAAAAAAATCTTGAATCTAATGGAAAACAAGAACATTCTAATCCTTTACTTGAATTTCCTAATATTTTTCCTTGGTCATATTTAGATATGCCTAGTTTTTATCCTAAATTAGTAACACATAATATTGTATTGCATATTGATTCCAAGCCTATAAGATACAAGCTATGAAAAATAAACACCATAGTGGTATTGTTAGTTAAAGATGATATTGAGAAGCTTTTATAATTTTTCTTTATCTACCATATTGACTACTCACCTTGGATATTTAATAGTGTGAATATCACTAAACTTGATAATCATATTTGTATATGCATTGGATTTCATGATCTCAACAAGGCTTCTTTGAAAGATTCTTTTTTTCTTCCTAACATTTACATGATTATTTTTTATATTAAAAGTAGGGGAAGGGCCCCTAAACCAAAAAGTTAAAGCTAAAAAAATGTAGATCAAAAGGGCATTAAGGCCAGCTAGCCATAAGAAAGAAGAGGGAGGCATGAAAACCTTATATAATCTAAGTAAACCATGAACATAGGTAAAAACAACAATAAAACAATAGAGACAACAAAAGAGCACTAGAAAAATAATGTAGAAATAAAAAAAGAACCATCCCTTTTTAGAGGAGGATATGATCTCCTAGTTAGCCTTTAATAGGCCCATGGCCATCTTGCAATATTTAGCACAGACATAGTCCCCAACCAAGGTCTTCTAGGTCATCTCCTTTGACTCTTGCCCCATTTTCCTTTCAATTTTTCTGATTTTAGACATATCACACACCATTCCAAATATTCCATGTTCCATGATCCCATCCACTACTATATAAATTATACCAACAACTTCTTCACGAGCCTCCATCTTGTTTTTTGATGTCCTCATTATGTCCTTTGTGCTTTTCCTTCAGGGGGTTGTTACCCTTTTTATGCTCTTTATCTTCGACAATTTGAGTGGGGTCAATGTGGGTGTCCTAATAATTTTCCATTTCCTCAACCTCAACATTTAGGTTATCATTGTCATCATCCTCCTATTTCTCTGGTTCTTCCAACTCCTCATTATCCTTTTCTCTCAAGAAATATCATCATGGTATTGTGGTGGAAACAAAGAAAATTGATGTAATAATTAGCATTCCACCAGTAAAAAAAATCTCAACTTCTTAGTCTACAAGGGAAGACTCAAGCTATTTGCTAGATTATTTGATTACTAGTAGATTAGACTCTCCCTTTCACTCAAATTATTAATAAATATTCTCAAATCAGTTAAAATGAGAACTACCAAAGGATTTAGATGATCTAAAATGATACTCAGCTAATCCTCCTATATTACAACCAATGATCTTATGATGACCTTTATTCTTTATACATTTTCTTCATCTAATGCTCTTGTAGTATTATTCACACACCATGATGATGATTGTAAAGAGCATGATATTTATTATATCAATCTCACTTTAATCAACTATGAGGTTGAATACACTGCAATTGAGAAATAATGTCTAGATCTTGTATTTGTAGTGCATAATTTGAGACATTATCTTCAAAATGTTGGAGCCTATGTCATTATAAATTTTGATCCAAAAACAAAAAAAATTTCTACAGCTAATCTTTCAAGACATCTTGCTAAATGGGTGATGTTGTTGATATAACTTGACATTAAGTTTGTCTCTCAAAAGGAAATTAATGGTCAAGAATTTATTGACTAATTATATGATGGTCCTTCACCAATTTCTTTACCAAATCAACAAACACTCCCCAATGACCATGTTCTTCCATCAAAAATTGATAAAACATGGTATTTATCCTTGATGGTTTTAGGTGTTAAACTAGCTCTAATATTGATGTTATACTGATATCCCTTTAGGAAAGCTAATTCCCTTATCTAACCATCTCAATTTATTATGCACTAACAAAATTATGGAAGATGAAGCCCTTATTGCTAGTTTGTGTGTTTCATTGTCTCTCTATATTAAAAATATTTATAATTTTGTTGACTTGTAATTGATAATCAAGAAAACCAATGGATCTTATCAAGCAAAGAAATAATAGTTATCTCAATATCATGAATTGGTTTATCAATATTAAAATAGTTTTCTTCTTGCACTATTGATAATATTCCTCAAAAAGATAATTCATATTTGAATGTGATGGTGAGTGTTGTTTCTCTCATATTTCTTGATGATTCATCTATTATTTTCAATTTACCATTCATAAACTATATTCACAATCAATTTAAGAAAGTTATAATAACATCGTTTTTTTATTACAACATCGATTTACATGAATGATACTCCCAAATATTTCAATATTAATGTGATGGTACCTTTCCTAATTCTTCATCTAAAATTTCTTGAGATCACATCTAAAATCTTGTAGTGTGATATATCGTTCTATCTAATTTCCTATATCAAAGGGTACAATAGTCTTATTCTTTATTGACCTAACAATTCAGAGAGCCCTATTGCCCTTAAAGAGGTCCATTCAGGTGCCTATGGAGGACACTTTTGTGGCCAGTATTTGGTTCAAAACTTGCTTTACATAGGTTACTATTGGGAAATATGGAATGATATTATTTCACTTTCCTCAAAAAAGTTCCCTCAATGTCAACAACATAATGATTCTACTTTCTTCAAAAAGTTCTCTCATTGTCAATAACATTACAATTTCATTTTCTTAAAAAAGTGTCATTTTCATCCAGGTATTGGATCTTATTGGAAATATTAATCCTCCTTTGCACAAAAAAGCTTTTATTAACATGACTATCAATTAATTAATGAAATAGGTTGAAGTTTTTTCACTTTGATGTACGAATATTGAATTTATTTTTCAATTTATCTTTGATAACATCATTTCTCAATTTGGTCTCCCTTTTTATTTAGTACTTCAGAATAGTTCATCATTTAAGAACAAATAATTGAAGAAGTTCCTTGAGAAATTTTATACTCAACATCACCTATCCACACCATATTATCCTCAACCAAATGGTCAAGAAAAATCTTCTAATAAAACAATTGAGAAAATCCTTCAAAAGACTATTAGAAATCATGGTAAGGATTTGCACACTCAACTCTACTATGATCCACGAGCTTTCCAAATAATTGTTCATATGGATATGGGTACCGACCCATACAACCTCATGTAGGTTGTTGATTCAATCAAGCCTTTAGAGTTAGAGATTCCTTCATTGCAGATTTCTATCAGTATCATTCTAAATGAGAATTTTTATAAAGAACAAAAATCCAAAAACTTGAGACACTCAATCAACAATGTATACATAGTCTTGAACATCTTCATTATTATCAAAAGAATATTCAACACAACTACAATAAGCATGCCATTCATCTCTCATTTTTGGTTGGTGACTTGGTGCTTTATGAAAATTAATGCAGCATAAATGCAACACTAGGTGAAAAAGGAGTTTAGCTTAAACTAGTTAGGACCTTAGATTATCATGGAGTTTTATGTATTAGTTGCATATAAACTATATACAATGGAAAATATGCCTCTCAAAAGAAACCATTAATGTTATGCATCTACATCATTCTATTTTAAAATGGTATGCTATTATTTAAAGAGTGTTATGTTATATGGTTAATATTATTATATATTTAATTTTATGTTTCTTCTTTAATGACAAAAAATTGTGAGTATTAAATTATAAGTAATTTTCTTATTAAGGATAATTAATTTTCATTAGCATACATTTTATTAATTTTTATACCATGTTAAATAGATCATTATTGAATTTAATAAAATTGTTTAATTATATAATAGGCGCATTTAATTCAACATATGTGAACATTGAACAATAATTTGTTGTATTTAATTAAAACAAATTATTAAGGTTTTTAATTAGATCACATGATTCATTTAACATATCACCAATACATGTACCAATTAGATCATTATTTTACTTTTAAAATAATCTCATTAGGTTATTTAATCAAATCACAATTGTATTTAATTAGCCAAACATATCAATTACCACACATAATCAAATGTTTGTTACATTTAATTAATCAATATATTACATTTATTTATATATGTCATATCCATATATAACCAAATATCACCACTCTAACAAAGTTTGGTGTGTCATGAGAGTATAATTCACAATAATATCATCAACCTATAGGCCTAGTGGTGGTCATCAACTAGAAATGGTACATTGTGAGTAGCTCCATGAGCCACTCTTTGTTGGTAGATATATAATCACACCTATAAGCTTCTCCACATCCACTAGTGTCATTGTATACTATTAATATAGATAAGTTCTCTCACCTCACAACCTATCTACCTTTTCCTATAGGGTCAACACATGGGAGTGATCAACAAAAGTTGTTGATCCTACTCTCATCTCCTAAAAATTAGCTAACTCCTAATCCTTATCTATTGTCCTCTACTTATGTGCAACTCTAAGTAATTTCATAGACTCAAATATCTCCATATGTAACCCCACAATATGTTGTGGCTTATAAGTATCCTACACTAGTTGTTGAATTTATATATCAAGGACCCTATTTTTTATACATCAAAGTATGCCTATGTTTCAACTGAAAAAATAAAACAAGCATCAACTCATATATCTCATCATAACAATCTCAGGATGGTATTGCTAATAAATTGAGTGTAAACCATAATACTTTGTGTAGGCTACATCATAGTTGGGGGCTGGCCCCTACTCTGAAATATCCTTCCTACACTTAGCATAATGTGCTACCCCCTGTGGCATCCCCTAAATGCGGCCATACTGTCTGTATACTCTCCCAAAAAGAAACCACTCCAAGATATAGGGTGTCTTGCCTATCAGATATCTGCTACAAAAAGCATAAGGAAACTTAGAACCATCCTCTACCCAAGCCTCACAATCAAGATAGGGCCATCAAATCATAGTGTTAAGGTCATCAAGGACCCACCTTCAATACTCCAACTTTCCCAGCTTATGCTGGACAAGTGGCTCTGTATATCCAAAAATTTATGGCCATCTTACTAGTCGAGCCCTACCTCCCACTAGTCATGTGATAGGTATGTGCTCCCAGACCTAAATTTGTAACAGTGTGCAACTTTCCACGAGACTGCTCACCCAAAGATACACCACCTAGTGCAAATCATGGTACAAATGTTCTAGCATGCATGATCCCTAAGCATACCTCATTCCATGAGCAATCATGCTATCCAAAATCCATCCCCAACCCACTAAGAAGCCCTTCAACCTATGGTTGGGGCAGAGAAATCCTCCAATAAATCCAGCTAGTACACATGGTAAAGCCCACCTGGAAGCAATCAACTCCCACCATGGAATCTCATAACCAAGAAACTGATCATCGTGAAATATTTGATATATGGCATATATGCCCCCCTACTCCTCATGATCATAAACAACCAACTCCCCAATAATCAGTATCATCAAAATGCAGTAAACATCCTCTAGGGTCACTATCATCTCTCCAGTCGATAAATGAAAGGTGTTGTGGTCGTTGTGCCACCTCTTTACAAGTGTTGTCAGTAGCCCCTAATTAATTCGTTACTAGGGCATGTCAATCAATGAAGTCAAACCACACTGGTCAATAATGACAAGATCTACCAGAGTCAGCTGTGGGATCATGTCCCATGTCCTCAAAAATCACTCATGAAATTGAAGGTTCCCTAAGCCACCCTCCTAGAATGAAATTAAATCATCAAGTTAGAAAATCAATCAATCAGTCTATCAATCAACACATCATTTAATCAAATTAGCTTGCGTGAGATTCTGATCAAATCTCGAGGAGCACTTATCCTATCACTCGACTCTCATTTTGTCATGACTTTGATCATCAATCTAATATATTATCGTTCCTCACCTATCATGAGGATGATCATTAATCAATCAATTTATCTATCCTATTCATCGTTCCTCACCTATCATGAGTACAATCATCATCCTATCATTGGCTGATGTGATCATCAATCATCAAAATTTAGGAGGAATCTATCAAAATTATCAATTTTGGCTCAATGCACTAAAATAGGATTTCTATGCACTAATTTACCAGATGCACTAGAAAACCTGTTAGATGCGCTAAAATAGAGCTTCTATGCATTGATTTACCATATGCGCTAGAAAAACTACTGCATGTGTCGGAATAGGGTCCCAACACACCGTTTCTCGGATGTGCTACTTGATCAATTTTATGCGTGACTCTATCATATTGATGAACTAAATACCCTATGCGCCAATCTAATCACCTAATGCACTGAAGTGAAGTCTAGATGTGCTAGCCTAGTATTGGATTCTAACCTAATTGGATGCACTACTATAGGGATTCTATGTGCTAAAGTGGTTTCTCTATGTGCTAAAACTCTATCCTAATGCGCTAAAACATGAAAAGAATTCAAAATTTCAAATGAAATTTAAGTGGGAAAATTCAAATTTTGAAATTCAGAAAGAGGTTTTCGGGGTACGTATCGGAGGTCCATATGTAGTTGGATGTTGATGGTGGTGAACTTGCTCGAATATGTGTGTGTGGCATGGAATCCTATCCATCTTTTCTCTACAGGATCTCAATTTTCAAAATGCTTAAGTTACAAATGAACCTATCTTTTACCCTTTTTGACATTTTAAAGGTTAATTAAGGGGTAATTTTTGTGGCATTTTTAATTTTTTTAAAGGGACCTTTTCATCAATTAATCAATAGCGTGGCAAAACTCTAATCATTTTCGTGAGATAAATCAGGTCATCCTTATCAAATTTGTTGATCATCAACATATCATAGAAAAATCATTTAAGTCATCAATTTTTTTCAAAAATCATCAAAAATTCAAAAATCCATGATTTATCTCCCAAGGGGGCATCCTTTCATCATCGCTACAAAATCAGAGTCTGGGGCATGCCAAAATTTTTATCATCGCAGTCGAAAAGATTATTCTTTGAAGCAATGCATCTGAAAACATCACTTCAAAGAGGGGCAAAACGTATGCACACAAAAATGGTTTGGAGCACAGATTAATTAAATACTTGCTATTTAATTAATTTTTTTTTTAAATTCTTCTACTATTATAAATAAATTGTTAAATTTATTTATATGGTTCATTATTTTAATTCTTCTTTTCAAAAAATTCACTTTCTTCCTAAATTAATTAAATGGACAAATTAAATCAATTTGTTATTTAATTGGTTTTCGCTCTTCCACTTAAATTCAAAGTTTTTAAATTCAAATAGGCCTCTAGATCATATTCTTCTTAAATTGGTTAAAATGCACAAATAAATTAATTTGGCATTTTGCTAATTTACCATCTCGATTTAAATTGAGTTTTTAATTCAATTTAAGCACATTTCTACATATTTCCTCTAACTACCGCCAACTTGCCTGCCACCTCACCATGTGTCTCATGAAATTGAATTTTATAAATTAAAAATTATGGATTTTCCATCAAGTACTTGTAACCAATTTCAAACCTCCTGGACACATGGCTTCTTATTTCTCTTGATCCCCTTTAACACTTGGAAAATTTCTCTCAAGAAGGGAACCACCTCTATGATTCTCTCTAACCTCCTAATGCTCCACCGTTGATGTCACAGGATCACTATCCTCACCGTCCATTGTTGCCACATCACCTTGAACCTTGGAAAATCTATAAATAGAACTCATTACTACAACTTTTTAAGAAGTAGAATTCAACAAGTTTATACTACAAAATTAGTAGTGCATTTCGAGAGCAATTTGGAGAGCTTTGTAGTTTAGTTTCATTTAGAGTCATAATGGTATTTTTCTTTGAATAGTTTATTTTATTTCATACTTCACATAGCATTTCCATTAGATTATCATCATTCATCTTAGCAGTATCTTGATTTTAGTATCATCTCATCATTAGATCATTTAGTCTTCAAGCATCAAATATTGAAAATACAAAAATATAGACATGTAGATTTCATCATAACATCTCATAGTTTTGGTTGTCATCTTTGTAGGATCATGTGCAGCACTAATAAGATCTAAGAGCATGATTTGCAGGGGTCCTTGAGATTAGAGAACCAAGGAATGAATCAAGGGGATAGCTATAGTTTTTAATTTTTCTATTTAGATTTCCTTTTATATAATACATTGCATGAAGGTGTGTTTGATTTTGTTATTTAGATTCACATATTTCACCCACACAATAATAAAAGTGTACATCATTTTATATGATTCGCCGACTCACTATTAGGGATTTTTCAATTGGGTAACTATCGCTACACCTAGGGTCAACCATGTAGCTAGGGGCATAGTAGCAATTTCTTTGCTCATCTCCCTATTCTCATAGATGATCAACCTTTCAACTATGTGAGGTCAAGACCTAGGCATATCCTCAGTAGTAGCACTCACCTCCTCTTTTTCCCCATGATATCCTCCTAATGTTAGTATCTGATGGAACTTTAGAAGTCTTCCCTACAAACTTCATTGATCTTTCCTTTTTCCTTGTTCTCCATGGTAGATTTGCTAGAAAATGGTTTTAGAATGCTCTAGGGTTAGTTTTCTACGATTTTTTCTAGGTATTCATGTAAAACCCCACTTTTGTATCAAACACCCTAGTTTGGTTATGTTTGGTCGTTACCTTTTTGGTGGGACTTTAAAACAACTTATGTCCCATCGTCCCGTCTAGGTCGAGTCCCCTTCTGCACTTTCGTCATGTTTTCCTATGGTCAACTTTAAATTTTCCTAAGTCTAGGGTGGCCCCATGCCCCCTTTTAAAACAACTTCATGCCATTGTTTACCATTGACCTAGTCACGTCCCCTTTATCTTAATAAATGGTTTATATTTTGCAGAGGGATGAATTTTTGTGACCGTTGATGATAGGGCATTAAATCTCAGCCACTCCCCACCATCATGTGATGACCCCACCAAAAATTATTGAATGATCATGATATCATGGGAAGGCACCATCTGTCACATTCAGAGGAGCCGAAATAACATTATAAATGTTTTAATATATTAAGTTGACCTTAATGTATTAACTGGGAAGCTACTAAGGGAGATCTAAAATGCACATGCTTGAAATCAATAGAGATGTTTTAATCTCAATGGAAAAGGTGCTCGATAGTTAAGGTCAAAGTTTTCAGCTATCTGAATGAGTAAGTTTTCTAAAGATCAGGATCTACGGTTTCCTGTTATCACACGATCAAGAGTTGTAGGGTGGTTAATGATCACGATATCAAAGGAATGATGAAACACGAAGTTCGTTGACAATGTAAGAGGTTGTGGGACATTTTCTATGATCGAAGTCAATTCCAGATTGATTAAAGCACATTCGTTCAATGATCCAACTTATATGAAGATCAATAGTTAAGATTCAAACCTGCATCAAATGCAATTGGAGCCATTGGTAAAGCATGCAAGCGAGTAGTAATGGCAGCGGGAAGTACTCTTACCTATTTCAATTGAATAAAAGGATTATTTCCTTGTTTTATTGTCATAAAAAGCATTCAAGGAATTTTGCAGAGTAGTTTTAAAGCCAAAGAAGAGATCACGAGTTGTTGCAGTGAACAATTAGGGTTTTTGTGAGTAAAAAGTAGTAAGTTAAATTCTACATTTCCTGGTGAAATTTTAGCATGAATTTAAGTGAATTTGCAATGTGGTTGTTGGGTGATTGTTAGAAATTGTATTAGGGTTGTAAGTGAAGTTGAAAATTATTTGAAATTGTAAATTACATGTTGGTAATTTCACATTCTTGAAAAGCCCTAGTTTGTTCTAAAATCTGTAATTCAAGTAGACCCTAGTTTGTTCAAAATGGCACCGTCAAAGCACCACTCTGACCAAATTTATTTTTTGAAAAGGAACCTATATGACGACTTCTTAGATCAATTTCCATTGTCGATAACTGATAGAAGAAAATGGCAGGCCCTAAAGAGAGGAAAAACCCTTAGGGAGGGGTTATTATGTAATTGCTTTAATATAGTTGATGTTAAGGTGTTGATAAAGGGTTTCAAGATGTTCAGATTGTGGTTTGGACAAAGGAATATGTCTCACCCATTCTCAAATAGTTGGATTTATGACATGGGAAAATTGGTGGTACCCAATGTGTTTCTAGATGTGGATTTTCTCAGGGCAGTGGCTGCAAGGTATGATCCTGTCACACGGGTGGTCAGGGATAATGATGGAGGGGTTTTATTGAGTGTTAACAAAGAAGAATTTCAACAAGTTTTTGATTTGTCTAAACCCAGTGACTTCCTAGTTCCTATTGAGCTCGAAGGGATGAAGCAGACATATGAGAAAATTAAGCCTCTCTTTAGAGTTAAGATGTTCCCACCTCATTTGGCCAAGGCAGGTGGTTCAAGAATTCATATCAGCCCTAATGATCAGGAGCCTTTCAAATTGGATGTTTTTGCAAAATAATTCTAGGCTACCTTTTATTCACTATGCCAAATATTGGGATTTATCCCTAACACTATGATGCCAACAAAATTCATGTTCATGGGGGTGCAAATACAACATCCAAATTTCTTTGTAGTTTATGATTTTTGCTTCTTTTCTAGCTGAGAAAATAATGAAGGCTTAGTGAAGCTACAATAGAATGATACAAGAACACCTTTCTACTGGTATTCTATGCTCATGCATATGTTTTTGTTCAAGAATATGGATTTATTCTCTGATAAAATGAAACTGGATAGATTCGTTAGTGAAGAAAGGTTGCCAGTACAAATTTGGACTGCTAACCTTTCATATAACAGAGAAAGTGCTAACTATGTACAGTTTGATAACTGTTTTGCATCAAGACTAAGATCAAGGTTGATGGTAAATTCACCCAGGGTTCCTATGGAATTGCATGATTTTCTTAGGCCTAAGGAGAGGAGGCCTGATTTGAGGATCTACCACAAATGGGGTGATATCATCCCATATCTAGTCAGTATTATTTTGAGAGTGTATGGATTTAAGGGAAATCTACACATCTTGCCTTACATTGTGCCACCAAGGATCGAATTTGCTGAGGTCATGTGGCAGATTGGCTACATTCATGAAGACAATCTCACTAGAAAGGGGAAAGGGACCGTCTATTTGGATTACACAATGGTTTCTGATTTTGTTATTACAAAGGGAGGATGGGTACATTTTGAGAAATTCTTTGGTTTATACAATTTGAGTTTTAGTCCTAAGAGGTAGTGTGACCCTAAGGGTTTCTTCGCTTTGTTTAGAAAAAGAATAAAGGGAGAAAAAATTCTTCATGAGTTCAATTTTCCTAAAGACCTGATCAGGAATGATTTTGATTTAAATAGGAAAAAAATGAATAAAAAAATGGGTTGCCTATGATAAATTACTAGCTATTGTACACAAAATGGATCAAAAATATGATCCATTGATGGAATTCACCCCTTTCCATAAGAAGATTGATTTTTTGATGAAAAAATTCAAGGAAATGACGTACATTTTAATGACAAAGAAAATCAATCTAGAGTTATCTTTTGGAAAATAGGAACAAGTTATAGTGCTATTGGAAGAAAGGCCAACCTACTAGCCTCCAAAAGACAAGACCATCTACATGAGGCTAAGGGATGAAAATGATGAAGAAGGAGAGAAGGATAGAAAAGGAAAAGAGATAAAGGAGATGGAAGAGTCACCAAGATCACATCTTAATCCACCAAGAACCATAAATATAATTGATCTTGAGTCATCACCAAGAAGGAGTCCCTCACCACCACCATCATCGCCAACTCCCAAAAGGAAAAGAATTGAGCAGTCCCAGGAGAACATGATGGATGAAATTATTGTTATAGACTAATACCTATAGATAGGCATGCCATCCCCTCCATGATCAATTGACTTGATCTTGTCAGACCTAGACATGGAGGGAAAGTGTGTACAAGATGCAAGAATGGAAGCTTGCAAGTAATTCTTAAATGATGATAACTTTCTAAAAACACCAGCCTTCTTGCAATTGGTATGGAGGATGAAATTGGGAGAGTACCAGGAAAAGTGCAAGGAAAGAAGAGGTCAGAGGTTGGACAAGCTAGATGAGGAAATGATAATGAAGTGAAGGCTGAAGTGATGAGTGAATTTAAGAAAATCACTCTAGAAGAAGGGAGAAAATCGGTTGATCAACCTAGTGTCTTCATCTTACCTGAATGCAACATTGTTGATGCAATAGCCTTTAATCCTATTTTGAAATCCAAGCATCCCCTCCAGAATTTAGAAGAAGTCAGGTTAGCACTGCAAGACTTTGCCTTCAGTGAGGAGTATGAGACCTTGGTAATATGGGCTTTGGCCCCAGAGGGAAGAAAGCCAAGCATAATAGATATTAACCCTAATTTGAAGGGAGGGTTAATAATAAAAATAGATTTAGAAACTTCAACAATGGAGGCTACAAGTTTAACTGTGAATGTGGCCAAATTGGCACCAAAAATAGTATAAAGAGAGGAAGATGAAAAAAGGAATTATATGGAGAAGTATAATTTTATGATTGGGGAATATAATAAGGTGAAGCAAAGGAATATTGAGCTGAAAATAGAGGTGGAAAGGTTGAGGTACAAGTAGATAGGGGTAGCATTAGCTGCTCCTGTGATTAAATCATTACCATCTACATTAGGGTCATCACTTCCCACTTCCCTCATTGTTTCCACACCAAAATATCCCACTGAGATTCATGCCCTTAGTCCCACATTAGAACCAATTATGGAGGAGCTAGCATGCTCTGTTGATCCAACAAAGAAACAATTAATAAAAAAATCACAGAGCTAAAATATTCTTTGAGGAACAATGAGGAGAGGGCAGCTCTGAGGCAAAGGGAAATTGTCACCACAATTTTGTAGCATTTAAATGAAATATTTGATAATAGATTGCCAAGTATACATTCTTCTTATTCTTTATTGGTGGGTGCAATAAATAATTTTGTCAGGGATTAGGAAGTAGCAAAACCATTGATTGAGAAATGGATCCCTAGGGCCAATGACTTGGATATAATGTATAAAGCCTCAAGATTTGATGTTAATAATAGGCCATAGTCATTGAGACTTACTCAAGTATTGGTTAAATCACTGCAAGTTTTTCAAGCCTTACTAGATGACTTGAGTAGGAAGATAAGGGAATTGGTGAATATTTTTGATGATTCGAGTGATACACTACTACCTGATATAATTGATGAGCAAGGTAATATCAGGTCTCTTCAATAATGGAAGGATCAAGCTAGTGAGGTCATTGATGCCCAAATTGTTTTAATTTTTGATGACTTGGATTCAAATCTACTAAAGAGCTGCATGGACAAAATCATCATCACCAATTCATTTCTTGAGTCTTTTGAAAATGAGGAAAACCAAGTAGTACTTAAATATACACCCTACAGAGCCAGGTTAGATGAGGTAATCAACTTCAATTGGCCAAGTGATAAGGAATACAAGTGATGGGTGTATACATATTTAACTAAGGAGGAGTAAAAGCAAGAGTAAACTACTAAAATTTAATTAATTAACTGTTGCAGTCATAACAATTTCAAGTTTTGCTTTTTAGTGGCATTTTAAGTGTGTGTGCTCTTGAATATTTTTTGCTATATCAAATCATCCTCAATAGGAAAAATGGAAAAGAACAAGAAGATTATCCAAGGGAAATATATGTTGTAACTGAATTTTGAAATGTCACAAAGCTGTCCAATTGGCTGGTGACATGTGTACTTTTTGGCCCGATGCTTGTTTTCTCCTCCATTTTCTATAAGAAGGATTTCAAGACCAGAAGTATGGGTTAGCAAGTTATAAATTTTTGGTCGAGTCTAGGTGAAGTTGCAGAGAAATTGTAAGGTCTGGTAGTCACAGAGGAAATGAAAATAGGTTCTGAGTCATTTTGTTATGGGTTTTGAATTCATATAGATATAATGTTGTATAACAGTACTAGCATTTGAATTAGATTGATAAATTCAAGCTCATGTCTCTCTTGTGTACAAGCGTATTTAAAATTTTGAATAAAGTGATCAAGGGTTATTTTGTTCATCTCACTGTTGTGGTGTGTGCAATTCTTATTTAAGCTTTCATTCAAGGAATTAATTAAAATGCTTAAGTGAGATTGTAGGTTGATATTTTTTGTACAAGGATCTGATAAGTAGTATTGAGTTAGGGTTACATATTGGTGATATTGTAAGGAAATATTATCAAAGATCTTATATGCTAATTGAATTTGTTATAAAGCCTTAGGTATTTGTGAATTTGACTCTTCCAATGGAAATAAGGCACTAATCTAAGTTGCATCTAGTTTTTGTGATTCAGTATTTGTTTGTGTTCACTCAGAGCTTGCTACAAATTAAAATTAATGAATATCTTTTACTTTGAAGTGTTGTTATAATTATCTCATGCTCCAAATGGTTGATAATTATTGATGAACAACCAATTCTATTCAGTATTATCCCGTTTTGTTGAGCTATTGAGTGAGATTATCTATTATGGTTAATGTTGTTTATAATTATGGTGCAGAGGTTATAAACACATTAAGGGATCACCCTCCTGGGTCTTCGAAAGCCCAAATTGTAGGAGGTCCTTAAAATCCTCATTAGTTGGTCTAGGGCCTTCGAGCTGCCCTTGATTGGAATTGGAAATTCCATAGGTAGATTAGAAGAGCAACCTGGTTTTAGTAAAAAACAAACCAACAGTATCAACTACTCCTCTTGGTCACCACCATAGTCATCATCATCTATCTCCTCCTTGGATTGTCCATTATGACATGCTCATAGCCTTGGGTAACTAGTGGGATGGTTTATGGGAAACATAGAGGTTGGACAAGTAGTGCTCCACCATGTTGAATATGTGTAGTGTAGGAAAATGCGTACCCAAAATTTTCACACTTTTTTGGTCTTGCCTTGATTTTTTTGTACTTATGTCTTAAAGCCTAGTAAATTATATCTTTTTATGGATAATCCTGAAAAAAATCAAATGGTGAATGATAGTATAATGATTTTGGGTTGTGTTTCTTTGATTTTTGAACTGGGACTAAGACACCACCTAGGGGATCTTTGTCCTCCAAAGGTCTTGGGACCTTATTTTCAAAAGCACCTTAAAAGGAACCCTTTTTGGAGTTTGTGCCCTGAGTTTCAAGCCTTAGGACTAAGATGCCATGTAGGGCATATTAGTTCCCCTAAATTTATCTTTGGGATTTAATTTCAAATCTTGGTTGGATTTAGCCTCCTTTAATTAATAATTTCATATGTCAGCTTGTTGTGGTGTAATTTTAGGATATTAAGAATGGATAAGTATAAATACATAGTTCATCCACTCATTTTCTCCTAACATACAATCAAGTGATGTAAGACTTTTGTGAGAGAATTAATAATAGAAAATTGGAGTTCATAAGATCATTCAAGAGCAATTCATCAATCATTTGGAGCCATCATCAAGATTTAAGCATCATGTCAAAGATATTCTTGCATCATGTGTTTTTTTGAGATAACATTTGTGATGTAGGGTTTTGATTCAAGCAAGCAATTAAAGTCAATATCTACCAATCATTCATTCAATTCAAGATCTACATTCAATCTAGCCACTCCACACAAGTTTCCACATTTCATAACAAGGGTTTGGTGAGTTACAACATAGCACTTTATTCATTCATCATTTCCCTTCATTATTCCATTTCATTCCAAGGTTTAATTACCAACAATGGGTTTGACCAAGGAAAACCCCCATTTACTAACAAATAAATAAGATTTTCATCTCTTGCATGTTTTTATTTGTAGATTTAGGTTGAAGAATTGAAGATCATCTAAAGTGCAAAGTTTTAAAGTTGTAAAGTTGCATTGCAAAGTTTTTATCTTCACAAAAAGTTGCATAAAGGCTAGATGGGAAGAAGGAAGTGTAGACCTTGGACCTCAAGATCACATTTCGAAATTGTACAAATTTAGATTAGGACCAAGAAGACAATAAGGGCATCTTAGTCGTCCTATAGGTATTTTAAAGAGATTCTTTTGGATTCTATTTTGAGATCCGTAGATTTCATCTTTGCCCCAAAAAAAAACAATGGGACTAAGAAGATAGTAAGGGTTTCTTAGTCCTCCCTAACATATTTTGAGAACATTTTTGCATTTCTAGAATCCTCATCACATTTCCAAACTTCTCAGGTACATACTTCCTAATTAGTTGTTACTTAATTTTGTCATTTTCACTCATTGTTTGGCATGCATTACTAGATTTTGTGAGTTGAATATCAAGTTTTCTTTTCCAAGATTTTTCTTGGTGTTCAACCCTTTGAAGCCTAAGGAATCTTCCTACTTCTCACTTGTTGAGAATTGACTCACCTTTGTGTTGATAGTAAATCCAATTTTGGATCCTAGGGAATCCTTGAATGATTAGTTAGAGAAAGTGGCATTCTATGACCTAAACCATAAATCATCCATTATCCAATTAATCATTTTGGTGAAACCAACATTTTTGAACAGTCATTTTCTGACTTGGAGTTCACTAAGGTCCTATATATAGGTTTCATTCATTCTTGCATTGCATCTTGCACTAGTGAAGTGCATCTAGGGTTTCTCACATTTGCGTTGGTGAAAGTGCATATAGGTTTCCTTTTTCTTTCTTGAATCATCTTATCTCATTCAAAAACTAAAAAGTGCATTATCAATTACTCTAGTTTTATTTAGGAACATTGTAATTGCATTTAAAAATTGAAAATAATTTCATATAACCTTGCATTCAATTGCATGTCATTGGTCACTTTTTCTTGCATTAATTCACACACTTTTTTTTCTAAACATCAGGTCCTTGGGTAGGAAACCTAGAAACACGATAAACAATCTAGACTTTTCTATTTTTCTAAAACAATCCTCTACTAGAACAAAAATTCTCTTACTGACATCTTAGTCCCTCTGTGTGTTTTTTGCTCAGAACCCTACCTGAGTTGTTTGTTGTCTGTTTCAATTTATGGATCCTTAGAATTCCTTTACTAGGAACCAAATTCCCTTGTTGGCATCTTAGTCCCCACTGAATTTGACCTTGCAGATTTTCAGGGTTTGAAACTTCCTTTTCTATGCTTTTGTTGGCCTATCTTAGTTTTCTATTATAGTTTACAAAATTACTGTTATTTTAATTTCTTTCATTTCAAATGTAATTGTAAGCATAGGATATTGTGTTCATTTCACTCTCTTTGGTTTATCCCTTGCATGATTTGTACTAATTGGTGTCCTAATTCTAATAATGTGGTGAGACGAAGTGTGAGACTCATGGCATCCTGCAATAAAACACTCATTGTGGATCTTGGGTTATCTAGCTCTCTTACTTCTAGTGTTGGTACTATTTCACTAGATATGGACCAGACCTTTGATAACTCTTTTGTTATTCCTACTTTACCTACAAGTTCTATACCCAGTGTTCAAACAATGGTGGATCATATCCCTCAAAAAATATAATGAAAATGCATGAAGACCTAGCCCATTTACAAGATAGTGTGAGTATTGAAAACATTTCCAACATTGTTATACCTATCATAGATAGTATTCACAGGCATGTGCAGGATCATCATGGAAAAAATAGGCCCTTAAGTGGCAATAAAATTCAAAAAAATCAGAGTTAGGCAACTTGATGTAAAAATTTGAACAAGTTAACTATATTATTTCAAAAATATGTAAGAATAGAGTTTGTTGAAAATTGAATGTAGTTTCTAAACTACTAGGTTTATTTTTATTTTTTTAAAATCTATTTGGTTAAAATTTGAAATTTCAATGCAGTAGTACTTGAATTTTAGGGGAAAATAAGAAGTAGGTGTTTGTCTAACCACCCTAACCACAAAAAAATGATAATATTTTTTTATAATATTTTAGATATAAGTAGAAGACTCATGTTCTGATGTGATGCATATTTTTTTGTAATTTTTTTCCAAGTAAATAATTAACTATGATTTTTTATTACAACTTTTAAAAAATATAAAAACTTGTATGTCTGACCACCTTAACTTGATCAAAACTTCATGAAATTCAATTTTGTTTTTTTAAAACCTATAGTATGTGAAGCATAGAATGTGACGCATGTTTCAAATTCAAAAAATGTGATACCCTTTGAAAGCTATAAATATTTTTCAATCAGCCTATCAATCAGGACTTTACTCGTAACTCAAATAGAAAATGAATAATAATTATTTATTAAATTCAAATTAAAGCATAATTTATATTGGTGGAAAGCTAAGAATCTACTTTAAAAACCCTTTTCGTTTCATCAATTGTGGGTAAAAAAAAGGTCGTTAGCCACATGGGCCATTATATCACTTACATATCGCCACTTTTTGGCCCATCATGATCCTGCACATACCCTCACCAGATGATGGAAAGTGATGAAGAACTGAAATGTGTGTGTTATATAGCTCATATATTTGGAAAACATCTTCCTTCCATCACTAATGGTTCTCAAACATCAGACAATGTGAAAAACCAAGGAGGAATTCAAATCCCCCCCTTCAACCATAACCTCCATTCCCACCTATACAAATCCTCAAGTGACCACAATGATGCAACCAACTAGTAATGTCCTTCCTACCTTGAGAATTTACACTAGTGCTCCTTATACCTATGTGGCATCTAACCTTATATATCCTCCCATTAGCTATCCATTCACTTGTCCTTCCAACACATACACACCACCACCATATTCACCTCCATCTCAAACCAAAAACAATGATCCTATCATTAACCAACTTTTACAAAGCTTTTCATCCCTTCGATGTCAAGTTTCCACCATAAATAAAAATCAAAATGGTCATCCTTTGTACTATGTCAAAATAACTCCACTATCTTTGGAAATATTAAGAAGTTTTATGCCACAAGGTATAGAGATCCCTAGATTTGGGAAATATGGAGGAAAGGGAGATCCTACTAATCATGGTAATTCCTTTACTCCTTTATGTAGTGACTTTATCCTTGAGGACAAACTTTTTCCTAAGCGTTTTCCTTGATCCTTGATAAACATTTCCTCGGACTTGTTTTCTACATTACTGAATAACTCAATTCATTCATTTGATGAAATATTTTAAGCCTTTATAAACCATTTCCAGGTGCATATGGGTCCTGAAATGACATTAGCTGATATAATGAGATGTAAACAAAATGAGGTTGAAAAATTCACTAACTTTATTTCATGTTACCAATTGCTTTATTCCCAAATTAGAGTGAAGATTCCTGATCCTCACCTTAAAAATATGTTCATAGAAAATTTACAAAGTAAGATACAAGAAAAGCTTACCATGATGAAATTACCTTCCTTCATGCACTTGTGCATTGCCCTTTGAGATTATCAAAATTTTGTAGGTATTCGTGAAGAAAAAACTGCCACCACTCATCCCAAAATGTTTGAATATTAAAACCAAACCACCTACCAGCCTTTCAAAAGACAAAATAAAAGATTCCTTTAGCTAAATTCTACCTCCTAACCTAGCCAATAGGTTGATACCCAAGTAGCTTATATAAAGAAGAGTAATCCTTTTTATATCTGGGGATCCCCAAAGACAATTTACTCCCTTACTCGACACACTTCAAAATATCATGACTTACCTAATAAAAAAGAACATGCTTACCTTACCTCCTATTTGACCTATTGACCCTAGCAATCTATTACCTTCGAGCTTTAGACACAATTCCTATTGTTCTTATCACCAAAAAAATGGACATGATACAAAACAGTGCAAGCATCTTAAACATCTTGTGTAAGACCTCATTGATTCTAATAATATTCAAATTGGAGTCACGGATGACAAAGGTAATAAATATATGGGTAAGTGCACCAAGATGGTTCCCAAAAAGGGGACTTAAGTGGACATCTTTTTTCTAAAATAAGGAAATACTAACCTTGGACATGAAATTGAGGATACTTACATTCAAAATTTGGAGATGGAAAAAAGAGAAGGATTCAAGTGCTTCGAGTCTACTTTCTAAAGTACTAATTTATTTTGAAAATGGTTGAGATTAAGGGGTTCAATCGAGGGACGTACAAAAATTGGTGTTATTTTTGTCAAAAAAAAATAACATAGAAACTCTTGTACGACCCTCGTATGATGAACTTTTTTTTAGTATTTTTTAAAATCGCTACAGTCAAAAGTTAGCTAATAGTATCTAGTTGATGCATGATTTTTGTGATAATTTTTTAATTAATATTTTATTTTTTCCTAATTTTTGAAGTGGACACTTCCTGAAAAATAGAATTTTGGCCATGCTACCCTTACAAATTTTGGAAACTAATTGAATTTATTTTATTTTATTTTTAAAAATTTTTAGAATAGAGTCTAGCTTCTAAAAATGTAATTTATTTGAAAATTCGATAAACGGTTAATTTATAACGAAAAAAACACAAAACACTGCATTTTGGAAAAAAAGAGACATATAAAAAAAAAAAATTATGGATGAAAGGCTTAACATTGTCAGAAAGTGAAAAAAATTACATTGTTGGATAGCTAAGAGAGAACCCAACATTACCCATATGTTCGATTTTTTTGATATTGAACCACATGCAATCCTGACGGTGAGCACGAATCCGATTATGTGACAAATTGTAGAATTTTCAAAAACACGTCTCTGGTCGTTAAGAATGCTCTCCAAGCCTCTGGGTGGGTATTCCAAAGCAAATACCAATCCTAAGGCTCGGGGATTCCCAAAGCAAGATATAATGCTAGCGTGTTATAACACGCTCACGTTATATCTCAGTTCTGACATGTTTTGTGAATGCATTTTTTGTGTTTTGTGAATGCCTTGAAAAAATGTGAGCGCGTTATAATGCGCTTGCATTTTGGTTTACATTGATTTTTTTTTATTCTCTTTTTCTTATCTCTTTCCTCTTATTATCTTTCAAGGAAACTATATACATGAAATAAACATTTAAGTATAAGTTGACATTTACATATGGACAAATTTACTTTCTTATAATTTAAGTTATATTTCATGTATATAGGCAGGATGTTTGAGAGTGGTTTCAAATCTCTAGGAGTTATAATGCAAATTCGAGTTTTTGGAAGATCTTAAAATTTTTAAACTTAGTCAAATTTCAGTAATCAGGAGGTCGGATTTTAGTAGTTAACAAGTTCTATCATCTTTCTCTCTCACTCTCTCCTCTCTACTCTCTATCTCTCCACTCCCTCTCTCTCCCTTCCTCCCTCTCTCCCCTCTCTCTCTTCTAGTTTTTGGAAGATCTAACAAATTTCAAACTTAGTCAAATTTCAATAATCGGGAGGTCAAATTTCAATAATCAAAAAATTGCATTATTTCTCTCTCTATCTCACTCATTTTTATCCCTTACACTCTAGACCTCTCTCTCACTATCTCTATCCCTTTTTCTGACTCTCTCTCCCTTGATCTCAATAAATCTCTCTCTCTATCTCTCCTTTTCCCTCTAATTCTCTCTCCCTCTCTCCCACCTTCCCTCTCTACTTATCTCTATCTCCCTCCCTCCATCTCTCTCTCTCTCTCTACCTACCTACCTCTCCCTCCATAACACCCTACCACTCTCTCTATTTCTCTCTAGCTAACCTCTCTCTCACCTCCCTCTCTCTCCCTCCATACGTCTCTCTCCCTCTCTTCTTCCCTATCTACTCTCTATCTCCCAATCGCTCTCTACCTACCTCTACATCCATCAAACCTTACCACTCTCTCTACACCTCTCTCCCTCCCTCCCTCCCTCATTCCCTCTCTACTTCTCTTTATCTCACCTCTCTCTCTACCTATCCTTCCATCTCTACTTATCTTTATCTCCTCTCTCTACCTACCTCTCCTTCCACCACTCTGTATTTCTCTTTATCTCACCTCTCTCTCCCTCACTACATCTCTCTCCCTCTCTCCCTCCCTCTCTACTTATCTATATCTCCCCTCTCCCTCTCTACCTAGCTTTCCATCCATCACAACGTACCACTCACTCTCCCTTACTCTCTATCTCACCTCCCACTCTCTCCATCCATACCTCTCCCTCTCCTTCCCTCTCTACTCTCTAGCCCCTAATCCTTCTCTACCTACTTCTCCATCCATCACTCCCTAAGACTCTCTCTACACTTCTCTATCTTTCTTCTCTCCCTCCCTCCCTTATTCCCTCACTACTCTCTCTCTACCTCTCCTTCCCTCTCTAATTATCTTTATCTCCCCTATCCCTCTCTCTCTCTCACTAGATGTCTCCCTCCCTACCTTTTCCCCTATCTACTCTATATCTCCTCTCCATCCCTCTACCTCTCTCTTTCTCACTCTCTCTCACTCCTCCCTTACCCTCTTTCTCTCTCACTCTCTCCTCTTTATCTCACCATTCTCTCTTTCCCTCTTTGTAACTCTCTACTTCTCTATATGTCACCATTCTCTCTCTACATATATTTATCTCACCTATCCCTCTTTACCTCTCCCTTCCTCCCCTCTCTCACCCACCCTCCCTCCTCCCCTCTATCTCTATTTATTTCTACTTCTCTCTATCTCACCTATCCCTCTCTACCTACATATCCCTCCATCACTCCCTACCACACTCTCTCTATTTCTCTCTATCTCACCTCTCTCTCACCTCCCTCTCTCCCCATCCATACCTCTCCCTCTACTTCCCTCTCTACCTACCTCTCCATCCATAACTCCCTACCACTCTCTCTATACATATCTATATTGATTCTCCCCTTCCCTTATTATCTCTCTACTTCTCTCTACTTCTCTGTCTTTCTCTAATTATCTTTATCTCCCCTAACCCTCTCTCTCTCTCACTAGATTTCTCTCTCCCTACCTTTTCCCCTATCTACTCTCTATCTATCCTCTCCCTCCCTCTACCTCTCTCTCTCACTCCTCCCTCACCCTCTTTCTCTCTCACTCTCTTCTCTCTATCTCACCATTCTCTCTTTCCCTCTCTATAAATCTCTCCTTCTCTATATGTCACCATTATCTCTCTACTTATCATTTCTCACATATCCCTCTTTACCTCTCTCTTCCTCCCCTCTCTCGCCCACCCATCCTCCCTCCTTCCCTCTATCTCTATCTATCTCTACTTCTCTCTATCTTACTTATCCCTCTCTACCTGCATATCCCTCTATCACTCCCTACCACACTCTCTTTATTTATCTCTATCTCACCTCTCTCCCTCCAGCTATCCTTCCTTATCTACTCTTTATCTCTAATGTCTCTCTACCTATCCTTCCCTCTCTACTTATCTTTATCTCCTCTTTCCCTCCCAACCTCTCTCTCTCTCTCCCCAATCCCTCCCTCCCCCTTTTTCTCTCTCCCCCTATGAGGGTCGAGGGTGTAAGGTTTAGTGTTTAAGGTATAGGTTTGAGGTGATAGGATTAAGTGTATAGGGAATAGGGTTTAGGGTTTAGGATATTAGTTATAAAGTTGAGGGTATAGGGTATAGGGATGAGGATTTAGGGTTTAAGGTATAGGGTTGAGGGTTGAGGGATAGTGTTTATGGTTGAGGCTATAAGGTTAAGAGTATAGGGTATATGGATTAGGTTTTAAGATGTTGGGTATATAGTTGAGGGTATTGAGTTGAGGATATTAGGTTTAGGTTTGATGGTTTAAGTTTTAGGATTTATGTACAAGTTTAAGGGTTGAGGGTTGAGGTATACTGTTCAGGGTTGAGGGTATGAGGTTAAGTGTATAGGGTATAGGGATTAGGGTTTAGGGTTTAGGGTTAAGGTTATAAGGTATAGGGTTAAGGCTTGAGAGTGTAGGGTTTTCCATTTAAGTATAGGGTTGAGGGATAATTTTTATGGTTTAGGGTAAGGTTGAGAGTGTAGGATAAAGAGATGAGGCTTGAGGGTGTAGGGTTTAGGGTTTACGGTATAGGGTTGAGGGTATAGGGCTAAGTGTATAGGGTTGAGGGTTGAGGGATAGTGTTCAAAGTTGAGGGTATAAGGCTAAGTGTATAGCATATAGGGATTAGGGTTTAGAATAATGGGTTGAGGGTTGAGGGTATAGGGATTAGGATTTAGAATAATGGGTATAGGGTTGAGGGTATTGGGTTTAGGATTGAGGTTTAGGGTTTAGGGTTTATGGTTGGGGGATGATGTTCAAGGCTTAGGTTATAAGGTTGAGGTTATAGGGTATAAGGATGAGGGTTTAAGGTGTAGGGTTGAGGTATAGTGTTCAAGGTTGGGGGTGTAGGGTTAACTATATAGGGTATAGGGATTAGGGTCTAGAATAGTGGGTATAGGGTTGAGGGTATTGGGTTTAGGGTATAAGGTTCAATGTAGGATTTAGTGTTTAATTATAGGGTTAAGGGTTTAGCGATAATGTTTAGGCTTTAGGGTATAGGGTATAGGGATGAAGATTGAGGGTGTAGGGTTTATGGTTTAAGGTATAGGGTTGAAGTTATAAGGTTAAGTTTATAGGGTATAGGGATTAGGGTTTAGGATATTAGGTATAGGGTTGATGGTATTGGGTTGAAGGTTTAAGGTTAAGTTTATAGGGTATAGGGATTAGGGTTTAGGGGAGAGAGAGAGAGAGAGACCTAAGAGAGGGTGAAATTGGAAACTATATTGCCAATTTCATTGAATTAGCAAGCTAGTGGGCCCACTGGCTTGCCAATTTGGTGAAATTGGTAACCTTAACTTGCCCTGTTTGAAAAAAATGGGTCCAAGAAATGGGGTCTCCTAGTGATTATCACTGTGAGACCCCATTTTGTGGACCCATTTTTTTAAAACAGGTCACTACATTACCGATTTCACCGAATTGGCAAGCCAATGGGCCCACTAGCTTGGCAATTCAGTGAAATTGGAAACCTAACTTGATTGTTCGAGAAAATGGGGTCTCTCGGTGATGTAAATCACCGAGAGACCCCATTTCTTGGACCCATTTTTCTCAAACAGGCCACTACATTGCAAATTCGATGAAATTGGCAACCTAAATTGACCTGCTTGAAAAAATGCGTCTAAGAAATGGGGTCTCCTAGTGATTTACATCACCGAGAAACCCCATTTCTTGGACCCATTTTTTGAAATAGGCCACTACATTGCCAATTTCACTAAATTGGCAAGCCAGTGGGCCTACTAGCTTGGCAATTCAGTGAAATTGGCAACCTAACTTGTCCTGTTTGAAAAAATTGGTCCAAGAAATGGGGTCTCCCAGTGATTTAAATCACTAAGAGACCACATTTCTTGGACCCATTTTTTCAAATAAGCCACTACATTGCTAATTTAACTAAATTGGCAAGCTAGTGGGCCCACTAGCTTGGTAATTCAATGAAATTGACAACCTAACTTGCCTATTTGAAAAAATGGGCCCAATAAATGGGGTCTCTCGGTGATGTAACTCCCAATGATTTACATCACCGAGAGACCCCATTTCTTTGGCCCATTTTTCCAAACAGGCCACTACATTTCCAATTTCACTTAATTGAAAAGCCAGTGGGCCCACTAGCTTTCTAATTTGGTGAAATTGACAACCTAACTTGTCTCGTTTGAGTGAGTGAGTGAGAGAGAGATACTTGGGAGAGGGAGAGGGGGTAGGAGGGATAGACCTAAAAGAAAGAGAGAGAGGGAGGGAGTGGGCGAGAGATAGAGGGTAGAGGGTTTAAGGGTAGAGGGTAGAGGATTAAGGGTTTAAGGGTAAAGGGTAGAGGGGAGAGAGATAGACAAAGTGAGTGAGAGAGAGAGAGACTTGAGAGAGGGAGAGGGAGTAGGAGAGATATACCAGAGAGATAGAGAGTGAGGGAGTGGGAGAGAGATAGAGG
>CM021101.1:609522109-609692334 GCA_007115665.2 Sequoiadendron giganteum
TGGGAGGGAGAGACATGAGAGAGAGAGAGTTATCTAGTTAGGATGGGAGGGAGAGATCTGAGATATGGAGATGGGGTGGGAGGGAGAGAGAGAGGGAGAGAGAAAAATACGGAGTGAGAAATAGATAAAGAGAGAGAGATAGAGAGATAGAGATGGAGAGAGATTGAGGGGGTGTGAGGGAAAAAATAGAGAGAGAGAGACTATGTGTGTGTGTTATCTAGTTAGCATGGGGAGAGAGACTTGACAGAGGGGGAGGGGGTGGGAGGGAGAGAGAGAATTCAGAGAGAGCTGGGGTAGGAGGGAGAGACTTGAGAGAAGGGGAGGGGTTGGGAGGGATATAATTGAGGAGGGAGGGGGTGGGAGGGATAGACCTGAAAGAGAGGGAGAGAGAGAGGAGATAGGAGGGAGAGAATTAAGAAAGGGAGAGAGAGAGACCTGAGAGAGAAAGAGAGTTCTCTAGTTAGGGTGGGAGGGAGAGGGTTTGGTAAAGGGAGACCTGAGATATAGGGGCTAAGAGGAAGAGAGAGAAATTATCTAGTTAGGGTGGGAGGGAGTGACTTGAGAGAGGGAGAGGGGGTGGGATGGAGAGAACTGGGAGAGAGGGAGTGGGAGAGGGAGTGGGAGAGAGGGGGGGTGAGGGAGAGACCTTAGAGAGAGACAAAGAGAGAGTGGGTGTTCTATAGTTAGGGTGGGAGGGAGATACTTGAGAAGAGGGGAAGGGGGTGGGAGGGAGAGACCTAATAGAGGGAGAGACCTAAGAGAGAGAGAGATAGAGGGAGTGAGAGATATACCTAAGTGAGAGAGAGGGGTGGGAAGGATAGGAGGGATAGATCTGAGAGAGAAAGGGCAGAAGAGGGGGTTGGACCTAAAGCCTAATCCATAAACCATAATGCCTAAACCCTAAATACTAAATCCTAAACCAAGGAGAGAGAGATGGGGGAGGGAGAGAGTGTGTGAGAGATAGAAACAAAAAGGGAAGGAGGAATTTTTGGAGATTAAGAGAGAGGGAGAGTGAGGGAATGAGGGAGGGAGAGGTAGAGATGGAGAGAAGTAGAGAGAAGTATATAGGGAAGGAGAGATAGAGAGGAGGGAGGAGGGAGGGAGAGAGATAGAAGTAGAAAGGGGAGGAGGGAGAGATATAGGGAGAGAAGGGAAGGAGGAAGGTAGAGAGACTGAGAGAGAGAGGAGGGAGGGTGAGAGATATGTAGAGGGATAGGTTAGATAGAGATAAGTGGAGAGGGAAGGTGGTTGGGATGGAGGAAGAGAGAGAGAGGTAAAGAGAGATAGGTTAGATAGATTGAAGTAGATAGGGAAGGTGGGTGGGAGGAAGGAAGAGAGAGAGGGGGAGATAGAGAAAATTAGAGGAAAGGAGGGAAGGAGGGAGAGAGGAAAGGAGGGAGGAATGGAGGGGGAGAGAAAGGCTAGATAGGTAGAAGTATAGAGGGAAGGGGAGAGTGTGTGAGATAGGTCTAGAGCATAAGGGATAAAAAATGTGTCAAAAAGAGAGAGAAAGATGATACAACTTGCTGATTACTAAAATTTGACTAAGTCTAAAATTTTTGAGATCTTCCAAAAACTAGAATTTGCATTGTAACTCCTAGATATTTGAAACCACTCTCAAACATCCTGCCTATATAAATGAAATATAACTTAAAGTATAAGAAATTAAATGTCCATATCTAAATGTCAACTTATACTTAAATTTTTATTTCATGTATATAGTTTCCCTAAAAGATAACAAGAAAAAAGAGACGAGAAAAAGAGAAGAAAAAAATTTCAATGTAGACCAAAACGCGAGCGCATTATAACATGCTCGCATTTTGGAAATGTTTTTTTTATTTCAAAAAATGCACAGTTTTTTAACTCAAAATGTGCGAATTTTTTGAAATTTAAACCATAACGCGAGCACATTATAATGCACTCGCATTTTAACATGCCCACATTATGGCTTGATAATGATCGAGCCTAGGCTCGGTCATTACCAAGCCATAACGCGAGCACATTTTACTATAACGCGTTTGTGTTTTCTTTATTTCGGGATGAAAAAGTAAGTTGTCCACTAATTTACTACCCATTTCCATGCACCTGCCCGTATAGCTCATCCTAACCGAAACATGTAAATATTTACAAATCCCATGCCTAACCACAATATTTCATTTATTAAGTCTAGTGAGACTAACCCCGATGTGATGAGTGTTGACACAAATGATGATAAAATGAATAAATATGGAAAAAATCCTATGAATGATGATGAAAAAAATCCTATGGATAATATTGACCAAAGTCATATTAGTATAATGATAGGAGTGATTGAAATCGAGCCTCATGAAAAAAAAAACCATAATGCACATTGACATTACTTTCTCTTCAAAAGAGACAATCAAACATGCACTTGATGGTCCTCTTTACTTAGTTGACAAAATCAATGACAAACCCACTCCTAGGATTTCAACTGATCCCATCTATGGAGAGAAGGTGATTACAAAGGAACTCTTATATGTACATGAAATTACTCATGATAGATATGATAAACCAATAGCATGGATTAAAATGCGTGATGGTTTTTCTCATGTTACAATGGGCTTGATCACACTCTCTTTAGAAGTAGGAAAAAATAAATTAAATGTATCACTCTATCATCTCTAATTCAGATCAATTTCATGTGAATTTAGGCTACAAATGGCTTTGATCCATCAATGTGGTCCCATCTATTATCCCTAAGTGCTTAATGTTTCCATTCGGTAATGAAATATTCATTGTGAACCATAGTGGCTTTAGACCTTTGTCTTCTCATGGAAATTTTTCCTTAGATTATTTTTTTCCTAATCCCATGGAACCTATAAGACCTCATGAGGACTTCCTTTTCTTATCCTACCAAAAGTTTAAAGAAAAAGGAATAGCCAAACTATTTAAAGAAAAATTCATAGCCAAATTATCCCTTCAAAATTTTCCTCCTCCACTACTTGAAGAAAAAAATATTGATCTCAAATCCCTCCGATCACCAAAGACCCATCTATAAAAAATCACTTTCCTATTTCCTACAAAAGGCCAAGAGAAAACCAAACAAGTCCCAATCACCTCCTAAGCAAATTTATAATTCCAAACTTGATAGAAGCAATAAATGATGAATCTCCTCCATTACCAGAACCAATAGATCCTATGTCTCCAACACAACAAGGACCAATACCTTCTATGGATATTATCATTCATCCTCCTATTGTGATTAACTTGGATGACGATGAAGAGACTACTAAAATTGATGAGGAAGTACATAATGAGTTGAATTTGTTATTTTCCTCTTCTATGAGATTAGATGATAAAAACCATGATGATCCTCATAAACTAAGTGATTCACCATGTGTTGAACCTAGTGAATATCCTAGTACAACACTTGATGTTGTCCCTTATGCTAGTTGTCCACATTCTGCATATACTAAACAGGACTAGGATGTGGATGAACTGCTAGATGGTTGACTAGCATGTGTTGTACTAGTCTTTTTGCTTTCCTTTTTCTCTTTATTTTTGTTTGATTGCATGTGTGTAATGTGATCCCCCATATTTTTTTTGTTTCCTCTCTATTTGAATTCCTCTATTTGTACCTCCAGTCTTTTATATGTCATATATTTTTACCTTTTCATTGATCTTTATCTTTTATTTTCATTTATACTCATTTTTGTTTTGTATTTTCCTTTTGGGGATGACGCAAGGCATCGAGACACCCTATGTTTCTTCGATGTTGACCCAGAAGGTTTTTCTTTTTTTTTACTCTCTTTGTGTCATTCTTCCAATTCTATGTGTATTTGGGGAATGATGACAGTTTTGAGCTCTCTAATATCATTGCACTAAAGATAGATAGTGACCTTAAATCCATAGATCCCTTATGTGTTTCTAGGGGAAAACCTCTTTTCCTTTTTATTTTTCATGTTTTTCTATTTTAAATAAATTTCTCACAGCATGGTGTTTATCAATTTCTTTAAAGTGGGGGCATACATCGACACATTTTGGGATTATTTTTGCATCATTTCATTTGCATCATTTCTTGATGTGGTTTTCTTACTTCATGGGATGTGTTTTCTCTTTGTGATGACATTGGGAGTAATGTACTTCAATATCTTGATCTATCTTATCATATTACATTCCTCTTAGTGGTGATGTGATGCATTGCATTCCCTAACTTATGAATCTTTTATCCTTTGATTGGTCCTCTCTTGGATACATTAGGAACAATTTCCCCTAATATTAAGACCTCACACGAACTAAGAAAAACTCCTTTGAACATCCCTCTTTCTTGTTGTGTTGCATTTCTGTACCTTATTAAAGTCATGGAGGTAAGGCTTTGATATGGTTCCTTGAGGCTCACCTAGTGAACAACTAGCTTCACTAGCCCTTATGAGCATGCATTTCGGTACCTTATTAAATTCATGGAGGTACAACTTTGATATGGATCCTTGGGGATCACCTAATGAACAAATAGCTTCACTAGCCCTTGTGAGAGTGCATCTTTGTACCTTATTAAAGTCAAGGAGGTATTGCTTTGATATGGTTCCTTGGGGCTCACCTAGTGGACAACTAGCTTCACTAGACCTTGTGAGCATGTATTTTTGGTTTGCATAGTGGAAAAAGTGTTCCACTTGTAAACCTTTTTGGAAAAACAACCTAGACCCAGTCAACAACATGTTGGATGGCTAATCGAAGCTTTATCCATAACATTATTCTTTTTCCTTTTTTTTTTCCTTTTTCTATATTTGATGGTGTATGCTTGTGATCTAGTTATGGCTTCATATATCATCTGAAAGTGTGTTCCTTTGTGCCTATGTTGGTTTGTCATAGTATCTTAATCCTGAGGACTTGGCCACCTTCTTGGTTATTTTCATCCTATCTTACTAACATTCACATGTTTTAACCCCTCTTGATTGCATGGTTGGCTACTTTAGTGTGAGCTTAAAGCAAGTTCATCCTCTCACTAAAGTGGGGGCTAAATGTAGTGTAGTAAAATGCATACCCTTGAATTTTCACGCTTGTTTGGGCCCACCTTGCTTTGTTTGTCATTATTTATGTCTTAATTGTTCCTATTTTGCATCCACAAGCCTAATAAATTATCTTTTATGGCTAATCTCAACAAACATTAAAGGGTAAATGATAATTTAATGATTTTGGGTTGTGTCTCCTTGTTTTTCAACTAGGAATAAGTTGCCACCTAAGGCATCTTTTTCCTTCATAGGTCTTGCGACCCTCTTTTCAAAAGCACCTTAAAAGGAACCCTTTTTAGAGTATGTGCCTTGAGTTTAAAGCCTCAAAACTAAGATGCCACCTAGGGTGTTGTAGTCCCCTTTAAGTTATTTTTGGGATTTAATTTCAAATCTTGGTGGGATTTAGCCTCCTTTAATTAATGATTTCATATGTGAGCTTTTTGTGGTGTAATTTTGAGATATTAAGCACAGATAAGTATAAATACAAGGTTCTTTCACTCATTTTCTCCTAACAAGCATTAAAGTGACCCAGGACATTTGTGAGAGCATTTATAATAGAAAATTAGAGTTCACAAGAGAATTCAAGAGAAATTCATCAAGAATTTGGAGCCAAAGATATTCTTACATCATGTGTGTTTTTTAGCTAACATTTGTGATGTAGGATTTTGATTCAAGCAAGCAAGTCAAGTCAAGATATATCAAGCATTCATTTAATTCAAGATCTACATTCAAGCTAGGCACTCCACACAAGTTTACATATTTCATAATAAGTGTTTGGTGAATTGCAACATAACACTTTGTTCATTCATCATTTCCCTTCATTATTCCTTTTCATTCCAAGGTTTAATTACCAACAAGGGGTTTGGCTGAGGAAAACCCGCATTTACTAACAAATCAGCAAGTGTTTCTTCTCTTGCATGTTTGTGTTTTCATATTTAGGTTGAAGAATTGAAGATCATTTGAAGCGTAAAGTTGTAAAGTTGCAAAGTTTACATCTTCACAAAAAGTCACCTACAAGTCAGATCTAGAAGTTCTAGGACCTGATATCTAAGAAGAAGGAAGTGTAGACCTTGGACTTAAGGATCACATTCTGAAATTACAAAAATTCAGATTGGGACTAAGAAGACAGTAAGGGTGACTTAGTCCTCCTGGAGATATTTTGCAAAGATTCTTTCAAAAATTGTTTCAATACTCAAAGATTCCATTTTTTCCCCGAAAAATAATAGCGAGACTAAGATTATAGTAAGGGCATCTTAGTCCTCCCTAGCATATTTTGACAACATTTTTTCATTTCTAGAATCCTCCTCACATTTCCAAAATTCCTAGGTACATACATCCTAACTTGTTGTTAGTTAATTTTGTTATTTGCACTCATTGTTTGGATTGCATTAATAGATTTTGTGAGTTGAATACTAGGTTGTCTTTTCTAAGCTTTTTCTTTTTTTTGAACCCTTCAAAGCCTAAGGAATCTTCCTAGGTATCCCTTGTTGAGAATTGACTCACCTTTCTATTGATAGTCAATCCAATTTGGGATCCGATGGAATCCTTGAATGATTAGCTAGAGAAAAGTGGTATTATATAACCTAAACCATAAAGCATACATTTTCCTAATTAATCATTATTTAATGCTCACTCCTACATAATCTACTCAAAAAATGGGAAAAGCATCTCACTTCTCATTATTGGAGTTACTCAAAGAAACATCGATGAGTGTTGATTGTGTGTGCAAGTGATTTTTCCTATCCTAAGATGCAAGACAAAATGAAATACAAAAAGAAAAACACTAACAAACACTTAAGATTGGCCTAAGTTGAATCCAAACAAAATACAAAGAAAATGAAACTTTTTACCTTGTTCTAATTGATGAGTTCAGTTGGCCCCTTTTGATGCTTGATTGTGTTCTCCTTCAATGGAAAATAATGCAAACATGGATTCAAAATGATGTAGAGATGATGAGGAATGCAATGCTGTAAATCAATATTGTAACAAGTGTGGTAGGTGGATGCGATGATGGCTTGAAGGCTGTAATAATGGACTATGAATGCTTTATATTTGATTTACTAAGTTGTTTGAATACTTGAATGATTTAATGAGAGTGAATAATGAAAAATTGTTGTGTAAATGAGACCAAATTTTCCATTTTAAGGGAAGAATCTCTAGAGAATTGTATGGGCAAGATTTAGTCAACATAGACAAGATGGAGGGTTGTGGTGAGTTGAGGACTCACAAGCCCTCACATCTTTCCATGTGGAAGATGAGATGTAAAAAGGATGGGTGAGGTGGAGAGAGGACATGTGAGGTGGAGGTATTTGCAAGTACCTTGGGATCAAAAAGGAAGTTCTTGTCCCCATATGAGGATGATGGTGATAAGTGAGGAATTTTAGAAAGTCCTCTCTTATCATCATGGGGATGAGAGAGGTTGTTGGGGGAATAAATGTGAATTTTAAATTAACATGATTGGGAGTACCTTGGGGATAAGACAAGGTCCTCTTAAAGGAGGTCCTTGTCCCATGTGACTGATGTGACCTATGAAGGAATATAGGGAAGAGAAATGCATTGAATGAATAAATATGAATTTTAAATTCACATGGGGAAGAGGTCAATGCCTGATAAGGAAATTACTTATGAAAGGTTGACTTGGAGGACATACCAAAAATAGTTGGTGATTAGATTAAGGTTGTGCAAACATGTGATTAGGAAGATTAATGGAGGATTAAAGACAAGTGGTCAAATATGGAGGATGTGACATTAATCCTTATTAAGGATATGCACATCCTAATCATGGATTAATTAAACTAATCTAGATTAGAAGAAGATTATGGAGGGTGTGACAAGGAGAAAGAAATGAGGCAATTTAAAATTGATTTAAATTAGAAAAGGGGAAAATGACTACATTAAATAAATTGATACATTTATTTAATTTAGAGAATAAATGATGAAAGATAAAGTATTTAATTCATAAATTAAATACTTTAGACACCTTAGAGAAAGGATAAATATTAATTAAATAAGTTATTTAATTAATATTGATGAACTAGACGGATAAAGGATACAAATTTGATCATATGGATGTGGTCAAATTTTGATGTCTACATTTTTCCCCTCTTCAAAATACTATTAGGATAACAATGTTTCAAAGAAAAATAAAACGCAGATGACTCTATAGAGGAAGCGACTAGAAAATGATGCCCTAGAATGAGAGAAGTTGTGTGAGCTTCCCAAATGAAGGGAAGTGAAGGGAGATGCCCCGACCTCGCGAGAAAGTGACCAAGAAGTAGGAATGAATGAAAATGCTAGGGTATGCCCCCTCGAGAGGGTGGTTGGAGAAGAAAAAAAGGCCCCGAGCAGCTTCTCAATATGAGGAAACAAAAGGTACCATTGTACAGAGCTCGAAAAACCATGAAGATTGGCTTTTGAATGGAGTCAAACAGACACTTGGTGTGCAAATGGTGGCCCTGAGAAGTTAGAGGATTAATTGAATTGAGAAATAGTTAAATAAAGAGAAAAAAATACCCTTAATTTAAAAAGAGGAAAAAGGAGGGGAAAGTTATAAATAGTAATTTTAGAAATTACTATTCCTCATTTTCACACTTGGCAATTGAGTGAGAGAGAGAAGAGAGGAGAAGGAGGAGATGAGGAGACACAGATGTTGAAGGATTATGATAGCAACATCATCCACTAAGGGTACCAGGTGTGTCAGTTCTTCGATGAGCATGCGGTTCCATGCCAGGTTAGACCCAAAACCCTCTTTGTGATTTTAAGCAATTTTTGATTTATTGTTGAGTTTTTATGTATTTTATAAATATGGGTTTTCGGATGGGGATAGTTTAGGAAAATAGGTAGAGGCTGAAATGTCCATTTCACCCATCGGGTAGGTAGGAGTGCCTTTTAAAGGCATTGGGGGAAGTAGGAAAGAGCCACTCGGGAATAGGTGGCCCTGCCCCTAACAGGGGCGATCGTGCCCGAAGAGGGGTGGCCCTACCCTAAAGAGTGAAGATCGTGCCCCTTAATGGGAGACCTCGCCATAGGAGAGGCAGTTGCACCCCCGTAAGGGGTGGCCCCACTGCCATAGGGGCGGTCGTGCCCCAAAAGGGGTGGCTGCACCCCAAAAGGAGTTGTCGCACCCCTTGAGGGGTGGCCCAACCCAAAAAGGGGTTGTCACACCCCTTGAAGGGTGACTCTACCTCAATGAGGGGCAAGAGGGGGAGGGAATAAAGGAGGAAAACAAAGAAGAGGCCAAAAAAGAAAGTGAAATTTGGCGAAGGGAGGGGATAGGGAAAATTAGTGAGAAGATAACCCAGGGTCGAGAAATGGAGAAGAGGGTTAGATGAAAGAAAGTGTGAGATGCCTGATAGTTTATGTGATATGGATGCAATGGTTCAACAGTCTATGGATGTGTGAGAGGTGATCAAAGGTGTTGGAGGTGATGATAGCAGCAATGAATAGAGTGGACCATGAGGCCTTGTAATGAGCAGGGCTTGTGCACTTGCTAGGATACTCGACGATTAGAGCTCATTGGGTGATGCTGACAACCCTTATAGAGCACTGGCATTTGGATACCTCAACTTTCCATATCTCAATAGGGAAGATGATGGTGACCCTTGAGGAAGTGTGGTGGATATTGAGGCTACCTATAGGAGGTTTCCTAGTGAGAATGACAAGATCAGAGGGAGCAGTGTTGGATTGGACTCTATGGGTCTTGTTTGGATGAGAGGACCTCCCTATGCGAAAGCAAGGGTTGGATATGGTCAAATGCTTGGGGTTGGGGTACCAGCACTGCCACTATACTTGTGCAGACTGATCAACAAATTGCTGATATCATATAGGAGTGGATGCTTCTACAGCCTTAGCCACATGGAGGTGATTTGACATATTGTTGAGGGGAGAGAAGGGTTGTTCGCATGGGTCCATGCATCTTGGCACAAATGTATAGAGACATGCACATTGTGTGCTACTAAGAGGCACTCATCATGACACAATTCGCACTCCTACATGTATGGGATTGGGAGCACATTAGTGTGGCCAAGCCAGATGTGGTGAGATTAGGGGTGGAGGATGAGACACTACCAGTGACATATTGGTATGGTAAAGAGTACAACTGGGTGTGGCATTACCAAGGCTTTAGGGATTTGGACGGATGGAGGAGGCTATTAGATGATCTATAGGAGAATCAGATAGTGTGGAGGTCGTACATGACATGATAGTTTTCGAGATGGAGGAGAGATGAGGAGAGGCACAAAGGACAATTTTGTACCTAATGTTATATAGCTAGGAAGGAGTCACGGATAGTGGAGTCATAGAGGCCGAACAAGGTGACTAGACAATTTGGACTACCACAATATATTCTTCATGGACTAGAGAGCTTTAGACGGATCTTACAAGAGAGGCCATGGGGGGAGCCGATTACACCTGAGTTTGTGAGGGAGTTTTGGGAGACACTAGAGTTGGTGACCTATCCGAGTAGGATTGAAGGGAGAGAAAAAGAAGGAGTGATAGTTAGATTCGCTATGTGGTATGCCCATCATCAACCCCCACAGATTACGCTAGAGGATCCACTTATAGATACATTGGGTTTTGGGCCAAAGGATGAGATGAGACTGGAAGGATAGAGGAGAGGGAGGGTGAGTGGATAGTAGAGGAGATGATAGGAGGCATCCAAAGTAGGAGGTCAGTAGGGGAGGTGATAGCAGGATGTTGAGGTAAGAGGTCAGCAGAGGAGGGCTAGGAGGAGGGGGAGACAACTTAGGAGACCCCAGGTGGAGATCGAGGTAGAGGAGGAGAGAGATGAGGTAGAGTTGGATGTGATGGATGAGAGAGATGAGGTAGAGGTGGAGGTGATGGAGGAGAGAGATGAGGCGAGAGGTCAGCCGAGGAGGAGGAGGAGACAATAGAGGAGAGCCCAAGTGGAGATTGATGTAGAGGAGGAGATAGATGAGGCGGAGGTGGATGTGATGGAGGAGAGAGATGAGATAGGGGTAGATGAGATGGATGAGAGAGATGAGGAAAAGGAAGAGGTGATGGATGAGAGAGATGAGGCAAAGGTGGAGGTGATGCATATGGATGTGCATGATATTCCCCCATTAGCCATGGTACCACCTATAGCAGAGGATCTAACTATACTATTGAGAGGGGCTATGGAAAGATTATAGATTGTTGATCAGAGGTTGCAAGGTGCACACTAGAGGCCGAGGTGAGCATGTTGTGAGCAGAGGTGACTAGAGTGTGGGCAGAGGGTGAGAAATATTTCATGGTAGTATCCGAGGCGGTATCACAGCATGAGGAGGAGATATGGGTAGAGAGGGATAGTATACGAGTCAAGGTGAGCCAACTATGAGTAGAGGTGACTCAGCTTGAGGGAGAGGTGTCCAGAGAGCAGGAGGAGGGGGTGGTACCAAGATGGGAGTGAAACAAGCTAGTGGCAGTAGTGGCAATAATGCAGGCGAGTGGATAGTGAGAGCCTAGAGGAGTGACAAAGTAGATATCAACAGAGACCTTGGTGGAGGTAGAGAGGGACATGGATGATTTGAGTTTTGAGATGGAGGGGCTACTGAGAGAGAGGAATGAGCTAATATGGGAGCGAGATGAGCTCTGTAAAAAATTCAAGGTAGTAGATTAGAGAGTGGGAGATAGGGGGCTAATGTAGGAGAGAGAGGAGGCTATGAGGGTCTAGGTACAAAGTTTGTAGATAGAGAGGAATGCAGCATAGAAAGAGGTGTAGATCCTACAAGATGAGAGGGATGTGAGAGTGGCATAGGTATAGGTTGCAAAAAGAGAGAGATGTATCACAAGATTAGACATAGATAGCATAGTCTGAGGGTGGCGATATAGGGGTAGAGGTGCAGAGATTACAGGTAGGTACATACCATGCAGGATGAGAGGGACATGGCTGTAGAGTTAGTGCCTCGGATTGGAGTAGAGGCTAGGTAGTTGAGGTTAGCACAAGATGCATGGTCATAGGAGAGGAGATTCATATGCGGATTCTAGGATAGGTACAAGGTGGATCAGGATTCAACTCGATATCAGACTACAGAGCAAGATGAGTATGTGCAAGAGGCCAACTACTATATGTGTGCCTATTTTTCACTAGTGCTAGATCCAGGGTAGCGAGTACCAACCTACATTTGAGCGAGGCCACAGATGCTAGCCCCATCCCAATCAGTAGGGACACATACTCATGGATACACCAGCTAGAGAGAGACTCCTCCACATAGAGGGAGAGTGCTAGAGTTACCACAAAGGTCAGATGTGGGTAGCTCAGATGAGATAGAGAGGATAGAGGATAGGTGACAAGATACTAGTTTTTGATAGGTGCAAGATGAGTGTATAGTACAAAGTAGCAGAGATCATATTTGATCCAGAGCTATGTACTTGTACTTTATTTGATGATATATGTGACAGATATGTATTTTGATTATATGATGGACATTATTATGGACTATGTGATGGAAATTGAATTTTGATTTTTATATGATATGCTACAACCCTTATTGGCACTATGTGATGTGTATGTGATGGATGATTTATTTATGCATATGTGTATGTTCATGATTTTATTATGGATGATCCTTATGGTGCAATTTATGTATATGTCTATAATGATATATATTTATGCATATATGGATGATATGAATGAGATATATTATGTCTGACATTTACGATGTAGGATGTGATGAACAATTTATGATTTTATATGCTATGGATGTGGGTCTAACAATTTGTGATGCAAGTGATGACGTATGGGAGATGTTGATGATATGGACTAAGATGAATATGCTAATGCAATGAATTAATAATAGAATGAATCTAAGATTTGTAGACTAATCAATTAGAATTAATCTAAACAACTTAAAATGATTATGACATGATAATACACAATGGGATAAAATGCAACTTAGTGAACCTAAAATGTTGGATGAAATGCAATTAAATTCCTTAAAAATGATAATAAGTAAATGAAATTCAATGTGAAGATGAGTGTAAATAAGGGCTTGCATAGTCACAAAATTGAATGATATGTTGACTTTATTTGTGGACCATGTTTTCTAGAGATGATGGGTGTGAAACCGTAACTATCAAGAACCATAGGTATCCTTAGGAGAAAAGAAAATGGAAGGAATCAATGTTTGCACAACCAAAATAATAAGTCATGGGTTGGAGAAAGAAGGGATGGAGGATACATGCAATGCAATCCTAATGCAATTTTCCATTTTCAGAGAACTAATTTTTGCTACAGCATAAGACACTAGGTACCATGGTATGTGAAACCATGGTGGATTAGTGTCAAATGCATACACAAACACAAAAAAAAGGGAGGCTATTCCAACACCCCAAAGTCATGATGACTTTGGTTGGGCCAGGTATTGGTATAACCACAAGGACAAATCGATTCCCCATGTAACACAAGACCTTAGGGGTCTTGGCGGGTACTACATGGGACAACCAAGAATACAAAAATCAAACAAAAATCAATATGTGCCCCTATGTTAAAAAGTCAAAACACACCATAATATGATAGATCATGGTGGCCTTGACAAGTGATGATAGGGAGCTCAAATGATAAATAGAAGCCAAAAGTATCAAAATATTTCAATCAATTTCAAAACGTCCTTTTCCATTAGATCGAGAGGATGGATGGCATTGATGAGGTATGTTAGGAAGGGTACATCCCGTTGAGACCAAAGAAGGATACTAAAGTAAAAATTTATTATGACATAGGAGAATCCAAAACCAATTGAAGCTCATGATACTAATGGATCCCATTTGTGAAGAACCAGCTAGATAAGGACATACTTGGTGACATGACACAAGACACAAGACTGACACACCCTAAAGACCTAGGGGCTCGGGGGTTGATCAGAGATTAGCCTTACCTACATGAAAGCACAAAGCCCTCGTAGTTTCAAAAGACTATGGATAAAAGAGGAAAGAGGACAATGAAGATAGATGATGAAGGACAACAACCAGACTAACCAAAGAAAAAGCAAAAAAGAACAAAGAAAAGCAAAGATAAAGCCCCATAGGTGGATAAAATGATCAACCTTGCTTGCCTGAAAGCATAGGGGAAATGTAGTTTGAAAAGGATGAATAAACAATGAGGGATAAGAGCGAAAAGGGGACAATGGGGACAGATGAAAAATGATCAAAACTGGATGAACAGAATTCCCCAGTGATGGATCAAAAGATTTGCATTGCCTACGAAAAAGCATAGGGGACACAGAGTTCAAAAAGGACCAAAATACCAACATGACAAGATGGGATCTAAATGAATACCAACACGATGAAAGAATCTAGATGGAAGCAGAAGACGGAAAAAATGACAAGACAAATGACACAATCTTAGATTAGGATAAAAGCTCAGGATAGTGGATAGTCGATGAAGTTCATCCAATGCTCAACCAAAATATAACAAGCGACCGGATGATGAATGCGGATGGAAGGATAGGATCGATAGGATGAAGAGGATATGAGATCAGGATGGGTGGAAGCATAAAATAACTAGGATGCAAGGTAGATAATAATTAATCCCTGTATGAATGGAACTTGTGGCCAGGTTTTCACCTAACGTACTTACCCAAGGCACCACCGATGGTGGTTTTCACCATAGGACAAATTATTTCTCTTTACAATTTTTTGATTTTTTTTTACTTTTTTGATTTTTTTGTATTTTTTATAACTTTTTACTTTTTTTTGTATTTTTTGGATTTTTGTAGGATAAGATACCCCAACTGACTTAAGTGTAAAACTTTTTGAGGTGAATGATATTAATGGGCTCCTCTAGGGACTCTCCTTCATGTGTAGCAAGTTTTTATGCTCTTGATCCATATTTTGTTGTGATAACATAAGGGCCCAACCAATTTACTTCTAGCTTTCCCTTCTTTTCTCAATCTTGCCGAGTGCACTGATTCTCCTTAAGAACTAAATCACCAACATTGAATTGGATAGGACAAACCTTTTTTTTGTAGATTCTTTTTAGTCAACTATGATATGCCTAAATATGGTCATACACTTTGATCCATCTTTCATCTAGGAGTTCCAGCTGGTTGAGTCTTGCAACACTAGCATCTTCATCACTGGTAAAATTCTTTAGGGATATTCTCAATGATGGGATTTCTACCTCAATCATAAATATGGCATCGGCACCATAAATGGGAGAATATGGGGTGATGCTGGTAGGAGTGCGAATGGAGGTGTGGTAAGCCCAAAGAGTGGGATGGATATGAAGGTGCCAATCTCGACCAGTGTTATTGACCACCTTTTTGAGGTCCCTGATTAGAATTTTGTTTATGGAATTCACCTATCCATTACCTTGAGGGTAATAGGGTGTGCACCAATGATGTTGGATGTGGAAGGTTTCGCAAAGGTGTTTCATGGCTTGGTTCTTGAAAGGATTTCCATTATCCATGATGATGGTGGATGGAATTCCATATCTTTAGAGAATATGGAATAGGATAAATTTGGAAATTTGAGTTCCTGTGATTTGTGAGAGTGGCATTGCTTCCACCCACCTGGTGAAGTACTTAGTTGTAGTGATGATATATGTATGGTCATCAAAGGATGGGGGATATATCTTTCTGATTAGGTCAAAGCCCTACTGAGAAAAGGGTGATGGTGCTATGAGAGGCTAGAGATCTTGTGCAAGAGCATGTATTAAATTTCTATGTTGTTGATAGGGTAGACATTTCTTCACAAATTCACAAGAATCATGTTCCAATGTAGGCCAATAGTAACCAGCCCTAAGAATTAATTTAACCATTGCAATACCATTTGAATGGGCCCCACATTCACCACTATGTACCTATGTTAATGTAGTGTGGGCTTCAGTCTCATTTAGACACCCGAGGAGGGTTCCATCATACCCACAAAGATAAAGTGTATCACCTACAATGGTGTAACGGGATGTTCGTTGGATAAAAGATTTGTGCTAGTTTCATGTCAGATCAGGGGGTAGGATGTTGTCATGTAGGTAAGTATAGGTATCATGATACCAGGGTGATGTATGACCTATATTATCACACACCATCTCACTTTTAGGGATGTCGTATGCTGGGATTAAAAGTTGCTCAACTAGAAACTAGTAGTCAGTCTGATCTTTAGGAATGTCGAGGAGAGAACTAATGGTAGCTATGGCATCAATCGCTTTGTTCTACACTCTAGGTATCTAATCAAACTGGATGGATGTAAAATACATTTTGAAGTCATCTATCATACACTTATATGGAAACAACTTATCATCCTTTATCATAAACTCATCGTTGACCTATTTGATGATTAGTCGAGAATCAGCAAAGACTTGCAAGTGAGTAATATGCCATTAGATTGAAATTCTGAGGCTAATAAGAAGAGCTTCGTATTCAACTATGTTGTTTGTACATGGAAAGGCTAATCTGAATGACTTCGGTATATAATCTCCCTGGGGGGTGATGATCAAAATTTCTTCTCTTGATCCATTATTTGTGTAAGATCCATCAAAATAGAGTGTCCATGTGGCAACTTCTATGACTAAAAAGACTCATTCATCAAGAAAATTCTATTTTTAGAGGATAAGCATATGCTCGCTAATCTACTATCACTTGTCCTTTGATTGATTTTCGATCCACATATTCTATATCAAATTCACTTAACAACATGACCCACTTAGCCATGCGACTACTTAGAGTTGTTCTGGATAATAGATATTTGAGTTGATTTACCTTGGAGATTAGCTTTACTGGATGGTTGAGCATGTAATGTCAGATTTTTTATGAACTAAAGACCATGACTAGAAAAGATTTTTACATCGGGGAATAATTTAGTTCATAGCCTATTAGGATTTGACTGATGTAGTAGATCACTCATTCCTTTGATGACTCATCATGTTGTTCCAACCATTCCCTCAATGCAACTGAAGTAGCAGAGATATACAAAAGGAGTGGTTTATCTAAAATTGGTGGCATAAGGATGGGTGGGTGAGCCAAATATTCTTTGATCTGGTCAAAACTGAGTTGACACTATTGATTCCACTCAAAGGTAGTATCTTTTTTTAGGAGATGTGTGAATGACTAACATTTGTCAGCTAATTGAGCAGTCAATCGCTAGATGGATTGGAGCTTACCCTAAAGACTTCTTAGTTGTTTAAGATTGTGTGGTGAAGGAATTTCCATGATTGTCTTAACCTTTGTAGGATCAACCTCTATGCCTCTTTGGGAGACAATGAAACCCAAAAATTTCCTTGATGTGATGCCAAAGACACATTTCTTTGGATTTAGTTATAGCTTATAATTTTCTAGATGTTTAAAGATCTTCTTGAGGATTGTCGGGTGCTCTTCCCTTGGTCTTGATTTCCCTAATAGATCATCAACATAATCTTCCATTATGATGTGAATGAGGCCATGGAAGATGGCGGTCATAGCTCGATGGTAGGTTGCACCTACATTCTTAAGGCTAAATGGCATAACATTATTAAAAAAGGTGCCCCATGGTGAGTTGAAAGCTATTTTATGTTGGTCTTAAGGCACAATTATGATCTGATTATACCCAAAGAAGCCATCCATGAGGGAAATCATCTCGTTCCCTATAGTTAAGTCTACTAACATGTTGATGTTCGGCAAAGGGAAATCATCTTTGGGGAAATATTTGTTGAGATCCCAAAAATTTGTGCAAATCTTGATACTCCCATTCGTTTTGGTGACATGTACAATGTTCAATATCCAATCTAAATATTCAATGGGTCAAATGAATCTAGCTTCTAGCAATTTCTCCAATTCTTTTTTGACTTGTAAGGCTACTTGAGGATACATTTTCCGAAGCTTTTACTTGATGGATTTGGCATCTGGACGAACATCCAAATGATGTACCACTAGATCATAATCCAATCCCAACATATCTAAATATGCCCATACAAAAGTAATGATGCCATCTTTAAGCAACTAGACAATGGTAGAGTTCTCTTCTTCAGATAAGGATTTGGCTACATAAGTGATTTTAGGATCTTCTTCTCTCCCCAAATTGATTTCTTGTGTCTCCTCAATGAGAATAGAAATCTTTCATAAAATTGAGTTTCAAAAAGGGGAAGATGAACATCCCCATCTTCTAGTGCCTCATTGATTTTTTCACTGTTAGATACACCCTTTGTTTTTACTTTTTCCCAGTCAAAAAGTGCCTTAGGGAGGTTTTCAGTTGATGATCCATTTTGATTTTTCTTCTTTTTACTTTTGCAGTTAGGTCGTTCATTTTCCCCTAATCCCATAAGATGTACATACTGATCCACTAAGGGAAAGGTGTCGATAGATGCACAACCATGTAGGTTGCAATCTATAAGTTCAAGATGTTTAAGGGATAGCCTAATGGTGATAAACATTCGAACATGGAAGGAAGGTCAATGTGATCTACATCATCATGTGCATGTATTATGGATTCTTCCTCCGGTGTGTCTTCAAGGAGACTTTTGTCCACACTAACATTGTTAGAGGCACTAGATGATGCCATAGGAGCCTTTTGCTTGGTATCATAGCCTAAGTATCCTAAGCATATTCTTCTAGGTCAAATAGATGGTTCTATAGGCTGGCATCATCCTTGTTCTTCTACACCAAGGCCTCCGCCCAGTAATTATGTTTCTCTGCAAACTTAGAGGGACAAGGATAGACCTCTTGGAAATATTCTTTCAAAGGGGTAGATGGTTTAGGTTCCTCATGATATACCCACTAGCTAATGTCATCTTCTGGTGTGTATTTCCTTAACCCAGGAGAGCAGAAAGTACTCGATCCCACATTCAGAGCATTGAGGGTGATGGTCTTCTCTTCTTCCTTCAAGATAGACTAAGAAGGTTGGTTGTATGTGTGTGGTGAGGGTGGCATAGTTGCCACATTCAGTGTTGTGCACATTTCATATTCACCACACCCCATGTCGATGATCTAGACTTTAGTAAGGGTGGAATTGGATGTGGATGATGGAGTGGATGAATGGGATGATGATGTCTGTGGTGGTCCCATTTATAATCTAGGGTAGTAATGAGAATAGGGGAACAAAGCTTCTAATGCGCAATAATATTTGAATGGTTGGGGATCTGCGTGTGATGAGCCTAAAATATGCTCATTATTTGAATATCATGATGTATTTTTGAAAACCTTTTACTCTTTCTAGTGGTTGTTTTAAACTCTATGATTATAAACTTTTATCTTAAGTCGGTAGTATCCTATGACAATGTATTCCTATATTCCTACAGCTCCATATGGCCCTATTTGACCTTCCAATTGACTAATATGATATGTGTGGTTTTTGGATAAATGAGATGAATTTAATGTGTGTGATTAATGACAAGTATTGTGCTATTATATGTATGCTTTCTTTCACCTTTGTTGCCACGTGTTCCATGGGTTGTTAAAGATAGTATGAACAAGTCAAGCGTAGCGAACCTCAGTTCTGAAGTGAAGACCATTTCCACCACAACACCAAGGATGTTTTTCCTATGAAGATGCTTTGTTCGAGTCATTGGGAAGAGATCTAAATGGTCATCAATCTAGGAAGAGTGGAGTGTTGGATTATCTCTGAATCAGTTGGATAGATACACTTTCATTTATGAAAATCTGTTCCTCAGAATTAGGAAGCATCTACGCTCACATCTTTCTCTATTAAGTTAGTTAGTTAGTTGTTTTCCTATAAATAAATGTTCCTCCTGCATGAGTGAATAGAATAGGAGATTTAGAGGATTAAAATGGTTAAGGAGATTCGAATAGAGAGTAGAAACATTATAGAGTATGTAAGAGTAGTACTATAATGATGAATAGAGTTTTGTGTTAGTTTTCTTACAAGCAAAATAGCCATGTATGTGATTCTGAGTTATGAATAAAAAGCTGATGAAGTTTTGAGTTCAATTCTTGCATAGTTGGTTGATGCTTGCTAAGGGGGCCCACTTAGTAAGTATCTTTAGTTAGTAGTTTATTTCCTGTTGTTTATCAGTTAGAATCTCATTCTAGGAAGTTTAGCACAAACTCAGTCTTGTATTGTTCTTGCAGCATAAGGAATCCATCCCTGTGTCTGTTCCTGCAACATAAGACCAGTTCATGGTTTGTTTCTCAGAAATAGTTATTATGATTTCTGCTTTAACTAAGTTATGCTTAAGTTGATAAGACCTTGCTTTACGTTCCTGCACCAGAAATAGAATTCCTTTCATGCATTTATTTCTAGTAGGTTGTGGCTAAAATTGGTTCTTAGTGCACATACAATGCCGCTCCATTTCAAGTATACATTCCTTGGTTTGACAAAGTAAATGAACAACCATGAGAAGATGTTAGTCACCTACAGGAATGTCCAATTCCCAGGTTAGGATTTTCTGAGACTTTTATATCCTTTTGTGGGTGACAACCATTTTTGGTGCCATTGGTGATTGGGCCCTACTCTATGACTCCAAGTATAAAGAGAATCAAGGTAAGCTTACAACAAGATGGCTTGGTCCATATGAAATTGAAACTGTATTTGATAATGGTTCAGTTCAGTTGGTAGAAATCGATCCTGTCTGCTTCAAACTACTAGTTAATGGACACCGTCTTCAGTTGTACCATAAGCCTGCATCAAAAGAACAATTTATAAAACAATTTTTTTTGGATGCAGCCACTGATCCTCATACAGAAAAAGCTTCGGTCTTCTTCCTATAGCATCTCTTTGAACACCATGTGGTACGTCCATAATAAAGGTTTTCTTTTTATGAAAACCACTTTCTCCATCACCATCCATCACCATCTATCATTTCACCTTTCTTGTCCACATCACCCATCCATGTCATCCATCTTACCATACCACCACCATTCATGATCTCTTTTTCAAGTAGTCATTTCCAACATCCGTGAGCATTTAATACAAGGTACACGATATTATTTTCATTTGTCACATCATTCATTTCTTTTATTTATTCATTTATTATAAGTGTCTATCAGTTATTATTGCTCATTATTCACCTACCCTTTCACACATGTGAGGACACATGTCAAATCTTAAGTAGGGGGTGGGGATTGTTTGTTTCAAACCCTTTTCTTTTGCCAATGCCATGTTTGATAAAAACAATTTTTAAATTGTACTTCCCAAGAATGAATGTGAGTGAATGCATGCTTTTTCCTTATCAACAAGTTAATTGCTTAATTAAGTAGTATCTAAAATCATTGCATACAATTGTCTTTTATATCATTTTGGGAGAAAAGAAAGAAAATAAATAGAGCAAGAAAAAGGTGTTTTTCAAAATCTTTGAAGAGGTTAAGTTGCAGGGATTTTTAGCAGAGTCAGTTTTTGAATATGGGTGGTCAGCTGGTAAGACATGAGCCAGTAGCTCATGAGGCCTTAACACAAGATCCTCAGGTGGTTCAAGTATTTAGTATTTGTGGATGGTTGAACTATTTCTTGAGGATAGATTCTTTCGATGAAGAAGCTGCAGGTGAATTTGTGAGAACTCTTTCAGAAGGGGAGGCTACAGTATGGGGTTTAATAGTTGTTGTAATAGAGGAACAAATTGCTGAAGTAACAGGACTTCCAGCAGTTAGAGAGAATTTCCCTTTAGGAAGGGATGTTGTCTCTTCCACGGTGGAATTCACAATTCCCACGGATGGACCCTTGGAGGTTTCAAAGCAAGGATGCAAATGGGTCTCATTGCATTATCCATATTTAGAATAAACTTCTTTCATAATCAGGTATTTGACCTGTGAAGGATGCTTTTCTTATTTGCATTCCTACCATTTTAAATTGTTAGGTCATATGAGGCACGGGTTAGTTGTCAACATCCCAAATTTCTTGTTAAATCTTTTGGAGCGTAGTGCCTGTGAAACTCAGAAGGGTAAAGATAATTCCATCACCCATCATGCCCTAATCAAATTGTTGATTGAGCATTCTTTGAGAGATGTATCACCCCTTTCTTGGCAAAAATTTTCTGCCCAAAAAGGACTACAACCTCCTGAACCTCCCATAACACTTCCTGCTCAACCCAAGAAAAAGAAAAAGAAATTAGAGTCTACGAGTAGGGAAGCAGAGCAAGAATTATCTATTCCTACAGCACCTAGTCTTGTAGCTTCTACACCTAAGCCCTCTATCCAGATAAAAACCAGGTCTTCCACAAGGAAAGAAAAGGGGAAAACAAAAGTAGATGAACCATCTAGTGCTGAGCATACCCCAGAAGAAAACCCTCAAACAACAAAGTGAAAATATGCTACCCAACTTTTTCCCACTGCAACACCTATTGTCACCATAGTTTTGTCATCACCCTCTCTTGCTGAGTCAGACTCCCCTAGGCAAGTTAAAAAGAGAAAAGCTCAAAAAGAACCTCTTGCGCCTAATACATTGCCTAGAAGATTTTCAACAAGGAAACAAAGTAGAACTACCTCAACACTTGTCCAACTAGAAATTATAATTATTTCAGAGGAATCTGAGGGGTTTGGTCATGAGGATTCTCAGAGTGTATCTGGGAATGTGAATAATAGTCCCTCTATTATTCCTAAGGAGTTATAAATAGAAACAAAGGAAGTTGAGGAAATGCAGTAGGGTTGTAGTGATGAAAAGAGGATGCCAAGCCTTAATGATTTGGAAAAGGCAGTTGAGATAGTTTCAAGAGAAGTGCAATCCCCTCCTGAGTAGCGAGAAAAAGAACCTAAACAAACTAAGTTATTCAACAAAACACCATTTCCCATAGAACCTTATCGTGCATTGGTTTTGTACAAGAGAACATTACTAATTGAGTACTTAGAATATCTCAAAATTGTCTGGAGGCCTGTGACACTTCAAACTTTGAGTTTCTGTCATCTTGCCAAAACTGAAATGCAACAAAGTCTATGGGAAGAGGAGAAAAATAAATTGAAGAAAGAAATTGAAAATCAAAGGCAGGAAATCCAAAAAAATCAAAGAGAAAATGAATGACATGATGGGTATAGATGGGAAAATCATGGAATGTAGACCACCACCCAGGGTGTATGCAATGTGTTTGAAGGAGCAGTTTTTATGGTTTCAATTAATAAGAATTTCCAGAAATTTGGATCCTGTCATTCATTTCGCTAAAGAGTTCTATGATGCCTATCAGACAACACCTAATTGGTTAAGAAATTCTATGTTTGAATTTTATTTGCAAGGTTTATTAATACCTTTTGAAACAGAGTGGAATCTGCTCCTTTACATTGGTGAAATTCATTTGAGGTCACTTATGTCCTGGGTGGCTAATGAGATCAATTATGGGAAGCAATTAGAAGATTATGAGGAAGCTGAAAGGAAAGAACCAATTCCCCTGAGACCAGAAAGTTCTGATCCTCAAACAGTTCTTAGAAATTGGTTTTCTGTTACATATGGGTTTTATGATCCTGCAACAAGAATAAGGATATTTGATCTCAGAAAATAAGTATATGAAGAATTTAAAGGCCAACCATACTTATTTTGGAAACATTCATCTTCCAGAATCAGAACTAGATGGGAGAAATTGATAGTTGGCCTAAGAAAGTCTGAGCCTCATAGTCCTTTGAATTTCAGAGCAACCATCAGAAGATCAGAAAGATACATATAGTTGGGTCTCCAAGAGAGGTTTGAACTGTGGTTTCCATTAACATTTCACCCCCCTATTTTGATGTGGCCACTGTACCCTTATCTAGCCACATGTATTAGTTAAACCAATGAAGCTTGTAGGTATGAAAGGTGGCAGAGTTACAGAGGCTTCTACTACAAGTTTGGGACTACAACGCAAGGCCATACTACTTCTACCAACTTCAAGGAAACAACCAGGAAAGTTAATGCTGGAGGACCAACATTAGCATAAGTAGGGGGGAAATGATGAGCCTAAAATATGCTCATTATTTGAATATCATGATGTATTTTTGAAAACCTTTTACTCTTTCTAGTGGTTGTTTTAAACTCTGTGATTATAAACTTTTATCTTAAATCGGGTAGTATCCTATGACAATGCATTCCTATATTCCTCCAACTTAATATCTCCATATTCCTATATTCATGGCCCTGTTTGACCTTCCAATTGACTAATATGATACGTGTGGTTTTTGGATAAATAAGATGAATTTAATGTGTGTGATTAATGATAAGTATCGTGCTATTATATGTATGCTTTCTTTCACCTTTGTTTCCATGTGTTCCACAGGTTGTTAAATATAGTATGAACAAGTCAAGTGCAGCGAACCTCGGTTCTGAAGTGAAGACCATTTCCACCATGGCACCAAGGATGTTGTTCCTATGAAGACGCTCTATTCGGGTTATTGGGAAGAGATTTAAATGGTCATCAATCGAGGAAGAGTTGAGCACTGGATTCTCCCTAAATCAGTTGGATAGATACATTTTCTTTTATGGAAATATGTTCCTCAGAGTTAGGAAGCATCTACGTCTGCATCTTTCTCTATTAAGTTAGTTAGTTAGCTGTTTTTCTATAAATAAATGTTCCTCCTGTGCGAGTGAACAAAATAGGAGATGTAGAGGATTAAAAAAGTTAAGGAGATTAGACTAGAGAGTAGAAACATTACAGAGTATGTAAGAGTAGTACTATAATGATGAATAGAGTTTTGTGCTAGTTTTCTTACAAGCAAAACAGCCATGTATGTGATTTCGAGTTATGAATAAAAATCTGATGAAGTTTTGAGTTCAATTCTTGCATAGTTGGTTGATGCTTGCTAAGGGGGCCCACTTAGTAAGTATCTTTAGTTAGTAGTTTATTTCCTATTGTTTATCAGTTAGAATCTCATTCTAGGAAGTTTAGCGCAAACTCAGTCTTGTATTGTTCCTACAGCATAAGGAATCCATCCCTGTGTCTGTTCCTGTAGCATAAGACCAGTTCATGGTTTGTTTCTCAGAAATATTTGTTATGATTTTTTCTTTAACTAAGTTATGCTTAAGTTGATAAGACCTTGCTTTACGTTCCTACACCAGAAATAGAATTCCTTTCATGCATTTATTTCTAGTAGGTTGTGGCTAAAATTGGTTCTTAGTGCACATACAGTGCCACTCCATTTCAAGTATATGTTCCCTGGTTTGACAATGTAAATGAATGACCATGAGAAGATGTTAGTCACCTGCAGGAATGTCTAATTCCCAAGTTAGGATTTTTTGAGACTTTTATATCCTTTTTTTGGGCAACAACCAGCGTGTATGGTAACTTCTACCACATTGACTGGAAATTTTAGACATTGATGGTATGTGGATGGAATGGATTGCATGGCATGGAGCCATGGGCACCTAAGGAGAACGTTATAGGGGAGTTCCAGATCAAGTACATGACATGTAGTGTATTGCATGACTAGCCCAACCTAGATTGGAAGATAAATTGTCCCTTCAGGATCATGCTCTACATTATTGTACGCGTTGATGGTGATGAATTGATTGTTTAGGTCAGCTTGGGTGTATCCCACCTATTTTACAAATTTCAAAATGCAAAGACTCAGGACATAACCATTATCTACCAATACCCTTTTTACTTTGTGACAATTCACACAAAGCTCAAGCTGAAGGGGATGGTTATTGTTCAATTCAATGCAAGGCATATCGTTTTGAGTAAAGCCTAATTGGTAGGTGGTTGAGAGGTGTCCTACGAATTCTTGAAATTATGTAGGGTCTATGTTATTTGGAACTTGGGTGTCCTATAAGGCCTTATTTAGAATTTCTTGGTGTACAGGAGAAGACTTAAGCAAATCTAGGATAGAAATTTGGGCTATGGAGTGAGGTCTTTCCCAAATCATCAAGAATGTTGTATTGGGAACTTATAGATGTTGGTTGAATGTATGTGGAAGCTCTTGGGACTGTGATATGGGTACGATGGGTTGTGATAGCACATTGTGGATCCTTTCCTTTTACGTGTATCATAGATACATGTGGTTATGCTTGTTTGATGTGCATGATGAGGCCTTGATAATTAAATGGCACATTTTTGTAACTAATGTTGTTGGTGTTGTTATTCTGATTATTATTGTTACCAGGCCTGGGGTTTGAGTTTGATGTGCCAGGACCTTGGTTATGCTTAGGGAAAGAATTTTGATATATTTGCAATTGAGTATTGGATGAGGGTGTCATGTTGGCATCCACATGTATGTCACCCCAATCTATGAGATCCTGGATTTACATTTTCAGACCTTGACACTTATTCAATGTATGCCCTTTAATCTTGTGGAACTCACAATACTCAATTTCTTTAAACCAGGTTGGTTTAGGCTTGGATTCTTCAAGGGGCTTAGTCAAAGGATATGTAATTGAATAATTGGCTTGAAGGAGCCTATTAAACACAACACTTAGGGGTTCTCCCAATTGAGTAAATTGATATTTGTTTCCCCCTTCATTTTTTGATTGGATTGTTGGAGAGGATGAGGTGCTCCCGATGGAACTGATATGGAATTTGGTATTGACTACTATGGAGGAGGATATTGTGGCTTCTACAAGGGATTAGCTACTTGGACATGTTTGGTGTTAGTGACACCATCATTGACAACATTTTTGTTCTTGTTCCAATAATGAGGCTTGTTAGCAGATGGCTTCTCTTTATCAGAGTTGAAGATTTTGACTTGCCCTTTGGTAATAAGGGCTCTCTCTAGGATATGACCTTTCTCTACTATTTTTGTGAAGGTTGTGACACAATGGAGTCTGAAATTATTGGCCATGTCCAGATGAGAGTTTTCGACAAATAGGGTGACCATGTATTTCTCCTTTAGTGGGGATTTCATCTAACTAGCTAAAGCTCGCCATCTTTGAAGATAGCTTGCAAAAAAAATTCCTTCACACTATTTCTCTTTCAGGAGATCTAATGTATTGATATCCTTCCCCAAATTGAAGGAGAAGTGGGAGACAAAATCTCCTAAAATTTGTGCAAAGGATTTAATATATCCCTTCTCGAGACCCATAAACCAGTCAAGAGCTATTCCTTGTAAACTCCTAGGAAACAATCATATAAGGTAATTTTAATTATGCATGACTTCTTGATAATGGGCAGAGAACTCTTGAAGGTGAGCCTTGGGGTATTTGGTTCCTTTATACTTATCAAATTTTGGCATTTTAAAATGCTTAGGGAAAGGTACCAATGAAATAGATGGATCAAACAGATAAGGACAGATGTCCTCAAATTTAAATGATTGTTTGTCGGTCCTTGCTTGTAAATCCCTTAGCGCAACTTTTACTTCTTCCAAATCTTTATTCATACATGTTGTAGGAGTCAGATTGGATGGATTAGGCTGATTATAAGGGGGATGTTGCTGATATAAAGAGGATGGTGTAGCAGCTGCTGCATTGTAAGTAGATTGAGGTGTATATGGAGGTGTTTGTTGAGTTTGATTGACGTAAGTGGATTGTGGATTAACGTAAGGTGGATATAAGGATGATGGATTTTGATGGTAAGAGGTGAAAGCTTCTTATTGGTAGGGTGGTTTTTTTTTTATAATATGCAGTGGATGGAACACCCTGCTAATGTTGTATAGGAGCTTGGTAGTATGAAGAGGTGGAAGCCTCTTGTTGGTATGGTGGTGGTTCTTGATAGTAAGAGGTGGATGAACACCTTGTTGATAAGATGGTTGTTGTTGAGTGTATGATGTGGATGAAGCACCTTGTTGGTATAAGTGTTGCTGCTAAGGGTAATATGGATTGGATTGGTAATGGTACACAATGGTGGATTGTTGTGTGACATATGGAGGTGGTGGTGGGTTAGATGACTATTGGTAAGGATTTGTGTGTGATTGTGGAGGGCTGGTGTAAAGAGGCGGTTGAGTCTGCGACAAATTTTGAGAGGCTAGATGGATATTTGGATTAGGATTGGATGGAGCAGTATAGGAAGTTTATGTGTTGGATGGATGGTAGAGGTATTGTGTGAGAGGATTACATTGCGTTTATGTGGGAACATGTGCATGTTGGGGTGGATGTTTCTGCTATGGTGGTGGTTGGTAATGTGGGAGAGATGGGATGTGTTGTTGTGGGACTACTACGGAAGTGCCATGGGGCAGTTACGGTGGTTGTGATGTAGTTTGCATCACTTGATGTGGTGGTTACATAGGAATAGTAGAGTGTTGTTGAGGAATCAGAACATTTTGTTGTGGGATTGTGACATTTTTTTGTGGAGGTTGTTGATGAGGTGGTTGAGATGAGGCAACAGGAACAACAATATGTTGTGGGGGCATTTGTGAGAGGATATCCCTGTGTTGAGGTGGTGCTTGAAATGTAGTAGATTTTTTAGGATTAATAGGAGGTTGCTAGCATGTGGGTGGTGGAAAATTTCCAATTGGTGTCAATCCTGGAGGTGACATCAACGCAAGGATAGGTGTGCCCCCCGTATTGACAGGTGGCTGACTAGGATGCTGAGGCAGAAGTGGTGGAGCAGATGGAATGTACTATGGCATGTCGTAGGTGTAGGAGTCATTAGGATTGGGTTGTGATGTAGAGGCTGCAATGGGGAGGCAATGATAACTTGTGAATTAATATATCATGACATTTATGAACTCAGGGTGATACCAATTCTCTATAGGTGTACCTTCAGGGACATAAGAATTCCTTGGAACATTTTGTGAAGTCTATGGGTCTCGAGGTGCTGGAAGGGTCTAGGTACCAAAATATTGTGACATATCAAAATCAGACGGTGGTTTGATTCCTCTCATGATTAGAGTGGTGAGAATCGTATCTCCACACTCATTGAGGAGGTGATCCATCATCTGAAAATTGACAAGATCACTAAGGTATTCGTCAACTATGACTTCAAGTTGATTGACCATGTTTTCATCACCGAGCGGTGGGTTTTTTTGAACATTAGTATTGGACTGTGATGAAGCACCATTATTGGGATCTTGTAGCATATTTGTAGCATTGCTGGGATCCTATGGGATATTCGGCTGGGAACCTTGGACTTGTTGTTCTTCCATTTACTTCTTTGCTTGTGATTGAGTCTAAATGGGCATGAATGTGCAAGACTACCAGATGAACTAAGATGCCATTAAATTCTAAGATGCAATGCAAAGATGACCTAAGTGATGATTGGAGGATTGATGAGATTGGATGAGGGATCAATTGATTGGATAATTGGATAAGGATGTGATTGGATTATATTGGATAAGATGGATTGATGAAATTATTGATAAGACCAGATGAGATTGGATGATTGAAAGGGATTCTAAACCAAGTTCAGAAATCACCCTAGGTGACTTAAGGTGTTGATTGAGTGGATTAAGGATAGACCACTGATTGCGGCACCGAAACCACCTTGATATGGAAGGGGATTGATTGGGCCAAGGATGATTATTGAATTGGGATGGATGGTGATCCTAAGTAGATGTTGAAGGATGGCGATTGATTTCAAGCACCTAGATCAATTTTGATAATAACTTCAAATGAAGTTTAGAGGATTTGGATTAAGAAAATTATGATGGAAATCAGGCTTAGGGATACATAAAGATGTACCTATATGATTTGGATGATTATTGGATGCAGATGGATTGTAACACAGATGGACTAAAGTGAGGATAGTAAGTGAGTGGAAGGTGCAAATAGTTTAGAAAACAACAAGATTTTTGGGATCCCAATGGGTTAACTTTCTAGACAAAGATCAAAATCATCTAACAGGTGCAAGATCGACCAACTTAAGGGCTTGGTTACCTATCTTGGGGCAAGGTTTCCCAGCTTAAGGGTCAGGTCACCCAGGTTAAGGGTTGGGTCGCCTATCTTGAGGCAAGCTTGCCCAAGCTAAGGGTTGGGTTGCCTATCTTGGGGCAAGGTCGCCCAAGTTAAGGGTCGGGTTGCCTATATTGGGGCAAGGTCACCTAAGTAGGTGACAGAGCCTAAAAACTTTCTAGAATTTTCTAAATCTGAGAAACAGTCAAATGACATTAACAAACAGGATAAATAGACCCATTCAATAGGCATACAAACTATTAGGATAGACAAATAGACTCTCGGAATGGGGAAACAGATGCTCAAAATGGGCAAACAGATGCATGAAATAGGTGAATAGACTATCAGAATGGGGCAATGGATGTTCAGAATGGGTGAACGGACTATCAGAACGAGCAAATAGATGATTGAAATGGGTGAACAAACTCATAGAACATGTGAACAGACTAATAGACTGACTGAACGGAAGGTGGGATTGACTGTTTAGGTCAAGGTCGCTTATCTTGAGGGCCATGCCACCCAACATAGGGCCAAGTTGCCCTTGTTCAGGGCTAAGTTGCCTAGCTTAGGGAAAGGTTGCCCCTGTTGAGGGTAGAGGTGTCTGTTTTCAGGCAAGGTCATCTGTTCTATGAAAAAATGGTAATTTTGAAAAGAACAGACTAGGAAATGACTCAGACAAAAGCTCCAAGTCACCCCTGTTTAGAGCCAGGTCACCCAACTTAGGGCCAGGTCACCCCTCTTAATGCAAGGTCACCCCTATTAAGTTGACTTGGATTTGTCTTAAGAAAAAATAGTTATGGAATAGGACATAAAACATAGCAAACAACAAGTAGAAGGCCAAGACTGATTTGACTAATAGACATACACTAGATTCACACAAATAAAACAATTCAAACAACACAATCCTAGGATTAGTATGAAGGGTATGGAAAACATGGTCCTCTAACTAGGCTAAACAAGGCAACTAGAGAGTCCCCAACCACAAACACCAGCCTGTCACAGGTGTGAATCGGGAGCCACAATGAGGTACTAGAAGCTTGGACCAACTCTTCATTTCTTGTCTAGGTATCACCCTAGCTTTGATGCCCCACTAGACACGACGTGACTAGATTGAGGTAGAGATTTGGCTCCCCCCCTTTTATATACCCCACTGGTAATGCGTGGTTGGAATCATCCCTTGGGGTGATGAAATCCCTAAGCAAGTTCCACTAAAAGAAAACACTAAAAAAATTTAGCTAGTCCCCAAGCTCACACAAAGTGCAAGGGGAAAGCGTGAACAATCTAGTGTCTCCTAGGTAACATAAAGGACTAAGTGGACTATGATTTCTCTTCACCCAAGATCACCAAATGGTGCAAGGGGATTGGATACATAAATATTCCTCTTTTTAAGCACAACAAACAAGTTCGTTGACTCCTCCTAATTAGATCTATGTGCCTAACTATTATGAAAATGATAAACAAGCAATCTAACTAATGAAAGTGGTTTCCTTCTCCTGCAACAAACATGTTAGAAGTTTAAGCCTTCGATCTTCAAGAAACATGAAACAATTGCATAAATGTTAGTAAAAATAAGCACACTCACCAACAAGAAAAGTTAGAGGGTCAGTACTAAGAAAACCAACAATAAATGAACTCTAGAAATGAACTTCAGGTATCTATTTTTACCTCAATTGTCTCTTTCTATGGCTAGGTCACCTTTGTCTTTGGGCTAGGTCACCTCTGTTAGGGCCAGGTTGCCTATCTTCGAGCTAGGTCGCCCCTGTCAGGGCTAGGTCACCTCTGTCTTCTGGTCAATGACACCTCTATGTAACCTAAACCTGCAAAATGTCAAAAAATAAAAAATATGAAAGAAAATAGACCCATTTGTTGGTCCCATCGGGTGTGCCAAAAATGTGTTCAAGTGATTTTTTCTATTCTAAGATGCAAGACAAAATGACATGCAAAAAGGAAAACACTAACAAACACTCAATATTGGCCTAAGTTGAATCCAAACAAAATACACAGAAAATGAAAATTTTTACCTTATTTGAATTGATGAGTTTGGTTGGCCCTTTTTGATGATTGTGTGCTCCTTCAACAAAAAATGATGCAAAAACGGATGCAAAATAATGTAGATATGATGAGGAATGCAATGGTGCAAATGGGCATTGTGACAAGTGTGGTAGGTGGATGCAATAAAATCTTGAAGGATGCAATAATGGAGGATGAATGCTTGAGTGTTGAGTTGCTAAGTTGCTTGAATGCTTGAATAAGTGAATAATGAAAAAGTATTGTATAAATGAGACCAAATCTTCCATTTTAAGGGAAGAGTCTCTAAAGAATTAAATGGCCAAGATTTATCCAACATGGACAAGATGGAGGGATGTGGTGAGTTGAGGACTCACAAACCCTCACATCTTTCCATGTGGAAGATGAGATGTGAAAATGATGGTTGATATGGAAGGAGGACATGTGAGGTGGAGGTACTTGCAAGTACCTTGGGATTAGGGAAGAATTTCCTCAAAAAGGAATTTTGTGTCCCCATATGAGGATGATGGTGACAAGTGAGGAATTTTAGAAAGTCCTTTCTTATCATCATGGGGATGAGAGAGGTTGTTGGGGGAATAAATGTGAATTTTAAATTCACATGATTGGGATTATCTTGGGGATAAGACAAGGTCCTCTTAAAGGAGGTCCTTTTCCCATGTTATTGGTGTGACCTATGAAGAAATATGGGGAAGAGAAATGCATTAAATAAATAAGTACGAATTTTAAATTCACATGGGAAGAGGTCAATGCTTGATAAGGAAAGTACTTATGAAAGGTTGACTTGGAGGACATACCAGAAATGGTAGGTGATTATATTAAGGTCATGCAAACATGTACTTAGGAAGATTAATGGAGGATTAGAGACAAGTGGTCAAATATGAAGGATGTGACATTAATCTTGATTAAGGATATGCACTTCCTAATCATGGATTAATTAAACTAATCCAGATTAGAAGAAGATTATGGAGGATGTGGTAAGGAGAGAGAAAAGAGGAAATTTAAAATTGATTTAAATTCAAAAAAGAGAAAATGATTACATTAAATAAATTGATATATTTATTTAATTTAGAGAAGAAATGATGAAAGATAAAGTATTTAAATGATAAATTAAATACTTTAGACACCTTAGAGAAAGGGGAAATATTAATTAAATAAATTATTTAATTAATATTGATGAAATAGATGGATAAAGGCTAGGAATTTGACCATATGGAAGTGGTCAAATTTGGATGTCTACAGGTTGAGCCACATATTTGGGTTTGTCAGTACTATAAGTTGATTGGATATATGTTGGTTGAGAAATGGGTACTCCTTGTACATGACCAAATTATCATGTCAATTGATCATAATAAAATGACCTCATAATGTAGTCAAGGTGAACGATAAGGAAATAGTCCCTTTTGATCCTCGCTAGCTATCAAGACTAGCTCAAGGAATATTTGAACCTTATATGTGGTCTCCACACCACATTCATAATGAATAATATATCAAAAAATTCTCACCAATATATCAAATCATTTAACTACCATGGTATCCTCAAGAGATAGGCATGTTCTCTAGTGAAAATCCATGCTAGCTCAATCAAGAGCCCTCTAGGCTACATGTATGTGATATGATCAAATACCCACAATTGTAGGAGGGAGCACATCATTAATCTCTATGGCTCATAATTCACATATTAACCTAATTCATAATAGAATTGGACCAACATGCTTTATCCCTAGGAAAAAATGGTGCATAGAACCTCCATCACATGGGTGGTTTAAAAAATCCTTGATGGAGGTGTGTGCCTCACACTATCTGTGCTGCTATGAGTGTCATAGGCACAATCATAATATAATGTATAAAGAGGATATCTACATCAAAACTACATCACCATCCTGTAGCATTGTATGACTAATGCAATACATATGTTTATCTCTCATGTCATTTAACTTGCTCCCCTCAGAATATATGGTCTCACCGTATACAAGAAATATTAGAATCTTGCATACATCCTTGAGTGTCATATTCTTCTTCCTCATCGGAAGATGGAAGGTCAAGGTGTCTGAGTTATATCTCTCAATGAGTGTGATCAATATTAAGTCATGGAACCTCATTCTCACTATGGGGTACACCCATAGTAATCCCACACATCTTAGGTGTCCTTCATCTATTGATGATAACATATATGGTGGAACCTATGTGATCATCAAACATGCATTCATCAATTCCCCCTCTTATGATCAAACTAACATAAATTAATATTTTTTTTGAAGTCCAAAACCATAGAGACCAACACCTTGGAAAATGGTGCTTCAAAGGAATTTGGTACCTTGTCAAGACTCTAGTGCATAATATGGACCTAGCAACCCAAACTAGACACCAACACCCTATTAAGGCATATGGACACTAAATTCATCAAATCAACTCTAAACATAAAAAAATTAGCTAATAAATGCATGGAATATGAAAGTATGACTCACTGCTTGGGCTTCCACTCCCTATGTGACACAGTCTCTCAAGGCATGTGGCTTGGGAATGTGGTAAAATTATCATCATGACATCCTCACTCTTGAGACTAAACAGATCCACTCAAAATGCTCTTAGAATAAAAATTACAAATTAATGGTAATATGGTTAAAAGTTTTTATTATTTATAGTAAAAAAACAAATGTAACTTATGTTTTACCCTTGTCTTCAAACTTATATTCATTTAAAGTGTCACAACTTGGCTTATAAAATATGATTTTTATGTTGTCTATTGCACTATAATCTTCATTATACTCTTTTTCCTCTCTAATTACTTTTATCTCAATGTTATTTTTATGAATAACCCTTCCTAAGGTATCTTAATCAAAGCCTTACAAATTTTCAAAGTGGAAAGATTGCCACCCTATTTCTACATCCATTAAGCAAGTTGAAATATGAGGGTATATCTACCCTCAAATTTCATTTTTAGAATTTTTGGACTTATGCATGTGTTTGTTCTTGTAGGGTTATTCTATATTTTTTACAAGTTTTTTTCATAGCATGTGGTTCCTAATGTTTTTGTTTAATAGGTTACTATTTTGAAGGCTTTATTCTCTCACTTGTCAATGTTTTGCATCCTCTATAGTGTCCTTTTCAGAATTATTATACATATTTTATAATCTAATTTCCTATAATTTGCATATGCAAGTAGTGTCATATAATAGCTAAAGTGGGGTCTAAATGTAGCATCATAAATTATGCTCCGTCAAGGTAAAATCATAATTTTACACTTTATTTGGTGCTCTCTTTCCCTTAGTTCATTTTCAGATCATTTCCTAACCTTGAACTTATGTTCCAACTCAATATAATTTACTAACACTACCTTAAACACCTTATTGATGACTTTACACCTTGAAAAGTCCCAAAAAATGCTCAAATTTAGGGTAGGTTCTAAGTCAAGGGACCCAATAATTAAGATCCCCACTTTTAAGAGAAAAAACACATGGACAAGGGTATTTGACACCTTGGTCTTAACATTTTCCCAAAAAAGTGGCTCACATATTTGGGTTGACCTTTATCTTGCGTGATGTGATCTTGAAGCTAATATTTTGGTGGTAAAACATTTCCGAATTCAAATTTAAATGTGTTGTCCTACACCTAAGGTTATCACTATGTTTTTAATATTTAAATATGAAACTTTAATGCAAAACATATGCACTTATTATCATAGCAATAGTGCCAAAATTGACATAATATGTTAAAGATTTATGCGAAGATTTTTAGATTTATGTGTTTTTATTATAATGATTGAAGCTTAAAGAAAGTTGAAGAATAAGATGGAGTCGAGGGTTTGCGGATTTATTTTGCATCTCTCAAGAATATTAGGACTTGATTTCAGTGGTTTTTCTAATTCAAAATTTTATCATCTTGTTTCCCTAAGTGAGGTATTTTGTTGTGTATGATTTCCCTTGAGTATTTTACTTTCTATTGAGTTAGATCTTGCATCTCATTTAGTTTCTCATATAGGACTTCACTCTATGAAATTGAGTAGGGTTTTATCAATTATTTTGTGTGTCACTTCTTGCCACAACCTTAGAAACATTGAAGGTTCAAATAAAACACTTTTATCTATTAATAAATTGGTTGTTCATTGAAGTAGAAATACCAAAATGGGTGTTTGACCAAGGAAAAAATTTATATTGTTACCTCTCTCTCTTTTTACTATGTTTTGCATGTTCAAGTACAAAGGAAAAATATTTTAAGACATGAATAAGTAGTGCATCCCTAAAAATTTTGGAATGTGATTTAAAGTTCCAAAAACCCTTAGACTAGGCCACTCAATTCCCAAGCCCAACTATTTCAGGCTCTACCTTCTATGACAAGTGCCCCTTTGTCTACTTTTTCTAGATTTTCAACTATTTCACATTTTTTTGTCTATGTAAATTATCTATATTTTTTAATTATATTTTTACATTAATTAGTTCAATTAAATCACATTCAATCAATCTTCCCTCTTTACAAAAAATGAACAAAACCCAATAATGTTGGCTCTCATTTTAGGCAATTAGCCAATCATAACAACTTTGTCTAGTTTTTATTCAATGTTAAAAAAATAAAGGATCGATCTAAGTTAATCTACTAGTTAGATTAAGGATCTCCTTTTACACTTAACAATATGTTGATAGGGCCTCTAGTAGACTAGACACTATACGGAGATCACATATTTTAAAGGTACACTCCTATCTCATAACAAAAATAATATTAATATTCTATTCAAAATAAAAAGTCTTATAATAGAATGGGCCCTCTGAAATATCTATGCCACCAACAATTTGTTTTAGTATTGCAATAACTTTAATACTCTTTTGGTCTATAAAAATCCTTTATGTATTATGATTTTACATTAATTTGTGACTTCAATTCTCCCATGTACCCTTTGAAAACATGGGAGTTTCTTTGGATTCTTCTAACAATACGATGGACCTAAAAAACTTATCTACATAAAGCATAGAAAAAAGCATAGGAATTATCTAATTCTGAAGATGTAAGAAGATTTTTATGGTTCCTTGCTCTTGGCCTGGATATCTTCATACTTCTTCTTGATCTCCTGGATGGTTGCCTCATCTGGTCCAATGGTTTAGTCAATGATTTGTAAACCTTTTTCCAATAGAGAAGATATTTTTGCACCTATCCATATGTGTTTTGAGGTTGTCCATAGTGGGTTATTCATCAAAAAAAGCATCCATTGAAGATAATGAGAATGCTTCATCCTCCAAATATTTTTGAATAGCTTCCTTGTACATTTAAACAATCTCACTTGCCAGGAGAATGGTACTATCCTCAACAGGAAGCCTCCCGGGAAACTCTTCAATTCTATTCACTAAGACAACTCGATGTTCTTCAACATTTTCTTGCACTTGTTGAATATCCTCAATGAGATTCTTGATGGTAATTATGTGTTTCTTAATTGATTCCTTAAACTTCACATACTTTTATTTGTTGGGAATGACCCCAGCTTGTACTAACCTACTCAATTTCACTTCCTTTAATTGAAACCATGAATTGAGGTTTTACATTATTTTATTTTTCCCAGAAGAAAGTGCATACACTATTTTATCTAGCTCTAGTTTCATCTTGGAAATCTGAAAAAATTCTCTAATGCATCAAGTATGTACTTCGAGCCTTGTTCAATTATTCTATCGAAAAACTCAAATGATTTTACCTTCTGAAACATACTTTACCACCTTTTCAACAATTGGTTCCTCAATATTCACCATGGCCATAGGTTGTACATTCTTGGATGTTCCCGTGATTTTCTACATTCTTCCCATATGTCCTCAAAACGGTAGACATGATTATGACTCTTCTTGAGTTTTCTATTGATGTCCATGTCAAAATCATGCCTATACCTATATAACCCTATGGTAATAATCTGAATCTCTTCTACTGATAATTTAGCCTTTTGCACACTTTGAATAGAATACCTTCCAATGGAAATTAGAAATTTAAAGCCTGTTTTCTAAACTGCTTGTCATTCCTTGTGTATTGTAATCAACTATCTACATAATTCCATCAAAACCCACCTATCAAAAGGGTATCTTGGAAAGATATATGGGCACCTAGTGTAGCACCCTACTCTCAAATATGTAAAAGTGGAAAATTGCAAGAAAATACATCCAAACTTACTGAAAACTTTCCAAGCTTCATTAGATATTATTTTCTTTTCTAGAGTAGGATCAAACATAAAAATCAAGGGTGCAAAGAAAGAATCATTGAATCTCCTGAAATGATTGATACTCCTTCCCAAAGTGATCTAAGGGTAGAAATCATATAGTGGCACAACACTTCATTTTCCTTTCATTGTCAATCTTGGAAATTATCTCATGACAACAACAACATACACCAAGAAGGAAGTTATGTAAAACTTAAAGGTTGTTTGCACATTGATTAGTTGATCATGAATCTCATCACTAATCTATGTACCCTAGTCTATGTTTTCCTTCTTCCTCTTGATGACTCAAATGTACTCATAGATCTAATCTTGAAAATTGAATGAGACGGGTGTACCTTTCACCATGATAAGAAGAGTGATCATGTGTCAAACATATTCCTTTAAGTCACTTCATTGAAGAATTTTGGGCCATCTAGAGATGGTGGGCCTCATAGTCATTAGCCATTGTGAATTGATCAATTTTTTTGGCTTTATTCTGATCTTTTTCATAAGCCTCCTATCCTTTTTGAATGGAGATGTTTGTGTACTTGTCCATGGTTGGGATGATTAAAAAAATATCAAAGAATTCTAAATCCAATCTCATCATAACTTTCCTAGAAGAATCTCTAACACTCTTATCTTCCCTAATATAGTGTTAGGCAAATTTTAAGATAAATTCAAGGTAGTGAGAAGCAACTGGAAATGAAGTGAGTCAATGAAGATTACTATGGAAAATTGCTTGCAAGTTTCCTTCCAATGGATGATTTTATGTTTTGTTTACAAAATATTCCATGTCAAGGTGACCGATTTCTATGTCCTTGATCTCATCGATCTTGGAGGTCACAATAGTGGGTGGGTAGACACCTTGATACTTGTACTTCATTTTATATTTTTTGGAAGATGATGGAGATTCTTCCATTGTCATTAAGAACACATGAGTTTATTGAAAACCACCTTTGAAGAATACTTGATAGGAACTAAAGGTAACTATAAGGGGACATGGATTAATTAGACATTAGGAGCATATGCATCATGGGAGAAAATAGAATGTGTGAAGATAGGAAAGAATTTTTGAGTGAGTGGGCATGAGCTAGGGAATGCAAAAATTGAAGCAAAGGTGGAAAGAAAGAAGTTCAAAAAGAAATTTTGAATGATTTTGAGAGTTAGTGAAAATACTGCTTTTTGTGCAAGGGAATTGAAAATCAGTGCCCTTACACTTAGAATTTTTGCATTTCATGTACAAGCACTAGAAGATAGTGCTCCAACATGCTTTGAGGACTTGAAAAGATTAGTTCTTAGAGCACTAAAAACTAGCACCTTGACAAATCTGGGTAGACTTCATGCACTGGCATTGAAAAAATGTGTACCTTCATCTCTTGCTTGGATACATAATCCTCGCATGTAGAGGTAGTGAAAATTACCACCTATGCAACAAGGTATATGGATTTTTTTGGTAAAGGCAATGATTTTCACCACTTCAACATCTAAAGGATAGGGAAGTATTATACATGTCGAGGTGATGAATATCAATGTCTCAACATGGGAGGTAGATCAGAGGAAAAACAAATGTAATGGTGGAAAAAATCACCATCGTTGCATTATATAAGGAATATCATGTGTATAAGTGCTGATTTTTTTCTCTATTGCACATGTTACCTTCTAAAATGTTGAGGTGCTAATTATTTATGCCATGACTTCGAGAGAAAAAATGGATGTATTAGCCAAAATTTTAACACATGACATACATTCATGGAAACTTAGGGAAATACAGAGGGAATGACATTAAAAATTGATGTTGATACACCAAATGACAAAAAACACTAGCAATGGAAAGCCCTAGAGTATTAATATAATAATGAAGAAAGAGAGGGCGAACATAGATTCAACCAGGGGCAATAAAAACTTAAAACCAAATGGAAATACAAAGAAAATCATAGTGAGAATTTACCACAAATAAATACCAAATCCTACAAGACAATAGTGAAAAAAAAATGAAAATAAATGCAAAATGTACATAAAGAAAGTTGGTCGTGTGCCCTATACCGATGAAGAAAATAGAAAACACACAAGATCTACCAATCTTCTCAATACGAAGGGAGTCTCAAGGAAGTGGGTGTAAGATGGAGAGGAAGATGAAAACGTAGGCTAAACAAAAATAAAACAAGATTAAAATGGTTTGAGAAGCCATTAAAAAGACCTTAACAATCGTCATTAATGAAATTCAAGCTACATTAATTTTGAGTGTGTGGAGGGTTGGAATATTTAAAGGCAGTGATTTTCACTACCCTTACACATTCAAAAATTTCCAAAACTAAAAAATGTGTAGGCGGTGAATGTCACCGCCTTTGCATGCAAAGACTTGCAAAATCACAAAAATTAACACTATATCATGAAAGGTAAGGGAAGAGTGTAGGAGCACTGAAAAATAGTGCTCCAACATACATAATTTTCTTAACATACGCTCATGTAGGGGCGCTAAAAAAGAGTGCCCTTGCATGGGAAATGTTTTTTTTTAACTCCCGAAGATTGAAAATTGACAAAACATTTGTTTTGAAGGTTTTTGAGAAATGACGAAGGACGAGCGCTTGAAGGGACGATCCGAGGATTAGGAACATGCATGAATTTTTTTTGAAATTCACCTATATTTGCATGCTTAGGGTGCACGAGCCTATGTAATGGACTAGTTTCCTAGGGGGTTATCCCATGAATCAAGTGCAGCTAGATTTGAGGATAACAACTGGCTCTTGTTGGGGAGCATCCTTCAATCATTCTTACAAATGAATGAAGGGAGAAGAAATATAGACTCCAAGTGCCTTTATCCATCCATTGGCCATAGAGTTAGGTGAAAAAAATAAAAAGACTCAAAAATATTCAAAAATAAAAAGACACAAAGAATACAAATTTTTACAATGAACATCTATCACCTCATTATGTAAAATTTTTTTAGATGCTATCCACTATGTGGAAGAGAAAATTTTGTTCCATAGTCAATCAAAATTTCCATGCATACCTTTTGGTTCTCTTCTCTTGTCCCACAAGAGAATGAGATCACCAACCTAAACCTTGTGAGACTTTGCCTTCTTGTCAAAAATATTTTTCACTTGTTCTTGGTGCTCCATAATATGATTCACTACCTAAACTCATTTCTTCTCCAATTCAGAGAGATACATAATACACTTATCAATTGAACTTTCAAAAGTCTCATCCTCAATGGCCTTGGCTAGCCTGAGGGTGGGAAGTTCTAGTGTAATTAGAATTTCAACATTCAACCCATACAAAAGTTGAAATGGTGACATTCCTATCACCCACTTTGGATTCATCCTATCTACCCACAAAGCATCATACAATTATTTATTCCACAAATGTTGATTATCATCAACAATCTTGCAAATTATAGTAACCAAGTTTTGGTTACTGGATTTAGCCTGACCATTACCTGGTGGGTAATAATCAGATGAATGTGACAATGTAATATGCCATGCTCAAAGAAAATTGTGATCTCACTTTATGAGAATCCGGAAGCATTATCAACAACAATTTTTCTTAGCACATTGAACTTAGATATGATATTTTCCTTCAAGAAATTACACACCACCTTCGAAGTATCTTCCTTAACCGGTATTGCCACCACCCATTTGGTAAAGTAATCAATCACAGTGAGGACATAGGTGTGTCTTGCACTTGAAGGTGGATTCACTATGCCAATCATTGTACCAATGAAATCAATCCCCCATTGCTGAAATGGCTCTTCAATGATGACCAATTCCAAGGGTAGAGTTTCCAACTTTGGTTTACCTACAAATTGTTGGCATAGTTCACACTTACACACCCATGAGTACGCATCCTAAAAATCTGTAGGCCAATAATACCTTGCCCTCATGATTTTGTGGGCTATGAATAGTGCTGAGAAATGTCTACCACAAGATAAATAATGAAAAAAATTCAACAATTTTTCTTAATGTGCTTTATAAAAAAAAAACAAGAAAGTACCATCAAAACCTCTCTTGTACAAATGATTTTCCCACAAGACGTAATTTTTTGATTTGAGTTTGATGGTTCTTTTCTCCTTAGGATTCAAGTGGTCCAAAAATTCTCCATACATGAGGAAATGAGAAATGTTTTAATACCATTTATTAGTAGTACTAACAAACAACACCATTGGAAACTCATTTGGACTTACCTCTTCAGATTCCAAAATTTCTTCACCATGACTATTATCAGCAATGAGCTGCCATAAACCTCACCAATGCACAAACTTGGTGGGCTTGATGTCCATGTCATATTCTTGTATTTTTTTAATCCAATTTCCCCTTTTTTAACCAAACTCCTATTGTGTCAAGATGGAATTGACAGTTGAATTTGGAACCAAGGCTTTGACATGGCTGTTAAGGATGTAGAATCTAAAATGCTTCACTACCTTAACCATGGAAAAAACATGTTTCTAAATTTGGGAATATTTTATTTCATGAGACTTCAATGGATAACTCATAAATGTAATAGGGTATTCAAATCCCTCACTATTCTCTTGCACCAAAATTTCTGAAAGTGTATGCTTAAAAGCATAACTGTACATGATAAAATATTTTGTGTAGTCTAGGTAGACTAACACCGGTGCATGAGAAATAGCCTCTTTGATATCATCAAATGCAACTTTTCCTTTTGTTGTCCAATGAAAAGTGGTTGTATTGTTCATCATATTAACAATATGACGATTTTCTCTACAAAATTTTGTACAAATCTTCACAAAAAGTTCACCTTCCCAAAGAAAGAATGTACAACTTTCTTAGTTGTAGGAAAAGTGAGAGATTAGATACTTTTGACCCTTTCAGGATCAATCTTGATACCCTCCTTAGATAAAATGTGACCAAGAATTTTACCTTTGGTAACCCAAAAAATTGACTTTTTGGGATTTAGTGAAATTTTGTGTTGTCGGCATCTCTCCAAGCTTTGCCTCAAATGGTAGAAAGGTTCATGAAATTTATTGGAAAATATTGTAATATCATCAAGGTAAACTATGATGAACTTACCTAGTACATCACGGAAAGCCAAATCCATAGCATGTTGGAATGTGGTGCCACAATTGATAAGACTAAAAGGCATTCTGCGATATCCAAAAGTACTGCATGGCATTATAAAGGCTATCTTGTGATGATCATCTGGACTAGCCTCTATCTGGTTGTAACTAGAGAAACCACCCAACATAGAAAGAATCTTGGATCCGATCACTATTTGAACAACTTGATCCATCACTAGAAGATAATAGTTGTCCTTTAGTGATAGCTGATTTAGATTTTGAAAATTCACACAAATGTGGATCTCACCATTCTTTTGCGAACAGGAACAATATTAGCTATCGACATTGAATGATGGATAGGAAATATAATTCACACATTCAACATCTTCTAAATTTCTATAAGGATAGTTCAAGAAATATGTAAATTATATTTCCTTTGCTTCTGCTTGTAAGGAAATGCTCCAACTTTGAGTGGAATTTCATGTTGCACCTCTTTTGGATGAAAATATTTTAGATCTTCATATGAATATACCAAAGGATCCACATATTCTCATAGTAATTCAACAAATTGTTTATTTTCTTCAACCATGCAACACTTTCCAATATTTAGCATCTTAGGATCTACTTCAGTTCCTAAGTTAATCTATTCAATCTCATTTCAAGAGTCAAAATCTGAGAGTTGCTTTTTGACGTAATGTTCATGCTTGTCAAAAAGTCTCTCAAAAAATGCCAACCCCTTAGGGGTTTTATTTCCTCTGAGCTACATAAATTCTTCACTTGTAACTAGATCAAATTTAGAGATAGAATCTCAGGGTGGAGAATCACTTCCAAGTCAAAGTACAAATCATCAAATTTTTCCACCTTTTCTAAAAAGGCAACAATCTGATGATCATCATTAAAAATCTGCCAGTTATCTAATTTATTAGAAACACTTGGGTGGAAGACCAGCTCAATGGTATAGGTAGGACCATGAAAATCCTTGTGTGGTATCAAGAGTTTAGCTGAAACTACTAGAGAATCAACTCTATCATTGATTCTCTTGGAACTACAAAATGTAGAAGGCATCAAACTCCTCAATGGAATCCCAAATAATATTTTGGTAATGCCTTAGTCTATCATTATTTTTTTGATACAAATAACTTATCTGGTAGACCACCAACTCAACATCACCTTGGGCATGAAGATTCTTGATCCCTTTCTTACTTGCAACTTGCATTCCTAATAAAAAAGCTTCATATTCATTCATATTATTAGTATTATCAAACTATAATTTAAATGAAAAAGGAAAAAAAATTCCTTTCGGAGAGACAAAAATAACTCTGGATCCTCAATCGGTGGAAGAAAAACCATCGTAAAAATTAATCACCCAAACTTCATTCAAATCACCAAGACTAACAACATCAAAATATATAGATTCATCATTTGATGAAGCTTCATTAAATGAGATGGACAAATCATCAGATGATGACTCATTTGTTGATGGAGAAGAACCAAAAATTTTCAACTCATGTTTTGTAGTCCTTACTGAAGATTCAACATCTTCCTGTATTTGCAAATAATAAATTCCAACACCCGGAGACTCAAATAATATTCAAGCTCTAGAATCATCAGACTTAATTATTGAGAATTTTGACTCCCTTTCAAGAACCAACTTCTGTATCGCACCCTTTACGGGTATTATTACCTCTAACATATCCATGTTAAGGTCTCCTTGAAAATATTTATAGAAATTTTGTCCAAGGAGAATTCCATAAGATGTTGGCACATCTGCTACCAAGACTATCATCTTGATCTTCTTTTCTAAATATGCAGCAAATGCAAACTAGACATCCTTGATTTGCCTAATTAAAGGTACTTGCTTGTTTTCCTTGGAGAAAAAATGGCTAATTTTTTTTGTAAGATTCAAACCTAAAGTAGTTGTTACCTTGGCCAGCATCACATTGTCTGATGCACCATAATCTATAACACAATTTCTTAACTTAAAACCATTAACAACTAAGGAAATAAATAATGGATCAATACGTCCAGAAGTAGCTAGAGGAACAAAAACTAGGTTACTCTATGGATTTTTTGGTCTTGGGGTAGTAGGAACATCAGGAGATGAATCCTTACTAGATTTAATTCCCTTATCTCTAACAAACTTGACAAGCTTATCAAATTGGTCAAGCTTTACTTTGAGGTATTCAATTTCGGACATCTAGATTTTTGTCCTCTTTGCATGGTTAATGATATCAAAAGCTTGGAAATAAATTTTTCAAAGAAGATGTATTAAGTTCATTTATGGGTTTAAAAAAATGTACATTACTCTTAGGAAACTAGACATTGGATTTTTGAACAATAGGAATTGCCAGATAAGGATGAGGAGTACTTACTTGTTTATTTGTTGTGTCTTTCAGTCACCAATGCAAAGAAGATCCTCTTTTTGCAATGGTTACTGGAGGTTTGTATTTTTCTTGCGGAGCAACAACTTGAGCTTGATCAAGATAATTTTGTTGTGACCATGTAAATGAAACATATGTATTTGTCAGTTGTCACCGAGTCCTCATCATCAAATTCATTCGCTATTTGCAAATAGCCAATATTGCAGTCACCAGCTGGATCTATTTCTTCATCTTGAAGAATATCATCATTTTATTTCATAGGATAATCTGGTTGTGCATACTCATCTTGTTCAACTTTATAATACCCCATTGCAATATTGGTTAGTGGAGCTTCCAAAGAAAGCCTTTGTTGTCGTATAGGAAGATGATTCTAATTTCTATTTCCAAAATAGTTGGGAAAATTCCTTCTTGGAACATCTTTGTAGGAATTATTATTAGCAACTTGCTTCTTCAAAGCCAAGATTTCATTTTCCAATCTTTGAACCATAGGATCGACAAAATTGGAATTGGTATTTGAGGCTGAAAAACTTGATGCTTGCACTTGTCTATTTTTATTCAATCTTATTTCACCAACAAGAATCATGTCATCCTTAAGACTCATAGCTAACTGCTAAGCTTCTTCAACATTAGCAAGAGTTGCACTACACAAAAGAAAACTCGCCTTGGGGAGTTATGTATTGACGAAGAAACACTCTAGATTATGGTTTGTTGGTTTTTCCATTGTAGGAATTGTTATAACTAGCTTATTTAACTTGGCCATGAACTCACACATGGGTTCATAGGCTTCTTTTCACATGGTCGTAAGTTGTGCCAGGAAGGTATGTGCATCTTTAGCAAGTTTGAATATTTCTTCAAACTTACTGAAAAGAGTATTCTAGTTGGTAAAAGTAGCAGTACAAAGAGTATAGAACCAATTTTCAGCCACTCCTTGTAACATTTCAATGAACAATCTTACAACAACATACTTGTGTTTAACACCAAGAACACCTTAAACAATGTAAAAGGAAGTGATGTGCTCATTAGGGTACTACTTGTTGTCATTGTAGAATTTTTGAATGTTGTTTCCTGAGACATATGGAAGTTTGTGTAAAGGACCTATCAAACTAAGAGGGCTGAAAGTATTACCCTAGGGTCTTGTAGGTGGTTGATCCATGATATTTTGTACAATAGGTACTTGAGCTAAAACTTAATGGAAAACAAAAGATTCACTCGGAAGTGGTGATCTTATTTTTCGTTGGTGTTCCATAGAGTTTCCTAACTAGAATGTGTTCCCTATTGGGGACGCGTCTCGGGGATAGGGGGATAAGGGGTCTAAGTTTGGGGATGGTGAGGGGATGACAACAGGGGGGTGGTGCTGATATACATATGGTACTTGGATAACTAGTTATACAAAGATGTTTAAGAGTAACATTTCAAATTAAACTTTGGAAAATTAGTAAAATTTAAAATACTAACATTTTGAGTACTTGAATACTATTACTAAAAGATTGAAAGTAAATAAAATTATAAATATTAAAATTTGACATCTAAAATTGTCGAATTTGAGATTTCTATTATATGAATATGGAAAATATGACATGTCACATCATAATATCATATCATAAAAATGATTACAATTAGTAGCATGCTATATTGATATCATAATCAAAATAAGTACAAAATGAAAAAACTGTAGTGAAGGGAGGCCTCTAATCATCCCCAAACTCCTCATAAATTTTTTTTGACTCCTCTAGCTCTACATCCCACTGTGCTACTAGACTCTCTTTGTATTAAAGTGTTTTGCAATCAATGAGACACAAACACTATGTACAACCACAAGCTTCTCTTCTCTCCTAGAGGTAAGTTTGTTCCTCTTAAGAGAGTGGATGAAGCTATATGTAGACTAGTTCCTCTTAGAAATTGAAGAAGTAGAAACCTAAGATAACAATCAGATGGCTAGAGTGGTAGTCAAAGATCTTGATCCATGACAAGTCCACCACAAAATTGGGTACTCATATGCTATAATTCACATATCCATCTTGGTTGCATCTGAATAACCCCTAAGAGTGGAAAATTTGGTCGACTCAATGCGAATCACACTGGAATCTACATCATCATACATCTTCTCAATGCACTTGAAGAACCCTACCTTCACCTCTACATCTTCTATCAATGTCACTCTACTAGGCCTAGTCAAGTACCACTTAGGAAAATGTGCATAGGCTACCATGTGCAAGGGAGTGTTGAGCTTCCCCCATCTCCTATGAATGATTGGTTGAATGTTCTTGTGGTAGAATTCTAATGTGGGGTCCCTCTCTTGCATAACATCCATCATTTGATCAAGCATAGAATCGATGCACTCATACACCTCTCTAAGGCTAGGTTCATCTTCATCCCCATACCTGATAACCTAAAAAATATTGGTTTAATGATGGCGACAATATATTTTGCATCACCCTAGAACAAATCACTCTTCACTGTATCCTTCACCCTCCTCCTTTTATCTATCTTAGACTCGACCCACGTACTCCAATATGCTATCATGATCATGAGTTGTAGTGCCTCTTGTAACTTAAACATTTTGTCTAAGAGAATGAAATAGGAAGCATATCTCATATTAGTAGGTTTCAGGAACTCCTTAGCGAAGGCCTTGAAGAGTGCATGTGATGTGTGATGGTTGTAGATAAACATCTACACATCTCTCACATCATTAACCACTGCTCTAATCCAATCAATCTTTCCCATGTCCTCGAGTGTATTGTTCATGGCATTCAGACAACATGGGGTCAACCAAATATGCCTATAAGTAGCCTCAACAAGTATCCCTACAACTTTGCAAACATGTGTAGCATCTACCACAACTTGGACCACATTTTGTGGCCTAAACTCCTCAATAGCATCCTTGAGAACCTCAAACTAAAAATCAACATCTTAATTGTGATACCCTAAACAATTAAATTCCTTAAGAAAATATGGGACCTCAATACATGTAACTGTGATGTTAATGATTGGATGATGGCTAATGTCCATCCACTTATCCATGACTATGTTGCATCTTGTCTTAACCCAAAACTCCTTCATCTTCTCCATCAACAAATTTATCTTGGAATAGTTATTATCTAAGATATTGGTCCTCAATGTCATCTCACCTGGTGGCATATATGATTGTCCTCCCTTTGCCACCATCGATATCATATCCTTATAATAAGGAGATCGGGCAACATGAAATGGGATTCCATTGGCAAACAAGAACTTTCCAATGGCATCATCTATGTCATCCTTGTGTTGCACATTAAAAAAATCTGCTATGGGGTTACTTTGAGTTTGACTTTGCAATTTATGTTTCCCTCTCCCCTCTCCTACATAGGCACTAGAAGAAGAACCTAGTGTCCCTCCTACTCTCATCTACAAAGTATGGCTAGATCTTTGTGATTGGCTATGTTGAAGATGTGTCCTATACAACAAAGTAGTAGGCATAGGTGTAACTAGAGTATCATCAGGAACACACCATAACTTATTTATTTCAACTTTGTATTTCATGTTTTCTGGTTTTGCCAAAAAAATTGCATATACCCACACCTTTTCCTCTAATGAAAAGAAGGTGTATATTCAAACTAGTGATGCTCCCATACCACCCTTCACCACAAAAGTTGCACTTCCACCTCCTTGTTCCACTATATGTTGTCCCTTGCCTGCTTATATTTTTTGTTGCAAATTATTTGAGAGTGGATTTGGGATCAAAAGGACCCTTAACATACTTTTCCAATACTACAAAAAGGCACTCTAAAGTACTTGCTTCACTTTCCATGGAACTAGTTTGGGCTTCATGCTCAGCCCCATGGTCACCCCCCTCAGCCTCAAGTGCATATTCAGGATTAGTATCACTATGTGCATGAACCTCATCCTCACTCATGTCATGATAGATCATTGTGACACTACAATAAATAAAAATTCTATAAGTACCTAGTTTCAGCCTAGTTTAACAAATTTTAAAATTTCATGATGAATCTTGATGGAAATATGAAAAAAAAACAATGAGCCTTGAAATGAAAATATGAATATGCATTTGTAGCCATGTATATGAAATTATGATTAATGTTTTAATCATAATTTCATAGAAATGGATGCAAATTCAAATTCATGTTTTCATTTCAATTCCCATTGTAAGATTCAACATCAAATTACATTTTCAAAATGAATTTAAAAACATGAAAAAAGAAACAAAAAACAATTTGAAATAAATTCAAAAAATAGTCATAAAAACCTACCTTGTGCTTGAAAAATCCTTCAAATTTGGTGTATAATGGTCCTCCTCCTCATCTTCTTTCTCCTTCTCACCCCTCTTACACTTGCAACACCTCAAACTCACTCTTTCGCTCACTCTTCTCACTGGTTTTCCTCTTCTTCACCTAGCTGCTCCAAAACATCAAATGCGTATGTGAGTAAAAAAATGAGCAATTAGAGTGTTTTATTTAATTTAGCGGCTTTTAGATGGGTTCCACAAGCCTTTAGAGTTTGACCCTAGGCGCAAAGACCAATGAAATTTAAAGATTTTAAGAAAACCCAGTTTTTAACACATCCCTCGCATCTCCCTAGCGTTTCTTACATCTCGACGATGGTGGTGGGATGGGGAGGGGACGTCTCCTAGCCTTCCCCAAGTCTCTAAAATGTCCAAGTCAGGGATATAGGTAAAACTTATGAGGGGATGCGTCCCCATGGAACACTGGTTTTTGTGGAGGATAGCTTCTAGTTTGATGGAGCAGAGACCTTTCTTGCAAAGGAGAAGGAAGAATGTTATGTTGCTGCAAAAACTGATAAAATAGATCCACCACACCTTGTGCCCTTAGACATCGTGTATAAATTTTGGAAGCCAAAATGTAGACTTTTAAACATAAGAGAAATCAACAATAACAATATACACAAGATCACAACAAGATACTCAAGTGCTTATTCACTTCAATCAAAATCATGAGACTTTGATTGCATGCTTCGTTCCCCAGCAGAGTCGCCAAAAAACTATTGGGTAAAAATTCTATAATCCCTTTTCACAAATTACACAACTTAATTTCAACCACAGTTATGTGAGATAGAATCTCAATTAATAAAAACTATAAATTCCAATCAAATAACAAGATAATTGACACTCCACAAATTTTGGTTCACAAATTAGCTTCTTTATTGATAAAAAATAGTTTCACAAAAATGAACTCAAACTTTCAATATTTTCTTCACAAACAAGCAACACTTCATTACATAAGATAAAAGGTGAATAATACAAAAGAATCTTCTCATATTTATAGATAGGAAAGGAGATATAATCTAGGAGAAAACTTAACCAACTATTGACTTATTCAAAGGTGCTATCCATGAATTTAGGAGAACATCTCTATTTTAACATGTAATTACATTTTTAAAAACCACATGTAAAATGTCAAAACCTATCTACCTAAAGAACAAAAAAAAAGAATGGGAATTATCTAATTATGAAGATGTAAGAATATTTTTATGGTTCCTTGCTATCGGCCTAGAAATATTCATACTTCTTCTTGATCTCCTACATGGTTACCTCATCTAGTCCAAAGGTATAGTCAATGATTGTGTGAACCTTTGTGATTGACTTCCTTGAAATAGAGTAGATATTTTTGCACCTATCCAGATGTGTTTTAAGGTTGTCAACAGTGATTTTTTCATCAACAAAAGCATCCATTGAAGATAATGATAATGCTTCATCCTCCAACTATTTTTGAATAGGTTCCTTGTGAATTTGAAAAATCTCACTTTCTGAGAGAAAGGTATTATCCTCATCAAGAAGCCTCTCGAGCAACTCTTCGATTCTATTCACCAAGACAACTTGATGTTCTTCAACATCTTTCTACACTTGTTGAATATCCTCAATGAGATTCTTGATGGCAAGTATGTGGTTCTTTATTGATTCCTTAAACTTCACATACTTTTCTTTGTTGGGAATGACCCTGACTTGTACTAACTTTCTTAATTTGACTTCCTATAATTACAACCATGATTTGAAGTTTTGCTCCATTTTATTTTCCTCAACAAAAAGTGCACACACTTTTTTATCTAGCTCTAGTTTCATTTTGGAAATTTGAACAAGCTTCTCTAATGCATCAGTGATGTACTTTGATCCCTATTCAAAAACTCTATTGGAAAAATCATAAACAATTTTACCTTTTGAAACATACTTTTCCACCTTTTCAAAAATTGGTTCCTCAATCTTCACCATGGCTATAGGCTGCACATTCTTGGATGTTTCATTTATTTTCTACATTTTTCCCATATGTTCTCAAAATGGTAGACATGATTATGACTCTTCTTGAGGTTTTTATTGACATCCCTGTAGTCAAAATCATGTCTATACCTGTATGACCTTATGGTCATAATCTACATCTTTTTTGCTACTGATTTAGCATTTTGCACACTTTGAATAGAATACCTTCCTATAGATTTTTTTGTGAATTTACTGATGTACCTTATGTACTATAATCAGTTGTCTTGATAATTCCATTAAAACTTACCTATTGGAAGGGTATCTTGGAAGCATATATGGGCACCCAATGTAGCAACCTACTCACAAATATGTAAAAGTGGGAAACTGCAAGAAAATACATCCAAAGTTACTGACAACATTCCAGGCTTCATCAAATGTTCTTTTCTTTTCTAGAGTAGGATAAAAAGTTAAAAGATAGAGACACAAAGAAAGCATCATTGACTCTCCTAAAATTATTGATACTCCCTCCCAAAGTGACCTAAGAGTAGAAATCATATATTGGCACAACACTTTTGTTTCCTTTCATTTTCAATCTTGGAAATTGTCTCATGACAATAGCAACATACACCAGGTAGGAATTCATGTAGAACTTCAAGGTTGTTTGCACATTGACTAGTTTCTCATGAATCACATCACTAATTTGTGTACCCCAAACTATGTGTTCCTTCTTCCTCCTGATGATTCGAGTGTACTCATACATCCAATCTTGAAAATTGAATGAAATGGGTAAACCTTTCACCCTGCTAAGAAGAGTGATCATGTCTCAAAAATATTCCTTAAAGTCACTCCGTGGAAGACCTTTTGGCCACCTAGAGATGGTGGGCCTTAGAGTCTTCATCCATTGTGAATTGATCAATTGTTTGGATTTTTTATGATCTCTTTCATAATCCTCTTGTCATTTTTTAATGGAGATGTTTGTGTACTTTTCCATGATTGGGACCATGAAAACAATATCAAAGAATTATGAATCCAATCTCATCATAACTTTCCTAGAAGAATCTCTAACACTCCTATCATCCTTGATATAGTGCAAGACAACTTATAAGACAATTTTGAGGCAGTGAAAATTATTTGGAAATGAAGCCACTCGATGAAGACTACTGTGAATAATTTCTTGTAGGTCTCTTTCTAATGGGTGCTTTTCTGTTTTGTTTACAAAATATTCCATGTCAAGTTGACCAATTTTCATGTCCTTGATCTCATCGATCTTGGAGGTAACAATAGTGGGTGGATAGACACCTTGATACTTGTACTTAATTTTGTATTTTTTGGAAGATGATGGATATTCTTCTATTGTCATTAAGAACATTGGAGATCATTGAAAAACTACCTTTGAAGAATACCTAATAGGAGCTGAAGGTAACTGAAAGGGAACATGGATTAATCAGACGTTAGGAGCATATGTATAATGGGAGAAAATAGAATGTGTGAAGATAGGCAAGAATTTTGGAGTGAGTAGGCATGAGCTATGGAGTGCGAAAAATAGAGCAAAGGTAGAAAGAACAAAGTTTTGAAAGAAATTTGGAATGATTTTGAGAGTTAGTGAAAATACTACTTTTTATGCAAGGGCATTGAAAATCGGTGCCCTTACACTTGGAAGTTTTTCATTTCATGTACAATTGCTAAAAAATAGTGCTCCAACATGCTTTGAGGACTTAAAAAGATTAGTTGTAAGAGCACAAAAAATCAATTCCCTAACAACTCTGGGTAGACTTCATGTACTAGCATTGAAAAATTTCACCCCTTCATCTCTTGCTTGGATACATAATCCTTGCATGAAGAGGTGGTGAAATCACCACCTATGCATCAAGGTAGATGATTTTTTTGGTAAAGGTGGTGATTTTCACCACTTAAACATCTGAAGGATAGGGAAGTATAATACATGTCGAGGTGATGAATATCATCGCCTCAACATGGGAGGTAGATCCAAGAAAAACAAATGTAACAATGACAAAAATCATCGTTGTTGCATCATAGAAGGAATATCATCATGTGTATACTCGGTGATTTTTTTTGTTATCGCATGTGTTACCTTCTGTAATGTTGAGGTGCTAATTATTTATTCCATGACACTAAGATAACAACTTGGATGTATTAGCCAAAATTTTAACACATGACATACATCCATGTTGACTGAGGGAAATATAGAGGGTATGATGTTAAAAATTGATGCCCATACACCAAATGACAAAAAACACTAGCAATGGAAAACCCTAGAGTATTAATTTCATAACAAAGAATGTGAGGTTAAACAAAGATTCAACTAAGGGAAAGAAAAACTTAAAAACCAAATGGAAATACAAAGAAAATCATAGTAAAATTTTACCACAAACAAATACCAAACCCTACAAGACAGTGGTGAAAAGAAAATGAAAAGAAACGCAAAATGTACCTAAAGAAAGTTGGTCATGTTCCCTACATTGATGAAGAAAATAGAAAACATGCAAGATCCACCAATCTTCTCAACACGAAGGGAATCTCAAGGAAGTGGATGTAAGATGGAGAGTCCAAGACGAAAATGTAGGCTAAATGAAAATAAAACAAGATTAAAATGGCTTAAGAAGCCTTTAAAAAGACCTTAACAATTGTCATTGATGAAATTCAAGCTACATTAATCCCAAATGTGTGGAGGGAAAGAATATGTAGAGGTGGTGATTTTCTCTACCCTTACACATTCAAAAACTTTCAAAACTGAACATGCATAGGTGGTGAAAATCATCACCTTTACAGCAAAGACTTGCAAAAGTGCTAAAAATTAGCACTATAACATGAAAGGTGAGGGAAGAGTGTAGGAGCACTAAAAAATAGTGCTCCAAAACTTAGAGAATTTTCTTAACATATGCTCATGTAGGGGTGTCGAAAAATTATACCCTTGCATGCGCAAACAATTTTCTAACACCCAAAGATTGAAAATTGATAAAACATTTGTTTTGAAGGTTTTTGAGAAATGATGAAGGATGAGCACTTGAAGGGATGATTTGAGGCTCAGGACCACATCTGAATAAAAATTGAAATTTCCCTTGATTTGCATGCTTAGAGTGCATGGGCCTACAAAATGGATCAGTTTCGTAGGGGGTTATCCCGTGAATCGAGCGCAAATGGATTTGAGAATAATAGTTGGCTCTAGTTGGGGAGCTTCCTTTGATCATTCTTAGATGCTACTCTCTATGTGGAAGAGAAAATGGTGTTCCATCTTCATATTCCTAAAGAAAGCTATTTTCACCATGTAGCTAACGAATTTTAAATGATCCTATCCATTGTGAATCAAACTTTCCCTGCATACCTTTTGGATTTCTTCTCTTGTCCCACAAGAGAATGAGATAACCAACCAAAAAGTCATGAGACTTTTCCTTCTTGTCAAAAATATTTTTCACTTGTTCTCAGTACTCCATAATATAGTTCACTACTTGAACTTGTTTCTCTTACAATTTAGATGTCTACATAATACACTTATGAACTGAACTTTCAAAAGTCTCATCCTCAATGGCCTTAGGTAGCTTGAGGATGGAAAGTTCTAGTGTAATTGGAATTTTAGCATTCAACCCATACAAGTGTTGAAACGGGGACATGCCTATCACCTACTTTGGAGTAATCCTATTTGCCAACAAAGCATCATACAATTCTTTATGCCACAAATGTTCATTCTCATAAACAAGCTTGCAAATTATAGTAACCAAGTTTTTGTTACTGGATTCAGCCTGGCCATTACCTTGTGGGTAATAATTAGATGAATGTGACAATGTAATACCATGCTCAAAGAAAAAAAAATTGATCTCACTTTATGAGAATTTGGAAGCATTATCAACAAAAACTTTATTTGGCACACCAAACCTGGATATGATATTTTTGTTCAAGAAATTACACACCACCTCTGAAGTATCATGCTTAACTATTATTGCCTCCACCCATTTGGTAAAGTAATAAGTTGTAGTGAGGACATAGGTGTGTTTCACACTTGAAGGTGGATTCACTATGCTAATGAAATCAATCCCCCATTGTTGAAAGGGCTCTTCAATGACAATTGGTTTCAAGGGTAGAGCTGCCAACTTTGGTTTACCTATTAACTACTTGCATAGTTCACACTTATGCAACCATGAGTACACATCCTAAAAAAGTGTAGGCCAATAATAACTTTCCCTCAATATTTTTGGGCTATGACTGGTGCTAGGAAATTTCCACCAAAAGCTAAATCATGAAATTTTTTCAACAATTTAAATCATGCTATGCTTTATCAACACAATGCAAGAAAGTACCATGCAAACTTGGCTTGTACAAACCATTGTCCCACAAGATGTAATTTGTTGATTTAAGTTTGATGGTTCTTTTCTCCTTAGGATTCAAGTGATCTGGACATTCTCCATACATGAGGAAATGAGCAATTTTTGAATACAATTCATGAGTAGTACTGAAAAAAAACACCATTGGAAACTCATTTGGACTTACCTCTTCAGATTCCAAAATTTATTCACCAGTATTATTATCAAGAATGAGCTATCATAAACCTCACCTATGCACCAACTTGGTGGGCTTGATTTCCATGTCATATTCTTTTATTTTGGCAATCCAGTTGCCCCTTTTTGTACCAAACTCCTACTATGTCAAGATGGACTTGATAGTTGAATCTGGAACCAAGGCTTGGACATGGCTGTTAAAGATGTAGAATCTGAAATGCTTTACTACCTTCACCAAAAAAAAAGCATGTTTCTCCATTTGGGATATTTAATTTCATGAGACTTCAATGGATAACTCATAAACACGATAGGGGATTCAAATCCCTCACTATTCTCTTGCACCAAAATGTTGAAATTGAATGCTCAGAAGCATAACTATACATGATAAACTCTTTCATGTATTATGGGTAGATAGCACTGATGCATGAGAAATAGCTTCTTTGATATCATTAAATGCAACTTTTACTTCTATTTTCCAATAAAAAGTGGTAGAACCTCTCATCATATCAATAATATGATGAGTTTTCTCTGTAAAATCTAGTACAAATCTTCATAAAAAGTTCACCTTCCCAAAGAAAGAATGTACAACTTTCTTACTTGATGAAAAAGTGAGACATTGGTTAATTTTGAAGCTTTCAAGATCAATCTTGATACCCTCCTTATACATAATGTGACCAAGAAGTTTACCTTTGGTAACCTCAAAAAAATCTTTTTGGGATTTAGTGAAACTATGTGTTGTCGACATCTCTCCAAGATTTTCCTCAAGGTAAGATAATCAAGGTAAACTATGATGAACATGCCTACTACATCATGAAAACCCAAATCCAGAGCACGCTGGAATGACCTCTATCTAGTTGTAACTTGAGAAACCATCCAACATAGAAAACATCTCAGATATGGTCACCATTTGAAGAATTTCATCCATCACTAGAAGAGAATAGGTTTTTTTAAGTGATAGCTGATTTAGATTTCAGAAATCCAAAAAATGTGGATCTCATCATTCTTTTTGTGAACAAGAACAATATTATCTATCTACATTAAATGATAGATAGGAAATATAATTCACGTGTTCAACATATTTTGAATCTCTATAAGGATAGTTCCGAAAATCTTCAGATTATATTGCCTTTTCTTCTACTTGTAAAACAATGCTCCAGCTTTGAGTGGAATTTCATGTTACACCCCTTTGGGATGAAAAGATTTTAGATCTTCATATGAAATGCCAAAACATCCATATATTCACATAGCAATTCAGTAAATTGTTTATTTTCTTCAATCACACAACACTTTCCAATATGTATCATCTTAGGATTTGCTTCAGTTCCTAAGTTCATATGTTCAATCTCATTTGATGATTCAAAATTTGAGAGTTTATTTTTGACGTAACAATCATGCTTGTAAAAATGTCTCTGAATGGATACCAACTCCTTAGGGATTTATTTCCTCTAAGTTGTAGAAATTCTTCACCTTTAATTGGATCAACTTCAGAGACATACTCTCACGATGGAGAATCACTTACTTCAAAGTACAAATCATCGAAGTTTTCTACCTTTTCTAAAATGGAAAAAATTTGATGATTATCATTAAAAATTTGCAAGTTATCTAACTTATCAGGAACACTTGGGTGGAAGACCAACTCAATGGTATAGGTAGGAATGTGAAAATCCTTGTGTGGTATCAGGAGTGTAGCTGAAACTACTAGAGAATCAACTCGATCATTGTATTCTCTTGGAACTACAAAAATGTCGAAGGCATTGAACTCCTCAATGCAATCCCAAACAATATTATGGTAATGCCTTAGTCTGTCATTCTTTGTTTGATACAGATTCCTTATCTAGTAGACCATCACCTTAGGCATAAATATTCTTGATCCCTTTCTTACTTGCAACTTTCATTCCTAACAATAAAGATTCATATTCAACCGTATTATTAGTATTATCAAACTATAATTTAAAAGAAAAAGGAAAAACTTTTCCTTTTGGAGAGACAAAAACAACTCCAATTCCTGAACTGGTGGAAGAACAACTAGCATCAAAATCAATCACCCAAACTTCATTCGGATCACCAAATCTAACAACATCAAAATCTGTAGCTTCACCATTTGATGAAGCTTCATAATCCAAGGTGGAGAAATCATCAGATGATGACTCATTTGCTAATGGAGAAGAACCGACACTTTCCAACTCATGTTTTGTATTCCTTGTTGAATATTTAGCATCTTCCTCTATTTGCAAATAATAAGTTCAAACACCTAAAGATAAATAAAATTTTAGCTCTCAGATCATCAAACTAGGTTACCGAGAATTTTGACTCCCTTTTAGGAACCAAATTTTGCATCACACCCTTTATGGGTATTCTGGCCTCTAACATATCCACGTTAAGCTCTCCTCCAACATCTTTAGAGAAATTGCATCTAAGGAGAATTCCATAAGATCCTAGCACATCTGCTACCAAGACTGCCATCTTGATCTTCTTTTTCAGATATGCAGCAAATACAAACTGTGCATCCTTGATCTGCCCGATTAAAGGTACTTGCTTGTTTTCCATGGAGAAACAATGATTAAAAGTTTTTGTAAGATTCAAACCCAAAGTAGTGGCTAGCTTGGCTATCATAAAATTGTCTAATGCACCAAAATCTATAACATAATTTCTTAACTTAAAACCATTAACAAGTAAGGAAATAAATAGGTTATTCTATGGAGTTGTTGGTCTTGGGGTATCAGGATATTTAGGAGATGAATCCTTACTAGGAGTAATTCCATTATCTCTAAAAAACTTGACAAGCTTTTCAAACTGGTTAGGATTTTCTTTAACGTATTTAGGTTTAGACATCTGGATTTTGTCCTCTTTGAATGGTCAATGATATCAAAATCTTGGAAATAATTTTGAAAAGAAGACATAGTAACTTCATTTCTGGCTATAACAAAAGGTACACTAGTCTTAGGAACCTAAAAATTGGCTTTTAGAACATCAGGAACCACAGGAGAAGGACGAGGAGTACTTGCTTATTTTTTGTGTTTGATAGAGCTTTCAAATTCTTGCAAATTTTAGCCATTTCCTTGAGAAATTTTGTCAAAATGTCACCCTTGTGCCTGGTGGTCATCTGTTAGGGTTTAGGGGTTTGTCACCCTTTTTGAAATTTTCACATATGTTGAACCCTTATGTTATATTTCCATGTTGACCCATTTTATCAGGTCATCGGTCATCCTAGTCAAGACTTATGGCATCATGCCCATTGTTTTAATGGCCCCTTTTACCTAGCTTGTTAGTCTTTTTCGATGTTGGGACTTAATTTTAATCCTTGCTTACTCTCGGGCTGATAAATTCTCAGAACCTTGGACTTATTCTAAGTTTCGTGCCTTAAGGGTCATGCCCCGTTTGCATAGTCTTTCCCCTTTTTATGAATAACATTTGTGCATGTGCAAGCTTGTGGATCGTCAGATCAATGGATTTGATCATGGTCGTTCCCCACTAGCCTCATAGGGATTTTTGATGATGTCACAAATGTATGGTGAGGTGTGCGAGATGTTGCCACTTGTCACATATGGTAGTGGGGCTTAGTCCAAATTCACCAATAGTATTAATGAAGGCTTTCTAATAAACACCTATCATGTGATGATGAAGATTAATCATGGTCATTCCTCACCATCCATGCACAATTAAAATAATGGTTTTAAAGATGCTGTGAGGAGTGCGAACAAGTGACACGTGGGATCTTCTGGTAGCACAAGGTTGTTGGTTGGGGCCTGCGAGTGACATGTGTGTGTTTTGACTAGGGCGTGTATCATTGGCTGATGGGCTTGCCATGTGACAATGTGGAATTTTCAAAGATGTTTAACTCAATCTGAGTCCTTTAACATGCCAACTCACCAATGCATCGACGAACCAATTTCAAAACATTAAATGAGACATGTGATGGTTGTTTGAGCTCTACTGATGGAAAACATAAATGGTGCAATTTTTTTGATGGATATAAACCTGATTTCCATGTGTGTGAAGGGTTATCTCCTGGCAATCATGATGAACAATACTTCAATTTCCATGAACCTAGAAACTAACAATGGTGAAATTGATGTCAGTGAATAATATTTTTCTCACTCATGCTACAGTTGGAGCATTGATGATCACTTCATCAATTTTCTTGATAAATGCTTGTTGGTTATTCATTTGTATCATAGCAATTAAGATGTTGAACTCCTTTGTGCTTCTGTGTTGAGTGATTGTTGCTTTTGAGATAACTTTGGATTTGAGTGTGAGATGAGCAATCCAATTGCTTCTAGTGCACCACTATGTAGGTCTACAATAATGGATACATGAAGATCTTAGGAGGAGGTGAAACAATATGAACAGAGTACCCTTCTAGATGCTCTTGGCTCTAGGGAAGAAATACGAGGTCCCTCCTGAGTGTTACTAGATGCAGTTCTTACTTTAAGAGTCAAGTGGCTTGAGTTGAGGTGATGAGCTATGAAAGGGAAAAGAGGTCTATAGAGTGTGGTGAAGGATCAAAGGACAATCCAAGGTTCAGTCGAGGCTCTCTAGGGAGAATTTTTTTCCCATTGATGTCTCTAGGAGCTCTGGTAGCGATGGCTCTAAGACTGATTCTGATTATCATAGTTACCTTGCAGTTCTGCCTGAATTGGCTAATGAAGATGAAGCGGTCCTCATAGTAACTCCAATTACCGTGGTGGCACCGTGTGTTGTTCCTAGTTTTGGTGTTGAGGTGGGTATTGGTGAGGATAAAGTGGTTTTTTCTCCTCCCATTGAGGTGAAAACATGAAGTGGTCATCTGTATCGTGGTCGTGGTTTTTCTCAGGGTTCTAGTTGATATGGTTTTCCTAGTTCTCTAGTTTTTTTGTGATGATGGTGCTGTCACTTTTTGGTTTTGATGTGGAAATTAATGACAAGGCTTTAATGATTTTTTTTTTGTGATGATGGTGTTGTTGCTTTTTGGTTTTGATGTGGACAATAATGACAAGGCCTTAATAAAAAAATTTGTTGTGAATCGATGGTGACACCGACTGGTTACAAAGGTTGTAATTGTTTTGATTCCCTTATGTGGAAAAATGATTGCATCCAATAGTCAGGGAATTTCTATACACAGATAAAATTCATTTTTGAAATAAAATTTTTAATGAAATGTAATTGTAGTGGTCCCAAAGCTTGTCGCTCTCTTGTTCTATAAAAAGAGATCTCAAGGCTCATTGCAATGGTCAGATTTTTGAATCCTGGAGGTCTAGGTGGTATATACTAAATGCATATAATGTAGAATTTGGGATGAATTAGTTGGTAAATTGTTTTGGGTAGGGTTTGTAAATGGGATAGTCTCAATATGTCCTACGTAAATATTGATATCAAAATAAATCTCCAATATAAGGTAATTTCTCTCCTATGTGTGTTGTGACAGGTTATGAATGGAATTATCAAGGGTATTTTCATTTGTCTTCAATAGTTCACTTGAATGTATGATTCTATTTCTCGCTTTAACTTAATGAGTTAATCAAATGCTTCAGAAATGATTGTAAATCTGTGATAATGTGCTAAGGATCTGATGAGTTTTGCTTTGAATAATTTGAAGTCTCATGATGTAATTCATTGTGAGAAATTTTCACTAATGTCAGGGTTGAATGTTATGTTTGACTGGATATTTTATATGTGACTCCTGCCCAATTTGATGAGGTACTAGCTAGTTCATTTGGAATTCTTTTAAATAATTAAAATTAGAAAACACCTACATGTGGATTCAAGGTTAGAACATTACATAATCAAAAATCTATCTATTCCTAGATGCAAAACTCATATAATACCTGTATTCCTAGCAAATATGTGGTTATTTGTGTAAAGGTTAGCCAAACCTTTGATAAATCTTGTATGTTTGCAAGTTAGTAGGAATTTATCTACATGTCAAGTGTTCTTGCAGCAATGGGTATCAAATGAACACAAATAGGAACACCCTCCTTTGCCTCACATAGCCTAAAGAGTAGGGTTAAAGCCCTAAGAAGCTTTACTTGTCAGTTGGCCACTAGATTTTGTGATTCTTAAACATAGATGTTCGCTACCTCTTAGAGAGTTTCAAAGCTTTGTTGGAAAAAAACACCAACAAAATGGTGACTCTTTTGGGGAGAACTTTTGAGAAATTTAAATAGAAAGGAATCCTAGTTGCAAACTATAATATAATAGAGTCGAGTATTTGGTGAATCTAAACTTTAAGGTTAGATGTTTGAAATTTTTGGACCTGGAAGAGGTTTTGTTGTAGAAAAGTCTCAAAGAATTTGTGAGTGACTCTATTGTTGAAGAAGACCCCGAATGAGATGTACTCTTGAAGGAACTTCATGTTTCTTTGAATTTTATTCCTCTATAATAGAGGTGTTGACTATGTCTAAAGAACTAGTTGAATTATGAAGAAGACTTCCAGATTTGTAGAATTTGCAGTCAAGAAGAAAGGGTTAACAACTACTACAAAGTTTCCAAGTATTCTCATAAATCTAAAGAAAGCATTATTTTGTTTGAAAGAAGTTTATGAGAAATTTTCAAGGCTTGAGATGATAAATGACTCCCTATTAGATGAAACTGCATTAAGACGGGGAATAATAGTAGTCATGTTCATGCTTCTAGTATGTAATATGTATAATGAGTTGAGAAGTATGCTTATTTCTGAATTATGCCTCTGAGAAATCTTTAAGGCATGATATTTCAATCTATGTTCTAGAATTATGGTTGAATTAATAAATGGTGTAATTGAAAACCATATATGAAGTTGATAATTATTGAACGTGGATATAAGAGGGTGTTCCTGTGAAATAGCAAGTAAAAGTATGTAGAGCATACGGTCTTCACCAAGCCCTATGAGGATTTTTCTATTGAAAGGTATATTCCATTGGCCTTTAGTGGTATTAAGGGTTTCTCAAACTTGATTCCTAAAAATATTAGGAAATACTTGCCCAATTTCACAGGGTAGATTTCTGAATCAGCCTCAAAAAGTTTGCAAACATTCATAGATATGATGGGGGATTATGAGGTATATCATGAGGATGTTGTCATGAAAATTTTTGTTCAATGTTTGAAGGATGATGCCAGGGATTGGTTCTAATATTTGTCAGCATGTTCTATTGCTTCATGGAATTAGTTTATGACAACTTTTGTTGAACAATTTGGTGAAAGGGTAAATCCAAGTGTGGTAATAAAATACTTTATGGAAATCCATAGAATTCAAGATTAGTTGGTCCCTGTTTTCAATCTTCGATTTGCAAAGGAAATAAGGGAAATTCCATAAAGTATGAGACCAAATGATGCTAAAAGTTTGGTCGTATACATAGGTGCATTTGATAAAAATATGAGCTATCTATTAAGGGATAAAGTGCTTGCAACACTACATCAGGCATATCAAGTGTACATGGATATTGAGAACAATTTGAAATACTCAATGGTGAAAGGGTATTTGGCCGCAGGTGTTGGTTATTCTAGTACACCTCTTACAAATAGAATACAAGGATCAAATAATGCAAATGATTTTCAATATACAAATTCTTTTGTTGTTATGATTTCTCCATCATCATAGTGTGAAGATCATAGTGAGCTCCAAGTTGAACAACAACAAAATTTGAGTAGTGTTGATCAAAATTTTTTTGTGCAAGAATTGTGTGAAATGAAGAGACACAAGGGATAATCACCATATAAATTATTTTTGAGATTTTTGGATGCTTTGATAGAAGTCCCCAAAGATTTTAGACCTATGGATTCTGTGTGTATTGATTTTTTTTGTGAAATTTATGAATCTGGGCTGCGTAATTTTCTAGAAGAATTGAAAACCCATAGTTTTGACCAAGTATCTAATTGGATAAAGATAATAGAATCAACTAAATTTGGTTATGACTAGAATGTGGATTCTCAAAAGGGATATATTAACAGTCCTCTTGAAAAAAATCAAAGAAAAATGCAAACAAGTGAAAAGAATATGTCAAAAGACAAACATTGTTGTCAACTCACAAACAATACATATGCTGAGCAACAAAACAGTGATGAAGAAATGGATACATGGGATGATAATGAAGTAAATATGAAAGAGTGCTTCTCTTGTGACATCCTAGATGATGGAGAAGTGAATCTGATACAAAATGGTATTCCATGTCATGTTGTGATTAGCGAATACAATGCATGTATTGCTTATACTTCATTACAAACTAGTAATTATGATATTGAAAGTGCAACCTCAAGCATTCATTCTGAAAATTTTGAACATGGTTTGTGTATTGATGATTTTTCTTATGATGAAAATCATGATGAGGTTGGTATTTCTGATTGCTTTTCTATAGATTGTGATTTCTTTTCTAAGGATGATATGGAAGCATATTCCTCACTTGAAGAATGGAATGACATGGATTCTCATGATGTCACTTGTCCACAGGTGAAGGGACAAATTTCACATGGTAAATACCAGGAATGTTGTTCAGGTTTCCCATCAATGGAGCATGCAAATTGTGTGAGTGATGAGGAATTTAAAGATAAGAATATGTATGTTCAGTATGCCAATCTTGAGCACAATGCTAAATATGATAAACATATTGATGAATGTGATGTTGCCCCTGCTACTCATAATTGTCTCTATGAAGTAGAGATAAAAATGTTTGTGATACATGAAGAAAATGATGATGTATTCAAGGCTAAAAGAAGGGATTCATTTTGGAATGATCAAGCAGTACATTATGGAAAATGTATGGATCTTGAGTCAACATTATTACCCATTGATAATACTGAAAAGCCTGTTGATTTATATGACAATAAAGTTTTAGATTGTATTGATACTGCAAAAATTCTTGATCCATGTGTAGAGAAACCAAGAAATGAAAATAATGATGAATCTCATGTTGGTGAGTATGAATTTGAGTACAATTTCTTCTTGTTTGATGTTCCTTGTGTGAACATGGACATGTTTTTATCCCCTGAGAAAAAAAATTATGTGAAAGGAAATGAAGATTCTAGTTCTATTGCTGATGAGAGGTTTTCAGCTAGCAATGAGTCTTTCACTTTTGGGTCAACACACATATCAATTGATATTTCATATGAAGTTACCAATGCACATGAGTGTCTTCTTGCTGCCCTTGTTGATTTTGAATTGCTTGCACCTACCCTTGAGGTATTTTCCATTGAGATGAATGATGATGTCAGGAAGGAATTAAAACATATTATTGAACTTGAGATGAATTTTTTTATTCATTTCCTAAATGTTGATGATGCATATGATGCCCACTTCTATGATACCAAGGTGTGTTCTGATATGCTTGAATCAAAATGTCAAAAGGGTTGCCCACATTGCATTGATCAATATAAGGATGTTCTAGAATATGCATCTTTTATCTTTGAGGTGTTTAAATAAGATTTTCCTGTTACACAACAAATTATTTATGAGGTCTTTCAGTTTGAGGTGCAAACTGATTTTGATGTCAAAATCTATGATGTCAAAGGTAAAATGGCTTCTATTTCTCAGCTCATGTGAGTGAGCATCAAGTGGAACATGAAAGTGAGATGGCCAAAGTAAAATTTCACAATAGTTATCAATTTTAGTTAGTATTTAATTGCACATTGTAGAGTGACATGATTGGTGACATTGGTGAGCATAGTGATATTGCGGGACATGTCACTAATCAAACTAGTTTATGGATAGTTCATGGTAGTGTTTATAGACTTGGCCTACTACAAACAATAGAGAATAGATTTTTTGAAGAGGTAAATATTGGTACTTCATTTTTGGGGGCCTGGGGCCACCAAATGACGTTTGAAGAATGTGTTCTAGTGCACTGTAATGGATTGGTTCTAGAATGCCCATGGATTTGGCACTTGGTCTACTCCCCAGAGATCTAGATTCTCACCATACCCACCAGAGGTATGCATCCCTGAGCTGGAGCCACTGATAGAGCTTTCAAATTCTTACAAATTTTAGCTAGTTCCATGAGAAATTTTCTCAAAATGTCACCCTTGTGCTTGGTGGTCATATGTTAGGGTTTAGGGGTTTGTCACCCTTGTTGAAATTTTCACATATGTTGAACCCTTAAGTTGTATTTCCATGTTGACCCATTGTATTAGGTCACTAGTCATCCTATTCAAGACTTATGGCATCATGCTCATTGTTTTACCAGTCCCCTTTTACCTATCCCGTCGATCTTTTTCCATGTTGCAACTTAATTTTAGTACTTGCTTAATCTCAAGCTGATAAATTTTTAGAACCTTGGAATTACGTCTAAGTTTCATGCCTTAAGGGTCATGCCCCGTTTGCATAGTTTGTCCCCTTTCTACGAATAACATTTGTGCATGTCCAAGCTTGTGGATCGTTAGATCAATGGATTTGATCCTGGTCGTTCCTTGCTGGCCTCATAGGGATTTTTGATGATCTCACAAATGTATGGCGAGGTGTGCAAGATGTTACCACTTTTCACATACAGTAGTGGGGCCGAGTCTAAATTCGCTAGTAGTATTAATGAAGGATTTCTAATCAATGACTATCATGTGATGATGAAGATTAATCATGGTCGTTCCTCACAAACCGTACATGATTAAAACAATGGTTTAAATATCTTGTGAGGTGTGATAATGGTTGACACGTGGGCTCGTCTGGTAGCACAAGGTGGCTGGTTGGGGTCCATGAGTGATGTGTGTGTTTTCTTACTAGGGTGTGTATCATTGGCTGATGGGCCTGCCATGTGACAATGTGGAATTTTCAAAGATGTTTGACTCGATCTGAGTTGTTTAACATCCCAACTCATTGGTGCATTGATGACCCAATTTCAAAACATTAAATGAGCCATGTGATGGTTGTTTGAGCTCTATTAATGGCATACATAAATGGTGCAAGTTTTTCGATCGATATTAACCTAATTTCCATGTGTGTGAAGGGTTATCTCCTATGAATCATGATGAACAGTACATTGATTTCCATGAACCTAGAAACTAACAATGGTGAAAATGACATCAACAAATAATCATTCACTCACTCATGCTGCAGTTGGAGCATTGATGATCACTTCATCAATTTTATCGATAAATTCTTGTTGGTTATTCATTTGTATCATATTAGTTAAGAGATTGAAATCCTCTATGCTTCTACATTGAGTGATTGTTGCTTCTACAATGGCTTTGGGTTTGAGTGTGAGATGAGCAAGAAAATTGCTTCTAGTTTGTTGCTATGTAGGTCTACAAGAATGGATACATGATGAAATTGGGAGGAGGTGAAACAATATGAATAGAGTAACCTTCTAGGTGCTCTTGACTCTAGGAAAGAAAACATGAGGTCCATCCTGAGTTTTACTAGATACATTTCTCATCTTAAGGTTCAAGTGGCATGATTGAGGTGACGAGCTGTGAAAGGGAAAAGATGTCTATAGAGCATGGTGAAGGATGCAAAAAAAAGCCAAGGTTCTTTCGAGACTCTCTATGGGAGAAACATTTTCCCATTGATGTCTCTAGCAGCTTTGGTAGCGATGGTTCTAAGACTGATTCAGATTATCACAATTACCTCACAGTTATGACTGAATTGGTTGATGAAGATGAAGAGGTCCTTACAGTAACTCCAATTACTGTGGTGACACCGTGTGTTGCTCCTAGTTCTGGTGTTGAGGTGAGTGTTGCTGAGGATAAAGTGGCATTTTCGCCTCCCACTGATGTGAAAACATGAAGCGACCATTTGTATTGTGATGCTACTCAGGGTTCTCCAGTTTTGTTTGGATGATGGTGTTGTTGCTTTTTGGTTTAAATGTGGACATCAACAACAAGGCCTCAATGGAAAATTTTGTTGTGAAGTGATGGTGACACCGATTGGTTACAAGGGTTGTAACTATTTTGATTCCCTTATGTGAAAAAATGATTGCATCCAACTATTAGGGAATTTCTAAATGCAGATGAAATTCCTTTTTAAAATGAAAATTTGAATGAAATGTAATTGCAATGGGCTCGAAGCTTGTCACTCTCTTGTTCTATGAAAGAGATATCAAGGCTCATTGCAATGGTCAGATTTTTGAATCTTGAAGGTCTAGGTGGTATATACTGAATGCACATAATGTAGAATTTGGGATGAATTAGCTTGTAAATTGTTATGGGTGGGGTTTTTATATGGGATAGTCTTAATATGTCCTATGTAAATACTGATATCGAAAGAAATCTCCAATTTAAGGAAATTTCTCTCCTGTTTGTGTTGTGACAAGTTATGAATGAAATTATCAAGATTATTTTCATTTTTTTTCAATAGTTCACTTGAATGTATGATTATATTTCTTTCTTTAACTTAATGAGTTAATGAAATGCTTGAGAAAGTATTGTAAATCTGTGATAATATGCTAAGAATCTGATAAGGAGTGTTGCTTTGAATATTGTGAAGTCACATGATGTAATGCACTATGAGAAATGTTCACTAATGTCAGGGTTGAATTTTATGTTTGACTGAATATTTTAGATGTGACTCCTGAACAATTTTATGAGGCACTGGCTAGTTCATTTGGAATTATTTTAAGTAATTAAAATCATAAAACACCTACATGTGGATTCAAGGTCAAAACATTACATAATAAAAATTATATCTGTTCCGAGATGCAAATCTCATATAATACCTATATTCCTAGCAAATATGCGGTTATTTGTGTAAAGTTCAATCAAAACTTTGATAAATATTTTATGTCTACAAGTTAGTAGGAATTTATCTTTGTGAAGTTTTCTTGCAGCAGTGGGTATCGAATGAACATAAATAGGAACACCCTCCTTGGCCTCACACAACCTAAAGAGTAGGGGTAAAGCCTTGAGAAGCTTTACTTTTCAGTTGGCCACTAGCTTTTGTGATTCTTAAGCATAGACTTGGTTGGATACCTCTTAGAGAGTTTCAAACCTTTGTTGGAAAAAACACCAACAATGTCTTTCCATAGGCAAGGTATAGGAGATCCTTTTTTTGTAAATGGTTATTAGTGACTCGTCTTTTGCTTGTGGAGGAGTAGATTGAGATTCATCAAGCTGATTTTGTTGTGTCCATGTAAATACACCATATGTATCTATCACTAAGTTCTCATCATCATATTCATTCGCTATTTGCAAATAGCGAATATTGGAGTCACTACCTTGATCAATTTCTTCATCTTGAAAAATATCAACATTTTCTTCCATAGGATAATCAAGTTGTGCATACTCATCTTGTTCAACTTCATAATAACCCATTGCAATATTGGTTGGTGGAGCTTCTAGAGTAAGCATTCCTTGTGGTGTAGGAAGATGATTTTTATTTCTATTTCCAAAATAGTTGGGAAAAGTCCTTCTTGAGACATATTTGTAGGAATTATTATTAGCAATTTGCTTCTTCAAAGCCAAGATTTCATTTTCCAATCTTTGAACCATACGATCGAGAAAATTAGTATTGGTATTGGAGGCTAAAGAACTTGATGTTTACACTTTTTTGTTTCTATTATTCCTATTTCAAAATTAAAAAACATTTCATCCTTAAGACTCGTAGCTAACTATTGAGCTTCTTCAACATTAGTAAGAGATGTTCTATGCAAAAGAAAACTCACCTCAGGGAGTTGTGTATTGATTAAAAACACTTTAGATTATGGTTTGTTGGTTTCACCACTATATAAATCCTTGTCACTATCTTATTAAACTTTTCCATGAACTCACGCATGGCCATAAGTTGCGGGCCAACAAGGCATGTGCATCTTCAGAAAGTTGGAATCTTTCTCCAAACCTAGTGCAGAGAGTATTCCAGCTAGTAACCATAATAGTAGGAAGAGTATAGAGCCATTTTGTAGCCACTCATTGTGAAGTTTCAATGAACAATCTTATAGCAACATCCTCGTGTTCAACATGAAGAACACCACAAACAATGTAAAAGGCAACAATGTGCTCAACAGGGTGCTTCTTGCCATCACCGTACAATTTTGGAATGTTCTTTCATGAGATATGTGGAATTTCATGTAAAGGACCTACCCAACTAAAAGGGCCAAAAATATTACCCCAAGGTCCTGTAGGTGGTTGAGCCATGATATTTTGTACACTAGGTGTACTTGAGATGGAACTTTATGGAAAATAGAATATTCGATCGGAAGTGATGATCTTAGTTTTTGTGGAGGATAGCTTGTATTATGATGTATCAGAGACCTTGCTTATGGAGGTGAAGGAAGAATGTTACATTGCTCCAACAACTGATAAAATATACCCACCACACCTTGTTCCATTAGACCTCATGTATAACTTCTACCAGCCAAAATGTAGACTTTGAAACAAAAGAGAAATCAACAATAATAATATAAATATGATCACAATAAGATATTGAGTGCTTATTCACTTCAATAAAAATCACGAGGCTTTGATTGTGTGCTTCATTCCCCAACGAAGTCACCAAAAAACTTTTCGATGAAAATTTTGTAATCCCTTTTAACAGATTGCAAAATTAATTTCAACCACAATCATGTGAGATAGAATCTCTCCTCTCAAAAAGGGGAGCCACCCTTCTTACTACTTATTGAAACTAAGGAAAGCTTAATCAGATATTTACAATAATGTACACTACAATAATGATATGGGGGTGTGTCACATTCATGATTCTCTTTTTTTTTAGAGAATATGTTTTGTAATGTTTCACGATTTTAATCTACGGATGCAATACAAATTCAAATTAAAACTAAGAAATAATTCCAATACTCCTAAATTGTCAAAGAAAAGTCTAGGAATACCAGTATGGTAAAGACAAGTAACAAATAAGAAAGCTCACAGAGGCACAAAGTCATTCTATGGTTTCTGATAGCGAATTCTTCAAAATAGTAACTAGTGTTTTAAAAGAAGCACAAAGTCTTTAATATAATTCACAATTAGATCCATGAAAAGCATGAATAATTATAAGCACAAAGTATTATAGATAATTCACCAATAACTTCAGCAATACCACCATTTCAAGCAATGGGTGTAGCTCAAAGTCTATACAAATTTACTCAAAAGCCCTTCAATCTCAATTACTAAACACTATCAATTCCAATCAAATAAAAGGATATTTTACCCAACACAAAGATTTGTGTGCAAGTTAGCTTATTTATTGATAAAAAATAGTTTCACAAAATTGATCTCAAAGTTTCAATATTTACTTCACAAATGAGTAGCACTTTGTTGTATAAGATAAAAGGCGAATAATACAAAAGAATCCTCTCATATTTATAGATAGGAAAGGAGAGCTAATCTAGGAAAAACCCTAACCAACTATTGACTTATTCAAAGGTGTTTCCCATGAGTGAAGGAGAACATCTCAATTTTTACATGTAATTACATTTTTCAAAATGTCATGTAAAATGTCAAAAATTATTTACCTAAAGCATAGAAAAAAGCATGGGAATTATCTAATTTTGAAGATGTAAGAAGTTTTTTATGGTTCATTTCTTTTGGCCTAGAAATATTCATACTTCTTCTTGATCTGCTACATGGTCACCTCATCTAGTCCAAAGACTTAGTCAATGATTGTGTGAACTTTTTTGATTGGATTCCTTGTAGTAGATAAAATAATTTTGCACCTATCCAAATGCATTTTGAGGTTTTCCATAGTGAGTTGTTCATCAACAAAAGAATCCATTGAATAATATCAGAATGCTTCATCCTCCAACTATTTTGAATAGATTCCTTGAATATTTCGACAATCTCACTTGCAAGGAGAAAGGTATTATCCTCATCAAGAAGCCTCCCAGGAAACTCTTCAATTCTATTCACCAAGACAACTTGATGTTCTTCTTCCTACATTTGTTGAATATCCTCATTGAGATTATTGATGGAAATTATGTGGTTCTTTATTGATTCTTTAAAATCCACACACTATTCTTTGTTGGGAATGACCCCAACTTGTACTAAATTGCTCAATTTCACTTTCTTTAATTGCAAGCATGATTCGAGGTTTTTCTCCATTTTCTTTTCCTCAACAGAAAGTGCATACACTGTTCTATCTAGCTCTAGTTTCATCTTGGAAATCTGAGAAAACTTCTCTAATGCATCATTTATGTACTTCGATCCCTATTCAATTATTCTATTCACAAACTCATAAATTATTTTACCTTTTGAAACATACTTGTACACATTTTCAACAATTAGTTCCTTAATATTCACCATGGACATAGGCTGCATATTCTCAAATGTTCCTATGATTTTCTACATTCTTCCCATATGTATTTAAAATGGTAGACATGATTATGACTCTTCCTGAGTTTTCTATTAACATCCTTGTAGTCAAAATTATGCCTATACCCGCATGACCTTATGGTCATAATATGCATCTCTACTGCTACTGATTTAGCCTTTTACACAGTTTAAATAGAATACCTTCTGATAGCAATTAGAAATTTAAAGCTTGTTTTGTGAACTGCCTAGCATTCCTTATGTACTATAATTAGCTATCTACATAATTCCATCAAAACCCACCTATCAGAAGGGTATCTTGGAAAAAATATGGACAGCCAGTGTAGCACCCAACTCTCAAATATGTAAAAGTGGTAAACTATAAGAAAATACATCCAAAATTACTAACAATGTTCTAGGCTTTGTCAGATATTATTTTATTTTCTAGAGTAAGATCAAACATAAAACTTAGAGGCACAAATAAAGAATCATTAACTCTCTGGAAAATCTTGATACTCCCTCCCAAAGTCATATGGGGGTAGAAATCATATACTGGCACAACACTTATGTTTTCTTTCATTGTCAATCCTATAAATTGTCTCATGACAGTAGAAACATACAGTAGGAAGGAAGTCATCTAGAAATTCAAGGTTTTTTTCACATTGATTAGTTTCTCATGAATCTCATCACTAATCTATGTACACCAATCTATCTGTTCCTTCTTCCTCCCAATGATTTTGATGTACTTGTACATTCAATCTTGAAAATTGAATGAGATGAGTAAACATTTCACCTTGCTAAGAAGAGTGATGATGTCTCAAACAACTTCCTTAAAGTCACTCTGTGGAAGAGCTTTGGGTCCATCTAGAGATGGTGGGCCTCAGAGTCTTTAGCCATTGTGAATTGATCAATTGTGTGGATTTTTTATGATCTCTTTCATAAGACTCTTGTCCTTGTTGAATGGATATGTTTTTGTACTTGCCCATGGTTGGGACCATGAAAACAATATCAAATTTTTTTTAATCCAATCTCATCATAACTTGCTCAAAATAATATCTAACACTCCTATCATCCCTAATATAGTGCGAGACACCTTGTAAGAAAAATTATCGGTAGTGAGCATCAAATAGAAATGAAGCCACTTGTTGAAGATTACTATGGCCAATTTCTTTCAAGTCTCCTTCCAATGGCTTCTTTTCTATTCTCTCTACAAAAGATTCCATGTCAAGGTGACCAATTTTTGTGTCCTTAATCACATCAATCTTGGAGGTCACAATAGTGGGAAAATAGACACCTTGATACTTGTACTTTATTTTGTCCTTTTTGGAAGATGGTGAAGATTCTTTTGTTGTCAGTAAGAACACATGAGATCACTAAAAACCACCTTTGAAGAATATCTAATAGGAGCTGAAGATAAGTGCAAGGGAACATGGATTAATCAAACGTTAGGAGCATATGCATCATGGGAGAAAATAGAATGCATGAAGATAGGAAAGAATTTTGGAGTGAGTAGGCATGAGCTATGGAGCACATAAAATGGAGGAAAGGAAGAAATAATGAAATTTGGAAAGCAATTTGGAATAATTTTGACAGTTAGTGAAAATACTGCATTTTGTGCAAGGGCGCTGAAAATCAGCACCCTTACACTTGGAATTTTTGCATTTCATGTCCAAGCATTGAAAAATAACAGTCCAACATGTTTTGAGGACTTGAAAAGATTAGTTGTAGGAATGCTAAAAATCAGTGCCCTGACAACTTTGGGTAGAATTCATGCAGTGGCATTCAAAAAATCTTCCCCTTCATCTCTTGCTAGGATACATAATCCTTGCATGCAGAGGTGGTGAAAATCATCACCTATGCATCAAGGCAGATGAATTGTTTTGGTAAAGGTGGTGATTTTCATCACTTCAACATCCAAAGGATAGGGAAGTATAATAGATGTAGAGGTGGTGAAAATAATTTCCTCAACATGGGAGGTAGGTCGAGGAAAAAAAAATATAACGATGATGAAAATCACCATCGTTACAGCAAAGAAGGAATATTGTCATGTGTATAAGCGGTGATTTTTGTCGCTATCGCATGTGCTACCTTCTACAATGTTGAGGTTATAACTATTTATGCCATGACACTATGAGAACAACTGGGATGTATTAACCAAAATTTTAACACATGACACACATCCATTGTGACTTAGTGAAATACAAAGGGTAAGACATCAAAAATTGATGCCCATACATAAAATGATAAAAAACACTAGCGATGGAAAAACCTAGAATATTAATATCATAAAAAGAGACCAAGGGAGAAAAGAGATTCAATTGGGGGCAAGAAAAACTTAAAAACCAAATGGAAATACAAACAAATGCCAAACCCTACAAAACAATAGTGAAAAGAAAATGAAAAGAAACACAAAAAGTACTTGAATAAAGTTGGTCACGTGCCCTAGACTGATGAAGAAAATAGAAGACATGCAAGATCCACCAATATTCTCAACATGAAGGGAATCTCAAGGAAGCAGATTTAAGATGGAGATGAAGAAAAATATGTAGGCTAAATGGAAATAAAAAAAGATTAAAATTTCTTAAGAAGCCCTTAAAAATACCTTAATAATCGTCATTAGTGAACATCAAGTTACATTAGTTTCGTGCATGTGGAGGGAAGGAATATGTAGGGGTGGTGATTTTCACTACCTTTAGCCATTCAAAAACATCTAAAATTGAACATGCATAGGCGGTGAAAATCATCGCCTTTGCATGCAAAGACTTGCAAAAGTGCTAAAAATTAGTGCTATACCATGAAAGGTGAGGGAAGAGTGTAGGAGTGCTGAAAAATAGAACTTGAACACTTAGAGAATTTTCTTAACATATGCTCAAGTAGGGGCACTAAAAAATAGCACCCTTGCATGGGCAAACAAATTTCTAACTCCCGGAGACTAAAAATCGATGAAACATTCATTTTGAAGGTTTTCTAGAAACAATGAAGGACAAGTGCTCGAAGGTAAGATCTGAGGCTCAAGACCACATGTGAAGAAAATTTGAAATTTACCTCGATTTGTGTGCTTAGAGTGTACGAGCCTACATAACAAACTAATTTTGTAGGGGGTTATCCCATGAATCAAGCGTAGTTGGATTCAACCTGATAACAATATAGAGCATGATGTGCTTAAAGGGTAACTCTAAATGTATGACATGATAATGTAGGATGAAGATGTGATCCTTGTAAGACTTGAAGATTAGCTCAACACCCAAGACCACCTAAAAATAAAATGAAAACCTTATACAAGAGAGTATGCAAGAATATGAGCTTTCTTGATATTAAGACCTATAAAAATGATGATGAGGTATGAAAGTATATTATGTATACGTGCACAATGAACTTACTTATATAGGCAAGGTGAGGAATATGATTTAACATGATTGTGACATGTGTCTTAATCCTATGGCATGAGATGAATAACAAACTAGCTACATAGGAAATGATTCATTAAAGCTAGATAAGATAGGTTCTAGGAAATCCAACTAAGACTTATAGAAATAATATTATATCCTAAGTAAACTTAACATGTGAATAATTCCCCTAATTACCTAGTGAGATAAATTAATAGGTACAAGACTTTAATATTCACACCAATACCCCCCCTAAGTGAGACTTAGGGATAAGATTATTATGCAAATAATGCAAAAAAATGCAAAGATGGGTTTCGGCTACTTGTACATGCTAGGTACCCATGTACAAATGCAAAATACATCTCTCACAAATGGAAAAGGAGAAAACCCTGTGGGACAAAACTCCTCCCAAAAAGAGAGAAAATAAAAAATCAAGTGAGGAAGGATGGAGAACTCCATGATTCCCACAAAGTACACCATCCATTACATAGATTCATTACAATAAATAACCTCCATAAGAGGGAAATATAGAGACTATTCAGCCCAACACAATTTATTATCACCTACAAAAATGGTAAGTGCTTAAAGATAAAACATGATCCAATGTTGACAAACAACTTGTCTCCCTTTTGGAAGAAACAAAACCAAGGAAAAATGTAGGAATATTTCCCATTCCATATAGGAATTGACAGAAACAAGCATGAATGTGTATGATGATGATGTCTCTGAAAATTGTTCATGTGTCCCCTTATCCATTGAAGATGAAGATACCATAATCAAATTAGGTAAATTCCTGATAAAATAAGAAGGTGACAAATCAATACTATGCAGAAATTGATGTTGAACAATATCCAAAGAAAAATATGGTTTGGCAACAATTTTGCAATTATTTACATCAAAGAGGAGAGATAACCCCTCAAATGTGTCCTCCAAATCTGAAAACTGGGACTCTTTAAAAGGATGTAATGTTTGATAAAGATGAATCCCAGTCAAGAAGGCAATGAGATACTTGTTACAATGAATAACTATAAGTTTTCAATGAATCATCAAGACAAGACAAATGGTCTTGCTAAACAAGAATGATGGAAGCCTAAATCAGTGACTCTACACAAGGAATCACTGAACATGAAGGTACACCAACTGTCTCTGATGGAGAAGAAGGAGCATTTAAAGAACCCTTGTAATCCTCATTTGAAGATTCAAAGAATTCAAAATTTTTAAACTCTTGCATAGTATTATGATCATAGGGTATCTTGTCTGAATAATGAAGAGGCATGGGAAATTTTGAAACAGGATCATCTGGGAATGGTAGAGTATCACCTGATCACCATATATCTCCCAAATTTTAGGCCAAAGAGTATGAGGATAATCAAAATGATCAATAGCTTTCAAAATGTCATCATCAACATGCATTTCAATAACCTCTAAGATGTCATACCTTTTGCAACTCCAAGAATTTTATTGTATACCTTTATCTAGAGCGGGAACAAACCCATACAAATACTGGCAACAACTAACGTGATTAGAGATGGTTTATGATGCAATATCTCCATTGTTTATAGTTTTTCCTTTCCAGCATAGTTAGAGAAGGCTGAAATAAAAATCTCATGATGAACTATGATAGATATCCATAATTACAAAGACATTAACCTTCAATAGCAATTAAAAACTCCCAAATATAATGTGTACAACAAATGAAGACTTCCCAAGCTGACAAAACCTTTCCAAGAGCCAGGATATCCAAGTAATAAGTCAAAATGCCAAATATGAAAAATACTGAATAAATAATACCTGGGGATGAATCTATAAAAAGTGGATGTGTACATTAAAAGAGCTCCTTAAAACCTTTCTGATGCGATAAAAATCATGAAAAACAAAGATCCAGGCAAAACATTACGAGCTCAGCGGTCCAAAAGGGAGATCTAACTTCAAACCACAGTAAAATGTTTCAAGAGAAAAATATGATAATAATACCTACACCACTAGAAAGTGTTTGGAACCAATTTTCTGATGATATCTCATTTTTTAAAATCTGATACTCGATTCGAATGTTATGGTGATTTTTAAAAAAATGCCCAATTTAGACTTAAGGGGCCAAAATTTAGCCCCCTAAGGGCTGGCAGGTGGATCCCACGCGACCAAAATATAGCGGATAGTATTGAGGGTAGGTATGATGGCCATTTAACCATCAAATTTAAAATAATGTTCCATGACAGTCATTTGGCAGTCAAATTTAAGATAGTTTCCCAAAAATTGTAAAAAATCACCAAAAATAATATTTCTTCAAAATATGAAATATTTTATATGAAAATAGGGGTTTTTGGGCCTTTCAAATGCAATGGGAGGGTTTATTTTGACTCAAAAATCCCCAAAAAATCAGCTACCTCCTAAATTTGGTAACCACCTCCTAACTTCAAACCCTCATAGATTTGGCAAAATATGTCAGATTTTGATGAAATAAAAGTCAATCTTGAATTTTTTAGACACCTTGGACTCAATGGTGAGCTTAGATTACCTCCAAAATGTGCTGAAATTAACCTGTAATAAAAAATCAAAGAAAAACCCCAAATCTGATATTTCTTTCAAAAAAAATATGATTCTCTAGGTCATCATATGGTGCAAGAGAAGATCATACTCAAATTTTAGTAAAAATAACCAAGATATCTCACTAGAAATAGCTCAACCCTCAAAACTGATAAGGGTTTTTCAAGGCTTGACTCTTATACCATGTAAGATCTAAATATTAGTTCAACACCCAAGACAACTTGCAAAAACAATGAAAACCTTCTACAAGAGAGTATGCAAGAATATGAGCTTGCTTGATATTAAGACATATAAAAATGATGATGAGGTATGAATTATATTATGTATATGTCCACAATGACCTTCCTTATATAGGAAAGGTGATTGATAGGATTGAACATGATTGTGGCATGTGTTTTAATCCTATGACATGAGATGACTAACAAACTAAATATCTAGGAAATGATGCATTAAAGATAGATAAGTTAAGTTCTAGAAAAGAAAACTGAGACTTCTAGAAAGAATCTTATAGCCTAAGTAAACTTAACATGTGAATAAGTCCCTAATTACCTAGTGAGATAAATTACCGGGTACGTGTACAACTTAGGGAGAAGATTATTAAGTGTTTAATTACGAAAAAAGTTATGAAAAGATGGGTCTCAGCTAAAAGCCCATGTTAGGTACCCATGTACAAATGTAAAATAAATCTCTCACAAATGGAGAAAATGAGAAAACATCGTGGGACAAAACTCCTCCCAAAAAGAGAGAAAATAAATAATGAAGTGAGGAAGGATGGAGGAATCCATGATAATCTCTACACATGTGATATAATGAATTAGACCCAATAATATATATTTTATGGCTATATTATAATAATTTTTAGTTTCATTATGTTACCAAATGATTGTGAGCTCAAATTCATCCATAATATATCTAACAAATACTTGAAAAAATCACATTCTTGTGCTACCAATATTGCTTAATGTAAATGAGGTTGCCCCCTTAAAGAGGCCTAGGATATCTATAATAATTTTTTTGTTACTAAAAATGAAATTTGTGTAATTATTCATTTATTAGATTAATAATTTGTATTGAAAAATATGGATAATAGTGATAAAAAATATTTGCATTAACCAAAAACCCATAAGGCCATACAATGTAATATGTTTACAAAAGTATAGAACATATCCTTTAAAGTCATATAGTCTTGCAAAAAATCCATATGGACATAAAATGGCATGTGTCCATAATACAAATCATATGTTCAAAAACTCCACAAAGGCATACAACAAAGAACCCTAATGTAGTCATTTCCTAGTAGGAGAAGGGAATAATTCATGAGTTTCCTTTGACTATCAACTATATGGAGATGCATATGATGTTGGTTTCTTTTGAGTGTGCTCACTTTTCCTCCTCACTAGACTTATCTAGACATCCATCTAATACAATAAAAGTATAGACATTAATCTATATAAAAAATGAATTGTAGACTAACATATAACATAGTAATCACTTATTGCATACAAATAATCAAGATTTTCATCCATAATAGATGCACATTCATGATCTAGAGTCACAAGCACTTGTAGAAAGCATCCAGATAGCAATTAAACTACATATGATTATCATTAAAATTTTCAATAATAAACCAACAAAAGGAAAATATAATTTAAAATTTACTAATCTGTCTCATACCTCTATAAAAGGAGTAGAAATTTCTACTACTTCAGCAACACCATGGTCCAATGTGGCATGAACATTACGAGGATTATTTAATGTCAACATATGAAAATGAAACAATAAATTTTGTTCAATTACTAAAATTACCTAGCATTATTTTAAAACACCATTGATGAATAAATTTTTCCTAGGAGAAAGTTCATCGATGATGACTACTATGAGGTATGGATATTTCATTTCCCCCATAAAACTATTTGACATCCAAAGTGATTTATGAGAAAACCATTCATATAAGGTTCAACTAATCACATATAATATAGTTATATTTTTTACTGCTACATACATGTGGAATCAATGACGTTGTGAAATAGGGGGTTGCGAGAATGCTGCAAGTAGTAAGAACACTTTGACCCTAAATTTTCATCATAATCATTGTACTAATTTAGTCATTCCTTTATTTGAGAAAAAAATTTACTAAACACAATTAAATGAACTTGCTGATATTTACCTGAGTATCAATGCCAAATATTTCATTCAAAAAATATTTTGTCATAACCATCCCCAAGCTACAACAAATGTATCTTGCATAACTACATCCTAACTACCCTTAGTATCATAAGTGCAAACAATTCTTTAGGATTGACCGAAATGGATTGGAACTTGGTGCCTAGAAGATTTTCCCACATTATCCTATAGTAGAGGTGTCACATACTATATAAGGCTCTAAGTGAGCAAGATAATGGAGTCTAAGGTTCCCACCTCAACATTATTATTCACAATAGAAGGAATAGTCACATGCTCCACCACAAGTCTACCCAAGGGTCTTAGTGCTAGTTTTGGGTCATCTTTTTCCCCCAAGAGATCATATGAGGAGCCCCCGGCTCTACCTTGGAAATCTAAAAAATAAAATTATTTGGAATCACATTGAGGGAAAATCATAGTAGAGTTTCCTCAAAAAGTATTGTGGAACCTTATAATTATTACATAAAGGCTAGTTACAAATAACCCACCACTTGGGACAAAAATTATTCTTTATCTATTTGTGGTTGCACCAATGGATAGGGGACCTCTAGCATCCAATTATTAAGGGTTGGTTGGTTTGTGGTTCAGTAAAGAGAGCACACAAGTTGAATTTGTTAATTTTCATTTTCTTTACTTTCTCATAGGATGGTTTGTTTGTATAAAACTATTTTTTTCCTCCCTCTTATTGGACCAAAAATTAATTTGCACACTCAATGATCCTACATGAGACATGATAGATCACAGGGATTCAACAAGGATTTTCGTATGAGGGTTATTTGTAGCAAGATCTTTTAGCCTTGTAATCAATTTCTCAAGTTATTTTTTATTGTCTTATATTTTACATAGTATGTTTTCTTGTGTTCATGGGGGGTGTCTAGGAATTGATGGAGATGTTTATTGTGGTTCTTGTTTAGAAGGGTATTTATGAGAAAATTATTGATTATTTTTGACATTTGGGGGTGGAATATCATTTCTTGGAAATTAAAACATATTTTAACTAAAAACCTAATTCAATCTATAATTTAATCAAAATTTGAAATTGAAACGAAGAGATACTTACATATTTTACCTCCTCGACATATTCAAAACATCTTGATGCAGAGAGAAAAAATAGCAACTAACTTTGGCGAGCATGGGTTGAGGCGAAGAAAATATACAAGTCATTGGTTGAAGAGAAGAAAAATGACAATATTTTTGTTTTTGTTTTTATAACATCATTCATATTTGGAGAGAACAAAATCTAGGGCTCACCAAATATGGTGCTTGCCAAATGATCTTTTCAAGCATTAAAAATAAAGTGGCATATTTTTTGTCACATATTTTTATATATACCCTAAATCTTCAATATCTCATTGAAGTTCAATCTTTCTTGATTTTAGAAAAAATCTCGCCACTTAAGACCCATTTTTGGTCCCACATTGAGTTAGAATCTTGTCTTTTTAGTTCTCTAGTCGTATGGATACCAATGCACCCGTGAGACACTAGTGTGCCATGCTATCATCCCAGAACCACACTTTCTTCTTTAGACAGAGAGCTTCCTGAGACACGATTCTGACTCTAAAGGTCGGTTTGCTTATCCTCCTACCAACTTTTGGGATTGCAGGGTGATCGAAGGACATATAGTCCTCATCATTCTCATCCTCTTCATCCTAAATACCCTTTAAGCTAAGGTGGGTTAGGGTAGCCTTTTTGCTCTTGGCCTTTCGTGACCTAGGGCCTTGTAGTGCGTGGTCCCCCTCTCTCACATTTTTGGTGAACCCACCATGAACTAATGTATACCCTTTTGTTGGTGTTCTAAAATTTTTCTCTTATACACCTTAGTCGTCATACCCTTGTGAGTCATGAAATTTAATGAGCTTCACGACCCAGTCTATGACCTCTAGGAATATTGTTAGAAGAAGTCTATGACACCTTCCGATGGACAAGGTGAAGGTCTCCTCTAGCTTCACTACCAGCCTTTTCTCAGTTTCTGGAGTTGGGTTGTCTGCGGAGGAGCAAGTATCGTGAGGAAAACTTAGGTTTCTTGACAAAACTAATTGCATTCCTACTCCTCTTGCGTCACCAACCTCTTCATTTGTAGACGAGCATGAGGCCATCTGTATCCCTTTTGAGTACGTCATTGGTCTTGGTATAGTGTTAGGTGCATTGGAAAATCACCTGGAAGGCAACCCAAAGTTGGCTAGGGCTGCTAAGGTGATCAGTGAGATAAGATACATGGTGGAAAAGGACCAGATGGGTGTGGAACTCTTGGCTAGTCTCACCAGTCTGGATGAAGCATGTTCCCACTCAGGCCTTGGTCGCATGATACAAGGTGGCCTCTTTGAGAAACACGAGAGTCAGCTAGAGATTTTGATGCCTCCTATATCCGTGTACATGACTAACACAGTCCCCTTGGCCAATATACCTTCTACTTCTGAAAGTTTGGAGACCGTCAAAGTAAACAAGAACCCTTTGGGTTTGCACTTCACCCATTTTTTCACCTCCAGTGGTGGAGGATTTGGCAGAATGATGGGCATAGGCTTTGGTAGTGGAAACTTCAAAAGTGGGGGTGGTATTGATGGAGGTGGTGTTGGTGGAAGTCATGGTCATGGCTTCGGCTCTGGCAGTGGATCCAACGGAAGTCACACTGGTGGCAGCAGCATCGATGGTGGCTCTAGCGGTGGTCATGGTGGTGGTGGTTCTAGTGGTAGTCAAGGCGATGGCTCTAGTAGTGGTCCCAATGGCCCTCTATCTTCTAATGATCCTATCCTGAATACTCTTCTTCAAAATATGGGGAAGATGCAAAATCAGCTGGAAAACTTGTCCTAGGCCTTAGCTCAACCTATCTTTCAACCTTTCTCCCAACACAGCCTATTGTCGGTTGCAATTTCAAACACTCCATTTCCGTTGGGGATGGGAATTCAAAAATTTGAGAAATACAGTGGTAAAGGGGACCTACAAACACACGTATCCACATTTAACACCTTGTTCACTGATTTCTTCCATCATGATGCATTGATGGCCAAATTTTTTCCCCAATCCCTCAAAGACACAGCATTAGATTGGTACTATTCTTTGCTCGATAATTCTATCTTCACATTTGATCAACTTGTGAACTAGTTCTAGCAATAGTTCCAAGCCAATATCGGACCAAAGATGACCTTCTCAGACCTTGTTTGATGTAAACAAGGGGACAATGACAAGGTTACAGACTTTATAGCATGCTACCAAGCGCTCTTCTCAGAAATCTCGTATCCGTTACCCGACTCTGATGTACAAAAGGTCTTCATAGGGAATTTACAGAGACATTGGCAAGAGAAATTCACCTTTATGAAGTATCCCTCTTTCACACATCTATGTGTGGATCTACGAGAGTACCAGTAGAGGGTGGTTCAATTCTAGGGTTCCTCCTCGCACTCCCATTCTGAAGGAAGATCTATCATATCAATTTCTGGTAAAGGTAAAGTTGTTGCGAATGTAGTAGCCGTTGTAGATAACAATGGCCTCAGATGCGACCAAAAGTTTATGAAGCTATCAAAATCTTATTCTTCCATCTTGCAAAAGTTGGTGAAGGATAAGATCCTGACCCTACCACCTCCTAAACCAGTTAGAGAACCATACCCTAGTTGGTATGAAGAAAACATGTATTGTCAATACCATCAAGTTAATGGACATGATACCAAATGTTGTATGCACCTGCATCATGAGATACAGGACCACATTGAGGACGGTACTATCCACCTTGATGAGAGTAAACAAAATACAAAAAAATCAGTGGTGAAAGCTAATAGTGATTTACAGATATACACAGACCTATTTCTATCACACTCTACCAACATGATTATCGATCCCATTGATTCTACTTCTCACCCAGAGGCATATGTTAACATGGTTACTATTACTCCCTCCCCTCTTCTTGTGATCGACTCACTGGAAATAACATTCACCTCGCAAGACGTTCCAACAAATAGAAAACCTTGTCCATTGTACATTCCCACTTGCCTCAATGGCAACATTGTGACAAGGGTCCTCCTCAACCCTGCGAGTAGAGTGAATGTCATGACAGAGGAGACGTTACTCTTGAATTCCCTACAAAGGGAAAAATATGAAAAAACCAAATCCATCATCTGTACACATGATGTAATTTCCCTCAAACCTTGTGGATCGATAACATTGTCCATCCTAGTTGGACCTAGGAATGTCAACATGGTCTTCGATGTCATTCCCAAGTCACATCTGTTTAGAGTGAAGCTAGGCATACCTTGGTTAGCTTCCATGAATGGGATCACCTTCGTGATTCATAACTTCCTTAATTTTTCCCATGAAGGTGTTGTGCATGTAGTGCATGACACTAGATACCATCCTATGGTATCCCATGAAGGATATTCATTGGATCACTTTTGGCCCACTCTGATTGGTCCGCTCCCACAAAGAATGGACCTACTTTATAAGAACTATGTGAAGTACAAGAATATAGGTAAGAGACACCCAAAGTTGACTCTTCCTGCAGTTGAGAAGCCTGTTGCCTCCTCCTCCTGAAAGGGGAAGGAAAAGCTTGCTCCTTCCCGGGGTTGACTCATCTACTCCTCTCTGTTGGGAGGAGTATTGGATGAATAAGCCCAAGCTCTATCTACTAATTTTGATGATGCGTCCTTGGTGAAAGCCCAAGATTAGCCTATCATATCTCCCTAATGGATCTCCAGGATGTTGGTAATTACTTGTACGATAGAAAGAAAGGCTCACAGAGAGAGTTAGCCCCTCGGCCTATTCCTATTCCCCCAAATAGAAAAGGGCCCACCTCTAATGTGCTAGAGTCAACCCCTCCCACCATTTCTAAACCTACCTCTTCTACTCCCATTTAGGAGACTATGCTTCCAATGGAGACAACCATGGAGGACACTCCCATGGCTGAGCAGGATCCTTCTATCCCTTCGTAGGTCCCAACTTTTTATTCGAAGAGCCATAGAAATTGCCTTGTGTGCGAGCATAAGCATCGATGAAAGTCTCTCCTAGCCGAGAAAGCCTCCTTAAAGAAGAAGGAAGAGGAGAACACCACACCTCCTATGGTTTCTTCCTCTCTCCCCTCTTTTGTCTCCATTCAACCTAGTTTTGTATCTCTTTTGGTTCTTTCCGTGAGCGCACCTGCACCTAGAAAGGTACAAGTGTTCATTGCTCTTTCGGCAGAGCCACCCCTGCTGACTTCCATTCTAGATGTCTTGGCTTTTCTGAAGCTTGTGGATATGGTGAACACTTCAGTCATATTTGCTACAGATCTTTCCTCTCCTCCCTTGATCCTTGCTTTGTCTATGGGGAGTTCACCTCCTCCTCTGAAGAGGGTAGTGTAATGATGGATTTCTACAAGATAGATATGTTAGTCATATAATGCATGCAATATTAAATAATCCAATCAAACAACGAAATACATGGGAGATAAATGAGAAAGGAAAACAATGAACAATCTCACCCAATCTTCTCTCCTCCATGGCTGATTTCCATTGCACCTCCTTAGCTTGCTATGATGAAGAGTATGCCCTCAGATTTGATGAGAAAATTCTATATGCCTAGTCCTAAGCAATACTTTGAAGGATTTGTATAAACTAAATGCAAATAGATATTAGATCTAGAATGTAAATAGTTAAAATGATAAAAAGTATGCAAGAAGATAATAATAAGAGATTGCAATATTAAGAGATTATAATATGAGATAATAAGAGATGTTGAAATAAGGACAAAATTGCCATTTTATAGCAAACGCAATTTTGGATGGACGGATGAGATGAGAGATTGACAAATACCCTAGAATCAATGGTCAAGATTCAAAAATGGAAACTCTTAATTATGGTTAGGGTAAAATTCTCAAATGAGTGCACAAGATTTAATTTAAGAAGTTAAATCAATGATGGAGAATAAACGTGACAGTGAGATGAAAATTAGTAAAATCAGGAAGATGAATTAGAAAATCAAGTTTTTTTAGAAATAACTTAATTTGTGGAGAGAAATGCTATTTGAAATTAATCTTTTAAATTAATTCCAAAATTGTGAATTCATGTGATAGTAAATAATAATAATTTAAAATTATTTACTTGGAAAGAGGGAAGTTGCCAATTTAAATAAAATGCTTTTATTTAAATTTAGAAAGAAAATCAATAAGACAATTTAATAATTTAGATTATTTAACTATGGAGGAAAATTAGAAAGTGGGTAATTGTAAATATAATTCTATTTAAAAATAGAAAGAAAGTTGACTTTTGATTTAATTCAAAATAGGAAGAAGATGACAAATTAATAAGCAATTAAATTTATTTAATTGTGGAAGAAGAGGATAAATGAATAATTAAATAATTAAAATAACTATTTAATTATAGTGGCAAGATCATAAATAATTAAATAAATATAATTTATTTAATTATGGAAGACAAGGATATTAGTGATGTATTAAATAAAGTTTATTTAATTAATCAAAGAGGAAATAAGAGATAACAATGAATTAATTAAATAATTAAAATTATTTAATGAATAGAAGACTTGTGACATTAGAAAATGGTATTAGTTGGTCTAGGACATTTTCATGTGTCTACATTTGCCCCTCTTTGTCATAATGCAGCTTGTCGCATTATGGAAAAGAAAACAAGTCAAGAATATAAGATGAGGAAGAATGAGGAGGAGGTAGCGGTATGCCCCCTCGAGAGGACAGTTGGGTTCTGAGAATACGAGTGGGCTCTCAAAATGGATGAAAGGACTAGAAGATGAAAGATAGATAAGGATAATAATGATGTTTGTTAGAGAGACAAAGATGAATGTTAGGATAGAAGACATGAATGTTGATATGGGGAAGGAGATGCAAGTTAATGTGGAAAAAGAAATGCATGTTAGAATCCTTCAACGTTTGCTAGAGTACTAATAAGTGTTGCTTGAATCATCATTGGGCGGTAAAAATGACACAAATGGACAAGAAACACTAGGGTATGACATAGACCAAGGTGTGCAAGGTTGTCCACTTGCAAGATAGACGGTCGTAGATAAGGAATATCCTAACTCATACTAGAGGCCAATTTTCCCTAGTCTTTTTGTCAAGACAATCCACAGACAGCGGTCAAAGACAACAAAATAGGTCATGAGACACCATCACACCTCTAAATCCTTCATGGGAAATCCTTGAGGTAGCTAGTAACATGAACAAAAGATAAGTCAATAAAAGATAAGACAAAACAATCAAAAATTAACAACCATTTAATTGTATTGCTAATGTTTGTTTTCCGAAGATTAATTGTTTGAAAGTCTGATAGTTTTGATGGTTTGATGGTGCCTAAGGTTAGGAAGGACACATCCTAAAAAGGAAAATGATATTTTGACGAAGTCCAAATCCAAGAAGGACACATCTTGAAGAGGACCAAAAAGTGACGAGATTGACATTTTGACTAATGTTTGGCAAGTTGGCTGATTTTGACTGCATGAGTGATTAGCTTATGTTGTCTTGATTTTGACCAATTTTGATGTTAACGCTCCAAATGACTATCTTGCGTCAAGTGCGACTATGTCTGACTTATGATTTTATTTTGAAAAACCTAAAAGGATTGACCTAATGTCTCAGGGATTCATAGATGAATCTTGCCTACGTAGAAAATGCATAGAGACAACATAGTTTGGACTGGGATAAAGATTGATTGGCGTGATTGACGGCACTAACAAGACAAACTTTGACTCTATTTTTGGGATTTTGACACTTTTTGGATGTTTTTGCATTTTCTTGAGGACATTTTTCAATTTTTAGGTCTTTTTTTAGGACTTTATATGATTTTTATGACTTTTTGACATTTTGCGAAAATTATGACAAAATGCATGTGAATGATGTCGACACACATGAATCCAAGGAAAAACATGATTTTTTCGCTAGTCAACTTGAATAACAATTGATAGGTGATAATGACGATGGTAATGTTGTTTGACATGGGAAGGACACATCCTGAAACAACGTGAAGATGGCAAAGATATGACAAAAGGATAAAAGTCTACAGCAGGGCCAAGGACAAAGCCAAGGAATGTTTTGGATAATGTGCTAGGTTTCCCATATTGGTGCATTTGGAACGACTTGATGAGGACTTGATGGGATGATGAGGGATCTTTAGACCATTGACAAGGGAAACCAAGATAGATGATGGCTGGCCTTGGTAAAAGATAGGAGACATGGATGGCTTATGTCCTAAAGATAAATTATGATCTCCAAGGATGATGTCACATAGTGAAAAAGGAGGCTATGAAGGTAATGACATGATATTCAATGAATAAGGTATGACCAAAAGATAGACATGTCAAAAGTTTTCCAAAGCATGATTTTTGTTTGTGCCCTAGTCTTTGTCAAGATCAAAATAGGTGGGAAAATGGATGGACATGATAAGGTTTAGATAGGTAGATGGTAATTTCATGCAAAGGGAATGGGAGATGAGACAACTTTCCCCCATGTGCAATGGCCCACATAGATGATTTGTTCTACACATGATGCCTATTTGCCAGGTTTTCATCATGGTACTTATCCAAAGCGCCTGTTTGCCAGGTTTTCACCATTGAACGAAAGTTTTCTCTTTACTATTTTTGATATTTTTTGATATTTTTGGTGTCACCAAGATGCCTGTTTGCCAAGTTTTCATCAAGGTGACAATGTTTTTAATTTTTCAATTTTTTTGTATTTTTGCATTTTTCCAGATAGCCTTGATGCTTTAGATGACCATTAACTGTGTTGAAGCCTTTGAAGATGTCGATGTAGAGACTGGTGCCATGAGATGCCAATAATGACCTTTCTAAATTAGTTGTCTTGTCAGGATGATAGCGCTTGTATACAACTAATTAATGTCATTGCAATCCTTGTTGATACTAGAGTTGGCCTTATCGAAATACGCACATCGTGATAGAGTGCCATGAGAGTCCTCATGATAGAGAGTTTCTGCCAAGTTGTGATAGATTTTTGAGATGGGATATTTGGAATTTAAGGAGGATGTAGGATTATGATGGATGATGGTGGACATGGACGGGTTAGTTGGATGTTTGGATGTATTGGTTTTTATTTTCCAAACTTTGGGTGTTGGATTAGGATAGTGTTTGGAACCAACACTTTTATATGTCTTTCTTCATGGCCATTTTGAAGGAGGTGGACATGTATTATATGTGGGCGTCCTCTTGTGCTATGGCTCCACATTTTGATTGACTTTTGGATTTGGCATAGTTTCTTTGCCTGATTCACTCTTTTCTTGACTTGATCCATTTTGTTTTGGGATCCATTTTAGTTTTTTTTTGTCCACTTGTATTTTTGCTGGATTCCATGGCCTTCGACATTTGATTTTGGATTTTGTATTTGTAAGACTTTTGTTGGTTCCAAATGGAAGGTTTATTCATGATAGAATGATGGTTTTGGGTGTGGAGGGAAGGGGTGTTGGCAACAATCTTTTGACAAGGACTACTCATGACACTCATTTTGACATTTTTATTAGATAAAGTTGCCCCCAATATCAAGGAGGGACCACTAACACCGTTAGATCTTCTAACTGAGGAGTAGCCAAGAACTTGTTGTCTATAATTTACCTGAACTTGTACTGATTCAATAATTCCTTGCTCATGTAGGCCTAGTCCTTTTCCTTGATAATGCATGTTCTGACAGATTTTGTTAGCAATGGGATACTTGTTACTTTGGAAGCAAGATGCTAACCCATCCTTATTGTGGAAATTAATGTTTGAAATATTCTCCTCTGTAAGGAAGCCTGCTCTGAAAAATATAGATGATCCTAATTGATAGGATGTTGTAGCTTTACTAACATGTTGGATAGATTTCTAATTTTCATCTTTGGTTTGATTTTTTGTCATATTAGATTTTGATGATTTTGCTGGCACTTCGAAGATGATGTCAAAACCATCTTCATGGTCATTTTCATAGAGGCCACTAAATTCAGCTATAGCTTGATCATTTCCAAATATGTCCATTCTAGAAAACTCTTGTTCTAGTGGTAGATCATCTATGTGTCCCCTGGAGGCAAGTGTTGCATTTGTGGAAGTGTTAATACTTGAAGTTTGGATGGAATCATCTTCAAGTGTTTCATCATGAATGGCATAGAGTTCAAGGAGTGGATTTCTTTGGACTTCTTCAAAAGTAGTGTCTTGATCAAATATGGGCTCAATTGGAATGACATGATCAAAAATAGGGTCTTGACCAAGGATAGGTTCATCTTGAATGACATAGTTTTGGATGGAATATTGACCAAGGATAGGTGTCATTGGTATGGCATGATTGTCTTGGAGGAATTCTTGAATGGATGCAAAGATGGGGTCATGGAATGGACTACTTTGATCTTGACATGATGGTGATGTTATGATGTTGTGCTTTGTACTTATCTCTTGAAATGTATCCTCAAGTGGAGGTAAGAAGATGGGACTTTGGATACCATGACTAGATATGTTTTCATGACAAAATGGAGTGTCATGGAATGGATTGGTATATAATGGACTAGGATATGACATGGAGGTTTGGACAATTTAATAATTAAGATTATTCAATTGTGGAGGAAAATTAGAAAGTGGGTAATTTTAAATATGATTCTATTTAAAATTAGAAAGAAAGTTGACTTTTTATTTAATTCAAAATAGGAAGAAGATGACAAATTAATAAGCAATTAAATAAATTAAATTTATTTAATTGTGGAAGAAGAGGATAAATGAATAATTAAATAATTAAAATAACTATTTAATTGTAGTGGAAAGATCATAAATAATTAAATACATATAATGTATTTAATTATGGAAGACAAGGCTATTAGTGACGTATTAAATAAAGTTTATTTAATTAATCAAAGAGGAAATAAGAGATAACAATGAATTAATTAAATAATTAAAATTATTTAATGAATAGAAGACTTATGACATTAGAAAATGGTATTAGTTGGTCTAGGATATTTTTATGTGTCTACAGGTAGAGCTGTAAGGAAAAGAAGAGGTGCGAAAACGCTTTCCTAACGCTAAAACCACATAGGAGACGTGCAAAGACCAGTTTTAAAACATTAAAACTCTTAAGATGAACACATGCAGGGTAACAAGAGTAACATAAATAAAATGTTTCAAAGATAACACTAGATTTATGTGGGAAAACCCTTTCGAGAAAAAACCTACCACACCAATAGAAAGACACTTTGTATTACAATAAGGAAAAGATTACATACAAAGTTACAATCCTCAGTCTTTGATAGTTAGCTCACAACAACACTTGAGTTTTCATGCACTCACTGTTTCAATGCCATTTCGGCATACAACGAATACAAAACTCGACTGCCTCTTTCATAATATTCTTCTTGTTCGAATCTCTCTCAAACTAAACAATTTCTTGTCAAGACCAACAATTTCAAGTCTTCTTCCAACTACCAATTAGGGTGCATTAAATTCAGTTCTTCACTCACATGCCAAAACAACCTTGGATCAGATCCACTTGCAAACCTGCATTGAGCCACCCTTGGAATAAATTTGTTGCAAAGAAAATACAATTTGGGCTCTGCCAATCGCCAAAATCTGATCACAAAAGACTGCATAATAAATCGCTTTTCACCAATCCAACTTCCAAAAATAAATGTTGTTTTGCAACAATGATGATGAAAAAACTAATCAGAAATTGCCATGTGTCGCACTACTATTTGTTCCACTGCTTGACCCAGCAGTGATTGGTCAACTATCATTAGGCTCCGAAAACCCTTCGCCATCGCTAACAGTTGCATCACATTTCAGGCTAGAAATAATCCGCTATCGCCAAAACACCGACTGCCAGGTCTATCGGGTCCCACAAGCCATGTGTCTATTACTTAGGAGGTTTTGGGGCATCTAGGAGGGAATCACCAAGATTCCCATGAGCTCACCCATAATGAGCTTTCGAAGTTGCCACGTGTCCACTGCTCGTGCACTCTGCTTGGCCTATGTGGAAGCTGTTGGAGCTCCATCAAGGAATCTCTAGCATCATCTACTAGATTCCCCAGGGAACTCCTAAGGCGCAGACAAGTGTCCATGACCAGAAAAATGTTTGGATGAAGAAACTCGAGGCCCACTATCTCTTCACTGCGCTCACCACTTTGACAAGCTGCCACGCGTCATGCGCATAGGCAATTCCACTGGGCAAAAAGGTTAACAATGGTACTTGCATTCAGATGTCGTGGAAAGCATCCAACACTATTGGATGAAGCTGATAGTAGCTATTGATGCAACACATCGACACATCGGTGAGACAAAAAAATTCCTTCCACTGATAGACGATTGCTCTACCGATAAAGCCGAGGCCAACAAATAATCTGCCAACTCCAAGCCTGTCGGCCCATCGCTGTGACAACCCTCAGAGCCTCACCGATCAAAAAAAGTCTTAGTGACCAAAGGGTCAAGTCGACCAAATGAGAACACCGTGGTAAAGTGATAAGGGCATAAATTCATCAAGCCTTTAATAGAGGTCCAAGCTAGTAATTTGAGGCACATTTTCCAACAAGCTCCCACTTGAGAACACTTGCTGGCTTCCTCCAGACTTCAAATTCATTTGAAATCATAGGCCCCAAGGCCCATTGAACTTGCACACCATTTGAATTTGTCTGTGCTTACTATCTTTGTCAATGCATCAGCAACATTTTTCAAATTATCCACCTTTTCTAAAGAAACCTTTCCATCCTCCACCATATCTCTCATGAAGAGATACTACACATTGATATGATTTGTCTTGGCATGGAAAGTTAGATTTTTTTCCAAACAAATGACACTCTAACTATCAAAGAAAATAGTGATATTCCCTGCATCAAAACCAATATTAGAACATAAGCAATTGAGGCAAACAACTTCTTTATAGGCGTGAGTTGCTGCCATGTGTTCTACCTCTATCATAGACAAATCGACTATAGCCTGTCGCTTGCTCATCCAACTGATTGCACCACCATTTAACATGAAAGTGTATCCATTGGTGGATCTTTTGTTGTCAATTTCCCCTTCCCAATCAGAGTCCACATACCCACGAATGCTGAGAGTTCTCTGTGATGCAACCAAATTTCCATGTTAACACAGAGCACATTTTAAGGTACCTCTCAGTTATCTAAACATTCTCTTTACAACATCCCAATGTGTCCTTCCTAGATTTTCCATAAATCGGCTGAGTACTCCCACTGCTTGGGAAATGTCTGGCCTTGTACAGATAATCACATACATTAAACTTCCAACAACACTTGCATAAGGCACTCTAGTCATGTCCTCCATCTAAGTAGATAATTTTGGATAGTCTTCAAGAGATAGTTTCATTCCCAGGGTAACTGGAACAACTAGCTTCTTGCAATCACTCATATCAAATCTCTCCAGAATAGTGTTGATGTACTTACTTTGGCTGACCCAAAGATTTCTTCCATTTGTGTCCCTGGTTATCTCCATCCCTAGAATATACCTTGTTGCACCCAAATCTTTCATTTTTAACTTTGTAGACAACTAAGATTTAAGATCATAAATCATAGACTTACTATTTCCTATGAATAACATATCGTCCATGTACAGAGTAATAATAAACACACGATCATTTGCAATTTTATAATACACACAATGATCATATTTTGATCTCATAAATCCCATAGACAACACAAATGTGTCAAACTTCATGTACCACATTCTAGGAGACTTCTTCAAACCATGCAAATATTTCTTTAATTTGTAGACCATGCTTTCTTTACCTTTTTCAATGAAGTGTTCGGGCTAGGACATGTAAATTTCTTCTTCCAGCTCTCCATGGAGAAACGTTGTTTTCACATCCATCTACTCGATCTCTAAGTCATACGCGGCTAGAAGTGACAAAAAAAATCTGATAGATGTCAGCTTAGCTATAGGGGAAAAGATTTCTCCCTTATCAATTCCCTCTACTTGGGATTACCCCTTTGTAACCAACCTTTCTTTATACTTCTCAGCACTGCCCTCAAGACCAGTCTTCTTCTTAAATACCCATTTACAGCCAATAGACTTTCTTCCTTCAGGAAAAGGTACCAAATCCTAGGTTTCATTTTTTTCCAATGATTCCATTTCTTCATTCATGACTTCCAACCAAGAATTTGCATTGGGCATATTAATTGCCTCTTTAACAGTCCTAGGCTCCTTAGTGCTACTAATTAAAGCATAGGCACAATTTGAATCCAAAATGGAGAAACCATACCTATCAGGTTGTTGTTTTTGATGTGTAGACCTTCTCACTAGTTGAGGTTGTGGTTCTTCATCTTCGGGACTCTTGGAGCTACTAGAGATCTCCTCAGTTTAAGGTACACCATGTAGTTCTCCCTTTTCTAGGGTTTGGAGAATCTCAACTGCATCATTCTTCTTTTCTCTTTGATCTATCTCTAGCTGTGGATTAGCTATAGAAGGTTTCAGCTCACGAAATATTACACTTTTTCTATACAAATCCTTCTCAGTATTAGGATTCCAAATCTTGTATCCCTTCACACCAACACCATAACCGATGAAGATACATTTAACAAATTTTTTCTCCAACTTAGATATTTTCTCATTTGGCACATATGCATATGCCTCACAGCCAAAGACATGAATATTTCTCAAAGAGGGCTTCTTACCAGACCACGCTTCCAAAGGTGTCTTATCAACAAGAGCAGAGCAAGGAGAATGATTTACTAGGTAACATGCTGTAGTCATGGCCTCAACCCAAAACATCTTCTCCAGACTAGCACTGCTCAAAATACTCCTCGCCTTTTCCATCAGCATCCTGTTCAACCTTTCAACAACTCCATTTTGTTGTGGAGTATAAGGTGTAGTTTTATGCCTTTTAATCCCATGGTCTTTACAGTATCTATTGAAATATGTAGAACAAAAATCACTACAATTATTTTTCCTCAAACATTTTATTTTCCTTTCAGTCTGATTCTCTACCAAGTTTTTAAACTCTTTAAAATGACTGAACACTTCTGATTTACTTTTAAGAAAGTATATAAATGCCCTTGTCAAAAAGTCATCAATAAAAGAAACATAATATCTAGACTTTGATAGCAAAGGAACATTAACTGGACCAAACACATTAGAATGAACATAGTCCAGTACACCAGAAGATTAATGAGAACTCGAGGAAAAAGAAACATGTTGTTGCTTTCCATAAATGCAGTGTTTGCAGAAATCGAACTCAAGATTACAATCTATAAGCCCTTCAACAAGATTTTTATTTTTCAAGGGTTTTAAACCTTTCTCACTTATGTGACCGAGTCTATGATGCCACATCATGGTCTTCTCTACTGGGATTTTCACCTCCATCGTATTTGCAGTCAGAGAAGCATCTTCATCTTTCTCTACAGGAACAAATTTGCTTGACTTTATAGAGGCATTGTTGCATTGAATAGGACATGCATCCAACTTGTATAGAGTGTTAGTATGTACACCCTTAGCCAAAACCATTGCATCTCTAGTCATCTTACCTCCTTTACTCAAGAAATAAACTTCTACACCAGCATCATTCAACTTACTGACAGAAAGTAAGTTACGAGTCAGACTTGGTATGTGTAGTATGCCACTAATCCCATTGATTCTGCCATCAGGGAACTGTATCTTGACTCTACCTCAGCCAACAATATCCAACATTGAATCACTCATGAGGTACACCTTTCCACCATCATACTTCTTGTACTTGGTGAACCATTCTCTATGAGACATCATGTGAAAGGATGCACCCGAGTCAACTAGCTAGACATCATCTGATACCTAAGTTGCTAAGGCTAGAATGAAGGCATCTACATCACTCTGAGAAGAGTCATAGTCTAAAGAGTTACTGTTCTTCTTCTTCTTCTCCTTACAATCCTTTTGGGTATGACTAGATAGCCCACAATTCCAACATTTCACCTTGGAATTTTTACCAGGAGACTTCGATCTCCCTACAAATTTAGATTTGGACTTCTTGTCCTTCTTCTTGCCTTTCTCCTTCGATCTACCTCAAACATCAAGGGCCTCTTTGGCCATCTTAGAAGACTTCCTCCGCATCTCTTCAAACAACAGTGAAGCAACCACATCTTCCATCTTGAAAGTAGCAGTCGTAATTCCAATATCCATCACTAGATGATCCCAAGTGTTAGGTAACAAACATAATAGAAGCATGCAATGCTCCTCCTCTATCTTTACACCCACATATGCCAACTGAACAACACTCATATTAAATGAGTTCATATGGTTTGCAATAGATGCCCCTTCTTCCATCTTCAAGGAGTACAACTTCTTCCTTAGGAATAACTTATTTACCAGAGACTTTCCCCAATAAATATCACCAAGCTTCTTCCATAATGAAGCTGAAGACTTCTCCTCATGGATATTCAAGAGTACATAATCAGCTAGACAAAGTCTTATTAGACCTCTCGCTTTTCTTTTTGTGAGTTCCCATTTTTCTTTCTTCATACCTTATGGAATAGTTCTAGACACTACTACCTAGAGGTCTCTATCCACTAGTAGGTCTTCCACTTTGATTTTCCACAACTCAAAGTTGTTGCCATTGAATTTCTCAATATCAACTCTTCCTGATGTACTCACCATCTTAGATGGAACTAGGTTCTAACTTTGCAAGACTCTCATCGGAATAGTATTAGCACAAAACACCATCCCTACTAACAAGGATAACACAACTAGCCAGGCTCTGATACCACTTGTAAAGAAAACAAGAGGTGCAGAAAGGCTTTCCTAATGCTAAAACCATTAAGGAGACATGCAAAGACTAGTTTGAAAACATTTAAAATCTTAAGATGAACACATGTAGGGTAACAAGAGTAACAAAAATAAAATGTTTTAGAGATTACACCAGATTTACGTGGGAAAACCCTTTCAGGAAACAACCCACCACACCAATAGAAAGACACTTTGTATTACAATAAGCAAAATATTACATAGAAAGTTACAACCCTCACTCTCTGATAGTTAACTCACAGCAACACTTGAGTTTTCATTCACTCACTATTTCAATGCTACTTTGACATACAACGAATACAAAACTCGACCACCTCTTTCACAATATATAACTTGTTCTAATCTCTCTCAGATTAAACAACTTCTTGTCAAGACCAAAAATTTCAAGTCTTCTTCCAACTACCAATTAGGGTGCATTAAATTCAGTTCTTCACTAACATGCCAAAACAATCTTGGATCAGATCCACCTGCAAACCTACATCGAACCACCCCTGCAATAAATTAGTTGTAGAGAAAATACAATTCGGGCTCTGCCAATTGCCAAAATTCGATCATAAAATATTGCATAATAATTTTTTTTCACCAATCCAGCTTCTGGAAATAAATGTTGTTTAGCAACAACGATGTAGAAACAACTGATGAGAAATCACCATGTGTCATACTGCTATTCGTTCCACTGCTTGACTAAGCAGTGATCGGTCAACTCTCATCGAGCTCCGAAAACCCTTCACCATCACTAACAGTTGCATCACATTTCAGGTCGACAATAATCCGCTATTGCCAAAACACCGATCACCAAGTCTATCGGGTCCCACAAACCATGTGTTTACCGCTCAGGAGGTTTCGGGGCATACAAGAGGGAATCACCAAGATTCCCATGAGCTCGCTCGAAATGAGCTTCTCAAGCTGCCACATCTCCACTGTGCGCGCATTCCACTTGGCCTATGAGGAAGCCGTTGGAGCTCCTTCGGGGAATATCTATCGACATCTACTAGATTCCCTAGGGAACTCCCAAGGCATAGACAAGTGTCCATGACTGGAAAAACCTTCACATAAATCAACTTGAGGCCCACCATCTCTTCGTTGCACTCACCACTTTGGCAAGCCACCACGCATCATGCGCACATGCAATTCCACTCGACAAAAAGGTTAACACCGGTACTTTCCTTCAGATGTCGCAAAAAATAGCCAGCGCTGTTAGATGAAGCCGATAGTTGTCATTGATGCAAGGGATTGGCACATCGATGAGACAGAGCATTTCCTTCCACCAATAGACGACTGCTCTGCCGATAAAGTTGAGACCGACAAACAATCTACCAACTCCATGCCTATCGACCCATCGTTGTGACAACCCTAGAAGCCTCACCAATTAGATAAAGTCTTGGCGACCAAATGAGAACACCGCAATAAAGCGATAAGGGAATAAATTTTTCAAGGCTTTTGATAGAGGTCCAAGCCAATAAATTGAGGCACATTTTCCAACAAGAGCATGGTCCCTCCAGTGGTGGAGGGAGTAAGAAGACCCCACCTCCTCCAAAAGGTAGCCCCATGCTGGCTTGTTCTATCCTAGTGACAGAACCAGCTCCAGCCTCCCCTAAGTTTGTAACTGCTCTCGAGTCTCTTGGTGAGCCTAGTAGTGAACCTCAGGTGCAGACTCCTCCATCTACTGAGGTAAAACATGGCACTCTTGTTAAGTGCATATTCAATTTGGTGGATGAAGTTTCAACCCTGTTAATGATCTTCGCTAGGTTGTTGACCTTGGACCCACAAGAGCTAAGCGACGGAGACCTTATAGGTCCCTCTACCTTAGCCCTTGTTGCAGGAGGATCAAAAGCTCCTCCCCTCAACATTACACCATTACAGGCTCATCATCCTTCCCCTTTCGATGATCTAGAGTGGGAAGCTGATGACCTCTTGGTTGACCAGTGTTATGGGGAGACCCTCTTCTTAATCTCTAGATTAGATGTGTGTTTCTGTTGTGACATGTTCCCCTATGATCATGTTTTATGTGCCTGTATGACCCTCGTCACCCCTTTTGGTGCTTGGATACAAGCATGGTGTTTATGTTCTAAACCTTCCTCTATACATATCTACATTCTTCCATGTTTTTGATGGACTTCCAATAAATTGGGGATGATGCAAAGCATTGGGATAATTTAGGCCTCCTTCCATTTTGACCCAATTTTTTTATTTTACTTTGTCTTCTCGTGCATTCCTCACATGGCCTGATATAGTAGGGGGTTAATGATAGTTCATGTATATACTATTATTATAATTATACATATATTTATGAAGTAGTTTTGACCCTAAAATATCAGGCTACCCCTGTGTCATTTGCATGTGTTCCCCTTTTCTTTTAATTTTCTCTGTATCTTTCTCTCTTCTTTGCTTGAGTTGTCTCTCTCATGTGTGACAATGTTACTTCTACATTTCATGATCTTTAGAAAATGCATTTGTTGGCAAACAAATGTTTTTTTGAAGACCCTTCACACACTTCCTTATTAGAATTATATTCTCAACTTGAAACCCTAGCAGAACGTGTATGCTTCATCATGGGTTCGTAAAGAAAGGACATGGGAATCCTCCTCCAAAGTGGGAACAGTCTTAGTCTTCCCCTCACATGAGCACATATCCTTCCTTTTGAATTCCTTGATGATGAATCAATTCAAGAAGGAAGACATTAGTTTTCAAACAGTGAGTCCCTTGGGTGGACCCCTATTTTTCACGTTGGGTTCCTAAGGGACCCCTTTGAAAATCTTCAATAAGTTCTATGGCATCTAGCTCAGGGCAGTCCAACTAGAATGGTCTTACACATTCATGTCTGGTCTGGGGGCAGCCCAACTAGACTGGTTTCACATTTCTGTGTCTATTCCAAGGACAACCCGATTAGACTTTACCTTTCAATCAGTGCATCCATTTAGTGGACCCTCCTTCCTTTTGAAGGGTTCCTGAGGGACCCCTTTAAAATTCTTACAACTTAGCGATGGTCTACATGACCTTTCCATTCATTGGCCTACGTAGCCACTTCCTGATGTGTTCTATCTGCAAGTAAACATGTTGCCATCTCTGACTCTATGGAGTCCCCTCTACTCGGTCTCCCTCATGTGAGAGTTCTTGGGGGATAACTTCCTTGGAAGTTTGCGGGTCTGTAGGGTGAATTACTTGGTTCCTTCATGTGAGAGTTCTTGAAGGATAACCCCCCTTGTAGGACCATGAGCCTGTAAGGAACTTTTGTACTTCAGCTTTGTGGTTCCATAGAACTATGAAGTCCTCTCTTGCACTTTTGAGTTTTCTAGACCGTGCTATGCTTCCTCGTCGGTTTAGGTCTATACTTCTTACTCTGCTACTTCCTTACTACTCTACTTTACTAAAGCACTTATTAGTACTCATGCTTGCTAAAGTGTGGATAAAATATATCAACATGAATTTGCACCCGTAACAAAAATCTCATTTTGACCCTTAATACTTTAGAAAAATCAAGAGAAAAGGTTTAATTCCACTTAAGCCCACTGCTTGCATCCACTTGGCACCTATTTTGCGTGTCGATGGGTGTTTTCTATCAGGGATGCCTACATGGTGCGCAAACATTCGTGTGGCATGCTTACATCCCTGGAAGAATCCTGTGGCTAGAGACTGCAAAGATGTTACACTTTTGATTGGAAGTCGAAGAGTAATGTCCCTCTTTGGCTGGCCAACCTGAATATGGCCATTTTTCATCCATCTCTTCATAATCTTCACTCTCTCATCCATTTCCCTCTTTAGAAAAAGTTTGGATAGAGTTTGCAAAGATCTTGAATCACTTTCTCCATCATTTTCATCCATTTTCAAACTTTGTATTAGCATTCTTCACTCCATTTGCAGCAATCTATCACTCCATCACTCCAACAAGGTGAGCATAGGACAAACACCATGGCAACAGAGGCTTGATTCTCTATCGTTCACTCCTCCAAAAGCCTTGAGCGCTTTGGATGGAGGCTGTAAGCTCCTCTAATCTCCCATTTTCTTTTGATTGGGTAAGCACATACTGCTTGTATTGTTTTGTGTTTATGTAGCTTGTAGTTCATTTCCTTTATCATAATTTATACTATTCCAAAATTGGTTGTCCATGGAGGTGGAAACACCAAGATGGGGGTCTGACTGAGGTAGGCCCCTATATAGCCCCAACAACTTCTCCCTTCCTTGTGTGCAGGTAGATAGAGCTCAGAGCAAGTTGGAAAGGAGAGCATTCTGTGAGATCATCTCTGTCACCTTGGTGGTAATACATTTCCTTTATCGCATTTGTATTTTCTTTTCTCTCATCTTAATCTCATCCTATTGCTTTAAACATCTCTAGACTAGGTTGATAGTCCCCTTTCTAGAGTTAGAATCATGTCTTATCAGTTCTCTGGTCATACAGATGCCAGCGCACCTATGAGACACCAGCATGTCACACTATCATCCCAAAACCATGCTTTTTTCTTGAGACAAAGATTTTCCTAAGACACGAGTCTTACTCTAAAGGCCGACTCACTTAGCCTCCTACCAAATTTTGAGATTGCAGGGCAATCGAAGGACATATAGTCCTCATCATTCTCATACTCTTCATTTGAGCTATCCTTTAAGTTGAGGTGGGTAGGGAATCCTTTTTGCTCTTGGCCTTTCGTGACTTGGGGCCTTATAGTGGGTGGTCCCCCTCTCTCACACTATGTATGCCCATCTAACAGTGAAGGAAAAGTATGCTCCTTCAGGATGACCTCTCATTTCCCTTGAGGTATCATGACCTTTAGCAACTCCTTTTGTTCCTCCACATGTATACATCTACGATAGAAAGAGGAAAATCACCATTACTATACAAATCTTCTCTATAGGTTTTTATCCTCTCATGGTTCCTCTAATTCCTAGACCTACCCCTTTTATAGAAGACAGAACTCATCAAATGAGATCCATTTTGTACACCAATCACACCTTTTCCCTTTAGTTTTTTCTCCTATTCCCCCACCTACCTATAAAATAAAAAGGAAAAAGGCACCCATAGTGTAGGTTTCATTGTGTTCACCCTAGGTATATAAAACTCTACTTGCTAAGATTATTTCTCTTGATGTTACATAGATGAGGATAGTATCATAGATAGAGTAGAGATATCATGTTCGACCTCCTACAAATCCATATAAATCATGCCACAATTAAAACTAGTTTATGTAAGAACACAAGCTAGATTGGCATGTTATGGATAGTGAATGAGCTACTATGGAGATGCCCACTATCAAGAATCCTCCTCCCACATGAATACCTTTCAATATTGTCATGCCTTTGTCTCCTCCTTCTCCACCTCCTTGTTCTACTAATACAATCCCTTCTATCCCTTTCCATGATCTAGATAAATATTGACCTAAAATTGTGTAACCTTTCTTGGCTCCTCTAATGGATCTACCTATCATTCTTGATATTCATTAAATTCCTCTTTTAATTGTGCCACTAGAAATAGTAAACACAAGTTTCATATCTAGTACCACATTCACTTCTCTTGTTTGATTCCAACACAACAAACATCAAATTTTTCCTAAAATTCTCTATCTTTCCACCATAAATATCTATATCCCCCACCCACATACCAAAATAAAACTTTCAAACACTATTAAAATCCACCATACTATAATAAAAACTCAAATCTTCCCTCTCTTCCACCTTAAGACCACTTTACATCTATTATCCTTACAAAGGAAGTTCAAAATCTTTTTGAAGGTGTAAGTAGTGATGTTACCCTTATTAATTATCCTAACAATGATTCACCTATCTCCTTCCCTAAGGATGTTTTTTGAGTCCTTTGTGGATATTTCAATATTTCTTTTGATCTTTACAAGATCATTCACAGTCACCTCACAAGAGATTCAAGAATGTGTTGAACTTGCAATTAGTTTCCTAGTTATTGTTGTAGAAAAAAGCCTAGTACTATCCTAAATGTTCTTCATCTATAGGATTTTCATCCCTATTCGGACATCAATTTTTTGTTTTATGATGATCCTTAGAATAGTACTTTTATATCTTTAAATTTTAGGTTTTTTCTTATTTTTCCTATGATCCTTGTATATGTTGATTTCTATTTTTTAATATCTCCTAGATGATCCGTGATACCCTCAATGTAAGTACATGGATACACAATAGATGATTTTTTTTTAAATTCCTCTATTTGTATCTTTTTTTTTGTCATGTATTTAATTTTTAACATTTAGACAATGCAAAGTGTTGAGTCATTTAGGCATTTTCCATGACCAATTTTTTTATATTTTTTCACATTTCCTTCTTGGAATTTATGCTCATAGTTTCACAAGACTTCTTGCAAATGATGAATTATTAATTCCTTCCTCTTATGATACATATGATTATATAAATTAGATTTGTATTGAATACAAGCCTATCATCCCTCAATGTATGTATGTTTTAAGTGGTGTTGTAAGTTATATTCTACATCTCTACATTGTGTGATGTCATTCTATGAGCATAATTTTCATGTTTCATGCTTGCAACATCCTTGTATGTGTTTTATGTGTCATATTACTCTACTCCTCCTCTTTTTTTATATAATAAATTATATTATTTGCATCATGTAACTATTTTAAGGGGGGATCTCATTGAACACACCCCACTTTTATAATCTCTAAAGAATTGTTGATTTTTACACTCTTTGTAGTATTGGTAGCATATGAACCACCTAGCATAATGTATCTTGTTAGTCTATTCATCCCCATATGTCTTACCTCTTTTTATGATTGAAACCTAGAAAATAGGCTTCCAACTTATAATAGAGAGATGGGACTTAGGACATATTTCACTTAGTTTAACTCAAGGAAACCCTAGAGATCTCAATACATAGATGGAATGAAGGAAAGATATCTACTAAAGGTTGTCCTAGGGAATGATTAAATGCTAAAAGAGGGTTCACCATCAAGCTAGGGCTTGGAAAGACAAATTACATGCAAGACCTAATGATATGCAAGACTATAATAAATGACCTAGAAATGAATGCAAATCAAAACAAAAAAACTAAGAAGTCAGAAAGATACACCTGGAGATCTGAATCTACTCAGAATAAGATTTGAAATCCTAAAAATGTAGACTTTAGTGCACACTGGGACTCATATGCCCGGTTGGGCATATCAATCTTAGAGTAGGGTTTATAGACTAAAACAAGAATTTGGCAGTGTTGATTCATGATCTTTAGAAATCTAGAAAATTTACTATATTGGGACTCATATGCCACTTGTGGCGTATTAGTCCCATTTTGCACTTTTTTGGAAATTCAAAGCCCAGATCTTCTCTCTAATCCTTGCTCTTCTCGACTTGATTTTTAGATATAAACCTATAAAAAGACAAACAAAATAGAATATAGTGTTGATTTTCTTATGGGGGGTTTACCTTGGTCAAAACCTTGGTTTGATAATTAAACCTTGATAGAAATAATGGATCTTAAATGTAAATGTGAACATAAACCCTAACCTTAAGTCTATCTAAGATTAGGAAATCTAAAATGCAAGGCAACCCTATTCTAATGTGTTAGAATAAGATGCATGAATGGAACATGAAAATGATGACTCACTTAGAGAGATCCCTAATTACCCTAATAAGTCATGATGATGCATATACCTTCCTTAGGCTAGAACTAGAGTGATAATGGAGGATGGAATCACTTATGAAACAATCCATTTGGCCTTGCTTGATAATCCATCATGATTCACCATAGGAAACCATAATCATTCCTTGAGATTTCTAGATCTTGAATGGAAGTGATCTTGAAGACTTGCGAGAACACTATTATGCTACACTAAGACTTCAACTTTTCTTGCTACTTTCTCTTAAATGCTCTTGTGAAGAATGCTTGAATGCTTGTGAATGCTTAGATCTCAAATTTATTTCTCTAGATGAAAATAATGACTTGAAAGCTTGTTTATATAGGCACTTCATCTAATTTACTGTTATTTAGATCTAAAATGCCAACATCAACCAAATTTTTAAATTTGAAAAACCTTGAATTTTCCAATCAAACCCTAAAAATGGGCCACATGAGACTCATACACCACTTATGGCAAATGGGTCCCACCTAGGGAAACTCATACGCCCAAGGTGGCATATGAGTCCCACCCTAGTTTTTTTGGGTGGGAAAATGATGGGTTGTTAGAGAATTTAATTCTTTTGTTAGTTTTATAGGGATTTTAGTTGAAATAAGCCTTGAGATTCAAAATAAAGGGTCTTAGGGGCCTATTAATGATGATTTAAAGGGAATTTAATGCATGGTTTGTAAAATGAGTCCCAACTAAGTGTGAAATTGTACCTTCTCCAAGAAGGGAGTATAATTTTCTACACAACATTTAGCCCCCACTTTATTGCCCATATGACCCTACGTGCATATGTAAGCTAAAGGAATCTAAACAATAAACTTTGTTTCATAAAATGATACTCATATGGATTCATTTATGAGCATGGGAGAATGAAACCCCCACTCTAGCTATCTACAAAACCACAATGTTAGGAACTACATCTTGCAACATAAATTCATTAGTTGTTAAAAAATCCTCTTATCTAAATTCTTCTAGAAATCAAATTCGAGGGTAGATGTATGCCCCCTTGAATCTGCTTGCTTTATGGAGGTGGAATCAAGGTAGTAGTCTAACTGTATTGAATTAGATAAGTCTGATCATAGAGTATTTCCAAGTACCATACCACATAGTAATAGATATTTGATGAAAATGGGAGGGGAACCATGATTCCAACACAATAGACAACATCAAAAATAAAGTTTGCTAGCCCCTGGTATGCTGGTTTGAATGAGCAATCACTTTTAACCCTAATATGCTAAAGACCTAATTAAACATACATAAGAGTAAAAAGTGAAGTAAGTTCTAATCATTTTGTCATTTTACTTTCTTGCAGTTTGACTTCATTGGAGAGTGAGTGAAAATGAGTGTTTGAGAGTATGTGGCACCGAGACTCGATAGCTTGCATGAGGAGGTGGCACAAGGCGATCTTCAACATTGGGTGAGTGAATTATTTTGTACAAGATCTTTGTTTTTACACATTTAATTTATATTTTATGTATTTCTAGATGGATTTAGGACCCTGGAAGAAAATTTTGCAAAGTATCCTTTTTTTTTTGCAAAGTGTCCCCATTTTTCGCAAAGTGTCCCCTTTTTCCACAAAGTGTCCCACTTTTTCGTTAAGTGTCCCACTTTTTTTGTAAAGTGTCGTATTTCTTTTCGAAGTTTCCCAAATAGAAAATAAAGTGTCTAGGACCCTTAGAAAGGTACCCTAGAGAAACTTTAGCAAACTTTTTGACTATCGATGTATAGATTTAATATTTTAGAATGCTTATAGGACATATTTCTCTCTTTTTTGTTAGATTCCACCTTGGTCATGATAGTGTCTCAATGGTGGACAATTATGTTGCCTACGAGACCTTGTCTCAACATTATTAGAGGTAAATACTCAAGTTTTATAGACCACTAGATTATATTAGGTGTACCTCATGCCTCCCATGAGGTACCATGATTGCATGCTTATGGTGATTGCAGAGATATGGGATGCTGATATTTTGCACATTTCACCTACCCACCGACAAAATGACGATCACCCTAGAGGATGTACATCTCATCCTTTGATTTCCTATTTGAGGCAAGACTATGTGCTTCACAAGGGATCGTACATACGCACATATGCGAGTAGATATTGGATATTTCTTGGGAGGACCGGTTCAAGATGAGATTGTAGGGACATAAATTGAGCTAGTGTGGCTACTCTATGCATGATCACTAAACTTGAGATGGATCATGATTTTCATAGTGGAACTAGTAATCATCCTTTATGGCAGGGAGCACACTTGGATGGAGGTCTTGTTCATATTATTAGGCAGATGGAGCACCACACGACCATATATGCCTTAGGCTGCAACATCCTTGCACATTTATGTTATGATCTAGGGCGGTTCACATATCACAAGGTGGATAGCATGGTTGGTGATCCCACAATAGTGGTTTATAATTTTGGCCAAACTAGACACTAACATATTTTTTTCTAACTAAATCTTCACTTTTGGGCACCTATAGTGGCTAAACCATGAGGAATTTGAAGATGATACAAACTAGTGATTTGTGAAATTTTTTCTTTAAATTCTAAATATATTTTTTCAAATTTTTTGGAATCAATTTGTGCTCTTTTTTCCATCTCCATCGAAAACTAATTATTTTCAGCAAACAACATTTTTTAAGGAGTGACATTCACCATATACAACAAAACTTTTTTTCCATGAAGGATAAAATTCTAATTCTTTTGAATTTAGATTTTTAACTCTGATATCTAGTGCTTCCAATTGGTCTCATAGTTTTTAATTGAATATTTTCTCCTTAATCAAGTTTCGAAGTCAAACCAATTACAATTCAGACATAGGCAGACCGTATACAACATAGTTTTTTTTGTATGTATCAAAATTAAAAAAAAATTGTTGGATCAAGGACTTCAATATCTAGTGCACTAATTTTTTAAATTTTTTTTGATAATCTACTATTTTTCCATATTTGCAGAACATAGAGCTTGATTTTCAATGAAAAACCTATGTTTAATAAAACTAAAAATACAAATACATAATAAAACCAAAGAATATTAAAATTATATTTGTTGGATAGCTCATTCTGAGGACTACCATCATCCAGTTGGGTTTGTGAATTCTCCTCCATTTTCATCCTCAACCTGAGCTTCGAAGTGCAAAATTATAGACTTTTTTGGTGCCTGAGGGGGAGGAGGGAAAAGGAGGGTTTGAGTGAACCCCTAGGGTTTCGAGCGAATGCTTGGGGGTTCGCTCGAACTAGGGTTTATTCGAACCCCCTTTCAAAACATGTTTTTCTTTATTTTTTTGGTGGGAATGGTGGGACCTTGTATTTAACTAGTTCGCTTGAACCAGGGTTCATTCGAACCCTTTTTTGGTTCTCTTGAACCTTTAGGTTCATTCAAACCCTTTTTTGGTTCACTTGAACCTTTCAGTTCATTCAAACCTTTTTTTGGTTCGCTTGAACCTTTTGGTTCATTTGAACCCCCAAAACCAATTTGTTTTGCATGGCATCATTTTTTGCAAGTTTTCCTTCCTCACTTGAATTGTAAACCACTTTTGTGGGTCTACCCTGGTGCATTTTATGCTACTATAGGTGTGGTGTTTAGACCATATCACATGCACTAGACCGATAGGGTTTCCATCTATATCCACCCTCAGATATCCACATGCATTCAGTTATCCACTGATTCGGTCATGGAAGTATGGCGATTTACATTTTTGGAGAGTTAGATTCAACCACCTAGATCAAGAGATCTTGTGGAGAGTGTACCAATTGATACCACAATGGCCGGATAAGACTTTATAGCTGGGGAGGATGGAAAGGGAAAAATTTATTTGGGGGAGGAATGATTACATAGTAAGACCATTCTACTATGATCGTTTCATGTGGTAGTTTGGTCAGATAGAGGTATCACTAGAAGCATGCCCTTTTTAAAGTCAACCAGTGTGAAGTTCTCAGAGGCTAGGAGATACTCAATGACTTAAAGTGGATGACGTTAGATCCAGTGATTCAAATAATGGTCTAGATATGCTCCTAGTCTCTGACGCTGATGATGTTGGTGTTACAAATGCATACAATGAGTGGTGGGTAGTAGCTCGACTAGCTCTTTATTCCCTATGGATCAGCCTATAGGCTTTGTAGAACCACTTCCAAATCAAAGGTATGAGAAGGAGAAAGGTTAGGATACACCGCTCAGAGCTTCAAATCTATTTGCAGATGAGATGGATGAGTACTACAATGAGGAGGAGTTGGAGGAGGAGTAGTTGATGAGTGAGAGGAGTGACATGACAAACAAGGGTCTTGTTTCCCATGAGTGGAGAGATCTAGCTCCCACCCGAGTTACCAGAGCACAGTCGACAACTGTGACACACACCATCACTTACGGGCATGGAGAGGCTAGCACATCCTTCATGCCCCCTACAAAGGATGAGGCTATCTTTACACATCCAATCAGGGATCTAGGCGATGAAATTTTATTTAATATTATTCTTATGTGTATGTTCATTCTTATGATATATATATATATATATCATGATGCGTAATGATTATATTTATGATTTCTATCTTGCATGGTCTGTGATAGATTTGTAGGATCTCTACCAATAGGTAGCTGCAGAGATAGTAACTCCTTCAATATTCGATTAGGTTGTCGATACAGACTACATGCCCTCACCCATCATGGAGCGAGACCTAGAGCTATTTGAGCCTTATGTTAGATTGAGAGCAACATATGAGGGTGCCATGATGTGTGCTAATCGATCTGAGGCTTCCTATGAGGTGTTTCGGTCATCTCGAGGTCCAATGGAGGTTGAGAGACTTCATGCAAAGGTACCTGGGCTATAGGTAGACACAAACCCCATAGAGTGAGAGTGCTTAGAGGCCATTGGATGGGAAACCATGGTTTTTGAACGAGCGTAGGGTCTATAGTATTCCTTGGACTCTCTTATTAGTTCATGATCACGATCACATACTACTGTCTCTCGATGAACTATCTCTAGAGAAAGGGGATCACCAGATACTCAGGGATCTAGTAGCCACAAGCCACCCTAGCATTATATATTTGATGACATGTACTATAAAACTTTGTGATATATATATAATCATTTACATTTAGCTCATGGTTTATGCTTATCTATTTGAGTTATATGGCAATGTGATTTATCAAACAATCTTTGTAAGACTATTTAATAAATGTCTCCATGATATAACATGTTTTATGTGATCTAATTAAAACTATCCTATTTTCTTTTAAATGCAACATTATGATTAAGCATGTTATGTTAAATTAAATACCCCTATGATCTAATTAAGAACATTAAATGCATATAAGGATCTAATCTAACACAACATATAAGATGGACTTGAATAGAATGAAAACCTAAAGTAACCACCTAAAAATTAATTTAAATAATTACTTTAGTATTCAAGGCACATGAATATTTGTTTGTCAAGAATGAAGCAATGTGAGAGAACATAGAATGTTATCTATTAACTCTAACACCACTACTCTATCATTCACACTATTCAAGAAGATTAGACATAGTACTGGGTGTAGATGCACGGTATTCATAGGTTCTTTAAGAGGTGTACCATCCATTTTTGTTAACGTGTATGCTCCAGACCCATAACTTTCATCAATTTTGTAAGATCCTAACCAATTAGGGCTGAATTTTCCTTTTTTAATCGAGGGGGCATTGATATTACGTTGATTCTCAAATAACACCAAATCACCTTTAGTAAATTTTCGAGGGATGACATTATCATTGTACTATGTTGCATTTTTCTAGAATAAGCCTGGAGATGCTCAAGAGCATTAATGCACTATTCATCAAGCATTTCACACTAATGCAATCATTGTTCCTTATAAGTATTGTCATCAACAAGTCATTGGAGAGCGATTCTCAATGAAGGAATTTCCAATTCAAAGGGAATTATTGCTTCAACACCATAGACAAGGTTATAAGGAGTGTTTCTAGTTGATATTCTCAAACTAGTACGATAAGCCCATAATGCATATGTCAACTACATGTGCCAATATTTATTATGTTTACTTACTGTCTTCCTTAAAATTTTCTCAAGATTTTTATTAGTTGATTCAACTTGACCATTAGATTGCGAGTAGTAGGGTGTTGAAAAATGATGTTGGATGTTAAATGTCTCTAATAATTTCTTCATGTCATTATTCTTAAATGGTGTCCCATTCTCCAAAACTAATGTGGATGGAAGTCCAAAGCGAGCAATAATGTGTTCCAATAACAAATGGGACTAACTTCTACCCATTTAGTGAAATAATCTATTGCAATGATTTTGAATGTATGCTCGATGGAGGAAGGTGGTGAGGATTTTCCAATAAGATCCAAACCCTATATGGGTGATCCCAGAATACTGGTTTACAATTTTTGGGCAAATTGGACACTTAGCTGATTTTTTTTAACTAAATCTTCACTTTTGAGCTCCTATATCAGCTAAACCGTGAGGAATTTGAAGATGATGCAAATTAGTGATTTGTGACATTTTTTCTATAGATTGTAAATATATATTTTCCAAACAAATTGGAATCATATTGCACTTCTTTTTCCATCTCCTTCAAAAACTAGCTTTCTAAAAAAACAACATTTTTAAGGAGTGATGCTCACTGTATACAACATAACTTTTTCTGTATGAAGGATAAAATTCTAATTTTTTCGAATTTAGATTTGTAACTATAGTATCTAACTAGTTTATTTGGTTTCATATTGTTTTATTAAATATTTTTTCCTTAATAAGGTTTCAAAGTCAAACCAATTACAATTCAGACATAGGCGAACCGTATACAACATAAATTTTTTTGTATGTATTGAAATTCATATGTATCAAAATTCAATTTTATTTTTTAATAGATCAAGGACATCAATACCCAGTCCGAAATTTTTTTTTTTGATAATCTGCTATTTTTCCACATGTGCAGAACAGGGAGCTTGATTTTCAGTGAAAAACCTATGTTTAATAAAATTGAAAAATCAAATACATAATAAAACCAAAACATATTAAAATTATATTTGTTGGATAGCTCATTCTGAGGACTACCATCTTCCAGTTGGTTCTATGAAATATCCTCCATTTTCATCCTCAACCCGAGCTTTGAAGGGAAAAAATTTGGAGTTTTTTTGTGTCGGAGGGTGGGAAGGTGGGAAAAGGGGGGTTCGAGTGAACCCTAGTTCGCTCGAACCAGGGTTTGAGTGAACCCCCTTTCCACAATGGGAAAGGGTGGGTTCCCACATTTAAGGGGTTCACTCAAACCCTGGTTTGTGCAAACCCCTTTTGGGTTTGCTCAAACCTAGAGTTCGTCTGAACCCACCAAAATGATTTATTTTTTAAAGGGGTCATTTTTTGGAATTTTTCCTTCCTCACTCTAATTGTAAACACTTTTGTGGGTTCACCCATATTGAAAAGGGCCAAATAGGTACTTGAGCATGAAGTTTAGAGGTAGGAGCATGAATCAAATTTCTATGCTCTTGACATTTGTGACATTTCTTAATGTATTTGAAGTAAACAAGTGTTCCATGTTTCTCCAACAATATCCTATGTAGATTAACCTTTGAACTAATGATCTTCCTCCAAAATGACCTCCAAAATCACCTACATGAGCTTTCACAAGTACTATGAGGATTTCACATTGCTTAATTTATCTAATTAAAAGACCATCAAAGGACCTTCACTATAGCACATCAACAAGAATTATATATTGAGATGCATGTTTATGAAGGTGAGCTTGAATATTCTTTGTTGTTGGCTCAGGAAAGATACCATCTTTTAAATAATTAAATATGAGTACATACCATTCACTAGAGATTTCCATGGTGGCTGGTACCACTTCTTCAACTTTAGATTCTATCGATGGTTTCATAGTTGTGTGCACAATGAATGTGAAATCTTTTGAAGGATCTTGAGGAGATATCATAGAAGTTGCACTCCTCATTGCATCTGCATGTGAATTATCTTTACGTGGGATGTTATCAATGGTGAATGAATCAAATATTTCTAATAGAGTCATTGTGAGATCCTTATATTTCAATAATTTATCATGATTATCTTGATGCGTTTTATTTATTTTCTCAATGACTAATTGTGAATCATCGAATATCCTTATGTCCTAGGTCCTAGAGTTAAAGTAGCACATAAACTCACAATTAATGCTTCATATTCTACCATGTTGTTTGTGCATAGGAATTTCAAGTGATAGGACAAGGGAATAGGATTTCTATCAGGTGGGACTATTATAACCCTTGTGCTAGAGCCAGTTCTACACCTAGAGTCATCAAAGTATAACTCCCATGTATTAGGTTCAGTTGTCAACACATTATCATCAGGGAATGAATCATTATTAGGTAAATCTAGAGGAGAAGGAGCTTTAACCAATTGGTCAGTTAAATCTTGTCCTTTAATTTCCTTTTGTGAGACAATTATAAGGTCAAACCCAGTTAATAACATAACCCATTTAGCTAAATGTCCTGAAAAATCTGTTTTAGTAAAAATATGTTTTAAATGATCAAATTTTGTCATCACATGTATTTCAACATTCAATAAGTAGTGTCTTAACTTACTAGTAGCAAAAATAAGAGCCAAACATTGTTTCTCTATTGTTGTGTATCATTTTTTGTAATCAATCAGAGTTCGGTTGATGTAATAAATAGGATGTTCTTTATCCTTTTCATCTTGTTGGGCCAAAAATGATATGAGAGCATCAGTCGATGTTGATGTATAAAATATAAACAATTTATCTTGCATAGCGGGTTGTAAAACAAGTGGAGTAGCATCCTAATCTTTCAAAAGTTCTCAAAAGCCTATTTACAATCCTCATTCTAATTAAACTGTGCCTCTTTCTTAAGAATATGTGTAAATGGTAACATTCAATTTTTCTAGGAGGTGGCATGTTAACTATAGCATCAATTTTCTTCGTGTCCACCTCAATGCCTCTATGAGATACTATGAAACCTAAAAAATTTCCACTATTTATGCCAAAGACACACTTATTTAGATTTAATCTCATGTTATATTTTTTCATTCGTACAAAGATCTTTCGAAGGATATTCACATTGTCTTGTTGATTTAAAGATTTAACTAGAATATTGTCAACATAGTCTTCCAAGATCTTGTGTATATAATCATGAAATATCAATGTCATAGATTGTTGATATGTTGCAACTCAAATCTTCAATCCAAAGGGCATGACTACCCAACAAAATGTTCCCCAAACTATTATAAATGCTTTTTTGTATTGATCTTGAGGGTTGATAAATATTTGATTATATCGAGAGAATCCATCCATCAATGAAAAAAAATCATGTCCCATAGTCGAGTCCACTATCATGTCAATATTAGGAAGGGGCAAATAATTTTTTATAGATTCTTTATTTAAATCATGAAAGTTTGTACACATCCTAATACAGTTGTCAGGTTTTGCGATAGTAACAATGCTCGAGATCCAAGGAGAATAATCTATAGGTCATATAAAGCCAACTTTGAGGAGTTTTTCAATCTCGCCCTTAACTAGTAAGGCTATATTAGGATTCATTTTTTGTATCTTTTTTCTTACCGGTTTGGAATTTTCAACAAGGACTATGTTGAGCATCACTATCTTAGCATCAATTCCTATCATATCCAAATAAGTCCAAGAAAAAAGGTCAGGAAAGTCATGAAGCAAAGTCACATGGTCTTCTTGTTCATCTTTGTAAAGGAACTTTCCTATCTTAATCACTTTCTCCTTATTGTTAATTTCCATCGGTATGTCAATTGTATCTCCCAAAGGAAGTGCACCTTATTTTGGAAATTTAAAGTCATATTCTTCATTGTCCTTATCAATCTCATTACTTTCCTTCTCTATGTATTTTTTCTTAGCACTAATCATAACACATGTAACCCATTTATTTTTAGGATTAGATGGTTTGTCATAAACTCCTAACATGTCTTTCAAGGCTTCATCATCTTTAAAGTATTCCCATGATGGTTCACAAGTCATATGAAGCAATTCAAGATGCTTCAAGGTGAGAGTTTTTTTAGGATTACACATGATGGTGTTGATGCTTAATGAGGGTCTTTTGTTTTCTTGCGTTATTTTAGAAGGACAATATCCCAAACGGGTATGTGCAGGATCATGATGGGCCAAAAAGTGGCGATATGTAAGTGATATGATGGCCCATGTGGCTGATGACATTTTTTTACCCAAAATTGATGAAACGAAAAGGGTTTTTAAAGGAGATTCTCTTCTTTCCACGAATATGAATTATGCTTTACTTTGAATTTAATAAATAATTATTATTCATTTTCTATTTGAATTACGACTAAATTCCTCATTGATAGGCTGACTGAAAAACATCTATAGCTTTCAAATGGTATCACATTTTTTGAATATGAAATATGTGTCACATTCTATGATTCACATACTATAGGATTAAAAAAAATAAAAAAATCATGAAGTTTTGACCAATTTAAAGTGGTCAAACATACGAGTTTTTATATTTTTTAAAAGTTGTAATAAAAAAATCATAATTAATTATTTACTTGGAAAAAAATTACAAAAAAATATGCATCACATCAGGACATGAGTCCTCTACTTATATCTAAAATATTATAAAAAAATATTATCATTTTATTGTGGTTAATGTGGTTAGACAAACACCTACTTCTTATTTTTTTCCTGAAATTTAAGTACTACTACATTGAAATTTCAAATTTTCACCAAATAGAATTTTTTTAAAAATAAACCTAGTAGTTTAGAAACTACATTCAATTTTCTACAGATTCTATTCTTACATATTTTTGAAATACTATAGATAACTTATTCAAATTTTTACATCAAGTTGCCTAACTCTGATTTTCTGAATTTTCATCGCCACTTAAGGGCCTATTTTGTCCATGATGATCCTACACATACCCAAACCACTTTTTTTTTTTGCATTTTAGGCTCTACAGGAACATGAATTCCTTGTTCTTTCTTTCCACATCCTTTCCCATTATATCCAAGTTGTTTCATAAGCCCATAACCTCTTCCATAAAGTTTCTCCATTTGTTTTGGGTTTGGTGGTTGTTGATAAACTATCTCATCAAAGTTTGTTGTGTAGCTTGTGTCTTCTTCTAGAGTAGATGAGGTAGATTCTTGTGAATTTTCTTCTGAGTTCTGCATTGACATCACCATTGGTTTCTTTTTTTTTTTATCTTCTTTTCTTGTGATTATGTATTCTCTCGTAAACGATGGTATGAATTCTAAGGAACCCCAATCATCTTCCAATAACTTCAACACTGTTTCTATTTCTTGTTTGTCTTCTTCCATAGGTTCTATATTCGATGTTGGGATTAATGCGTTTAGAGGAATTATCATTCCTTTTTCAACTTGTAAGGAACTTTCAGGCTTGAGGTCTATTTCAATTTGGTATACTTTATTGTTATAGACATACTTCATTATGTGAAAAAAGGCTCTTTGTTCTGCACATGTGGAAAAATAGTAGATAATCAAAATAAAATTTTAAAAAATATGTTTAGGCTGGGTATTGATGTCCTTGATCCATTAAAAAATATTTTTATTCCCCACCCATCATAGTTGCATCTCCACCACCTAGAATCCATCATGATTCACAATAGGCAACCGTAATCAATCCTTGACAATGATAGATATTGAATGAAAGTGAGCTTGGAGACCCACAAGAACACTATTATGTTGCTTCAAGACTTCAACTTTTCTTGCTACTTTCTCTTGAATGCTTTTGAATGCTTAGATCTTGAATTGCTTTCTCTAGATGAAAATAATGACTTAAATCTTGTTTATATAGGAACTTCATATAATTCAACATTATTTTGATCTCAAATTCTGACATCAACCAAAGTTTTGAACTAAAAACTTGAATTTCCCACTCAAATCCTAAAAATGGGCCACACAAGACACATACACCACTTGTGGCATATGGGTCCCACCTAGGGGGACTCATATGCCCAAGGTGGCATATGAGTCCAATCATTAACTTTTTAGGTTGGGCCAATGATGGGTTGTTAGAGAATTTAATACTTTTGTTGATTTTGTTAGGATTTTAGTTGAAATAAGCCTTAAGATCCAAAATAAGTGTCTTAGGGACCTATTAATAATGATTTCATGCAAGGGTGCTAAAATGGGTCCTGACTAAGTATGAAATTATATCTTCTCCAAGAAGGAAGTATAATTTTTGACACTATAATGATTATCATATAATGCAGCTTGTAGTATCCATGGTTGATTGAAAGTATTGTATGGACTCTAACATAAAGCAACTTGGTATCCATACTTGATATTTATTTTAGCCACACATCACTAGAGAAGACTTCTTTATGCATCTTCATGCTCCTTTTCTCTTCTCTTTTTGCTAAGATTTTTTAATTTCATGTTTGTTGTGCAAGAGTGTTTATACTATATTTTTCTCTTGTATACTATATTTTCTAGTTAATATGTTTTTTCAACTAACATGTTTATCTTATCAAATTTTCACATAATATTTGTTTCTTACGTAGGATATTTTGGTTTTTTCGCAAGTCTTCATTCTAGGGGGATATTCCCCTCATTTGAAGGTCTTGCATCCTCTATAGTATCCTTAGGTAAATTTTCATGAATTTTGCATTTACTTTAACATGCATACTTAGTGTAGATGATATACCTAATAAAGTGAGGACAAAATATATTGTCAAACATTTCACACCTTCCCAATTAAACACTGAGTAAGTGCAAGAAGTTGGGTCCACGAAGAGGGGAAGTTTCGGCCAAAAAGAAAATCTCACAGAAAATGCGTACACATTATTAAAAAATGTGTATGTGTTATGCATCAGGTACCCAAGCCTAGGAAAATGTGTATGTGCTAAAAAATGCATACACGTTATATAATGTGTATGTGTTTTATAACACGTACAAGTCACTTATTTTAAAAAATAAATGCTTTTTAGAAATCGGTACCCATTTAAAAATGCGTACGTGTTTTAAAATGGTACGTGTTTTAAAACGGGTACCTATTTCTAAAAAACATTTTTTTTTTAAATAATCAAACAAATAAAGAACACATATGCATTTTGTAAGGCATACGCGTTTTTAAAAACACATACGTGTTCTTAAAAATTTGAATCTCCAACCCACAGGTAGCCTTGGTTTTAGCTTCGGGAAAGGTTTGGCAATTTGACTCTTAGCCTTTGACCTACAACTAAAAAGCTAAGGCATATTCAAGAAGAATGTCCTACTTTGGCAATATGGCCGATAGACTTTTTTCTAAATCAATCTATAAAATTAAAATCCATTAGAGAACACGATGTCTAGTTTACAAATATATATATTTTTATTAAGATTGGATTATATTTGTTATTTTCTAATTAATTTCTAAGCAAACTAGTCCTTAAACTTGAAATATCAAGCTTTTTTTGTTTTTTAATAACTATTTTTTGGTTAAGTTTCTTGTAAAAAAAATTATATGGCATCAATCTTCGGACAATTCTCTACACAATGAAAAAAAAATCAAAAAATATTTAGTTTAGGTCCAATTATGTTGTCCATACATGTTGATTTTTAAAAACAACAATTAAGGCCAATCAAAATTCAATAAAAAAAATTACAATAAAAATTCCTCATCAATCTTCATGTTATATTTTTTTCCCCAAAAGGAATTAAAAAAATACTTTTATTTGGGTCAAAAAGTTGTGTCCGTAAACATGCATGGTATGGTAAAAAAAAGGGACTTTTAAAAAGTGGTTTTACTACATCCCTATCAAAATTTAATTTTTACCATCTGGGTATTTGAATAAATTATATATTTGGAAACTAAAATGTTAAATTTCATATTAATGACTTTTTTTAAGATTCATTGTGTAAGTGCCTCAAATTTTCAGTCCAAGTGTGACAAATTTTGAAAAACAGCAAAAACATTTCCACTTTTTGAGATTTTTGTGGACCCAACTTCTTGCATCAACCCCACTACATGATGTCCTTAGTTTAGCACTCTAGAATGCAGTACCCCAATTACAAAATACTAGTAGTTGGATTATGTATTTTTTGTATTTCTATGATAATATAGGGTTTTTAAGTTTGATTTTTTCTAGATAGGAGTGCAACACATGGATTTATGTCATAAAAATTTGTGATTCTAGTGGTCATTTTTGTGTTAGTTTCCTCTAGTCTCATTGATATTTGGGAAATTAATAGCTCTACATGTCAATTTGAAAAGCATCTTGACATAAAACATCTCATTTTTGGCTCCCTAACAATATTTTTTCAATTCTCTATTATCACTCTAAAATTTTTCAAGAAGACTCTTTAGTTTTGAAAAAAAAACCCAACAATTTATACATTCATACCAACTTCATGTATGTGATTTCTTTAGTTGTTTTCAAGAATTATCTTTGTGAGATTTGGTAAGTGATAGAAAGTATGTCTTCTTGGAAGTTCTTATGGGCTTTTAAATGATTTTGTTCTTGCAATATTGTTCCCTTTCTCTTTATTTGCATTTTCACTATCATTTACAAAATCCTACACATACTACACAAAGTAAGTGATGGAAAGTATGTTTTCATCACCACTTAAGGGCCTGTTTTTTCCATGATTATACTACACATACCCAAACCACTTTTGTTTCTTGCATTTTAGGCTCTACAGGAACACGAATGCCTTGTTCTTTCTTTCCACATCCTTTCCCATTATATCCAAGTTGTTTCATAAGCCCATAACCTCTTCCATAAAGTTTCTTAATTTGTTTTGGGTTTGGTGGTTGTTGATAAACTATCTCATCAAAGTTTTTTGTGTAGCTTGTGTCTTCTTCTAGAGTAGATGAGGTAGATTCTTGTGAATTTTCTTCTGAGTTCTGCATTGACATCACCATTGGTTTCTTTTGTTTTTTATCTTCTTTTCTTGTGATTATGTATTCTCCCATAAACGATGGTGTGAATTCTAAGGAACCCCAATCATCTTCCAATAACTTCAACACTGTTTCTATTTCTTGTTTTTCGTCTTCCATAGGTTCTATATTCGATGTTGGGATTAATGCATTTAGATGAATTGTCATTCCTTTTTCAACTTGTAAGGAACTTTCAGGCTTGAGGTCTATTTCAATTTGGTATACTTTATTGTTATAGACATACTTCATTATGTGATGAAGAGTCCAAGGCACCACATGCATCTCATGAATCCAAGGTCTCCCTAAAAGAATATTGTATGATAGATTATCAGGCATGACATGAATAGGAGTTTGAAATGTATCCTTCCAAACTATAATAAGAAAAGTAATCACACCAAGCAATTGCTTTCCTACATTATCGAATCCTTGAATCACCAAGGAATCAAGTTGAATTATCAATTTTTCCATGCCTAATGTATCCAAAAGGGTCACACTACACACGTTAAGAGTGAAACAATTGTCAATAAAGATTATTTTTATTCCCCACCCATCATAGGTGGCTAATATCATGAATGCATCATTTTTATTTCTCATTTCCAAAGGAGGTAGCTCATGTTGGTGAAAGGTAATATCTACATTAACCATATTAATTCCCTAAATTAGAGCTTCCACATCATTTGCATTTGTACTAGAGGAAACCATAACTTGTTGCAAGGCAGTTTGAAGCATAGTGTGATAATTAGGTGATTTTTAAATTAAGTCCCATAGGGATATCTTTGTAGGAGTATTCTTAATTTGTTCAATGATATCATACTCCTTTCCACTATTTGAAGGAAAATGAGGAGTGCTAGGCAAGATGTGTTTGGAACAGGTGCCTCAATTTCTAGCTTGAACCTCTGAAAAAGACTTGGCGAATTTATCACCATTCTCAGCCTTTACCACTCTACCGCTGAGACTCTTTCATAGAGGTGTGGTCTGGTGGTTTACCACTTTACCATGGGCCTCTATTGGTCTATTTGTGGTTGGGCAGTGTTATCGCCATACTACAGGGTCTCCTTCCTAGGCTGGCAGTAGCGTGGTGGGTGATCACACAAAGTTGGTTTACAATTTCTGGGAGATTATGATTTTTGCTGAAATCACATATTTTTAGAAAATATAATGATTTAAGCCTTAATAAGTTCCATTTTAAGGATTCCAATTGAAGAGGGTTTGATCAAACCACCTTATATCAAACCCCCTTGGATAGAACCCCACTAGTTTTAAACCATACCTACAACAGAGTCTCTTTTACACCTATCAAAATGTTGATAAAAAATCACTTTTGATTTACCTTTTGGGGGATCAAATGAATTCATTTAAAATTTATTTGAAATGATCATGGTAGTCCTCAGAACGAGCTATCCAATGAATATTATTTTAATATGTTTTGGTTTTATTATGTATGTGTTTTTTTAGTTTTATTAAACATAGTTTTTTCACCAAAAAAAAGCTCTTTGTTTTGTACATGTGGAAAAATAGTAGATAATCAAAATAAAATTTTAAAAAATATGTTTAGGCTGGGTATTGATGTCCTTGATCCATTAAAATATATATATATATATATTTTTGATACATATAGACAAATCTATGTTGTATATAGTCTGCCTATATTTCAATTGTAATTGGTTTGACTTCGAAATTTGATTAAGGAAAAAATATTTAATAAAACACTATGAAACCAGTTGAAATTTCTAGATATCATAGTTACAAATCTAAATTTGAAAAAATTAGAATTTTACCCTTCATACAAAAAATTTATGTTGTATACGGTGAGCGTCACTCCTTAAAAATGATGTTTTTTTTTAAAAGCTAGTTTTCGAAGGAGATGGAAAAAGAAGTGCAATCTAGTTCCAAATTTTTTAAAAAATATATATTTAGAATCTATCGAAAGAATGTCACAAATCACTAGTTTTCATCATCTTCAAATTCCTCACAGTTTAGCCACTATAAGTGTTGAAAGTGAAGATTTAGTTGAAAAAAATCAGTTCAGTGTCCAATTTGCCCAAAAATTGTAAACCAATATTGTGGGATCACTTTGGTTGATGGGCGCAATCAGTACAAATCCTTACCTCCCTATCGTGGAGGGTGTTCATTGGTGGCACAGTGGCCACGATGGTCAACAACGGCTAAGTGAAGGACACCTCACTGTGATGGCCTTTTAGCCATGTCGTGGTGGTGTGGTAAGCCATGGTAGTTAGATATAACGGTTACCTCCTTGCTACGAATGTCTTGCGGTCGGGGCCCGGTAGCATGGTGGACCTCAACGGTCGGCACCGATGGTTATTTCCATACCGTGGGAGGCTTTGCTTAGCCTCGCAGTTGGGCAATGGCATAGCCATAATGTGGAAGGTCATTTTGAGCTCGACAGTGATGTGGTGTTAAGTGACGGGCTAGAAGACAAGCCATTGCCTCGATACCACGATAGTGTTAGAAGGAACCTACGGTTGGGTGGTGGGACTGCCATACTGTGGGAGGTCTTGCGGGGCTCAAGGATGGTGTGGTGAAGGTAGCTAACCAGTCTGACTTGACTGGAAGTGACGAACAAGTAGAGAGGTGATGCGTGGCAAGTATTCAACATCTGATTGGTTGAAGTTTGGAGTGGTGAAAGCAGTAAATGCAAGACGTGTTTTAGCTGATGAAAGAATCCGATTAAGGCAAGTGAGTTAATGCCTGGGCGGCCCGATGCGTGATTGCAGGGCAGATCGGTTAGAAGATCGGATTGCTTGATTGGGTGATCAGTGCATTATTAAGACCTATGATTGGTTGGAATTTTTAACCCGATGTAAGACTTGTATAGCTGATTACATTGATATAAGTCAATGAAGGGTGACAGTGAAGTTAAGTGATAGAGACAGAGAAGGTAGTTGTATTCATTGTATAATGTAAGAAGTATTGTAATAGTGAGTGCATGAAAACTAAAGTCTATTGCTATGAGCTAACTATCAGAGAGTGGGGATTGTGAGCTTTGTATGTAATTTATTTGACTATAATACAAAGTGTCTTCTCTTGGTGTGGTGGGTTTTTTCTTAAAAGGGTTTTCCCACGTAAATCTGGTGCTATCTATGTTTGCTTGTTTTTTGTTATCCTTTCTACTTTGTGTGTGTTCATCTTAGTTGTTTTAAGAAGCTTTAAAACTAGTCTTTGCACTTCTCCTCTGTTGTATTAACATTAGGAAAGTGATTCCACACCTCTGTTTTCCTTTCAAGATGGGGTTAGGAAAAGGTAAATATGTTTTAGTTGGTTGTTTGGGCTGTGGATAGTTTCTAGTATTATATATGTGAGAAATGGCATTATAACTTGATTGTTGCAAAAAATTATTCTTAGGTGGTTCAAGGGTGAAAACGGGTTTGTTTTGAGTTTGAGGTTTGTGTGAAGGTGGGTAAATGATAAGTTGAGGTTGAATGACGTTAACTTCTCTTGGTTTTAGTGGGTTATAACAAGCCTTAGTGGATGAACCTTGTGAGATCAAATCCTCAGGGGCTTCATCTAGCATGTCAAAGTAATCACTACTAAAAGGTTTGAGGTTTAGGTTAACTTGGACAAAGAGATTAGACATGTACTCAAATGACTATGCTTGCTCCAAGTGGTTCATTGGTTTATAGGTGTTTTTGGTTTTATTTTCTAATGAATGACAAATGTAATCTAAGCTAATTGAATTATGAACTAATGCTAGAAATGAAAAGTACATTGATTTAATTCTATCGACAATTACAATTAATCTAAATTAAGCTAGATCTAATGAAATGCATGAAACCAAAATGCTACAAACTGAAATAGAAATGTAATAACAACAAACTCAAACATAGAAACAAATAATTTGATGTTGGAAAATGCAGTTTAAAATATGAAACAAGACTAAATCACCCAAAGGTGCATATGAGTCCCAATCAAGGATTTTCAAGGCTTTGAATCTTGAATAATAGTCACCACAAAATACCCATAAATTAGGAAAAACCACCTGTACTGGGACTAAATCACCTAGAGGGGCGTATGAGTCCCAGATTAGGGTTTTTACATCCTTTTCAGAAAATTTTATGTGAATGTCATGTTTTCTATTTTGGATGATGTCTAAGCTAAGTTCAAATGTATATTTCAGATGAAATTCAATGATGCAAGATGCAAAAATGCAACCTATATGCACTTTCACTAATGCAATATTTAGAAAATCTAGATGGAAATTAACTAATGAAAAACCTAACGCAATGTTAATGCAAGCTAGATATAGGATTGAGATGCACTCCAAATTAGAAATAGGGTGTTCTAAAGGCTAGGTTCACCAAAATAAAACCTAGAAAATAGGGTTCCAACTTACAAGAGAGAGATGGAACTTACGACCTATTTCAATTAGTTTTAGTCAACAAAACTCTAAAGATCTCAATCCAAAGATGGAATGAATGAAAGATATCTACTAAAGGATGTCCTAGGGTATGATTAAATGCTAATAGGGGGTTCACCACCAAGCAAGATCTTGGAAAGAAAAATGGCTTGCAAGATCTAATGATTAAACCTAATGACATGCAAGATTGTAATAAATGACCTAGAAATAAATGTAAAATAGAATAAAAAACTAAGAAGTCAAAAACGTGCACCTCGATATCTAAATATGCTTGGAATAAACTCTAAACTATTGAAAATTTATACTTTAGGGAACATTGGGACTCATACACCTGGTTGTGTGTATCAATCCCATACTAGGGTTTATAGATTGAAATAGGAATCTAGTAGTGTTGACTCCAGATATTCAAAAAATCTAGAAAATTGCCTGTACTAGGACTCATATGCCAATTGTGGCGTATCAGTCCCATTCTATTTTTTTCTCAAAAATTTAAAATCTAGATCTGCTTTCTAATCCATGCTCTTCCTTCCTGAACTAATTTCTAGATCTAAACCTATAAGAAGACCTACAAAATAGAATATAGTGTTGATTTGCTTATGGGGGGTTTTCCTTGGTCGAAACCCTAGTTTGATAATTAAACCTTGATAGATATAATGGATCTTGAATGTAAATGTGAACATAAACCTTAAACTTAAGTGTATCTAAGATTAGGAAATCTAAAATGCAAGGAAACCCTATTCTAATGTGTTAGAATAAGATGCATGAATGGAACATAAAATGATGACTAGCTTAGAGAGATCCCTAATCATGATAATAAGCCATGATGATGCATATACCTTCCTTAGTCTATAAGTAGAGTGATAATGGGGGATGGAATCACTTAGGAAACAAGTGATTAGACTTTTCTTGATGGCTAGTTGCATCTCCACCACCTAGAATCCATCATGATTCACCATAGGCAACCCTAATCAATCCTTGACAATGCTAGATATTGAATGAAAGTGAGCTTGGAGACCCACAAGAACACTATTATGTTGCTCCAAGACTTCAACTCTGCTTGCTACTTTCTCTTGAATGCTCTTGTGAAAGAATGCTTGAATGCTTGTGAATGCTTAGATCTGGAATTGCTTTCTCTAGATGAAAATAATGACTTAAATCTTGTTTATATAGGAACTTCATATAATTTAGCATTATTTAGATCTCAAATTCTGACATCAACCAAAGTTTTCAATTAAAAACTTGAATTTCCCACTCAAATCCTAAAAATGGGCCACACGAGACTCATACGCCACTTGTGGCATATGGGTCCCACCTAAGGGGACTCATATGCCCAAGGTGGCATATGAGTCCCATCATTAGTATTTTACGTTGGGCCAATGATGGGTTGTTAGAGAATTTAATACTTCTGTTGATTTTGTCAGGATTTTAGTTGAAATAAGCCTTAAGATCCAAAATAAGGGTCTTAGGGGCCTATTAATGATGATTTAAAGGGGATTTAATGCAAGGGTGCTAAAATGGGTTCTGACTAAGTATGAAATTATATCTTCTCCAAGAAGGAAGTATAATTTTTGACACTATAATGATTATCATATAATGTAGCTTGTAGTATCCATGGTTGATCGAAAGTATTGTATGGACTCTAACATAAAGCAACTTGGTATCCATACTTGATATTTACTTTAGCCACACATCACTAGAGAAGACTTCTTTATGCATCTTCATGCTCCTTTTCTCTTCTCTTTTTCTTAATTTTTTTTATTTTCATGTTTGTTGTGCAAGAGTGTTTATACTATATTTTTCTCTTGTATACTATATTTTCTAGTTAGTATGTTTTTTTAACTAACATGTTTATCTTATCAAAATTTTCACATAATATTTGTTTCTTACGTAGGATATTTTGGTTTTTTCACAAGTCTTCATTCTAGGGGGATATTCTCCTCATTTGAAGGTCCTACATCCTCTATAATATCTTTGGGTAAATTTTCATGAATTTTGCATTTACTTTAACATGCATATTTAGTGTAGATGATATACCTAATAAAGTGAGGTCAAAATATATTGTCAAACATTTCACACCTTCCCAATTAAACACTGGGTAAGTGCAAGAAGTTGGGTCCACAAAGAGGGGAAGTTTCAGCCAAAAAGAAAATCTCACAGAAAATGCGTACGCATTATTAAAAAATGCATATGTGTTATGCATCGGGTACCCAAGCCTAGAAAAATGTGTATGCACTAAAAAATGCGTACGCGTTATATAACGTGTATGCGTTTTATAACACGTACAAGTCACTTATTTAAAAAAATAAATGCTTTTTAGAAATTGGTACCCATTTTGAAACGCGTAAGCATTTAAAAATGGGTACCTATTTCTAAAAAACATTCTTTTTTTAAATAATCAAACAAATAAAGAACACATGCATTTTGTAACGCGTACAGGTTTTAAAAAAAACATACATGTTATTAAAAATTTGAATCTCCAACCCACATGTAGCCTTGGTTTTAGGTTCAAGAAAGGCTTGGCAATCTGACCCTTAGCCTTTGACCTACAACTAAAAAGCTAAGGCATATTGAAGAAAAATGTCCAACTTTGACAATATGGCCGATAGACTTTTTTCTAAATCAATTTATAAAATTAAATCCATTAGAGAACACAATGTGTAGTTTACAAATATATATATTTTTCTTAAGATTGGATTATATTTGTTATTTTTAATTAATTTCTAAGCAAACTAGTCCTTAAACTTGAAATATTAGGCTTTTTTTTGTTTTTTAATAACTATTTTTTGGTTAAGTTTCTTGTAAAAAAAATTATATGGCATCAATCTTCAGACAGTTCTCTACACAATGAAAAAAAATCAAAAAATATTTAGTTTAGATCCAATTATGTTGTCCATAAACGTTGATTTTTAAAAACAACAATTAAGGCCAATCAAAATTCAATAAAAAAAAAAGTTCAAAAAAAAATTACAAAAAAAATTCCTCATCAATCTTCATGTTGTTGTCTTTTTTTCCCCAAAAGGAATTAAAAAAATACTTTTATTTGGGTCAAAAAGTTGTGTCTGTACACATGCATGGTATGGTAAAAAAACAGGGACTTTTAAAAAGTGGTTTTAATACATCCCTATCAAAATTTAATTTCTATCATCTCGGTATTTGAATAAATTATATATTTGGAAACTAAAATGCTAAATTTCATATTAGTGACTTTTTTTAAGATTCATTGTGTAAGTTCCTCAAATTTTCAGTCCAAGTGTGACAAATTCTGGAAAACAACAAAAATATTTCCACTTTTTGAGATTTTTGTGGACCCAACTTCTTGCATCAACCCCACTACATGATGTCCTTAGTTTAGCACTCTAGAATATAGTACCTCAATTACAAAATAATAGTAGTTGGATTATGTATTTCTTGTATTTTTATGATAATATAGGGTTTTTAAGTTTGATTTTTTCTAGATAGGAGTGCAACACATGGATTTATGTTATAAAAATTTGTGATTCTAGTGGTCATTTGAGTGTTAGTTTCCTCTAGTCTCATTGATATTTGGGAAATTAATAGCTCTAGATGTCAATTTGAAAAGCATCTTGACGTAAAACATCTCATTTTTGGCTCCCTAACAATATTTTTTCAATTCTCTATTATCACTCTACAATTTTTCAAGAAGCCTCTTTAGTTTTGGAAAAAAAAACCCAACAATTCATACATTCATACCAACTTGATGTATGTGATTTCTTTAGTTGTTTTCAAGAATTATCTTTGTGAGATTTGGTAAGTGATAGATAGTAGGTCTTCTTGGAAGTTCTTATGGGCTTTTAAATGATTTTGTTCTTGCAATATTGTTCCCTTTCTCTTTATTTGCATTTTCACTATCATTTACAAAATCCTAAGTGCTAGCATAGTGTGTTTGGGTTTTTATCTCTAATTTAGTTGTTCCCATTTTTTATTGAAAGAATTGCACCTTTTTCATTTGGAATATTATCAAAATTTTAACATATCATGTAGGTAGAAAAACCAAAGTAGAGTTTTGAATCAGACAAGCCCCTTAACAAACACACAAATATTTTTTTCTTTCTTTTTTCATTATTGTAGAGTTATATTGAAGAAGAAACAACATTATTTGGTGATACATTTTTCAACAACTCTTTAATGTTTTTGTTTCTTTTTAAAAAAAATTGAATAGTTAAGCTTAATGTCATTTCTATCATTTTGAGAACTTTACCTTCTTTAAAAAAAATGTATTTTACATTATGTGCATACAATAAGTTTGTTGACACTTGATAGTCTTTATGATAATGTGATATGAGGATGTCTACATGACATGTTAGTGTCTATCGAAAATACTTGCAAAGAAGAACATACTTCTCCATGGTCAACATTTTCCATTTTTATTAATAAAAAACTATAAAAAGGTTCTAAAAAAGATATAGTTCGTTGTAATTGAAGATTTTTGTTTGTAATTTGTAACTTTTTAGATTTAGTATAAAATCTTTTGCTAAAAGATAATTAAAGTAGATTTAGAAGAACCTAAATTTCAAGTTTATCTCAATGTAGATAGTGAAGTTAGCACTCAAAGAAATCCCCTTTGAAGCAATTAACCTTTTCACTCCCTACAAGAGTTTTGTAGTCGGGATAAAATATACATGCGAAGGTTTCTTTAAAAGATTGACATGCTTGAAGAAATAATGACACCCTTAAAAAAATAGAACAGACATAGAGAAATTATTAAAGGAAGAATAAAAAACATAATCTGAATGATGATTATCTCCATGTTTCCTTTGATCAACCAAGCTTTGTGTGTTCAGTACTTTAGCATCTTTAGAGTTAATTATAACCCCATAAACTTACAAATAATGACATTGTGGAAGAAAAATTCAATTATCAATGACAAAGTCAGAATTATAAATAACTATTGGAATTTTCTTGCTTTGAGGAAAACATTGATTGATTTTAAAATCATTAGTTTTTTTTTTTCTAAATATTTTGTATTATTGTTGAACTAGATTTACAGGAATATTTATTGCATTGGCTTCATCCATGAAATGACCAACAAGATGAGAAAACATGACTTATCTGAAAGAAAGCTTAAAAAGACATAAAGGTTCATGTGGATCAGCCATGATTCCACAACCTAAATATGACAGAACAAAGAAAATCAAACCTGCAAAATTAAAAAATAAAAAACATGCAAGGCCACAGAGAAAACAGCTTCACTCTCCAAAAATCATCCTATTTCTTTTTATAATCCCAAAAACTGTTCATTCGCCATATATTGAAGTTTACATGTTTATATGTTAAAAATAGTAAATGGTATAATATAATTTTTTAAATAAATTTTTAGTTGACTTATGTGATAGAATTGTTAGCCAGGGGAGATCTAAAGAAATACTAAATATGATCCCCCTCTTCGCTATTTTCTTGTTTTACCTGAATGGCGTTCCTATAACAAAGCTCGCCTCTCTAACAAAGTTCGCCTCTCTAAATAGAGAGGATACAGCGATACAATATATGTCTGACAAATAAATAAGAATTGACTGTGTAGAGCGATTCATAGTCACTACCAATCTTCAACGGCAAATTATGTCGAAACCATTCTGTAAACAGTTCTTCGTTAGGCAACCTACTTATAATCTTTGAATTTCAGCAGGAGTCCATCTTATGCATTCTTCCTTTAGACTATTCTGTAGAATTCAAAATATAAAATAAAATTGTAACCTTGAAACCTATGTGATAGTTATGAGAAATAAGGAGATTTTAGTAAGGGGTTTTAGTGGTGGGAATCGCAGTAAGGGAAGTGGCCATCTGAGATGACAACTTAAGAATCTCCGTGAGATCTACCGGGTGTTGAGGAGAAGGAATCCACTTGTAGTGGTGGAGGAGTTTGGCAACCCAGAGATGGACGGTCGCGAGGCCGAGAACCTTTCCGGGGCAAACTCGCCGACCTGCACCAAAGGGCGCAAGCCTCAAGTCATTACCCCGAATATCTATCTTCTCTTGGACAAACCTCTCGGGCCGGAATTCATGAGGCGACTCCCAGATTTCCGGGTCATGAGTAATGGACCACATGTTAACCATTGCAGTCGTCCCGGCTGGAACATGCATCCCACCTGCTATATCAACGTCCTCTGTGCACAAGCGCGCCCACGACAGCAGAGGCCCCGGTGGATGCATTCGCAAACTCTCCTTTACAACCGCTTGCAGATACGGAAGCCTTGCTATGTCCTCGTCACACACGCTTCTATCCCGCCCTACCACTGCCTCTAACTCTGCCTGAGCTCTGCTTTGTATTCCTTCATTCACTACCAACTCCGCCATGGTCCACTCTGTAACTAGAGCTACAGTGTCTGTCCCTCGGAATATCATCTCCTGTATGTAACAAATATTATAATCAGATATATATATATATATATATATATATATGGGGGTTTTACTGAGGGCTTTGATGGGTCGTATGAAAAATATAGCAGGACGGAGTATTGCTTACCCAAAGAACCGCGATGATGTCGTCGTCGTTTAGCTTGTCGTGTCCTTGAAGCGAAAGGAGCGCATCTACGAAATCTGAATCGGCTGTGTCCATGGGCACAGCGGACTGTCGATGTTGGTGGATGATGCGTTGAACGAAAGCCCTAACGCGAGGTACGAGTCGAGCGCAGCGGGCGTGGATTCGCAAAGGGTCAAGCGGTCGTAGCCAGGGCAGATGATCAGCCCAGTTGAATGCCCCCAGCACTTCAAACCCCTCCTCCACCATTTCCCTCACTTCCCGGGCTTCTCCATCACCATCCATCCTTCGACCAAACACGCTTCCCATGATGTTATTGAGAGCCGCCGCCTGGAGATGTGGACGGAGGTTGACGGAACCCTTCCATGCGCACTCATTGCGTATATCAGACAGCATTTTCAGAGATTCCGCCTGACGCCCGGCTTCGTGCACAGCAATTCTTCGTGGACTGAAGAGATGAGCAGCCGAGATCCTACGCAGCATCCTCCAGTAGTCGCCGTTGGGTGCAAAGCCTATTGCTCTCCCAAACATGAGTTGCTTGGCAGATTGTTTGAGTGGCCTATCTGCAAAGTAGGGGGAGCTCAAGAGCTCCCTCGCCACCTCTGGATCTGACGTTATGACTGCTCGGGTTGAACCCAAGCTGAATGCCATGAGTTTTTTCGCCTCATGAATATTTGCCAAAGAGGCAAGCTTACGGTGAGCATGGCCGCCACTCATTTCCATTAAGCTTCCGATTATGGGCCATCCTCTGGGCCCTGGAATCTTCTTGTTATTATTCTTTGTGGCCCACGCACATCCCCCGGGACTCCACCAGGATATGATTACTGCACAAAGCAGAGCAGCAGCCAGTATCTTAATGTATTGCTTCCATGTACAACTATCTTCATTATAGCCTTGAATGCTATCTAAGAAACGTATGCTACGCCCATTGCAACCCAGGGGAACTAGTACATATACCCATCGCCCTATCGTTCCACCACAGCTCATTGCAGTGTTCTCCATTAAGGATAAACAAGGCAAGACTCAATAAAAACAAGCAGAAATCGGTACATTGATGTTTGCATGTCGAGGTTAAATAGAACGTGAAGGGTTGAACGGTCTGCTACAAAACTAATCGTAGTGGCGATGCGAGGAAAAGTCAAGCGAGAATTTGAGCTAACACGGAAAGCAATAATGATGTAGGGCTAAATCGGCACACTGAATCGACAAGAAAACCGGAAAAACATAAAAACAAAACGAAAAGAACAGCTATGGTAATAACTAAATTTTGATTTCCCCAATAAATGCAAACTTTTTGAAGACTGAAATTCTATAGTATCTCGTCAACGATAGTATCTCGTCAACGATATTTTGTAGTTTAAATAAGGCATTCTGTAACTTTTACAAGGTATTTTTAAACATATAGCCGCCACAAGAAATTGCTTTGAATGGGGTCTCACAAATGAGAATCCTTCAAACAACAAAACCGGAACCAATAAAAATAAAATAAAGATCTGGATGGTAATAGAATGTGAAGGAATCTTTGGATGGACTAAAACATGCATACTTTCCAAGGCAATACTAAATCCTTTTTCTTTGAGTTTTGGGGATTGCAACTTCTACGATTGGCTCAGCTGGCTTGACTTATGGAATCCAAGTAGATTAAATAAATTTGACGCCGGTCATTACGATGCATTGATTTCCTTGGAATTAGATTACTCTCTGCGCTTCTCACGGTCACGTTTGCCTTCCTTAGATCTAGTATACCGTGATAGCATTAAACTATGCACATTAACTAACAGTCGCACCCAATGTTCAAAAGACACGTTTGATAATCATATAGGCTTGTTTTTTTGGTTGTTTTACAAAATGAGTTTCTTTCTTTAAATGTTGAGTAGAATCTAATAAAACATAAGGATAATGAATAGTAGAAGTACTTTGTCAATAGTTTTAATGAAATTGTCACTTTTTTCTAATCAATATTTTATACAGTAATCATTTTCTTGTTTTTATGAGTATCATATATGTAATATAATGTTTGCACACATATCATTGGTATGTGAAGATGAATAAGTCAATGGGGTGAAAGTATAAAGTTTTTTCACATTTGTATGAAAGAAACAATCACAACGATTCAGTTTTTTTATTTGAAACATTATTACGTGATATATATGTTTGAAATTTTGAAATTATGCAAATTATTAAAATATATATTTTTGTGTATTTATTGTTTTTTTAATTAAAAAATTATTTAACTATTTTTTATAAAATTGACACTATAATTTAGTTGTTAATAAAATGTTAAAAGGTGAAGTTAAATAGGATGGTCCTCTTTATTATGTGTATTTATAATTTGAAAATCTAGTGCATCGATTTATTTTTTTCAATTTTGATAAGTACATCTTTTTAAATAAATATTAAAATATGTGTAATAAAACACAACTATTCGCGGGGACACTCCTATTGTATATAAAAAAAAAAAAACACAACTATTTCTATGGAATGCCATTTTTTTTCTTTAAACTATTTATTCAAAATTTAAAAAAATGCCATCTTGATATATAATCTTTTATCTATTACATCATATTTTTTTCAAATATTTGAATAAATTTTAATATTTTTTCTTTACTAAATAATCAACCTTATATTTTCATGCCGGTAACCTATTTTTAGTAAAAATTAAAAATAATATATAAATAATAATTAAACATTTAAAAAATATATATTTTTGAAAAATACACACATAGATCTACAAAAAAATCATACTTTTATTAAAATATTATTTACATGAGTAGTTGTTGAAACATCAAGTTTTTTGAATAATTTTATTTCTGTAATAAATTGGTCTCAATGTGGTGCTACATATGCATTTAGTGAACATTTTCAATTGGAAAAGTTGAGGCCATATCTAACTTGGGTAGAATGAATCTAGCTAGATCATATGTTTGAAAAAAAAAAAAATTAGTTAGAAATATTTAAACTCACTTGTGTTGATCATAAGTTAGATGGAACTATGACACAAATTTGTACTTTTACTCAATGAACCTTTGATATTGCATGAATGTGAGTCCTTCACAATTTATTTTGCTGATGTGAATTGTTACTTTCACTATCATCAATTGGATGTGTGTAATGTTTTTACAACTTAGGTTCCAAAATTAAAATTAAAATATATCAATGAGGTGAAATGTAATAGAAAATATGATATATTCTTCCTATGGTGACTAATATGAAGCTATAATGATCGATATAAATCTTAAACAAGAAAAGACAAACATGGTGAGATGCATTACAATAGATGTGTTGCACAATACTCCCTTACAACTTGGATGCTCTTACATCATATATGTACATTGGTACCTCATTAGGCTACATATTTGTCAAGATCCATTTTTCATCCACCTAACATACACTTAAAGAGTTTCGGTTTAGGCTTTTATTCCTTTATTTTATTTGGTACTTTTCCTACACCTAGATAGGTAGGCTCATTTAAGTTTAATAATGATGAGTGGGAGTAATAGGTGTATCTCTCTTCCATATTCAATTACACTTTATTTGAATAATGAGGCACATTATGGCTCTAGGAGTTACACTTCTTAGTAGATGATTAGTCCACCTTTCTACTCCTCCTCATTTTTTTATACATGTATTCATCTATCTTTATTTTTTATTTATTTTTATCTTAATTAATATGAATAACATTGCTTATAGTATTATCTATTATTAAATAATGTTGTTGTTATTATTATAGAATCAGGTATTGGTTGCTTTCCTACTTATTATAAAATAAAAATAAAAATAATATGTTAGGTAAATTTAGAGATTTCGTGAAAGTTAAGAAACCTTCATCTATTAGGTACTATAGCATCAAAAATTATCACTCTTAACAATTTCACACTAGGTTTAGCTCCCTCTTATGTGCTTGGACACAATTATAGATCCAATTTGCTCATTTCATAATAATACTCAGAAAATTAGAAGTGAGATTGAAAATAAACATTTAATATTTAATACTATTGTTGAAGGCCCCAAAAAAGATGGGTCTGGACTAGGGCGTCCAGTGCCCCTATCCAACCTCTTTTTGCCTAATTTTGAATATGTTAGTGTGAGTATTTTAATATTTAAATATCCAATTTTACTTGTCAGCTATCGATATTTGATTAGCAGGAAATTAAAGAATTGCATATAAATATAAGTTATTTTCACCATATTAATCCTAGCAATTTTGGAGAGAATAATTGAAGATCTTAAAGTCAATCAAGACAATTTAAGGGTAGATTTAGCAACATTATTACAACACTTTCATCAATCAATATCAAGCTTGCATGACATAAGAAGGAACTGATCATGTTCAAGAAGCTATTATGGTCAATCATGCCAAATTATGAAGATGTGTTGAGTTATCCTCTACATGTTAGGTACAACAATATATTATGTTTTGTGAACTAACCTTTTGCAAGTCTATAAAGCAATCAAGACACCCATCAATCAACATTTGTGGTAACTTATGGTGTGGCATCACTTCCTCAAGGATTTCACATCAAGATAACATTGTCGTTTATTGTTTATCATTTAAGTCAATTATTGTTTTAGACTTTACCCAACCTAAATTATACCCTCTTGATCGTTATCATTATCAGTGAAAATCAAGCAAAAGTTTAGAAAAATACAGAAACAATATGAATGTAGAACTAAATTGCCACTCTAAATCAACAAGGAAACGAAAAAACATAAAAACAAAACAAAAAAGAATAGTTACAATAATAACTAAACATTCATTTCTCTAATAAATGCAAACTTTTAGAAGATTGTAAAATTCTAGTAGGGGAGAAGACCCAGTTACCGCCAACCATTGAATAACCGCCACCTCCATGCTCACTTAACCCCCCCAAAAAAAAATCACTTTGATCCATTAAATTTTTTTATTTGATCTAATAAATAATTACATAAACATCAATGGCTGCTCATTAAGTGCTAAAGTGAATGTTTTTGAGTGGATTTGAAGTATAAAACAGTTATAATTGATTGAAATTATAGTGGGCGGATACTGGGACATTAGGTGGCGACGACCAGACGACACCTCTAAAAGGTGTCTTTTTGACCTTTGCGCGCATATCCAACACTCCCACATTCTACTGAATTGCCCAAAAGCCAAAACCTTAGTTATAAGCACTTAACTCATAAGCGAAAAAAACCCATAATTTTTTTTTCAATTCGACGTACGGTTTGAATTCTATGATTGCATGAAGTTAACCCTGACGGATGCTGGATCTTCTCCCCTAATATAGATATTAATCAATGATAGTGTAGTTAAAATAAGACATACTTTAACTTTTGAAAGACAATTTTGAACGGATAGCTTTCACAAAAAAATTCTTGACAAGCAAACAATAGTGTCTCACAACTGCTCAACCAACATCAAAACCGGGAAAGCTAAAAATAAAACAAAAACAACAGCTATCATCTAGAAGTTGCAGGAGTCATTAGATCGACTGGAACATGAACACTTTTTAAGGCAATAGTAAATCCATTTTCTTTAACTTTCGGTAATTGCAACTTCCACGATTTCTCCACTTGCTTGACTTATGGAATCGAAGTAAATTAAATAAATTTGACTTGCAGTTTACACTTTTCCGGTCATTATGATGCATTGATTTGCTTGATATTAGATTACTCCCTTCCGCTTCTAACGGTCAACATTGCCTTCCCTTGATCTAGTGTCCCGTGATAGCATTAAACTATGAACATTAACTAACAGTCGCAGCCCAATGTTCAATGGACATATTGATAGTCATAAAGGTTTTGGTGGTGTTTTAAAAAAAAAATGTGCTTCCTTGTTTAAATGGTTGAGTATGTTTTAATGATAGACGTTTTTTATGTTGAAGAGTATAAGCACTCTGTTAATATTTTGGTACTTATTTCTAATAGTAGTTTTTTCTTGTTTCTTGAGTGTCATATATATACTATAGTGCATGCACATATCTCATTGGTATGTAAAGATGAAGGACATCTAAAGATCAACAAGATAATGAAATCTTGATATAGAAATGCTGTTCTTTATCATCAATTGAATGTGTAGAATGCTTTATACAATTTATGTTCCAAACTAAAAATTAAAATATGTCAATGAGATGAAATGTAATAGAAAATGTGGTAGATCTTATTCCTTTGGTGACTAGTATGAAGCTATAGAGATTGATATGAAGCTTAAATAAGAAAACAAAAACATGGTGAGATGCATTTCAATAGATGTGTTTTACAATACTAGAAATAACGAGAAAACATACAAAATATCTAAAAAGAAAATCATTAAAAGAAAATAGTGATGTGAAATTACCCAAGTACAACGTGGATGCTCCTACAACATATATGTACATTGATACTATTATCAATTTTGAATGCACCCTTGAGAGAGTAAGAGGTTAACTCTCTCCTTAGTTGATACCATGGAAAGACCCTAAGCTCTGTGGGTTGTCTACAATTTGGAGTGAATCTATAGAGGGGCTTAGTTTTCTTAGTGCTTTGCCTATTCTTATCTATCCTACCGTTGTTTCACAAGCAAAAATGACAAAAAATGACATGAAATTGAAATCTAAACCTAAAGGAGGTGATACAACATATTTTTGTGACGTGTATTTATTTTTGACATACAAAATTTATTTTATAGGTAAGCTATATTATGCAAACTCAGATTTTGATATATTTATGTATTAATATTTCATAGAGAAGTTGAAGTTTCAATAGTGTTTAGGAGAAAATCAAATGTTTTTTCCTAGAGTAGCTCTATGAAAATTCATCACCAGCAATTCAGTGAAGAAAAATTCACCACCCGGAAAATTTAGGACAAGTAAAATTCACCACCAGCAATTCATGTGGTAGAAAATTAACCGCATTAATATGTTTTAATATATATTTCAAAAAATATTAATGTGGTTAATTTTCCACTGCAATGAATTGCTGGTGGTGAATTTTACTTGTCCTAAATTTTCTGTCGATAAATTTTCCTAAATTACTGGCAGTCAATTTTCCTCCGATGAATTGTTGTGGATGAATTTTCATTCCAGCAAAAAATATACATGTTTCTGCATAAAAGTGCTTGGATATAAGACTTTGAAATCAAGGACTGCTCATACTATCACAAAACCACATCAATCACTTCGTAATTTCACACCACATACAAATTTGGGAAGGCAAAACTGCTTGTTTTATTGATAAAAATTTTAAAACTTCATAAAATGTATTTTCTTGAAATCAAGTCTCGACGATTGTCCTCTCCTCTGTTCAAAAGTTGAGTTACAATATTCAGCAAAAGCTAGAAAGAACTGCCCAAACACTAGCCTAGGTATCCTTTTTCTCTATCCCAATATAGGAGAGAATATAGGACTATGTTTTGAATGGCAATGAATTATTCCACTTGCTTGACCTTGTCGTTGATTCCCACGTAGGCAACTGAAAATTGCTTCTTGTTCGACTCCATGAAAAGCTCCAAGTAGGTGTTGGCGAAGAGACTCTTGACCTTGTCACTTTGCTTTTCCTTTGTCAGTTCCTACAAAGACTGCAAGATGCTTGCAAGTTTGTAATAATTGCTCCTTACTAATCTTTATCCTCTCCAACTATCTTTTAATTCCTTAAGCTATCACTTGCATATACATAGGACATGTGTTTTGATGAATTTGGAAGGAAATAGGCCTCTTTGATGTGTTGGGTCAGGTATGAATGCTTTCATCTTTGCTATCTCTGCCTTGAAGACTTGTCAAAACAGTCGTTAATTCAACATTATACTGTCAAACTCCTGGTATCTTATCTCTGTCGTAAGAATGGTTTAGTAAAACTACGATGACTGTACCTTATTCCTTATCTCTTTTCTTCTAAGTGACAGTTCTTTTATGTTTCTGCAAAACCCTATCGCAGTTGATACTACTTGCCATTAGACTGTACCATTTCAACTTGACATTCATGACTGCGCCTTATTCCTAAAAAACCTCTTACATATGTTCATCTACAGGTATACAGGATCATTCATATGTAGGAAGACGTGTGAGTCATGATACCCCTTGCCTTTGAGAAGACTATGTTTCGACGATCATAAGATCGTGTCTAGTCTTCCTTCAGAGTGAGTAGCGCTGTCATGTAGGTGACTAATGTTTGGAGAGTGTCATTTAGCTAACTCTTTAAAAGACACTGTTTTTGCATGATTGTGACAGTCATGTCCTTATTTCCTCAGGGAACAATGTCCCTCGGAACTGTCATCTACAGATGTCTAGGAACTAGATCCCTTACATGGAATGTAATCTTCATTTTGTCTTCCTTCAAAACATTTCCATAAATACCAACTTTGTGCCTAAAAAAGCTAAGCATGATCTTCCAAAGTTAATTGTCATTCATTGCTTTCCACAGATCTATGATGTGATCTAGGTCAACTGCTATACCATTTCTACTTCTCGAAACCCTTAGCAGTATGCTCACTGTCATTTGTAGATTGTTGTCTTCTAAGGACAATGGACATCATTGGCATGGCATGCCTGTCATGCTTATTCTTCACTATTTTTTGACATTTGAAGATTGCCTCCGTGATCACTATTATACATGGTTTGAGGAGGCCTCACTGATCAACACTTCTAGGCTCTTATACACTGTTATGACAGTCATCTAGTGCGTTATATTCTGTGAAACCTTCTTTGTTGTCCTCTCATAACAATCCCAATGATTGTCTTGAAATTTCTCTGTTGTACATAGGTAAATGCCTCTTTCACTATCCCACCACTTGTTAATTTGATGATTGTCATTCGACGCTATCTACCATTGTCATTATTTAACTGTCACACAAGATCTCTTGAAACAATATGATATCTTCTTTGATGTCATTCTCATTTCTCATAGTAGATTTAATCATTCATCATTCTTAAAAGCCACATGCAAACGGAGTCAAATAGAAAACAGAGCAAAACCATATACACATAAAACTATTTAACACAAACATATAGCAGCTTTTTTTTTTAATTTCTCTGATGATTATATCAGTTACATATAACCTCTCTTTATAGAGGTTTTTCATTACAATTCTTTCTACATGCAAATTCTATATTTCCCATGCATTTAGCATGCACAACTTAGACCACCTAAAAATAGGACTCTAAATATATCACTGAACATGCATTTATTCATGCAATCTAACAGTCTTAATATAAAGCTGCAAATTGAAATAAAGAAGGTGAATTGTCTAACGGTGAGGCGCATGCATCACTTCCCAATATACTCCCCTTTGATGCTGAGACTCACAATATGATAACCTCTCTTTATAGAATTTTTTCATTACAATTCCTTCTACATACAAATTCTATATTTCCCATGCATTTAGCATGCACAACTTAGACCACCTAAAAATAGGACTCTAAATATATCACTGAACATGAATTTATTCATGCAATCTAACAGTCTTAAAATAAAGCTCCAAAATGAAATAGCATGGCAGTGAGGCACATGCATCACTTCCCAACAATCCCATAAAGCAATTTCATTAGTCCTCCTTGTAAGAAATGACTAACTATAAATGTTTGAAGTTTGCTTTGGACTGTCACTTGATACTATTGTCCTTCATGACTTAACTTTTCAGCAGAGTGAGACTGTGCTCTTTGAATGCACAGGACATTGAAAGAATTTTACATATTTTTAAACGTTTCTTCACCGTTTATGACCTCCTCCTTGGAAGTTAACTATGGTGACTACCTTTTTGATGACTCTGTCAAAAGACACTATCCCATACATGATTGTGACCTTTTTTGCAATGATGAATGTTTTATGTCTTCTCATGACTCTGTCATAATTCATATGTCCATACAATGTCTTTATCCCTCAACCTTCATCTAAGCTTTCTGAGAAACCTTGTCATTCTTGACTGTACTGTCACCAAGGCATTGTTATGTTTCATTTAACCTATCTAAGACTGCCTCGTTGGCATGGAAGGCATACAATTGTAGTGGTCTCTTTCTCTCTATTATATAGATTTAATGTTAAATAGGCTATACCCTCCATTATCACTATTATATTATTGGCCTTTGAAAACTGCCTCTATCTCATTGGTGACTGGACTGTGCATCTCATCAAAGGACATTGCTTTTATGCATGATTATTATGCATGGCACTGTGGATAGGTCCTCTTTTAGGCTTGTTTTAACTACTTTTTGATCTGTCATGATTTTGACATCCATTAATATTTAACAATTACTATCCCCAGCTAAACTTGTATGGCAGAAATCCTTACTACCTTATGTCGTAGTTCTTTCGTATCATCCAGTCCCTTTTCTGAACTATCTTTTGCTCTCTTTCAACAGACCCTAAAGGACTATCATACATAGTCTTGGCTCTATCCATGACAATCTGAACTATCATAGTTTGATAGTGTTGATCTATGGTGACAGTCATACATATGCCTTCTAATTGTTGTCATGAAGCAATATAAACCCCGTCACTATCATCAAGTTCTATGTCATTGTCATACGAGATATAGCTATCATGGTATGCAATCTACATGTCTATGAGTTTCTTCACCAACATTCCCTATTATTGTGCTCTTTAGTCTATTTTTCTTGATCCCTATTTGTGTAAAATCTATGACTTGTATTACTGTCATGGACAGTCTTCTTGACATGCTTCACACCACTGTTTCTTTCTTCATAGTCATATAACTATCTTACAAGACAATCACAGACTGCCATTACACTATCTTCCAATCTACCACCTACGGCCATCTTCTTCTGAAACACTCTTAATTAGGATAGTTTGACAATATAATCATCATTATTGTAGGTGGATGTCTTTAAGATGATGAGTACAACTAGGATCCTACACATATTTGTATGAATCTTAATGGCCTTGGGATCTACTAATTTTTAGGCATTATCATGAATTTGATGACAATGAACCTTGTATGGCGCTTGTTTAGTTGTAAGTTGTTCTCATGATATACTATGTTCCTCATACTCACATATGTCTCTTTTAACTGGTCTGTCCTCTTTGCTCAGTGGCATCCCTACCTACGGGTATAAGATATATATCTGCTATAAGGAACATAGAATTTTCACAATAATTGTCACAAATGGAACTTGGATATGGCCCTGAAAACTCCTTTTTGTCATAGCAGCAAACCTAGAATGATATGATAGAAAACCGTAGCAAATTTGCGTAGTTCTACAATTTAGAAATGCAACTTTCATGGATACCTTTGAGATAAGACTCATATACTCTATTATCATTGTTCTTCTGCATGCTTACTTGAACTTTGGAGACTTCAAACGAGTCTTAAACACTTTCTACAGTGTTTGCTTTGATAAAAACAATACAGTGCCTGGTAAGGTTCGGAGCACATACCATAGAACTAGCCGCTCACGAATCTTAATCACGTGGAGACTGGTGTAAATGAGCCCCTGACACCTCTCTAGCTTCCATGCATCATGCCATGTATCTGTAGTTCTACAACGTGGGTTTTTTTTAACCCAGCAAGGTAAACTTCTAGGTATATCTTCTACACTAAAGATATAATACCTTCATGCAACATGGATATGAATAGGGTAGCAAGGTGTTGCAATGAACTTCCACGCCAAGCTTGGGGAAAGACTCCTTTAACAGTCAACCAAACCCTAGAAACTCTCATGCAACGTGGTTCAAATGCTTAAAACTTTTAAGAGAAGACATTTTCAACTCCTCTCTACATTGGCATGGGACTTAATGCATTGAAAGTTTTTTTTTTTTTTTCTTTTCTTCTTCTTCTTTTTCTTTTTCTTGTTCTTTATACAAAAAAATCTATGTTATCATGAAAATAATTTAAGATTTTCAAAGATTTATAATTAAAAAAATATGATATTCTAAAATTTATTAGAAACCTCTTAATAGATTATTTGGACTAAATGCCACCAAATATTAATAGGTACCTCATTAGACTACATATTTATTAAGACCTATTTTTTATCCACCTAATATACAATAAAAGGTTTTAAGTATAGATTTTTGTTCCTTTATTTTATTAGATATTTTCCTACACCAGATTGGATAGGCTCATTCAAGATTAATAGTGATGAGTGGGAGGAATATGTACCTCTTTTCCATAAGAGTTGTCCTAGGAGTTATACTTCTTAGTAGATGACTTGACTACCTTTCTCTTACTTTTCAATTTTTATACACATGTATTCATCTAGATATTTTTATTTTTATTTTCATCTTGATTAATATGAATAACATTTCCTATCTTATTATCTAGTATTAAATAGTGTTGTGGCTTTCACTATGACATTAGGTATTGGATGATTTCTTTCTTATTATAAAATTTAAAATGATTTATTTTTTGGTACATTTAAAGATTTCATTAAGTATAAGACACCTTCATCTATTAGATACTAAGATGTTGAAAGCTTGTAATAATAGTACACATCCTATAATAACTATTAAATTCTAAATATGTTAAATTATCAAGCTAAAGAGGGATTGGTGGGACATGACACTACTAAAACCTAGTGGATGGTTCTTATTTTATAACCTTTGGAAAAAGTTACAAATCTTTTGGACACCCAACAAAAAGTTATCAATTCTTCAAATGTAGAAAAAATCATCAATTCTATTATATGTGGTTTTATAGCATTGATATTAGCATATAGCTCAAATCAAATTCTAATTGATCAACATAAGATTTTTGGGTGATTATTTTTTATTGATAAAAAAAAATTATTTTTCATTTCACTTTCTCAATTAAAATGAAAAAAATATTTAAATTATCAAAGTGGTGGATTGTCACAATGAAACTGATGTACAAAAATATCATCTTTTCCAAAGAGATGATTTTTCGAATTACATTAATAAGGTGCAATTGTAAAAATTAGGGTTTTTTCTATGATAAGGATGATAAAGGTAATATAATGCCCTTAGTCTTAATATTTAATGAATATGTTCCTTTTAGGTTTGGTTAATAGAATAATTAGTTGTTAAAATAGTATCAATTATTTTCCCATTATAAGATTCAATGTAGATAGCATTAGCAACAAGAGCAAGAGGGGTTTTATCTACGAATATTTGAGATGAGATTATTTCCTTCTATACAATAATGAGGACCCCATTGCATGATGACAATCCCACAACTTGACATATCAATCATTTGAGAAGAATTATTTTTTGTCTTAGAGAAATCTCATTTTGTGTATAGAGGATGTTTAAAAATGAATAATCTAAATATACAAACTACATAAAAAAAAATTTGGTTGGCATTAGTTCAATTTCATGTATTAGTTTGAAATGGAAGTGTAATGTCATTGAAAATTTGCAGTATATTTTTTATGACATCTCTTTTAGTGCATTAAAAATGTGCATGAACTCATATAAAGTATAGGGATATCTAACTACCATTAAAAACTAAGTGAAGGGCCTTTGGTATTATAGAAAATCTTACTTTTCTATGTATTTCAATAAATAGATTTGCAACCAATAGTGGCATGGTATGATCTTAAGTTGTTGTGGTGTTGTTCTTGCCATCAAGGTTTAAACCCCATTGAGGTGTAATTGTTGAATTTTTACATTGGGGATGAGGTCCCCTATGTGTGATCTCACGGTTCATATCTTGAGGTTAAAAGTGTTTACCCCTTAAAATAAAAGTAAATAGATTGTGTAATATTGTTTAATCTACAAAATATTTTATGTGGAAATTAAGACCTCTTATATAATCTCTCAATAACATTAAAAACCATGGAAGGGGACCTATAACGTGCCACATCCATAATGGTAGGCACTCCTACATTGGTCCATCAATGAGTTAGGTGTACCTTTTTTTACTTTTTTTTTTATTTGACCAACTTATTAACATTAGGGTTCAATAGGTATATTTCCCATTAATTAAATTCAATCACTAGAATAAGAATAGGGGATGATTAAATTTATCTCAACACCTCAAGCATGAATGGTAAAAACCCCACTTAATTTATTCTTTTGACTGTTTATAATATAATCATAACCCCACTATTCTTCCGTAAGGGTAGTGACTAATTTCCTTATATAGTTTTATTTTATATTTTGAATTAATAGTTTCTTCTTATTCTTTGATATATTTTGATACTTAAAAGGTTTAAAAGAAAGAGGAAATATAGTGTCACCTAATACATTAATTGCATAACAAATTGTAACCCAAAGCTCAAAATAACCTACCCCTTAGGAATTAAAACAAGATATTTAGGATTAACCAATATAATGTGTTGATAAGTTCCACGCACAAGAGATGTATGTAGTTTAAGGTACCCTAATACTTATTATATGGAAAAATATAATAAAACCTTGAGATAATGTAATAATATCTAATATATATCTTATGAAAGAAGTCACTCCAAAATATATCCCCAAGAGATTCTGATGCAGGGGCATTTAAATATTTGATTTGAGATTTATCTACCTCCACTTCCATCGTACTATGCCATTGAGGTTTTAAATTTAAAAAATTGAATATTGTTCTATTTTGAGGACAACAATACCTAATCGTATGCTCATTCAATGAGCAACAACAATAAAAAATGATGAAAGGAAAATCTGAGCAGGACATTTTAAACTCAAAAATAGGTAGTCGAAGAAATTAATGAAATTTTTTGGGCATTGCAGCTATTTAGGTGGGATTTTTGGGAAGTTTCCATATTTTCTAGAGAGAAAATAAAAAATAAAGAGAAAAGGGGAAAAAGAGGCCATAATAAATGTACATAAAGAAGAATAATAGAGATAAAAAGGGGACAACAAAGAAGATAGTGCCTGAAGAAACTACAAAGAGCAATAGAGGATAGTTGGAGAATCATCACAGATAAAGGAGAACAAGGAGGAATAACAAAGGAAATCATGTTCTACAACTACTATGTAAATGCATGTAAAAGTGTGTAAAATGTTAAACTTTTAAATTTAGTATAATATATTCCTCCTCATAACCATTATCTTTGTGCATGTGTTTATGAGTATATTTATTATTAGTTGTTGTTTCGAAAGTATGAACTACTATTTGGTATTTTAGAGTACTTATATTGTTGAAATTGTAAATAGTCACTTATAGTCATCATTGTAGCTACCTACAATAATAATTTTATTTTGAACAACAACATATTATTCTCTCTGCAACTTATTTTATAGCTCAAAAACCTTTTGTTTGACCTGTAGCCCATGTGTAGACCTCTATAGAGGTTGTGTGAGCTTCTTACAACAAAATATCCTCTCCTTTCCCACATATTAGCTCATTTCTAAGTGGTTTATGGGAACCTACATGGAAGTGGGTGTCATTAGGATGGCATCAGAGTACATCATTGAATTTGGGAAGAAAGTTACTGGCTTAAGGTCTGTGTTGAAGGAATCCATTTGAGTGTGAAATATGGGTGTATCCCTATAGAAATAGATTGTAGCTAGAAGAGATTGTAGAAAGAGGGAGATTTGGAGCAATGGGATGCCACCAAGGAGAAGGATGGTAGAGGTTGTAGCTACAAAAGAAGCAGGTTGAATAGATGAGGTGTTAAAAACTTTGAGGGGAATGTAGGAAAAAATAAATGAATTAGAAGGTGGAATGAGAAGAGGCAGAGCACATGAAGATTTTGATAGTGAATATGATGAAGAAGGAGTAGATATAGTTGGAAAAGAAGGTGAAAATGTGGATGTAGATGTGGATGAAAGTGAAATAAGGCTTATAAAATCTATTTCCAACATTGGGAAAGGAACAAGGGTAGAATTACCAAGCTTCTCGATAAGTTTAGAACCAAATTAATTAATTGATTGGATAACAAAGATGGAGGAATACTTTGAATATGATGAAGTAGAGGACCCTAGAAGAGTGAAGATTGCTCAAGGTTGAAAGGTCATGCAACACTCTGGTGGAAAGAGGTGTAGGATGAGAGAAGAAGAAATGACAGAGATAATATTACATGATGGGATCAAATGGTAAGAAAGATGAATAATAGATTTATAATTGGTGATTATCAACTTGAACTTCTCAAGAAATCACAGAATCTAAGATAGAGAGAATTATGTGTGAAGGCTTATATAGAGAAGTTTTAGATATAATTTCTATTAGATCTAGCCATAATGAATTAGACCATGAAAAGGTAGCAAGATATGCTAATGTATTGAGGTTGAATATATAAGATGAACCAACTATGATAAGGCTAAAAAATGTGGAAGAACATATCAATAGCTTGAAAGGAAGAGGAGAAATTGGAAAGAAAGTAAGGAAAAAAAAAGACCTAGAGGTGGATTTAGAAAAGGTAAAGTACAACAACAAAAAATCTACATCAATTTTAAGGAGGTCAACCCTTCAAAAATTCAAAAGGAGAAAGATGAAACAAGATCAAAACCATACCCAATGAGAGGTAGAAGCTTCCAAGGCACATTTTCTTCTTGTGGATAATCAAGCCATAAATTTTATGAATGCCCACAACGTAGACTAGAAGGATCAAAGAGAACAATGACAACAAGTTCATACATAGAAAAGGGGGATACTAAATCTACAGGGTCTATGATTCAACCAGATGAACTTGAGAGAGGAGCACTTATGATAAAGATGAACCTGTCCAAAGAAAAACTTTTTTAGGACAATATGTAAGTCAAGTGGAAAATATTGCAAACTCATAATAGATAATGGAAATACTGATAATTTAGTTTCAGTTGAAATGGTGGACAATTTGGGGTTAAAAAGGACAACTCACCCTATCCCTTACAAGGTTTCATAGTTTCAAAAACTGCACCAAGTCATGGTTGATTAGAAATGCCTAGTTAATTTTTGAATAGGCACTTATGAAGATGAGGTTTGGTGTGATATCATGCATATGGACATATGCCACTTACTCTTAGGGAGGGCATGGTATTTTGATAGGAAGACAAACCATAATGTAAGAGAAAACACTTATAAATTGGAGAAAAATGGAAGAAAAAATACTCTTACACCATTGGTAACCAAGGAAGAAGAGGTGGAAAGTGGTCCATGAAAGCTTTCTAGTGATAGGGAAACCATTTTTGAAATAGATTAAGGGAGAATTTTTTTTTTTTTTAATAGTTCCCAAGGAGCTACAGGTAGATGCAAAAAATCACAACAATGACATTCCTTTAGAAGTAAAGAAGTTTCTTGAAGGTTTTGATGAAATTGTGTCCAAATAATTATTGGAAGGACTACTGGAATCAACCATCATATTGATTTTATTATGGGGGAAATTTTACCCAACAAGACTACCTATATGTTGATACCTACATAAAATGAAGAGGTGAACAAGCAAGTGCAACAACTATTGGAAAGAGGATTGGTTAGAGAAATCCTTAGTCCATGTGTGGTACCAGCTATGTTAGCACCAAAGAAGGATGGTGAATGAAGAATGTGTATAGAATCAAGAGCCATCAATAAAATAAAAATAAGGTATCATCTTCCTTTACCAAGAATGGATGATCTCATGGACTATTTGGGAAAGACTAGGTATTTTACAAAAAATAATTTAAAGAGTGGGTATCACCAAATTAGGATAAGAGAGGGTGATGAGTGGAAGACTAATTTTAAGGCTAAAGAGGAGCTGCATGAGTGGTTAGTAATACCCTTTGGTTTAACAAATGCACCCAACACATTTATAAGGTTAATGAATGAAGTGTTGAAATCATTTTTAGTGATGTTGGTGATTTTTTATCTTAATCATATTTTAATTTCTAGCAGCAAAAAAAAGAGCATTTCTAATGCATTAAGCAAGTCTTACAAAGGCTCAAAGAAGAAAGCTTATTAGTGAATTTTTAAGAAAATGTAGTGAAAGAGAAATTGGTTTATTTGGGATATGTTATCTCACAACAAGGGAAACAAATGGATCCATAAAAGGTACATGCTATCATTGAATGGCCAAAACCTAGGAGTGTACATGATGTTAGAATTTTTCATGGATTATAAATTTTCTATCACAAATTTATTCAAAACATTTGTGGGATATGTGCACCCATAACTAAAACTATAAAGAGGGAAGTTTTGATATTTTAAAGAAGAATGTTATTGAGGAACCGATATTAGCATTGCCATATTCTGAAAAGGTGTTTCAAGCAGATTTTGATGTGAGTGGGAAAACCATAGGAGCATTTTTAAGCCAAGTGGGCAGATATATTGCATATTTTAGTGAGAAGCTTAATGATGCCAGGAATAGGTATTCAACTTATGACCAAGAATTTTATGCTATTATGTAAGCTTTAAAGAAGTGGCATCGTTATTTTCTTCCAAAGGAGTTTATTCTCTACATGGATCACCATGACTTGAAATTTATTAATAGTCAAATGAAGTTGAACCAATGAAACATGAAATGGGTTAAATTCCTACAAGAGTATAATTTTTTTCTTAAGCATAGAAGTGGAAGTTCAAACAAGGTAGTAGATGCATTAAGTAGAAGAGAAACATTTTTACTAAAATGAGAGTTGAAGTTAGATTCGATGCCATGAAAGAGTTGCATAAGGATGATATGGAATTTAAGGATGCATGGAAAATAATGTATATAACCTACTAGTGTAGATCGGACACCATGGATGGATTATTTTATACAATATTGATTTTTGTTCAAAGGGAAACTTTGCCTACCTCAAGGATCAATGAGGTAGGATTTAAGAAGAGAAACAATTTGTGGCGGTTTAGCTAGACATTTTGGAGCTGATAAAACAATGGTACAACTTAGTGAAAGGTATTTTTGGCCAAAGATGAGGACTAAAATTAGAGAATTTGTGCAAGGATGACAATTTTTTCAATATTCCAAAGGAGGGAGTCAAACTATAGGCCTATATCAACCATTAGCCATACTAGAGAAGTCGTGGGAAGATATAAGCATAGATTTTGCGCTTCAACTACCAAGAACACGTCAAGGTAAGGATTATATTTTTATGGTTATTGATATATTTTTCAAAATGGATCACTTGATAGCATGCAAGAAGATAGATGATGTAAAAAATGCAGAAAATTTATTATTCACAAAGGTTGTTAGATCACATGGTTTACCAAGAAGTATAGTTTTAGACCATGATACTAGCTTTGTAGGATATGTTTGGAGAACACTTTGGAAGAAATTAGGGAGTGATTTACAATTTAGTTTTGTATAGATCATCCTCAAATGAATGGATAGATTGAAGTCATTAATCGAAGCATGGGGAATTTTCTAAGATGTTTAGTTGGTGACAAGCCTAAGAAATGGGATTTAGAATTGCCTCAAGATGAGTTTGTATCTAATGACTAAGTCAACAAAAGTATAGGTAAGAATTTATTTAAATTTTTATATGGTTATATTCCTAGAGGTATTTCAGAACTAAGGGAGCTTCCAAATACTAAGGGATATAAGAAAAGTCTTGGAGGAGAATATTTTTCCAAACATATGCAAGATTTACACCAATAAGTAAGAGATAAAGTTAGTTAGAGTAGCTAATGTAGTATAAAGGGAAAGATGATTTGAAGAGGAGAGAAAAGAATTTTGAAGTGAGAGATATGGAATTAGCACATCTATAAAATGAAATATCTCCTAGCCATGCCTACAACAAGCTCAAGTGGAAGAAGACAAGGACCATGCATGATTATCAAGAATTTTCCACCAAATATGTATGAATTGGACCTATCTAAAGGTTTGGAAATATCTCCAATTTTTAATTTTTATTATGTATATACTTACCATGAGGGAGAGGCATCACAACATAAAGAAAAAGAGAAAACATTACTTGAAAAATTGAAGTAGGTAGCCAAGAAAGAACAAGAGGAAATTGAAGATATTTTGGACTCTAGAGTGGTTAGGAAGACAAGTGGCGAGGAGTATAGTGAGTATTTAGTGAAATGGAAGGATAGACTAGTGGAGTATGAGATGTAGATAAACATAACAGAGTTGGATTCACTCTAGTTAGCACAAGAAGATATAGTTGTCAGTCTAGAACAACAATACCTTTAACCTACATCCATACAAAGTTTTTCATAGTGAGCAGGGCCCCACAAATTTTATAGCTCGATAGTTTGATGTAGGGGAATTTAAATATTTTATTTGAGTCTTATCTACCTCCACTTCCAACGTAATATGCATTAAGGTTTTCAATTTAAAAAATTGAATTTAAAGGAGAGGTTGTATTATTGTAAGAATGTGTTAGTACTACATTAGAAAATGTCTTATCAATTAAACATCATTAAAATGACCCTACTAAGTGCTCTTATTTTGGGGAAGTTTTGATAATAGTAAACCCTCAATACCCAAATTAAGTTTTGTTGAGTGTTAAAGAGATGGATAGGGGCACCTAGCACCCTAGTCCAAGTATTTTTCTCGACAAGCTTAATTTCTTGTTTTTTTAGTCTCCAATTTTGGATATGTAATTTCAAATTTGAGACTTGGTAGTAAATTAATATTAAAAATTAAAATCAAATGAGTCAGCCTACAATTTAATTTATTCTAATTTCCATTGTATAAACATGAATTATTATTTCAAATTAGGGAAAAGCAATCATAAGTATAACAAGACTCTACCAAAGCACATCTATTTTTATAAATTTTTAAGAAGAATTTTAGAATTAACCAAGTTGATACAATGATTGGAGTTTCATGCCAATGGGAGAACATGATTGAATCTAGGTTTTCGAGATAGATTTGGCTTATTTCAAGCACCTAATGACTTATTTTAAGAGCATTCTCATTTTTAGACTTTGATCTACTTGCTGCCCTAAGCATTATATTGCTACATTTTAGATTTTCCTAAGGGTATTTTAATTTCTCTTGGGTTTATCTCATTTGTATCATTTAGGAATCCTTATCTAATAGATTTGAGTAAATGTTTTAGCATTTTTTCTCATTGTAACCTTAGATGAAATCAAGGTTAAGAGCACAAAATGTTTACTAGTCAATCAATTAGCTATTCATGGAGGTAGAAATACCAAAATGAGGGTTTGAAATAGGAATATAGCCACCACCTTTTCCCTCTTTCCTATTATTTTGCAATTTCATATATGAAGATGCAAAACTATAGAGTAGGATTGTAGAGTGCATACCAAGAGTTAAAGGCTTCTGAAATTAGATCCAAAAAAATAGGAAGCCAATCTAGTGAATCCCATTCTATTGAACAATCATTTTAGCCTCAAATTCATTTCATAGGTGCACAAAATTCCACCCTCCTTAGATTTTTTCTCTGTTTTTGATTTTTTAGATTTTTTAATGTTAAATTTTTTTGTTTTCAAATTAGGTTACATATTCAAATTAAATCAATTAATCTACATTAAATTTAATCAATTTTCAAAGAAATAAAAGAACCAAATCCGTGAAATTTCGGATCTCCTTTAGGTTCTTAGCCAATCTCATACCCTTGTTGGTTTGGCTTCTAATGTTACTTTCAAGAATGATTGATCTTAATGACCTACACACTAGGTCTAGTATCCCTTTTTCAAGGAAATTTTTTGCTGAACCCAACATATCCTGTACTAAATAAATATCCTATTTTACATTAAAATTCTATAAATCTAAATTATTAGTCAATATTTTTAAAGAAATTTCAGAAATTAAATAAATTTTTATTTGTGAAAAGGCGTGTTTGCATTTGAAAAATAATCTATTTTCATAAACTTGTAATTATTAAAAATATGATTCCTTTTAGGTTTTGAAATACATTTTATTGATAGGGGAATTTGATAAATTTTCTAAATTACTGCATGACTTGGTCAGAAAATAATATTAGTATTATAAAATTTGGAAACCCTTATTCATTGCATTAATTTATATTTCATAAAATTGGACAAAATAGTAGAATTTTCAATTTTAGATGTAGAATGTACCTAGCACAAACCTCTATTACCTATCACTATTATCATTTAATTAAGAATTTAGACAATTATAAACATGGTCTACGACATGCCATGCTCTTGACCTACTCAGTCTTGATCAGATGTTAGGTGTGAACTGTTATATGTCTATCATGTGCAAGTATGAACTCTTATCTCAAATCTATGTCTTTAATAGATCTATGATGTTGTGTTTGATTATGATTAACATTGACAAATATAAACATAAATTGAAGGTCATAATTAATGTTCTAATTAATCTCTTGAAGAAAGTACAACAGTCTAATCATGTCAAATCTCTTTTTGCAAGTGTGTTACACATATAATAAGTCTTTTAATATTGATGGTTTTGATATGTTAGATGATTTCCTTGAAGACTTCATCTCACCTAAATTTTCCACTAAGGATTTTAATTTTTTAACATGTCAAAGAAAAATAAATCTAATTACACCTCTATTAGTTATTTACCCACCTCCAAATCAACCTCAACCAAAAAATAAACTCGTGCTTATCCTTGGACCACCATAAAAAAAAAAAACAACCCTTGGTTATATTTTAATTTTGCAAGGCAATTAACTAAACATAATCACATGCAACAAATTATATCACAACAACCAAACTATCATAGGCAATTAACTGAACATAATCACATGCAACAAAATATATAACAACAACCAAACTATCATGCCATCACTCATAAATATAACACATAAAATAATAAGCAACTAGAATAGATTCTACTTATTCCTTTGTTGGTACCTTTCCCACAACCTATTCTCCCTACTACACCTTGTTTACCTCAAAATAATGGTAGGGAGTATGATCTTGTGGAGGAGATTCATGTCACTCCTACTAATATTTCATTGTGGGATTGATTCAAAACTCACCTATTCATTATAACATGCTTCAAGAGGCCTTACAAAAGGTTGTTGTGCCTCCTTATGCTAAACTAAATGAATTAGAATATTTGATTGAGGGTATGAATTCAAAGAATTTAGGTTATCTTTTATCAAAGTGAATTACCTCTATTGAAATTCAAAAGAAAAGTGATGCCTTGATGATAAAGATTTTTATTAAAAGATCCGGTATTGGGTGTACCCTTGTTGATAATGGGACGGGTCTTAATGTTTGTAGTATTGAACTTTTAAACAAGTTTCATGTGGAAAAGCCTCTTATTCAACTCGATGATTTATCTATTTATGGTTTTGATAATGTGGGTCTTATTATGTTACCTACCATTATTCATGTCATGCCTAATTATTTATCCTATAACCTTATTCTAGTAAGATCATGTATCCATGCCATGGGAAGAGTTCCTTTAACTCTTAACCATCTCATGAAATACACATAAAACAACAAATTTTATATGATAAAAGATAATCCTAAATCTGAGAATTGCTTGCAAAGTAAAATAGGGAATAAAAGACCCTTTAACACGCTAATCCTATCATCAAATATTGAACATATACATGTTGAAGATAAATATGAATTTATCTCTCCCACAAAAAACTCCTAGATGATGATTGGGGACCATTATATTTTATACCCACCATTATAGGATAATATAAAATCTCACCTTTTGCATTTGAAAAAGACAAAGAAACCACAATATCATCTAAAAAGTATATCATAAATCCTCCACAAACATCTAATTTTGAAACTTATCATAAAAAAGATGATACCAATTATACATCTGCATATGAGGTGAATGATTATTAAAAACCACAATCCTCAAAAGGAATTTAGAATCTATTTATGGAAGATGGTATAGAATCTTTTCACAAAAGGGATTTAATGGTAAGGGATGTGGTATAATAGAACGAGGTATTAGATTCCCTATAGAATTAAATATGTAGGAGACAAAAAATGGTCTTGGTCATATTTCCCTTTGAAATCTACAAAAGATTCACAAATACCTTCAATTAATGTAAAAACAATTGCACAAGACCCTCCTAAGGTGTCCCTTGAATTAGTTTATCCTAAATTTATAAGTGAAACAAGTGAAAATATGCCCTTGGATATATTTCAAAATGATAAGTCCTTGGTGGATTTTCTGGGAGTATATGACAATTTTACCACTTATCATCATGATCATAGATTTCCCTATTGTTTGAATACTAAAGCATACCTTAGGAAAGAAGTTGCCTTATTAGATGACATAGTAGATTCTCAAGACACACCTAAAGAAGTCCTTAATATTCTAGATCATAGTACACTACTTGTAGGAGATACTGTCAATGTCTTGATGACCCTCCAATGAAGAAAAAGTAATCTTAATAAGAACATGTCTAAATTTCGATGAAAAAAAAGAGAATATTGCATTATTATATGAATTTACTAAAGAATTTTCATTCTCTTATTAATATATTCTTGGCATATACCCTAAGGTAGTTATGAATAATATTGTGTTAGAAGATAATAAACCTTTGACACAAAATATTTATAAAATGAACCATAAGGTGGCTTTTTTGGTTAAGTCTAAGACTAAAAACCTCTTACAAGGTAGATTCATCCACCGTACTAAATATTCACCTTGGATACCAAACATAGTGGTTGTCACAAAATTGGATAATCATATTCGAATGTACATGGATTTTTGTGACCTTAATAAAGTATCTTTGAAAGATAATTTTTTCATTCCAAATATAGGTATGATTGTTGATTCAACCACAAGACATGCTTTATTATCATTTATGGATGGATTTTATGGATATAATCAAATATTTATTAATCCTTAAGATCAATATAAAATAACATATATTACACTATGAGGAGAATTTTTTAGGTTATCATGCCATTTTGATTAAAAATATTGTAGAAACATATCAAAGAGCTATAAAATTAATATTTCATGATTTTATAAATAAAATTATAGAGGATTATGTTGATGATATCCTAGCTAAATATATAACACATCAAGATCATGTGAAAATCATCCATAAAATCTGTGTGAATTCATAAGTACAATATATGAATAAACCCCCAAAAGTGTGTCTTAGGTGTGGATAGTGGAAAACTATTAGGCTTAATCATGTCACTAGATGTATTGAGGTGGGAACAAATAGAATTTATGGTATAATAAACATGCCACCTCCTAAAAAAATTTCTCAACTATACATATTACAAGGAAAGTTATAATTTATCTATCAATTTGTGGCATCATTGGTGGATTAGACTCTTCCCTTTAGTAAATCGCTTAAGTAAGAATCACAATTTAGATGGAACAAAGATTGTCAAAAAGAACTTAGAACTTAAAAAAAATATTTGGCTAATCCTCCTATTTTTCAACCAACAACATTAGGATGCCCCTTTATTTTGTACATTTCTAGTTCATATAATGCTCTTATTGCATAATTAGAACAAAAATATTTGAATGGTAAAGAATTTTATTATTACTATATTAGTTGAACATGAATCGAGTATGAAACATAATATATAATAATAGAAAAAAAAAAAAAAAAATTATGTTTTCTACCAATAAATTAAGAAATTATTTGTTGAATGTTGAGGTGCATGTTGTCATAAAATTTGATCCATTAAAACATTTTTTCACCAAAACTGATTTATCATGATGTTTAGCTAAATGGGTGATGTTGTGAACAATTATGCTTATATTTGTCTCTCAAAAGATAATTAAGGGTCAAGCATTGACCAACCATCTAGTTTAAGCTCCTTCACCATTAGCCCTACCAAAGCAAGACTCATTTCCCAATGAATATATTTTAACATTAGAGGAAGATGAAACATGTGATTTATATTTTGATTGTTCTCTATTTTGAACTAGCTCTAGTGCTGAGGTAATATTATTACCTCCTTTAGGTAAGCCAATTCCCTTATCTTACCATATAAATTTCATGTACATAAATAACATCACAAAATATAGGAATATAAAGCTCTTATAGCTATTTGCATGTGGTATCATCTCTTAATATTCAAAATCTTCATATAATTGGGGATTCCCAACTAATTATAAAATAAATTAATGGATTGTATCAAATGAAACAAGACAAATTATTCTAGTATCATGATTTTGTATTGATAATATTAAAACATTTTACCTTGCATTATATAGACAATAGTCCATGAAAGGATAATTAACATGTGGATTCAATAGCAAGCATGGCTTCCCTTATATCCATCGATGATTCTTCTATGGATTTTAAAATTAATATCTATAATATTACATCATCATCAATACACGAGAACATAAAATAGGAGACAATATGTCATTTATATAAATTTGATGAATGGTACTTACACATTTCAATATTTATATGAAATTATTTTTCTTGAACCAACTACAAAAAATAATCGGGATCATATTAGAAACTTCTAGCATGATATATAATCTTGGCTAATATGTTATATGGATGGACTTATAGTGGTATCCTTTTTCATTACCTTAACAAATCATAGATCCTTATGGCCCTTGAGGAAGATCATTTAGGTGCTTTTGGAGGACACTTTGTTGGTTGATGCTTGGTTCAAAAGTGAATTCAAGTTGGATATTATTGGAAAAATATGGAAAAATATTCTTTGGCATTTGTTTATAAATTTCCTAAGTGTCAAAAATATAAAATTTTGATTCATGATCCTACAAATGAACTTCGTGCCCAAGTTGTTATTTGGCCATTCTTGTGTGGAGCTCAGATCTAATTGGTAATATTTATCCTTTGTCATCTTTAGGACACACATTCATTATTATAGCTATATATTACTTCATGAAATGGGTTGAACAACCTCACTTCATTCCATGATAGTTGAAGTTATTTGTAATATTGAATTGGATAGTATTGTATGAAGATTTGGTATTCCTTCAGCTTTAATTTCATATAATGGTACACCATTTAATAATAAATAAGAAAAAAAAATTCTTGGAAAAGTTTCATATATAATACCATTTTTATACACCATATTATCCTAAATTGAATGAACAACTAGAAGCAATGGATAAAATAGTTGAACAAATTCATAATTTATTTTTAACAAAAATGGTAAATATTGGTATACTCAAGTTTCTTATGCATTATGAGCTTATCACATGAGTGTTTGTATTGCTATGGGTAATAATCTATACAACCTTGTCTATGGTAGTGATTTTTTTATGCCTTTAGAGTTATAATTCCTTCATTACATATTTATCTCAATACCATTATAGATGATAATTCTTATAGAAAATAGTGGCTTCAAAAAATTGAACTACTCAATGAACAACATGTACACTCTCTCAAACATCTTAAAGCCTATTAAAAAGGTATTCAATAAAAATACAATGATGATTTTATTCACCATTTATTTAAGAAAGTTGACTTGGTGTTATATGAGAATAAATGTAATGTAAATGTTGTACCAGGAGAAAAGGAAAATTTTAGTAGTCTAAAATGGTTAGGACATCATATCATTGATGAAGATTATGGGTTAGGAACATAAAATTTTCCACAAAACATGGTATGCCTCTAAAGGAACCAATTAATGCTAAGAATTTGTGTATTTTTTATGCTTAATTATTTAAATAATATGTTGTACTTTAAAGAATGATTATTAGAATAGATGGATTTTCCTTTTCTATTTAGTCTTGTATTTCTTCATTCACGAAAAAAAAATTGTGTCTTGAGTCCTTAGGGTTATTTTCATAATGAAAATTACTTAATATGGATTCTATTCAATAAATTTTCTTTTTTATTTTAATAATATCATTATAAAATTTAATGTTTCCATTTTAGATCATAGTTGCATCTAGTTTAATATGTGTATGCTTACATAAAAAAATGTAGCATATAACTAGACAATTACATTTAGTCATTTAGTTAGATCACATAATTCATCTACATATATAAATTAGATAATTGTAGAATTTATGAAATAATCTCACTTGGATTGTTTAATAGATCACAATTGCATTCAATTTTCAATATATGAAAATTATGTAATGCATAATATAACACGTAGCATTAAAAATAATCAAGAGGAAAAACTACATAAAAGATGCTCATATATATGTATCATAGTGTTTATATACATCATCATATCACCACTCTAAAAAAATGTGGTGTATCATATCATAAAATATACAATCAACCTATAGGCCTATGGCTAGTACACTCCTTTAGGCCTAGTAGTTGTGGTCGATATGAGATAGTAGATCATGAGTGTCTCCTAAAGCTACTCCATGCTAGTGCAAATCTGAGCTCACATATAATATTGGAATTAGCCTCAAGTGTAGATATGTGCTGCTCATGAAGCCAATCTATCTCTACCTATACCCTACTCAACTCCTCTCCTAGATAGGCATGCATCTCACTCTCTATAGGAGCTTGAGACATTTCAAATTTAAACTCATTAGGAAGCTCTCAAATCCTCACGTATAGTCCTTCAAGTCATGATATAGTCTCAAATATCCTCACATGACACCTCACACTCTATTGTGGCTTATTCTTATCTCACACTATTTGATGTGGGTACATATTAGGAACCATATCTAATATTACTCAACCTAAAAATTCAATCCAATCTCAAGTACCAACTACAAAATAGAGACAAACATAGAATCACCTCAGATAACTACACCATATAAAATCATATATTAAACTTAAAATCATAGCATCTAGTAGATTATAAAGCAAAGTGACAACATAATATATTATATAACCTAAATTACTAACTCGCCAATGGGGATCTTGGCATGCAACTATGGTGCCTACATCTAGACTTCCTTGGGAGGTTAAGGGAATAGTGTACAGTTCTTTAATACTCTCCTCATGCACATAGATAGGTGGTCTCTCCAATATGTAAGGATTTCCTTGTGATAGACAAGGACATTACCTATCTCTTGCCTTGCCCTGATCTTCTAAACCACCCACAACTTTTGCAATTGGCTTCTCCTCCTCATCATCCTCATAATATTCACTTGCATCTTGTTTATTATCCTCATTTTTCTCCTCATGATCCTATCTATATCATGGCCATTGCTCAAGATCACTAGTAGGGTGGTCTACATGAAATGCATGATTTGGACTTACAATGCTTCACAAATTGATGAATGCAATAGTAGATCCAATATAATTTGTATTAGACATTGTATCTCTCTCTCACTCCTCATTATTTTATTTATTCAATGGAACATCTATGATGGTAGGATGAGGGATTCTCTATGGCCTAGTGTCACTGCAAGTCAACTTGAGATAGTTCGATCGAGGGATGGGTTCTCCCTATGTAAGACTAAACTCTCTCATCACTTGATCATTATAGGATGAAATTATTATATAATGATTACAATTGAAAAATAATAATTCATTCTAAATATTAGCTAGCTATCACGATGAGCCTACCTAGGGCTGCAAAGAATTATAGGGTCTCCAAAAAATGTTCATAATGTCTAGCTAATCAAAATTGATGCACCAATACAACAGATCTTTTTACTGCCAAGGTCTCCTAAGAGGATAAAAAAATGAATGAGGATATATCCATGGTACCTCCATGGGATATCGAGTAGGCCACATGCAAGTGATGTGTTCAAAATCCCATACCTAAAGTAGGGTATAAGTCATGAGACTCTATGTCTCATAATGAGTGTTATTTTAGACCATGGTATAGGTGTGCTAACATATTTATCCCTTATGAAAACATGGCATGTTTTCCCTAGGAAGGTATGATTTTTATTAATGATTATTCAAGAATCAAATGGGTTACTTTTCTTAAAGAAAAAATTGAAGCCCTAGATAGATTCAAAGAATTTATGGTTATGGTTGAGAATGAATTGAATTTGAAGATCAAATGTTTAATGTTTCATAGAAGCATAGAGAGTTCACCTTCAATGAATTTAATATTTTTTGTGAGAATCATGGCATAAAGAGGCACTTGTCTACCCCTAGGACTCCTCAGAAAAATGGATTAGTTGAAAGGGAAAAAAAAATAGTTCAAGAAGCTGCAAGAACTATGACGAAAGAAGAAAACCTACTAGAATTCAACTGGAGAGAAAGAATATGTAATGCTATTTACGTACCTAACAGAGTTCAAGATAAAGAAAAAAACACAAAGAATCCCTATAAATTGTGGTATGAAAGGATACCTACTATTAAATACCTTAGAGTGTTTAAAATAAAATCCTATATCAAAAGAGATGAAGAAAATTTAGGAAATTTTGATGCAAGGTCTGATGAAGGAATCTTCCTTATATATTCTACTAAAAGCAAATCCTACTAGTGCTACAATAAAAGAGTGATAAAGATTGTTGAGAGTGCAAGTGTCAAATTTGATGAATATTTTTGGAACTTAGTGGTCATAGATGGATATGAATTAGATGAACCTGATTATAGAGAAAAAGAGAAGGCTAAGGAAAATGAAGTACAATTTGAAGAAGATGAAGAAGCTATAAAAAAGACTCCTAGAACCCCTAAGTATGTGCACAAAAATCATTTTGAGGAGAAAATCATTGGAGACAAGAGAAAAGGTGTACTAACAAGAAAGAAAGTTGTTGAATAAGAGGTAAATATGTGTATTTTTTGAAGTTGAACCTAAAATAGTGATTGAAGCATGCAAATATGAATATTGGATGAAAGCTATGAAAGAAGAACTATTGCAGATTAAGAAAAATTAGACTTGGGAAATTGTCCCAAGACCTGAAAATAAAAACATAATTGGATCTAAGTGGGTGTTCAAAAATAAACTGAATGAGAATGGGTAAGTGGTAAGAAAAAAATCAAGGCTTGTGTGTAAGGGCTATTCACAAGTTGAAGGAATAGATTTTGAAGGAGCATTTTCCCTGATTGCAAGAATGGAATCTATCATGATTTTTTTGGCTTTTGAAACACATAAGTATTTCAAAGTTTATTAGATAGATGCGAAGTCTAATTTCTTGAATGGAGAGTTGGAAGAAGTATACATGGAACAACCATAAGGATTTCAAATATCAGATAAACCGAATATGGTTTGTAGATTGAACAAGGAATTATATGGATTGAAGCAAGCTACCAGAGCTTGGTATACAAGGTTGGATAAGTATTTGATACATAAAGGTACCACAGATAGTAACCTTTACTTTAAAGTTGAAAAATATTAAATCTTGATTGTAGTTATGTGTGTTGATGACATAATTTTTGGAGGCAATGAAGCTATCTGAAAGAAGTTTAGATAAGAGATGTAGAAATAATTTGAGATGTTTATATATGGGGAGATGAATTTCTTCCTTGGGTTACAAATCAATCAAAAAAATAAAGGCATATTAATTTCACAATCAAATTATGTGAAAGAGATGTTGAAGAAGTTTGGAATGGAAGACTCCAAACTGGTGTGTACTCCTATGGTTACTGGTTGCAAGCTAAGCAAGAATTATGAATCCCCTAAGGTTGATCAGAGCAATTATAGCTCAATGATTGGTGGTGTGCTATATCAAACTGCTACTAGACCAAATATCATGCACGTAGTTTGTCTTGTGGAAATTTTTTGAGATGATCCTAGAGAGTCACATGTTGCAGTAGTGAAGAGGATATTTAGATACTTGGAGGGAACTACATATCATGTCTTGTGGTATCTAAAGGATACTTATTTCACATTTAGTTCTTATACATATGTAGATTGGGTTGGTTGTGTGGATGAAAGAAAAAAGAACAAGTGGTGATACATTCTTTCTTGAATGTAGATTGGTATCATGGCTAAGTAAGAAAAAAGATTCAATTTCTTTATCCACTATAGAGGCTAAGTACATTGTAGCAACATATTTCTACACACAAGTGTTAGGGATGAGGAAAATATTGAAGGATATCAAAGTAGTGTATTATGATAGTATTTTTGTATTTTGGTACAATACAAGTGTAATTAACATTTCAAAGAATCCAATGATGCATTATAGGACAAAACATATTTCAGTCATATATCACTTTATGAGAGATAAAGTTGTGGAGAATGAAGTTAAGCTTGAATATGTGCCTACAAATGATTAGATTGATGATATATTTGCTAACACTCTTCCTAATATTACTTTTGAGTATCTTTGGGACAAGTTGGGGGTTATCGCCCCTCCTTTGAACTATATGCATAAGGAGATGCATCATTCTAGTGAATCTCAAGATTCATTCTTTATTCTGGACTGATGTTGGTGGCTACCTCTTAAGGGGAGTAGGTAGTGGCATTGCTGATATGGTACAGGTTGGAGTGTGCTCCTAAGGGGGAGTATTTAGAGCAGTAAAGGAAAGGTGTTGTAGAGTAGTCATAAGTAAGTTGTTTGATGACAAAGGAATAGAATAGAATAGTACAAATATTATATCCTTTTCCATTGATGTCAAAGAGGGAGAGAGAATCATGTGAAAATAAAAAGTCATGAACACAAGGAGAGAGAAGAATATAAAAATAATAGGTAATAAGTGAGAGAAAGAGTGATGAGAGGCAATGTCAAAGGGAAAGAAAAAAATGCATAAAAGATAAGTTATTTAGGGGGAGAAAAGAGAAAAGGAAATCGGTATGTGATAGAGCTATTGTGTCTTTGATGGTTTTTCACATCATGTTTTTCCATCAATGAAAAATGGGGAGATTGTTGCAAGTATGAGTAGTTGGTGTTGTAATTGATGTCAAAAATCTTGTGTTGTCATTGATGTCAACAAGCCTATGTTTTCATTGATGCCAAAAATCTCATGTTGCCATTGATGTCTATAGTTGAGTGAGATGGTTGAAAGAGTGTAGTTGATGCTTTGATTAGTTGCATAATGGTGTTAGTAGTAAATCTACTAGTGTCAACCTCTAATGTTTCTTTGATAAGATTCTATCTATGGTTTTGGAATTATTGAAGATGATGAGGATGTGTCTTTGGTGCTTGGTTTCCAAATTTTTTTGAGAAAATTTGATATAAAGAGGAAACAGTGTGTTGTAGTGGTATTCTAGGTAATAGAGTTGTGTTTTAGTTTTGGTCTTCATTTATGGTAGGTTGAAGATATTCCTATGCGATTTAGATATGTTGGTGAGAGGTGTTCAAAGGTGTTGTATTCAAGAGATAGTTTGTTGGATTGTGGTATATTAGAAATTGTGTTCACTAGGTATGTGAAGGATCATGATGGGCCAAAAAGTGGCAATATGTAAGTGATATGATGGCCCATGTGGCTGATGATTTTTTTTTTACCCAAAATTGATGAAATAAAAAGGTTTTTTAAAGGAGATCCATAGCTTTCCACCAATATAAATTATGCTTTAATTTGAATTTAATAAATAATTATTATTCACTTTCTATTTGAATTATGACTAAAGTCCTGATTGATAGGTTGATTGAAAAACATCTATAGATTTCAAAGGGTATCACATTTTTTGAATCCGAAACATGCATCACATTCTATGCTTCACATACTATAGGATTAAAAAAAAAAAATTGAATTTCATGAAGTTTTGACCAAGTTAAGGTGGTCAGACATACGAGTTTTTATATTTTTAAAAATTTGTAATAAAAAAATCATAATTAATTATTTACTTGGAAAAAAATTACAAAAAAATATGCATCACATATGAGTCTTCTAATTATATCTAAAATATTATAAAAAAATATTATCATTTTATTCTAGTTAGGGTGGTCAAACAAACACCTACTTCTTATTTTTTCCTTGAAATTTAAGTACTATTGCATTGAAATTTCAAATTTTCAACAAATAAATTTTTAAAAAATAAAATTAAACCTAGTAGTTTAGAAAGTAAATTCAATTTGCAACAGATTCTATTGTTACATATTTTTGAAATAATATAGTTGACTTATTCATTTTTTTACGTCAAGTTGCTGAACTCTGATTTTTCTGAATTTTATTGCCACTTAAGGGCCTATTTTATCCATGATGATCATGCACATGCCCCAGTGCTAGTGTGTGATTGTGCATTGCAAAGGTGTATAGGAGAATTTTTTCTACTCTATGTTTCTCTATAGTTATGCTTCAGGTCTTACAATTCTGAAGGTGTGTTGATGGTGTTGGTAGTTTACCTTAGTCAAGAGGATTTGAGGTTTTGTGCTTTGAAAGATGGGTTTTCAAGTAACATTGTATGGAAAAATTGTTTGAGTGTACTGGGTTTGTACATTTTTCAAGTGAAAGTTGTTGTGAAGGAGTGTTGGATTTCAGGGTGTTTGAGGAATATTATAGATTATGTTCAAGAAAGGAGGTTGGTTTGCAAGTCATTCTTGGGTTTGAGGAACTATGTAGTTTAAAGTTTAATGTTGTTTGCATGGCTAATGATTGACCTATTGTTTACACTACATGTGAAGGATACATATTGTTTAAGGAAGCATGTGGTTGCATAGTATTGTTGATTTGGGTCCCAATTAAGTTTTGATGTGGTCCACATTCACTTCTATCCACCACAATGGTGTTTTGGCACTGACCTACTTTGAATTTGCATGTTTGAGGTGCATAACCGACCTTGGAGAGGGTTTCAAGGTTGATATTGGTATAAGTATGAGTTAAGTTTTTTGAGGAAAATATAGATGAAAGATAGATGTGTGAGATGCAAAATGATGTGAATTTTAGTGTGTTAGAGTGAGAAATTGAGTTGTGCAATGCAAGCTTTCAAGTGTTAGTTTACTAGATGGATTGAGTAGAAAGTGGCTACAATTCTTCAATCAGACTAAAAAGGTGTAGAAGTCATTATGGTGGATTCCTTGTTGCATTGAGATGATTTTCTCTCTATTACATTCCTTCTATATCTTCTTTCCTATTTCAGTAGTGAGTTTTTCTTCTTTGGGTAGTGAGCCCTTTTGAAAGTGAGCCCTATTGTATTTAATGTTGATATTACTTATATTGTGAGCTAATCTTCGATGTGGTTTTTCCCTTCTTGGGGTTTCCACATAAATGTGGTGTTCTCTTGTGTTTGGTGTTGAGCTATTTAAGTTTCTATTATTTTCTTTTCATGCTAATTCATCATAACAAATTTAAGGGTTTAATGAGTGAATGTGGATCTAAATATCAATGAGAGTTTTGAATTTTTAAGTTACAATTGATTCACCACCCTCCTCTTAGTTGTATTGTGCATTTTAGTACTTTATCCTTACTAGAGACATCCTTCTCCTCTTGGTGATCGGATACACCTTGCTCTTCTTGTTGAACAAAGACAACTTGCTTATTTGTACTCACTAGAAAGGGCACATTATCAGTAACTGATTCATCTATATGCTCCTATGCATTCATGTAAACATCATTTTTCACTTCTTTAATGATCTTTTTGTGAGTTCTCTTTTTTCCTTTTGAATCTTCTTTCTACAATCATCATCCATGCTCTTAAGAAGGTCTATTCTTTGCTTTGTGCAAAGCTCTTTAGCTTGCTTCTGAATTATCCTTTCCTTTTCTAATTGGGAGATAGAGGACCCAACCTTGTTGATAGCCTACTATCTCAACTCCTCATCAAATTTGATTATATTTTCTATTCTTTGTCTCAAAGCCTATTGTAGGATTTTGATAACCTTTTCAATGAAGTCACTCAAAGGCCTATTTTTCTTGAGCATATACACAATGATGGTCATTTATGTGGCCTTTCTATCTTTTGGAGGGACTTTAAAATGGAGATCTATGGTTACATCCAGTAAAAATTTGTAAAAAATTCCATTTAATATGGATTGAAACTTAAGGGGCTCATGTGGAATCAGAGGATGCTACTCTCTTTTCTCATTTTATATATTCTTTCATTTCCTTTTCTATTTGGAGGAACCTTCATCTCCAACTTATTCCTCTTCTTTTGATTTTTCCTCATTCATCTTCTTCCTTTTTTCCTTTTCTTAATCCTAGCATGTACATATTTTTTGGCCTTCTTTTGTGGTGGATTCTCTAATACAAATCTTCTTCTGAGTATGTGTAGGATCATGATGGGCCAAAAAGTGGCGATAACTAAGTGATATGATGGCCCATGTGGCTGACAACTTTTTTTTTACCCAAAATTGACAAAATGAAAAGGGTTTTTAAAGGAGATTCTTAGCTTTCCACCAATATAAATTATGCTTTACTTTGAATTTAATAAAAAATTATTATTCATTTTTTATTTGAATTATGACTAAAATCCTGATTGATAGGATGATTGAAAAAAATCTATAGCTTTCAAACGGTATCACATTTTTTGAATCCAAAACATGAGTCACCTTCTATGATTCACATACTACAGATTAAAAAAAAAATGAATTTCATGAAGTTTTGACCAAGTTAAGGTGGTCAGACATACACGTTTTTATATTTTTTAAAATTTGTAATAAAAAATTCATAATTAATTATTTACTTGGAAAAAAATTACAAAAAAATATGCATCACATCGGGACATGAGTCCGCTATTTGTGTCTAAAATATTATTAAAAAATATTATCATTTTATTGTGGTTAGGGTGATCAGATAGACACCTACTTCTTATTTTTTCCCTGAAATTTAAGTACTATTGCATTGAAATTTCAAATTTTCACGAAATAGATTTTATTTAAAAATAAATAAACCTAGTAGTTTAGAAACTACATTCAATTTTCTACAGATTCTATTCTTACATATTTGTGAAATAATATAGATAACTTATTCAAATTTTTAGGTCAAGTTGCCTAACCCTAATTTTCTGAATTTTATTGCCACTTAAGGGCCTATCTTTTCCATGATGATCCTGCACATACCCTTCCAGTAGATGTTTGTGTAGATTTAGTGGGTCATGGAGGAGTGGTAGCAACAAAATTGGATCTACCAGACCTTCTTGGCTCTTTACTATCTTCTAGAGGACTAGATTTAGCTTTAGAACTCTCCATAGGGGCATCAAAATGTAGACTTTGGAGGAAAACCCCATTTCTTGTGAAGCTCTTCTTTATGTTTTCATACATGATCCTCTACATTCTTCTTATACATCTTATTCATTATCTCATCATATGTGTGAAATCTCTCATTAATTGTATCTTTTGGATTTTTCAGTAGTATATCCACATAACCTTTGACATATTCAAATGTAACCTCATAAGGCAATGCAAAAATCCTTGAGGTTCTAGGCTCCATTACTTCCATGTAACAATGATCCTTTTCCACCATGAATGTTACCTAATTCTTATATTCTAAAACCAAATCAAATGGTATTCTCTTTATCTTCCATCTTTGTTTGCAATTTTTTAAAGAATCCCTAGTAAAAGATATTGTATGGTTTCTTACCCTAAAAACCTTTTATATGTTTCTTGATTTGTGCTGCTATTGGAGAGAACTTATCCCATAATTTACCTCTAAAACTATAGATAATTCATTCAATAAATAGAATATAAAGCAAATAATCAATGATCCAAACCTAAAATTATATCCAATTTTTTTTGTTCTCTTTAGATTGTCCATCAAATGCTCCCTCAATAGTTCACATTGGTCAAAGTTAGCACCTTCCTTAACCATATGACATGTAGTGTGTATTATGGTGGAAGTGGCCGATCCTTCTCTATTATGAAGTAGAATTTGTAAGAAATCCCCATCGTGGCATATCAGACTCTAGGATCAATGATATCTTTCACTGCTAGGGTTTGTTGGTATAATTAATTATTTAATTACATTTTATTAAGTTTACTCATGTAATAATTAGTTTACATAATTAATAAGTAAGATCTATTTAGTTGAGCTAATTTTAGTTTAAAATTATGTTTTACCTTAAGGGTTATGCATCATTGCTTTTATAAAGCAATTCATCTCTTGTAAATTCTTTATTCCTAAATATTATTCATTTGCACATCTTCATGCAAATTTCTCTCTCTTTTTTTTTTTTTTCTCTTGTGGAAGGTATTTCTGGTTTGCATTTCTGATCTTGGTTTCTAACATGGTATTAGAGCCTTTATTTGCAGCCCCTTCTCAATTTTTGGAAAAATTCATTGTAGAGCACATTCAGAGATCCTTGAGGGTTTCATGACTTGAGCTTATTTTTGAAGTGTTTTGGATCAGTTTGGGCATCCCCATTGGATTCAGAACACTAGAAAAAGTTGCAACATGCCTTTTCAGGTCTTAGGTAGCTGATTAAGTCTTTGCATGCCTTTTTTGGGGTTGTTGGGGTCATTTTTTGTTGCTAAAGGCATTTTTTTTACACTAGATCCACATTTTATGTATATTTTAAAGTAAATATGCCATCTCGGTTTTGTTCGCAACATCAAAAAACCATCTAGGTATCTGTTAGTTTTTGCATGAAGATTATATGTTTTGTAGAAATGACATCAAAAAGCTACAATAGACCCTCTTAGTTGGTGTTTTGGAAATTACAGTTCAACTTCCAAAGGTTGTAACTCAGGCTCCCGACCTCCAATTTGCGAGACTTTTTTTTTTTGGCTAATTTTTTATGCTCTACATGTTGGTGTAGACATTTTTAATTTTAGTGTACGAATTTTTCAAAAATCTCAGATTCTCACACGTGACTCTACATAGTTCTCATTTTGGGACTTTCAAAAGTTCATAAATTTTGCATACGGCCTTAGATCGAGGCATTTCTTTTTTTGAAAGTGCATGTTTTTTCATGTACTTTGTAGTGGTACTAATAATTTCATTTGGGTTTGTACCAAAACTATAATTTAAGTATATGTTCATTTTGTGAGAAGCGTTTTTTGCATTGAGAGCATACACTATTGTTTTTCATCATCGATTCACATAATATTACATCTCTTACTCCATTCAACTACTTTAGCTCAAAAAAAAAAATGGAGATTCATTTGATGCACAAAAGGTTGTACAGAGTGACCATGGGTACAACATTTGAACCTACAAGTGCTGCTGAAAAGAGAAAGTGGTTTAATAGGTGTGATGAGGCTTTTGGTACATTATTTTTGTCTATTTCTCCTGATCTTCTCTTACATGTTGAGTCTTGCACTACACCCCATCAGATTTGGACTACTTTGGAGTCTTTGTTTGGGAAGCAGGATATTATGAGAGGATTCTAGTTGGAGAATGATATTATTGGCTTAAATCCTAGGGATTATTAAAGCATCAAGGATTTCTTCACAAAACTCAAGTCTCTTAGAGTGTAGTTGACACAGCGTGGTATTCAAAAGGACTCTTAGTTGATATTGTCCATTCTTTCCAAGCTTGGATCAGATTATTTAGTTTTTGTATCTACCTTTTATGCCACTAGGGATGCTCTTGGTACCAGATTCACTATGCCATATCTTGAAGAATTTTCTTCATCTGTCACTCAAGAGAAAACTAAGTTAGCTAGCATGGGCAAGTTGAAACCTTCTACATCATAGGCACTTATTGCATCTCATGGGCGCATAGATTAGAAGGCTTTGAATGGAAAGGGAAAGAAATAGAAACAAAAGGATTCCAAATATCATGAGCAACAAAAGGAGTCCTTAGATTCATCCTCCTCTTCAAAGGGGAAATCGTCTAAGAAGGAGAAGGTTACATGTGCATATTGCAAGAGAGAAGGACATGCAGAACATAGTTTCTATAAGGACATTGATGAGATTAAAAATCTTCTTCAAAAACATCAGATTGATTTTCCTTCTAGGATGGTTGCATCATCTTCTTCCCCTCATTCTTCTTCTTCGAGACATCTTGACAAGGGCACAACTAGTTTACATACTTCATCATATATGAAGGGACATGCTCTTTTTTCTTATTAAGGTCTTGGATCGAGGAGATGGCTTCTAGATTTAGGGGCATCTCATCATATGGAATCTTCACAGTCTATGTTCACTTCCTTTGAGCCTTGCACTATGCCTCCTATTTTGATGGGAAAAAATGCATACATGAGTGTTACAAGGAAGGGGTCTGTTAGTTTTGGAGACAACAATTTTCAGGATGTCTTGTGTGTTCCTCATTTAACAAACAACCTTATTTCCATATATCAAATCACACATGGAGGCAATGGGAGATCTATGGAGTTCACACTTGATTCAGTTATCATCAAAGACCGAGAAAGTAGAGAGGTTATTGCTACTTGGGTGGTGGATCACTCATCTCAGTTGTATTCCTTTGCATATTTTTCTTCTGATGGTGCTTTTGTTCCTATAGTTGTTCATCACACTTCTAGTGTGAATCATCATTCAGAGGAGACATTTGGCTTCTTGAAAATTAGTGTTCTCACTTTGGATCTAGTTCTTGAGCCATCCATTCCATCTCCTCCACCTACTATTGTCTTTGCTGATACTTCTATGGCTATAGATGTGGTTTCTTTTGTTTCAATGCAGCATGACCTAGTTGATCATTCATCTTTGGAGGTTTCTCTTCAGTTTTCACCTACTTTGACTTATTGATTGGTTGAGGTCACACTTGCATTTATGGAGAAATCTTGGGCTACACTTGATTCACCTTTAAAGTTTGCATTCATGAGGCTTCTTCCTTCTCACTTATTTTAGGAGATATAGTTTCTTCAGTCTTTTTGGAGCTACTTCATTATGGGGGGCTATGTGGTCTCTTTATTACTCTCTTCTAGGGGGGTTCTTTCATGTATCTTCATGATGGATGGTGTCCTTGGGGGCT